>OX235262.1:109802146-111003808 GCA_944472135.2 Trichobilharzia regenti | reverse complement strand
GAAAGCTTCATGGATTCATGGTGAACTGTAAATTTAATTCCATGTTAGATAATTTTATCCTAAATATCACACAGTGATGAGGTTTTAATAACTGGATGATGATTCGAGCATAAATTATTGCTCATTGTCATATCAATTTAGTCACATGGTTTCACAGTGTATCTTATATATATTTCCTCTATTCCCTTATTTCTTTCTCTCCCTCTCCATCTTCCCCTTGCTGTTCGTAGCCACTCTGCGTATCTCCTGTATAGACGTTGCGTCATTTCGACTGCGTATATGCGGCGCTGAATCTATTTTGCACAAAATATGGTGTGGCATTGTGAGAGTATTAGAAGTAATATAGTCAAAACTTAGTTCCCTTTATGAATTTAGACAAAACAATAAGACATTGTTTGTCTGAATCGTGTAGTGTATTTGCGCTGCACATTTCGAACAATCTGATCACACTCGAACTTGTCATAGTGATACACATAAAATTAGTAAGGAGTTAAGAGGTGGAAAAATAGACTAAGGTCCGATTAGAATGACATATTGAAGGTCAAGATAATAATGATCACTCAACCAAATGACAGAGGTAATAATACATCTGCTGTGGTATCAAAACAATGTTTACTAAGGAAGGTTTAATGTGATGACGAATTGTTTTTGAACACATAAAGGTGGTTGAAACTTCCTAATTTCTATGGCTTCCATAGACTTACGGATACTCAGCAAACACATTCTATAGATAGGTTTAAAAGACGTGTAAACATCAATTTTATGTCTTGTCTCTGAAATATGTTTCGCAATAGAGGATCTAGGTCGACTATTCTAACCATTATTGAGTTCTGATGTTTCTATTCGCTTCTGAAGCCATTCAGGAATATATTCTGAAACACCTACTTGCAGAGATCGATGAGTCCTCCCATCGACCTGATGGAAGCAGTAGTTAACTGGAGAGAGAGAGAGGCTACTCACTGAACCTTCGTTTACCAGCTCAACAGCACACACATGCAGTCGAAATGGCTCAACGCCCATACTGGAGATACGCAAAAAGGCAACAAACAACAAAGGGAAGGTGGGGAGGGAGAGAGAAAGAGAGGAAGTATGGATAAGACAAATTGTGAAACCGTGTGACTAAACTGATATGATAATGAGCAATAATTTATGCTCGAATCATCATCCAGTTATTAATACTGTATCACTGTTTGATATTTACAGTACGGAATAACATTCTACTACAGTGCCCAAGTTCTACACTTACATTAACTGTAAACTTATTTGCATCGCCTTTAACAGCTACTCACTGAAATTTAGTAAGTGTTTTAGAATACCTGGTTTTACTCAAGCAGATAACAATATACACAGTATAACCTCTGTGTAACCAAGTGAGAATTGTTTTTCTGTACTGAGAATAAACATTTTCCCAGTGATTAGTGTGTATACGTGTTTGACTTTACTTAAACACTTATTACTTGCTTTAAAGCACTAAGAATAATACAGATTTTAACCTATTCACACTTCACGGTATTCCGTAGTAACTGATGAAGCCCCAGTTTAAATTCGGCAATCATAATTGAAAGTTTTGTCAATTATTATTTAAGAATAAGTTTAGAAAAGAAGGCCTGTGAATGATGTAGACATATTGTCAAACAGAGTTCATTAACCAACAGTTTTGGTTTTTGCAATAATTAGACTTGATAAATTGTACAAGACAACAAAAACTGATGTCTTATATATTGAAAATAATTTCATGATATGAACTACAATCGATTTTATTATAATACGATAATATTATTCTTAAAAACTTCAACATCTTGCTAACTGAACAAACTGATTGTCGAAAAAGTGAAAGTACTTGATTAGAAAGTCGACAGAGTACTGTATGTAAAGTTTTCCTACGTACTACATAAAAAGCCTGAAAAGTTGAACTACATATAAAGCATTAACTTTAAAATTCATGTGTAGGAGAAGAAAAGCAGAAACTTTATTCTTCAGCCGTAACATTTAGATTTTAAAAGAAATTTTAAAAAATAATAGTTCGCTCCTCAAAAAATATAGAAAATTTAATACATTGGGAAACATGGTAAAAATCAAAAAAAGGGAATTTCCTCTTTTTATTCAAAATTCGGAAAGTCGTGAAAAAAAAATACAAAGAATCATGTATACATTGCGAGAGTTTTACTTTTAAATTTTTCTCTCATTGAAGCATTATCGGATTGATTTTTATTGTATCATATCGGTGACAGGAAACTGAATGAATACGTTTCTAGATGTGATTCAGCCAGCTTTCCCCTTGTAGGTTATATAAATGATATATATATATATATATATATATATATATATATATATAATTCAGTAAACGGCCATTGAGAAATATTTATAATCTTTATCATTCAATAAAGACCTCGCCTAGTCAACTAGATTGCCAACTTTTTAGCCGGTTCTGAGCCTGGATAAAGAGGGAGAGTCTGGCGTTGGGCTAAAAACCCTACACAAAGAAAGCTATAAAACCACTGGAGAAACCTAAACATACAAAAAATATATTAAAAATACAGAAAATTCTAATAACAATCGTATTCTCCGCTGCAATCAGAGAGGCGAGATGAAGCCCGCTGGTGAAAGCCTTCGAGAAGCCAGTCAGCCAAGATATGTGTCTTCTTCCGATGAAAGCAAGAATAGGAATAAGGACGTGAAATGCCCGTGCAAAGTACGAACATGGAAAAGCTTCCCAGGTAGCCAACGAAATGCGAAGATATAGTATAGAAGTGCTGGTTATCTGCGAGAGCAGACAGAATGGATGTGGATTATCAAAATTTTCAACTGAAGAGTCAGTAATCTATTCCGATCTGGTCACCCGGACGACAACCACGACAACCACTGAGGCACTGAGTGGCTATCATGATGTCACCAGTGCCAGCTATGGCCGTAATCAATTGGAAACCAATTTCATCCAGGATTATAACAGCAGTATTCAACTAAAAAGGCAGAAAGGATGATCAAAATCATCCAATACTATGCACAGTGCTATAAACAACGCGGAAAAAGATGAGAAGGAAGATTTTGCAGAAAACTACAAACAGTAATTGACAATCTCTAAATGGCGACATAAAAATCCTTATTATTATTGCTCCCTTGGGTTCCTAGTGGAACATAGGGCTTCAACTGCACGTCTCCATTTGCTTCTGTCTTCTGCTGTACTTTTCGCCTGCATTCATGCAAGTCCATATTCTTTCAACTCCTCTTCACACGATCTCCTCCATGTCACCCTTGTACTGACGTCCCACACACCGCTTCCCTTCCGGGTTCCACTCGAGGGCTTGATGCGCGATGTCACCCAGCGGTCTCCTCAGCGAGTGTCTGATCCATCTCCACTTTCTCCTGCATATATGTTGGGCGATTGGTTCTTGCATTGTTTGTTCCCAGCCATAGTTTCTTGTTGGTGATTCTTTCCGATCCGGCCATCTGACCTTCAGCATAAAGCGAAGACAGTTGTTGTTGATAAAGGTCTGCAACAGGCTGTCGGAAATATTCTTTGTGACCCGCCCGCCAAGTTTCTGATCCGTATAGAAGAACTGACTGACTTGACGTTGTTTGTATTGAAAATCCGACCGAATTTTGTTGTTGATGCTGGCTGAGTGACGAAGATTTCCAGATTGGTTTCAGGTTGATGAACGTGTTTCTCGCATTCCCGATTCCCGCTCGATTCGACATCCTCATCAGTTCCGACTTCCTGTAGTTGAGACAATGCTCCCTAGATAAGTGGATGAAGTAACCTCTTTCAAATCCCTACCGTTGATGGTGATTGGCGCTTGATGTTATTGCTGCTGGTGGTAGTTGGTTGGTTGGTTATTTTCATAACCTCCGTCTTGTCTATGTTCACATGGAGTCCTGTCTTCACCGGCTGATTCTTCGACCAGTTTGTCGGTTTTCGCTTGTAAGTCTTCGATTTTGTGTGACATCGAACATAAATCATCCACGCTCAAAATCCAGGTCTTCTAGGTTCTTCACGTCAGTCCAGGATATTCCTGTCTTCTCGTTTCCCACAGTCTGACGCATAATCCAGTCCACCACAATTAGGAATATCATTGGTTTTAATAAGCACCCTTGTCTGACTCCTGTGTTTACTCCAAACGCCTCGCTGAGTCTTCCGTTGTGGATGACTTGACATGTGCCGTTGTCCTACAGCTGCTGAATAAGGTTGGTGAATATTTGGGCACCATACGCCATAGTACTCGAGTAGTTTCCAAATTACTTCACGGTCAACACTGTCAAAGGCCTTCTCAAAGTCTATAAAGTTGAGGTAGAGGTTTGATTGCCATTCCATGCTTTGTTCGATGATGATGCGTAGAGTTGCAGTTTGGTCAGTACATGATTTACCTTTCCTGAATCCACCTTGTTCTGGTCGGAGTTCTGTCTCCAGTGTGTCCTTTAATCTCTCCAGGATGATGCGACTCAGGATTTTAATTGGCGTCGACAGGAGCATGATTCCTCGCCAGTTCTTGCAGAGTGAGGCGTAAGTCGCCCTTCTTTGGTAGTTTCACGAGGTTACCTTTCCGCCAGTCAGTAGGCGCCTTTCCCTCCTTCCAGACCTTTTGCAATAATGGAGTCAGCGTGTCTGCTGTAGTCTCTGGGTCTGCTTTCAGTGCTTCAGGGGGTATTCCATCTGGTCCAGCTGCTTCTCCAGCTTTCAGAAGCTTGATTGCGTTTAAGACTTCAGCTCTCGTTGGGGGATTGGTGTCGACTTGCAGTTGTGTGCGCGCTGTTGTTGGTATTTCTGGACGGGTTGCAGGTGATGGTCGGTTCAAGAGTCTTTTGAAGTGATCCGCCCATTGTTTAATCTGTTTTTCTTCCTTAGTAATGGGCTTCCCTTGGCTGTCTTTTATAGGTTTCGCTTGTGTTGGTCTCTTCCCGGATAAAGATTTGGTTATCTGATATAGTGTCCTCAGGTCCCTTTTGTCTGCTGCCTTCTCAGCTTCAGTGGCCAGGTTGTCGAAGAATCGTCTTTTGTCCTTCCTAGCACTCTTCTTCACTTCTTTGTCCAGTGCTTTGTAAGTTGAGCTCAGCGTCTCCTTCTCCTGTCCGTCCTTGCATTGAATCATTTTCTCTTCCACCATTCTCCTCTCTTCTATTAATTTCCAAGTGTCCGTTGAGTGTTATACTACGCACAGTGCTATAAACAACGCGGAACAAGAAGAGAAGGAAGATTTTGCAGACAACTACAAACAGTAATCGACAATCTCTAAATGGCGACATCGAAATCCTTATGGGCGATATAAATGAGAGTCGAACTGGGAGTGATAATACAGGAACAGGACTCGTCAAGACCTGTGAGGCTTTTGCGAAATGAATGAGAACGGAGAATTATGTGCAGACACCTGCACTTTCAGTGACTTGGCGGTTGGAGGCAGCGTGTACAAGTACAAAGATATACACAATGCAGCATGCGATCCACCTGACAGATATAGCGAAAACCAGGTAAATTTCTTCTTAATGTTGCTCAAGTAAGTGGAGACACCGCCAGTCTGCTGGACATAAAAAACCCAAGAAGGTGGGCATATGTGGGTTCAGACCACCATCTAGTTCAAGGTACGTTAAAAGTGAACAGTTTCAGACTACTGAATCCGGATAGTGTAAACAGATTTCCTACATATGACCTACAGTGATCGCCTAAGTCAAAGACTCTATGTCGAAATCTGTGGAAGGATTCTGTGTATTAGTAGAGACCTATAAATCTGATTCAGATAAATAAACCAACATAAATGAATTTTTCCTCTTTCATCTCTTGAAGCTAACTGTTGAAGTTAACAGGTAATGCTGCATAGCTTGTTTAACAAACAGTGAACTCTAAGAACTCTGCAAATAGTTTTGATATCAATAAAGAATTAATCATCTAAGCCTACACACCTAATGCGAGATATTCGTGCTAAAACAGTGACTCAAAGTTAACACCTTTCGAATCAATTAATTTTTTCTGAAATTCGGCAAATTTTAAGATATAAATTCATGTTGTTTGTTTGCTATTCCCCTGACTATTGAGTATTTCTTGTTATTCAACTCACTGTTGTTCATTTCCAGGTAAAAATGCATTTTAATTAATAATGATGACAGGCTTACGAGTTGTTATTCTCAGAAATCAAAGTTTTACTTGAATTTGACATGTTTTTAATATTTTTTCCGAATAAAATTTCGATACAAAGGCATTTTGGAAAATGGCTTTTAAATCTCAAAAATTATTTTAATCTCAGTCCTTGAGTTTTATCCTGGCTATAGTTGTAAAATAGTATAGAAAAGTATAAAAAGTGGAATGTGGAACTCCATAAGATCTAGCAGCAGTACTATAAATCAAACCATAAAACAAATCTGCTATTATTCGCTACTATACTTCAGAATCTTTGCATTGAGTTGATATTGGTGATTGTTGCAGAAATAATTGTGTCAGCTTTGTCCATGTTCACGATCCCAGATGGAGATAAATCGAACAGTACTGGAAAATTATTTGAGGGAATATATTTTTTGGTTGCTCAAGGAAAAACCCTATTTCAAAAGTAAACGGATTTTCGCTGCACTGCAGATAGATTACATGACCAATGGGGTATTTGCAGCTTCTTCTGTCTTTCGTTTTGAAATGGCATAAATTAGTTATTACGAGTTGATTACGGCTGTCCAGTACTCCCTGGTTTTCAATGCTTCTCTAACTGATATCGATCTGTGATCAACTCGTAAAAACATAACTACCCCTTACAAACCAAACTGTAGAAAAATAAATTAGTTAGTATCTTTGAGTGATATACAAGAAAAGACGTTCAGCGAAGAGTTACTCTTTTCGGCGATATCATTCTCAAGCTGTTCAATCACATACATGTCGTAAATTCTCTTAGCTACAAGAGAAATATTTCTAAAGATGTGTCATTAGAATTGTAAATTTTTGATAACAAATTGCGTAATGAAGAAAGCCTTAACCAGGTAGAAAATAAAAATAAAGTAAGTTAAGTGACGTAATATAATTATCAGGGTTGAGTAGAATTCAGATCAAAATAACAGTGGTAATAAAGGGTAGAGATTCAATAAGGTAGGGTAGGCAGAAGAAAACACTATTACGAAAGAAAAAACAAAAATTACCTATTTGCTGATAAGATAGGTCATATCCATTGTAGATTTAATGACTGGGAAAAACTTCTTCTATATGCACAGTTCAGAATTTAACATGTGCATTGCAATTGCTTCGGCGGTTTGAAGAAGTTTGATTCGTACTCTTTTAGCAATATTCCCACATATTCTGTAGATAACTTTGAAGATGTTTTGTGGGTTTGCTTGGTGTTCTGATTCGATCACGTGTTCTTGAGTAGACCATTGGGGGGACCTTTATTCTCCTTTATAAAACCATGATTGTGGGTAAAAATTCGATGTCACGTTTGGATAGTAAACGCTGGGTACGACCAACATACCTAGCTTCACATGAGCAAGTGACTTGGTAGATGCACATTGATGAGGCTGGCCAACAGTGGTAGGTTGTCCTCCATGTTCATGCAAATCAGTGGTTTCGTGTAGATGGTTAGTTGGAGTTCAGTGGAGGAGAATTTTTTCATCAGTGGGCAGAACAGGTAACTTTTCACTGTTTCTGCCGACGAATCCGCACTTAATTGTGGATTTAGGTAGAAGAGTTTTTTGGAAGTGGAGTGTGGGCGATTTTGGTTTCATGGATTTTGTTATGAAATGTCCAGGGTGGCCGTTTTCTAGAATTCTATTTAGAGTGTTTAGCTCCTCTTCCATTATGTCTGGGCTGCAAATCCTGCGGATTCTGTGGCTCTGTGAACGGATCAGGTTTCATTTTGTATATAGAGGGATCCAACTGTGAAAGTTAGTGAGCCATCCGTTCTATGTCGGCTTTCTGTAAATGGATCTTTTTAGTGTTTTATCTTTTTCATGTCTAGTTAATTGGACTCCCAGAAATGGTATTTTTGTATTGTATTCCTTCTCTCGTGTGAACTGAATTGCTGGATGGAAACTGTTGAAGAAGTCCAGGGTATTCTCCAAATTCTCCACATTATTGGAAATAATGAAAGTGTCGTCTTCATCTATCTTGTAAAACCCAAAGTTGTCAATCATTTTCTTTAGATGTGTGTTTTCTAGTTTTGACATGAAAAAACGTCTGCAAGCAACACGCTTAATGGTGAGTCCATTTCTTTGAGGTGTAAATTGCAATTCTGTAAATTGGATTATTAGTGTGACAGACATTCCGGATCGTTTAATCAAGATACGAGCTTTATAGGCAGCTAGAAAATTTTTTGTGATAAGAAGGATCTCTGGATATGAGTTGAGTTTCTCAAGAAAACGACCACTCTTATTTCCAATTCACTTGAAATATTGTGAGTGTATGATGACCGAGTAAGACAATGAGAATAAATGTGTTATAGTACTGTCACCTCACTATTTATGTCTGACCACCCTTAGTCTACAGTAACTTATTTAAAAGCAAAGAAAATAAGAGTACATGCAAGCAAAGTTGTGTGTTTTATTTTTGCTGAAGGCTTATGCACAATACTTTGATAGACAAACTACCCAAAATGAACAACTTGTATTAGTACTATAGAAAAGTAATTTGTTTTTTATCCGAACATATGTTACATTTCATGTTATATATCACAGAATTCACATTTAAATAATCATATTTTCAAAAGTAATATTATTTAAGGGTCAATCTTCGACTAGTCCAATAAACTAACACACAGTTGGTAATCTTGTTATTGAAGTTTTACATTGTTACCTTAGAATTTATGATAGATAAATTTTCCTGTAAAAGGTCACAAAGTGGATTGCATACAGATAAGCTGTCTGTATCCCAATTCTATGTCTGTTGTGTTTCTGTCAGATATAAATCAAGATTGGTGACTTATGATATATCTCATATTTAATAAAACAAGATATTCTACTGAACTGTTTATTACATGAAAAAAATTACTGCTTTCCAGGTGTCTAAAAGATAGTCACTTTATCGTTACATAATGTATGGTGCACATTGAAAAAAGTATTTCAATTCTTGGTATTTGACTGATTTTAAGATGGATTAGGAATCGACAACAGGTAGAGAACCATTAAAAAAAACATGGAGGACCAACGGAAGTTAGAATTTATAGGCCACTGGACTCCATGTTGCGTCGTGGTTAGGGTTAGACCTTCGGTGGGGTCTTGCATGTCCACTTCCAAACAGTCCTAAACTAGGACGAAACAGCTATCCAGTAACTCCTAGTTTTTAAAGCTTTTCAAACAAATGTCAGTTACTGAGGTAACTGTGAGCTTATTTAGGTGTAGTGTTCCGCAGATTTATGAGAACAAGAAGTTTTAATAATTATTTCCTTAGTATTTTTAAGCGGACTATAAAATACGGTTGGATGAGTTTTAACACGGCAAGTTAACAGAAAAAATACAGAAACTTTTCGACTAAGATACAGATTTCATATAATCTTCATTTTTTATATGTCAGTGTTCTTTCGTTTTCCTCAGTATTAACGCTTCACTAAATATCTAAGTTTGTAGACTTAAGGCTTTATCATTAATATCTACAAGTGACTGCCCGGTTTCCTTATCTTATTTAATATGAATGAAGTGGCTAAAGTGATGATGATTAGCTGAACGAATATCTTATTAATTACAGTAAATTAAAGACCTTATCTGCAGCTGAGTCTCATAGATCATTCGATGTAACATTTGTTGGTTAATCCAGAAACAACTGATTCAAACCATCACTCAGGTTAACATTTTTACCTCACTTTCTCTCATCATCCATCCTGTTTCTTTACCATTGAAAAAAGCACTTAGTTATACAATTATGCATTCTAAGCAAAGAAATACCTATGTACTCAACATTAGTGTTTTCAGTTAGGACTTATAATGAAGGTCCAGCTAATCTTTGACCTAAAATCACACTGGGATACGGAATAAAACACTTTACTGTATGGTAATCATAAATTTAAACTACTTCATTTCTGAAAAAATGAAAAGTCAAGGACTCCATTATTTTGCAAGTTTTGATAAATATGATGTATGGTGAAGGACTAAATTATTTACTGTGTATATACCTTCACCTTAGGAAACACAAAGTTGTCACCATTTCTAAGAAAAATTCAAACAAGCAGTTACTCAGTAATCAGTCGAAGCCACATATCGTTTAATTGGACCACGTTTTGAAGACTTTTCTAAAGTGCCAGAGGATATACATTAATTTCACCGTTACTTTTTGAATCTTCAGAAAATCAGATTTAACATCTCTACCTACCTAAAAATATATCAACTCTTAACTTCATATAGTATCTCTAAATATTCCCATTTATAATTTTTATTTTTTTTAATTTTTTTGTTTACAGCTTGATTCGACACCGTATTTTTGATACAAGTATGGAATTTTCAGCATGGATATCGTTAGCCCAAATTTTGCAGGCCGACCATAGATATCAGGTGTGCATCGGCAGGGGATCGAACCTCGAACCATGTCCATGGTCGGCGAGAGTCCTAACCACTGTGCCACCGACGCACATATTAGCGAATAATATTGTTTTCAATTAAATCATCTTCAGGCTTTACTCTAATTTACATAGATTTATATATAAAAATTTTTAACCAATGACGGTGATTTTGTGGACGAAATAATGATAATGTGGTAAATGTTTTGAGCAAAATTAATAATATACACATATATACACACACTACCTTTGTTATTCTTATCACCTGCATAAACCTTATTATCATTATTTTGTTATCATTATAATCATCGTTATTAATGACGTTCAAAACATTTACCACATTATTATTATCTTTATTTGATCCTCAAAATCACCGTCATTGGTTAAGAAATTTTTCAACTGCGCTTGTGGAGCAAGTTATATTGGCCGTTGCTCTAGGAACTTGATTTTTCGTGCTCGAGAACATCTCCCACTATGGCTAAGTAAAGGTGTAGTGAAAACTATTAACAGCTCAATATTGGAACATCTAGTGCAAACCGGCCACAAAGCCAGCGTAGATGAATCCTTCTCTATATTATACCGGGTGCCAAATAAATTGCCAAAATCATCGAAGCACCGCAGGCTCCAAACAGCAGAGGCTATTGCGATTCGCCTCAAACAACCAGCACTCTGTGTCCAAAAGAAGCACGTCTAGCCCCTACTATTGCCCTGGCCTTCAGTAGAAGCTAAAAACTCATGAATTTGTAATATTATCTTTCCTAATTTTTTCTGACATTCAGATTATTTTATGTTGATGCTATTCAGCTGTAATCTATCAATATTATTGATTTGATGTTATTTAAACATTAATGTCGTTCATAACACTAATTCATTCATTCACTATAATGTGTATATAACTGTAAAGCCTGATAATGAATTTATCGAAAAGAGTACTCTTTCTTCAGTATCCATTCTTTGGAAAATATACAAATCTATGTAAATTAGAGTAAAGCCTGAAGAAGATCTAATAGAAAACAATATTGTTCGCTTATATGTCTTATTTATGTAGTATGTTCTGTCATGAATATTTGGATGTTTGAAGCAAATGAAAATTATTTTATTATTATTCTCTTGGGTTTCGAGCGGAAAATACGGCTTCAATAACACATCTTCACTTTTTTCTATTTTCTGAACTCCTCTCCAGCTACTTACATGACTGATCAAAATTTCTCGTCTCCTCTTCACCATACGATCTCTTCCATGTCACTGTCACACCGACGAACCACGCGTCGCTTCCAATTTGGATTCCCCTCGAGTGATGGCCTGGATTGTGCACGATGTCATTTGACGGCCTCCTGAATGTATGCCCGATCTTTCTCCATTTTCTCTTGCATATTTCTTGAGCAATAGGTTCTTGGTTGGTTCGTTCTTCGCCAGAGTTTCTTGTTGCTAATTCTTTTTGACCAGGCGGCCATTTGATCTTCAGCATGGAGTCAGTGAAGGTAGCTGTTGATTGAAGCCTGCAGCGGTCTGTTGGAAATCCTATTGATGACACCCCAAGTTCCTTACCCTCATAGAAGAACTGACTGACTTCATATTTGTGTTGTAAATCTGAATCTTGCTCTTCATGGTAGCTGAAAGCAGAAGATTTCCAAACCGATTTCTGACTGATTAAGGTGTATCTTGTCTTTCTGATTCTGGCTTTGACCAGAATCAAAATGAAAGTTGGAAGTCTTAAATTGTTGTTCTCCATTTTCACGTTTTAGTTAAATTGTGTCAATAATTATTCCAAACAAAAGTAGAATGAAATTTATTCACTACACAGTTTTTGTTGTCACTAACATTTCTGTTTCTGCATATTAATGTGCATATATAAGTTGTATGTATATGTATTTTCTTGTTCTTGTTTAAACGAATTGATTCACTTACCTGTTTTTTTTGCATATTTTAATTGCATTATGTTATTTCTTACTTTACTTCTTTAATAATGACGTGACTTGTAGAAGGAAAGTAAAATTGCTCCGATAAAATTTCACAAATAAGCTATCAGGCATAGGTGTGTGTATATATAGCAACATTTATGGGATGTGATGTGTAATAATTAATGAATAATCTACGGATGGAACGTTTTATACGTCTCACGTTATCTAATATAAGTTAGACTGTTAAGTGAATCCAGCAGAGAGCTCTACTGTCCAATCACTCATTCATCAGTCATAATCGAATAATTAGGAGAGTATGTCATTAACGCTACTTACAAACGTAATGTTTCACTCGAAAGCATTTAGCAACGCTTAGATAAAATACAATAACGAATCTAAATTGTTGTTGTCTGGTCATACAACATATCATACTCGTAAATCAGTTTTATTTGCTACTCAGTGATGATTACATGAAGTATGAAACACATTTTATTATAAATTAAATATGGCGTGGAGAAACAAACGTGGTATAAGGTAAAAAGATTATATAACGGGAGACTGCACTCACTTCATTATTTGCAAATACATACGGAAGGCTAGAATTCACAAGTCACTAGTGATTTGGTTTATGCAAGTGTCGTCACAAGGACTTTTAAATTATATCTCAGTCAATGATGTGATATATTCATATAATGTTGTTTGGTAATAAAGCAAGCCTACTGTGTGTTTACAAATCCCATCAAAGTTAGTAGGTTTTACTGCTCTGAAGTTGCGGGGTACAGTGTCAGACATTCAGTATTTTTAGTTTAAAGCAAACAATATTAGATTTTTACTTTGATGAATCTCCTATCCTTATTTCGCTTTCAGTAACAAAGTCTAAAACTGTTATAAAAGAACCTCAAGACCTGAATGAATGCAAATCTAGCTAATATATAATAGCCAATTTCACTGTGTGCCAAGTGCACTACAAAATTTTTCATTTTACCAATAAAATAAAATGCTAAAATAATTTTTCCGATTTTCCATAGAAGATTCTCCAGGCTTTTCAGTTTCTAAAACATATCCTATCACAAAAAGTACCAAATGTCTTTTTATGCAAGTTACCATAGCAAAATCTGCCGCAATTGTCTCTAGGGGGCTTTGAATAAAAAGATGGATTTAATTACCATAATACTTCAGATGACAAGAATGGCAGATTCCAATGATGCATAGTTTTATTTTGAATAATTTTTATTTTTCCTGATGTCTTGAAAGTGTACTATCTGTTTTACACACAATCTCTGATTTTTAAAGTAATAAGCCTCCATCCATAACGAATTTCTCACTAGTTTCTTGGAACCCTTTGAATAATTGAATGATACATGAATAAAATTTGGGCACAGTGATAGAGTATGATTCCATAATAGAAGAATTTTATTTGAAATAACCCACAATCATACAGTATTAATAACTGGATGACGCCTTGAGTACAATTTGTCGCTCATATCAGGGAACTCACGTCACTTTTAAATTTTGTTTATATAGTTCTACTATTTTGAATATTCTTACTTTATCGTTATAATATATTAAACAACTTTGGGATTGATGATGAATTATTCTTATTTCACATATTTAGTGTGCATTCAGGGATTAGAGATGAGGAGAAAACCTCTCCTTCCATTGAACTGCATTATCTTTCAAAACTATAGCTCTGTCTTAATATCTTACTGTGTGATTATTTGTTGTTTTATGCATTGCGATGGCTGGTTTTTTTCTGCACTAGTCATCTTTTAAGTCATTTATCCCACGCTTAGATAACTTGGTGTGTTCCGGTAGCCTGAGCAACCTCAGTATAGTACAATTACCCATACAAGTGAGACGTACAAAAAAACGTAAAAGTGAGGAAGTTCGCATTTCAGCCAATCATCTTCATAAGCCATATTCAGCACAGGATTCAGTACTTCAGAACTAGTAATTATCCTTTAGAAAATGTTTTACATTATGTGAGGAATAATCTTGAGGGTAATAGATATAAGTTAAGAAAACGAAGTTCATGCTACTTAGATATAAGAATAAAACTTGTGCACTGTGGTAGGGTGTAATTCCATTATGGGTAAATTTTGTTTTGATAAAGTCTCACAGTGTTATACAGTAATGTTTACTGATGACGTTTCGAGCACAATTTATTGCTCATAATCATATCAAGGTAATCACACAACTTCCTAAATTCATTTATATAGTTCCATTGTTTTTCTCTTGATTTTCACTTGATTTGATTGGTAATAGTATTTTCCATATTTCAGGTATGAGTGATGAGTCATTTCTATTGCATGTGTTGGGTGTAGACTCGATGAACAAGGATTCAGTAATCAACCTCTCTCTCCACCTACCTAGATTACTTTTTAGAATTTTAACCCTCTAGGTAGGTGGAGAGAGAGGTTGATTACTGAATCCTTGTTCATCGAGTCTACACCCAACACATGCAATAGAAATGACTCATCACTCATACCTGAAATATGGAAAATACTATTACCAATCAAATCAAGTGAAAATCAAGAGAAAAACAATGGAACTATATAAATGAATTTAGGAAGTTGTGTGATTACCTTGATATAATTATGAGCAATAAATTGTGCTCGAAACGTCATTCATGTTATTAATTGTTGTGAAAATAACCTAATCAACCTGAACATAAAAAATGAATAAAATTGTGAAAAATATGTAGTTTTTAAACGAAATATGTGTGAAAAATACAAATTATTACCGAAACAATAAAAATAAAGATAAACGTCAAACAACAGACGTCAGACAAGACCATAGCAAGAATATTATCCTGACTACGGTAAGAGGAGTTAGTGTATCTACAGCCAATGGATACAGAGATCAGGTTTGTCTTTCTGAAATACCAATGTTTCAGCTATGTATAAGTGGCGTATTCGAAGTACTCTAGTGCGATTTTGAGGGACTCTGTGGATCACTATGTGGCAATTATATATTTGAGCCCAATGTTTAGGGATGACAGAGTGCATAAGAACAGAACCATTGGTAGTTTTTTTTCTCTTTTTGACTGTGTTCCGAAATACAATTAGGAGCTGATACTATGTACGGTTCATTTCCTTGGTGGCATACGCACAAGTAAACTGATAGACACACAGTGAAGTGGCCAGAAGCTTTATTCTGTCCTGAATGCATGACTACCTACTGCTTGGTATGATTCTGAAAGTAGCTGGGCGGAATGTTATTTCTAAACATTTGAATAGGTTTTATAAGACCACTGTCTCATAATGAGAGTCTTTCTGAAGACACCTTCGACCTCCACTGATGGCTATTGTCCGTCATCTTGAGGTCAATAAATCTAAGTGGGTTTTCATTTTGCATTAAAGAGTAATGCACAGATTTCAATTCATTCTCCCCTTCGTCTTTCTAAAATATATCCGAAAGGAAAAGGTTTTGTTTTCTGACCACTGGGACATAACACTGAGGGTGAGTTGGACGGAAATGACCCCACAGTCGCTGTATGGTGTTCTTTAGAAAAAGGTATTTTGTCTAATGAGATCATTAGAAACATTTAGCCCGCACTACTTGTCCAAGAGTGTATTTATCAGATAGAATATCACTGTAATTTACGTTCTACTAAGAAACCTTAACATTGACTAGGGTGTTCCTTCCATGAATAACAACTCTGTGGATGGCTCAAAATCTTGCTTTTCTATTTTATAACAGACCGTTTCACTAATACTTCTTCATGAGATTTTTGAATTTCTAAGTGAAATCTATAAGATAATTATACGGTGGCAACGTTTCTTCTCTGTTTTGTATATTCGGTCTCCTTGACTAGTTTAAACAAAGCAGAAACGAATATATTTGCAGGATAAATACAAGTTATTTGATTTCATGGCTTTTCTTCGAAATTATTTCAACTCAGTTTCTTTAATATTTCTTAGCTTGGTGATTGGACAAGAGATAACGAGATAGCTAATAATTGAATTAGAGTTTATTTTTAGATACAGTATGATGAAATGGGGGCCATTTCCTAACTTTTGGGAAGTATTCTAATTTGATCATAACTAAAGCTAAGTTGTCTTAGAAAGTCTTGGCAGTGATTGTTTTATTATTTTTGAGATTCATCACAGCTAATTTTTTGCTTTTGTTATGCTTTACTTCTATTTCTATTGCTGTTATGATGCTATTACATGTGGTGTTCACCATTTTTTATCCGTCATCTTATTAACTGAACTTTGGAATATTTGTACGTTACGTCTAAACATATATATATATTCATATGATAATTAGCCCATTGAATAGGTCCGTAAACCAAATGATAAACAAAAACTATCCGCAGATAACATAAAACAATAACTAATTGCCTCCTTTTATCTAGACGAATCATCTTGTATTACCCTGTGTTAAATACTTAGGCATTAGTTTTCAAGTTGCCTTTATACCACTAGCTGTCTTTTAGCAAACGCACAACAGATATAAATAAAGTGTATGCCAACAGTAACTCAATGTGGAAATGCCAAAATACTGTGTTATTTCACATAGTAAATAAAAACGCGTGAAAGTGTGAATTTTCGTAGCGGCTATATCTCATGGATTTCATTATAAAAAAGTTCGGGTAGTATACTGTCAAGCGCAAAGTAAATATCAAGTCGAAACTACGCATGTTACAATTTCAGTTCCTGCTATTAACACTTAGTGGTAGCTAAAAACCCCATTATAGACTAGAGAATATTGAAAAGGACTAACACATCATATTCGGTCGAGCAGATAGCCCCCGCCTCCCAGTTAACATACAGAGCCTAGCGGTCACATATCTCAACGCATTTTAGGACTACTAGTATGAAAACGGTATAAAATCCTTTTGTTGGAAGTGTTTTCACAAATCGGTTGCACAAACTAATTTGAATGAAAATTCCCCTCGAAATGAGGTTGGACACCAAGGCGTCAAAAATCGATAGGTTATATTCATAGGCAGAAGATACTAGCCTGTACTTTGTTACCATGTGTCACACTTATAACTACTACTGGATCCTAAGTGAATAAAGCTCTCCAATATCATTTCCGTCTACGATTTTCAAAGGAATGAAGTTTCTGGAAAGTTACTGAGTATCATATCTTAGTATGTCTTCCCCAGGAGAACTTGTGCTAACAACTATCAAGTCAAATAAACATAATAGCTACATGCGTGAATCTGCTAAAACCTTTTAGATTGCTTTTTATAATTATGCACACTACTAAATCAAAGTGATAAAACTACAGGTTAAATGTTAGGATAACTTACATGAATTTTGTAGTGATCTTCAGCAAATTCCGGTGCGTTATCATTTTCATCTGCAATGTATACTGTGAGTGTGTAAGTGGAAGTCATTTTCGGTGTACCTTCATCTTTGCATGTTATGTGCAATAGACGCATTTGTCCCTGTTCACGATCAAAAGTGGTGATAGCATATAGACTATAAACTTTCCACTTTGGTAATTTCGCAGTAAAATCCAGGCGAAACTGTTCTTGGATTGGTTGATTGATTGTATTGTCAAGATAACTAGTTATTGGTTTTGCACTGCTTCTATTAAAAACAGTATTCTCACTCGTGCTCAATTCACATTCAAACGATCCACCTGATCCTGTATCTTGGTCGCTTACAGTTAAAAATACCAATGGTTCGTTTGTATGTGGAACATTCTCTGGAATGTGTAGTATATTCTCATTTTTTGGTGCATAATTTACATTTAATTTTTTTAAACGTCTCTTATAATTCTCGGATAACTGTATACGTGGCTTGATTGTAGGTGCATGTGTATTAGCATCACTTAAGATTATTGTCACGCTAGTAGTGCTTGATCTAGCCGGACGTCCTTTATCCTTAGCGATTACTTGAAATTTCCATTCATTTGGTCCAACATCATAATCCAAGGTATTAACTATATATAATAATCCTGTATGTTTATCCAGTTCAAAGTTTTCAAGTACAGACTTAGGTGTTGAAGCGGCATAAGTGTATTCAATTTCACCATTTAAGCCTTCATCAGGATCAGTGGCGTGTATTTGATGTTTGATAAGATTTTTGGTAGAGGAATCATCACTAAGCGTACCTAGTGGATCAAGTGTTTCAAAGTTTTGATTATTTTCTGATAAGTAGATAATATCGCCTACTTTGGAATCTTCAGATATCACAGCCTGATATAGAGGACTTGAGAATACTGGTGTATGATCGTTTTCATCAGTTATGTGTATGGTTATTACCAAAGTACCCGTATTATACGGTTTACTACCGTCTACAGCTAAAAGACTCAAATTATACCATGCCTGACGTTCACGATCCAATGTCTCGACAACGCTTAATATCAAGTGAAAACTGAATGAACTTAGATTTTTCAGGTTATTTTTCTCTATAATCAACCTGAAATATTTAGACTCTGTGATATCTGTCTTTAGATGATATTCTTGTACTGAATTTATTCCATAGTCTGGATCATTAGCCAGTGGGAGTTCAAAATCTTGTTTAGTTTTAACTTCTTCCTGTACATTAATCACGATAAAAGACTGAGGCCATTTAGGAATGTTATCATTCAAGTCATTTATTGTAATACGCAATCCAATATATTGCCCCATCGTTGTAATAGCAAAACTACTCCATATACATTCACGTGGATAACCAGGTTCAATGCATAAATGTGGATTATCATCCCTATCCAATTCACCTATGACAGTTAGGGCACCTTTTACATTAATTTCAAAAAATGAATTATTCGGAAGAGTAAATTTGTTATCTGCTGTCGGTGAAGGATAAATGTATTCTGGTATGTAACCTATAATTGTTGAAATAGGTGTATTCTCATTTACACTAAATGTGATTGGAGTCAGATAGGGTAGTAGCTGTGAACTGCCATACATGAAAGAAGAAGATCTGGTAAACAATCGCCTGGATAAATTTTTACTGTTTAGACTACTATCTGTTTCATTATTGTAAGCAGTTTTTACAGCAGTATTGAATGGTACTACAATAGAAGTGGTCAAGAATATATCACACATTACAATGAAAATCAATATGAAAATATAATCCAAAGAACGTGATTTTATGGATGTTTTGTTTGGGAATATTGATGCACATGTAAGCAGATAGCCTTTTTCAGTTTGATTATCTAATTGTAGAAATGAGGTGAAAACAATTTCTAATTTGAA
Organism: Trichobilharzia regenti; assembly: GCA_944472135.2. NCBI lineage: Eukaryota > Metazoa > Platyhelminthes > Trematoda > Strigeidida > Schistosomatidae > Trichobilharzia > Trichobilharzia regenti. Next base: position 110,984,303 of record OX235262.1, on the reverse strand, counting down.
CATTTGTACATGTATATTCCATTTTATAGAAACATTATAAGTAGATACGAATGATCCTTATGTATGGTATTACATTTGTATGCATTTCCACAATTTTCAGAATGTACATATGAATTGTTTCAGTGGAAAATGGGATAACAAAGTATACAAATGAATAGATTCATTTTCATGAAGTATTCTAACCTAGTCATAGGCAATCAGTTTGCATTTCATGAAATTATCTTTTACATATTCTGGAAGGTGACGACATGTGTATTTCAGACAGAAGCAGATGTTCAACATTATTTAGACGGATTTCTCTCGTGGTCTCTATTTCACACAAATAAAATGTCAGTAAATGTTTAGGAAAAAGTTATCTACACTTTTGTTGTATTATTTAAAGCAATATTATGCATAGGTTTTATTTATTAACATGAAATATAAGCCAATCATTGTTTTCACAGCTAATTTGCTTATGATAGGTCAAGTCAGAATGATAAAACAAAATTGAAATGAACTGATGCAATTGGTAGAACCAGATATTTAAATAAATTAAATGAATGTGTAGATTATTCATTAGTGAAAAGAGCAGTTAATAGCAATATACTAACAGGTAGTATAAAATTGTTAGTAGTGGACTTTGCTTTATTCAGATGGCTGTCTAAAGCCTCCGCCAAACGCATAAATACTTCACTCTAATAAATGACAATTCAGCGAAGAAATTTTTCTTTATCTACGTAATCATCTTCATACGATGTGCAGCAGTAATTATATTTACCACAAATGTACTGTAGTCCATTACTGCGTAATAGGGGGTGACCTAATTGATATAATTACTCAGAAGTGGCATCAGAAGTAAAAATAAAAGTTACAAATTACGTAATACTCAAAGGCACAAAGGAAAAAAGCGTTAGAAATTTGATCAGGTTAAAACTGTTACTGAGTGAGAAGGAAGGTAGCTGGGTGCCCATTTAACAAATGTGAAGAGGGTGGAAAAATGTATAAAGGTAACATGTGAGAGCGATAACAGTGAACTGATTATTAAAGTAAAAGCAAAGTAATCACTCAGAATAAAAATTTACAGGGAACGACTAGTGAAGAGGTTAAGACCAAGGTAGAATAAGAGACTAGTCAAACTTCTTCTGTATACAGATTTTGGGATTGTATTGACGATTTGCCAATGCCTCCACCATACACAAATGCTGAAACCTGAGGTCCTTTGTACCATTTGACCTAACCTTGTAGATAATCTTGAAAGACGACTCTGGTGGAGCTGCGTGGCCTGACAATTAAGCTACTAACCATCTTGCGCTGTCCTTTTACCAATCACCTCGGACAATGTTCAGAGATTCGTTCGGGAAGTGTGAGCTTTTTGTGGCCAGTATAATTAACACCAAAGGAGCATGTGAATTTATAAACACACACTGAAGTGCCTCCGATTTGTAGAGGTTTATCATTCACATATCCACTGATCATTTGTCGGCTGCGGAAATTGACCCGTAGTTCATCCGAGAAGCAGGCTTTTCTTAGTGATGTGTATAGGCGGTCCTCCAAAATCTAAGCTGCGGTATCACCTTTAAATGCGATTCAATTCATGAGTGGCAGTTTCTTCGGCAACGTCTGGTTTATTTTGGGTTTTCGCTTTAATTTCGTGTTTTTGTCGATGAAGTTTATTTATTTTCCATGTGAACTCGTCTGAGTCTCTCCAGTTTACCGTCCATTATATCACTGGTACATGTCCTTCTGATTCTTGAGGATGAGGAGTGGATCAGATTTCTCTTTATTCTCTAAAGGGTCCAACTATGAAGAAACGTGTGCTGACCATTCCATATTCATTTCCTGTAAACTGATCTTTGAAGAGAACCGTCAGATCTTTTTTTAGCAAGATATCCAAAAAAATAGAATTCCGAGTTCATCTCTGATTCCGACATGAACCGGATAGAATGATGGCTGTTGTTCAACTTCGTAGTCATCATTTCGATGTTAGCATTCTCGTCAGATGTGATAAAGGTATCATCCATGTATCTTTGACACATATGAAAACGTCACTTTTAGATTAAAAAACACCTGTTGACAGTGAATCCTTAAGTCATAAGTTTATGAGTGGAGAAGTTCAAAGGTTTATAGAAAATAAATTAGGCCTGTGTTTATTACAGTATCGTGTTTTCAGTAGGACAAGAAGCGATCAGTGCTGGTCTATTCAATTATAATAGTAGTAAAAACCCCAAGAATTTGAAATTAGTAATATTATCCAAACGATTTGAAAGTTATTTTCCTCAGGTACTAATACTGTTCCGCACAAACGACCATAACGAGAAAGACGTAGCCTTCGTTTGTCATTTAATCCTCAAGTTACTGCTGAAGGTATCACGAAGTGCAGTAATAGAGAATCTACGTGAATTGGCAGAAGTTAGAATTCGTGGGCCATTGAATCACGTCCCAGTGGCTTAATGGTCTACGAGCTCGCTGGCCTTGTAACCAGAATGTCATGAGTTCGAATCCCGGTGGATGCGTACTGCTGAAGAGTCCCAAACTAGGCTGACGAAACAGCTGTCCAGTACTCCCAGGTTTTCCAGTGGTTCTCTAACTAATGTCAACTCATGATGAAAATCCTCTAATCTTCAATTAAATATCAAAGCTCAGAAAACACCAAGCATTTCCCATGCTCACTGAAATTTTGAACGTACCATTAATACGCGTATCAACGTTACTTATTCATTTATAAACTACACTAACTAGATTGCTTAAAAACATTTTCTTCTTAATCACGATTAACAATCATGTAAAATACATAATTTAAACAACTCTGTTTGAAACAATCAAAACGAAACACACATTGTTTGGTGCCTAGTTCTCTTTTCAAATTTACCATTTATTTACAATATTCCTAATTTTACTATTCTGTACTTGTAAACTGTTAAGACCATCAAGTTTCAGAAATAAAGAAACTTGACCTGGTGTGTATCATCCTTCCTTGATTTTTCTCTGTTCAGGAAACAATATTCCCCTAAAAAGAAGAAATTAAATATTTATGGGTGAAAACAACAATAAAATTAATTCAGTAGATTTCTGATAGTTTGTTTTCATTCAAAAATGACTAGAAATCGTTTCAGTAATAAAGATATTAATCTCGAAGTTTTAATCCTGCAGGCAACAAGCAATATATACAGTGACATTATAGTCACATTTTACAACTTAACTAAATATGCAAATATATAAAAGAAAATAGTTAAAAAAATGTAAATTAACAAGAAAATAATTTCGAACGAAAGTGACAGACACATAAAAATGTTGGAATGTTGGCACGAAATAGCTAAAATTACTTAAGTCATGAATCTGAATTAACCGTAGGTTTGATACGAAAAATTTGAAATTATGTAGGAATGGATGATGATAATAAATTTAAATTTACCGTGAAAATAATAGAATTACACACTCTAGTTGACACTAATTTGGTGAAACATCACAGGAGAACAGTATTGAAGTGCCATGATAAATTAGCTTCAAGCCTGCAGTTCCACAGGTGCCTTATGACAAAACGGAAGTGTACTATTTTTGACAATCAGTGTTAGGCCGGTAACGTGCTTCATTATATGAATATATGGTACGAAAAATAGAAATAAAAATCATAAATACCTGCATTTTTCAAATTCACTAAAAAACAAGATTCGTTAGATATTGATTGACAGGTAAATATTGAGTCTATATCGTACTGTGACATAGATGGTGTAGAACATCGAATAAATGAAGTGTGAGTTTTACCAGAATTAGTTCAAACCATCTCCATAGGCCTTGTTGGTAAGACTGTCGCGTGTATAACAATTGTTCCAGAAACATCAGAGAATAATTTCATGAAATCGACTTCGAATATTTACACTTGTAAAGATCTGCTAGGTAGGATTGAAGACCTTGAATGAAAAGAAGTTATGTAATACATATTTGCATTTCGGAAAGGAAAAATATATATATATTAGTTTAGAAATTAAATATTTTTGTCTAAGTTAAATTGTTTTTCTTGTTGACTGATTATGTTGGAGAGAAACCCTAGGTCTCTGATGACATATAAGCTCCTGATACGGATAAATTGACGATCTCTGAAGCTGAAAATGATTTTGTTCTGCTTGATGCTGACTTGTAGTGGAATACAACATGCAGGTTTAATCCGTGGAGAATACATATCAACATAGACTGTGCATTTCGGTCCAAAATAATCGATTAATAGGTAACTCAAATGAACTCAAACAACAATAAATAGTATCCACTGCACATGGTGTAGCTCTCCTGACCCAGCGGCCTAGTGGATAACATCGTGATATTTGCAGATGTAAGTTGTGGCTTCAGGTCTCAGCAATAATAGCAGCACTCGCTGAGGATACAAGTACATCTAGCTAACGAGTAGAGAATGATATGCGCATCGTGGATTCCAGTGTTAGTCGCCATCAACCACAATAAAATTGGACATTTAGTCGGAATGTTTAACTCTTCATTAATCCTGTGACAGATATGCTATCGATTCATCTTTAGTTACGAAGCTATATATATATATATATATAGATCGCCTTTCAGTGAGAAAAGTTCCTGACTGAGTCTTCAGTTGGTACTAAACATTTATGGTTTAAATTGGAATAACCGAGTTTTCTGTTTAAAATTACACCCAAAGGTCAACAAGTACATTAAATAAACTGCACTGTAGCCTAAAATTAAAGAATAAAAACACAAGGGTCTAATATTACGCCAATAAACTAACAATAGGTGAACTGTATAGCCTCTAACACTAAACTGATGGATTGCAATTCCTACGGCTTGAAATGTCCAACACATCAGAATGTTAGTGATCTAACCCACAATCCAAATCTGTTTACCAATCAAAAGACTTTTTTGATTTTGCTTCATGCAATATCTTTTTTTTCCTTCACGTTCCAAGTAGAACATAGGGCTTCAAGCTAGAAGGCTTGAAGTTTCTGTAGCAGTGTTTATTTTTACAGGACGGGGTTGCTAGCCTAATGCCTAACCTTCTCGCTTTGCCAGCTTTATTACTGGCCTAGCAAGGTAAAGGAGTGCGTCGGCCGGGGTCGAACCCCGGACCATGTGCATGGTCAGCGAGCATGCTAACCGCTATGCCACCGACGCAATATCTGGTCAAAATTAAAGCTACATCTTAGTAGAACAGTTACAGCTACTTCTTTAAGTGAAAGTTTTCTGAGACTGTTTCCTAAATGATGTGATACAGTTTTGTTACATTAGACATTGGCTAGATTTAATTTACTTTGCAAGCATTTATATTAGCAAATTGTATTCCAGGCTAACGTCTTATTGTTTTAACTGATTAATCCACTGAATTATTTTATTCGAATTAGGTTAACATGGATGACTGAGTCAATGCAAAGATCAATATAGCTTATGAAATCATTGGAGTGTAAATAAATACAATACAAAATTGCCTTGTGATTTCGCCAGGAATATTGAATTATGTGGATATTTTACATATCTGCGTATAGTCTACACGAACTGTGGATGAACCACTTAGAGAGTAAGATAGAAGGATGAACCCCTTATATAACTGAATGATTCAAATGACATTGGTAAACTTTCTACAACCATCACTGAATACATTTTTGAATCTTGTCGTTGCAGTCAGGACACTGTTGGACAAGTGTACTTTATGGTATATATATATATATATATATATATATATATATATATATATATATATATATATATATATATATATATATATATATAAGGGGATGGTTTTCCCATTTGTTTAGTGAATTATATATGTTGGTATTAGATGGTTGGAGTCATTCGACCACAGGAAGCCTTGGACCTAGGTTTCGTACTAGTTGACACTCGTAATCAAGGCCTAACTGCAACGCTGAAGGAACTCATGTCCCTTTTGGGATTTGAACCCGCGTCACCCAGTGCTGCAGTCAGAGATGTTATCATTGAGCATGGTGGCCGGATTGCAAGCTTGACTGATAAAATTCAGTCTGCACCGAAGATAGGACTAGACACATTACACTAGTTACTGACTAGTGTGCAATCAAAAATAACCAATACAATCCTATAGGAGGTCAATCGCGAGCCTGAATAGCTCAATGGTAACGTCTCTGACTGCAGCACTAGGTGACGCGGGTTCAAATCCCAAAAGGGACATGAGTTCCTTCAAGGTTGCAGATAAGCCTTGATGATGAGTGCCAACTAGTACGAAACCTAGGTTCAAGGCTTCCTGTGGTCGAATGCCTCCAACCATCTAATTCCAACATTTCACAGTGCAACGTAATGGTGAGGCAGATAGTATGGTGGCCACATTGCAAGCTTCACTGATAGAATTCAGTCTGCACCGAGTTATATATACAAGTTTTTGGCCGTTTGTCGTTGTTGTTATTTCGTTATCATTTGCACAGACTTTTCAGCACAACTCAATTATTATATTCTCTAAGACAGACTAGCATATTTCCCAATACAACGTAAGTCGGTGGCACAGTGGTTAGGACTCTCGCCGACCATGCACATGGTCCGGGGTTCGAGCCCACGCCGACGCACACCTGATATCTATGGTCGGCCTGCAAAATTTGGGCTACCGATATCCATGCTGAAAATTCCATACATGTACCAAAAATACAGTGTGGAATCAAGCTGTAAATCAAAAAAAAAGTCGTTAAAATCAAGCAAGATTTAGTTGAATATGAATTTTAACATTAGTTTCACAATTTTTCGATTAGGAAGCAGTAATCTAACAACCATAAATTAAATATAAGTCTGTTAACTGCATACTTACGTCACAACAACAATTCTGTTTCTCTTTAGTTAATATTATGCCATTTGGCATAAAATCAAACAAATTCAGCAGAAATCTGGGTTACTAAGAATGAATCTCAACAAATAGACTAATGTACTTCAGTTGGATTAGCTAGATGAATTATTATTATTTTCTTGAATTCCTAGGGGAACATAGGGCTTTAGTCGCGCGTCTCCATTGCCTTCGGTTCTCTGCTAGAGTTTTCACCCGCTCCAAGTCTGCCCACATGCTTTCATCTCCTCTTCACATGACCTCCTCCAAGTCACCCTCACATTGAAAAGCAACTCTCCGCTTCCCTTCCGGGTTCCATTCGAGCAATGGCTTGTCTAGTGATGTCACTTGATGGTTTCCTCAGAGTATGGCCAATCCATCTCCATTTCTTCCTGTCTATCTGCTGCACAATCGGTTCCTGGTTGGTTCGCTCATTGCCAGAGATCCCTGTTGCTGATCTTTTCTGACCGGCCATCTGATCTTGAGTATTGAGCGAAGACAACTGTTAATGAAGGTCTGTAGTTTGTTTGAGATGCTCTTTATGACGCGCAGTGCAATTCTCTGATCCGTATAGTAGCACTGACTGACTTCACATTGGAGTTGAAAATCCGGATCTTATTTTCATTTCCATATTGAGTGCTGTTGATCTCTACACAGACTTGAGAGTAACGAAAGCTTGTCTTGCTTTTCCGATTCTGGCTTTGATATCCTCGACAGTTGCACCTGTACCTGAAACGATGCCTCCCATGTAGGTAAAGGAAGTCGTTTCTTTCAGGTTCCCCCCATTTATGCTGGCTGATTGTTGTCTGTTGTTGTTGTTGCTGTTGGTGTTGGCCAAGAATCTTCGTCACCTCTGCTTTCTCTGTACTCACTTGGAGTCCTATCTTTCATGCTTCTTGTGCCAACTTGTTGCTTTCCACTTGCATATCTTCCAGCTTGTTTGTGGGAAATGAGACATATATCATCGGCGAAGTCCAGATCCTCCAAGTTTTTTGTGTGGGTCCATTTTATGCCTGTTTCCTCATTGTCCGCTGTCTGTCACATTATCCAATCTACTGCAATCAGGAAAATCATTTGCGATAGTACACATCCTTGCCTCACTCCTGTCCTCACTTCAAGGGATTCCGTAAGTTTCTCGTTGTGAATTACTTGGCATGCAGCATTGTCGCATAACTGTTGAATGAGATGTATAATTGTCGGTGGGACCCCGTAGTAGCGAAGTAGTTGCCAAATCACCTCTCGATCGACGCTGTTGGAGGCCTTTTCAAAGTCGATGAAGTTGAGATAGAGAGGTGACTGCCATTCGAAGCTTTGTTCAAAGATGATCCGTAGTGTGGCGATTTGATCAATACATGACTTCAATTTGAAGTATGCGCTGAAGATGTCACCCAGTAAGGTGATGAAAGCTTCGCAAACTAACTATCCAGCTCAGAGAACAAAACCACATCAAAACATGACTTGTTTCTCCTGAATCCAGCTTGTTCCGGTCGGAGCTTTTCATCCAGGTTGGCTTGTTTGATTCTCTCCAGGATGATGAGGCTTAGTATTTTGCTTGGGATGTACAGAAGCGCCAGTTTTTGCATTGACTTAAGTCTCCTTTCTTTGGTAGTTTGAATAGGTATCCTTTCTTCCAGTCCTCGGGTACTTTGCCCTCTTTCCACACCTTCTCCAGCAATGGCTTCATGAAGTCCGTTGTTGCCTCTGGGTCCATTTTTAATGCTTCTGCTGGGATTCCATCTGGTCCTGCTGCTTTTCCAGCTTTTAGCATCTTGATTGCATTCAGGACTTCTGATTTCGTCTGGGGGTCAATGTTCACTGGTAGTTCTGCTTCCGTTGTTGGTAGATGAATATTTATCATAAAATGGATCTTTAAAGTTCCCACCTGCCTTTAGTTCTTTTTTGAAAGGATAAAAATACATGGATAAAAAATACAAGGATTAAAACAAATTATTTCTACGTTAAAGCTATTATTTGATTTTTTGTTTCTAAAATACATACTGTCTTTCTACTTTGTTACATTATACTTGTCACGCAATATTACTTGTAATGTATTATGTATGTATATAGACACGTCAATGCTAAGTCGACTTTTACTTACCATCTTTGCTAAAATGCATGTCAAGGAAATCAACCCAAAGGGTGGATAGGTAAGAATAAAGATTAAAGCAGAGTTAAGCTACAGAAGACACATTTCTGTATCGTTGTTTCAACTAACACAAAATGTTTTCTCACTATGATCATTCCACTTTTCACCGATAAACTAAAAGTTTTTCACTTGTCTGAAAAAAAATACAGTAACTCATTACCCATAAGTGTGTTTGGTATTTGTAATACTGTTCACACGATACAACTTACAGTTCCTGTGATACTCAACCTTAGATGTTTGAAGATTAAATTATTAGTTGGCGTTCATACAGCGAAGTTTTAGTCATGACAACCATTGTTAGGTTAAAAGGAAAAGCCTGACTTACATTCTCTATTGTTTCAATTTGTGTTACTACAATCATAAATGTTGTTCGCTAATAAAAAAAGTGTTTTTTGATTTTCAGTGGACGTACCATTTAATAACAACACATAAATCTATGATGAAACATATCATGCCATAATTAGTCTTATTGGTTGGTGTATTATATTCATTAACAATGGTAAAATGTTTATTTATTTATGTAGATGATTTCTTTTTTCCAATCCACTCAAACTGACAATTTTATGATGTTAAAAAAGTTTTACCTCTCTAACTTACACTGACAGGAATTAACTTCATCCTGAAAACTGTTTTCACACACTTAGAGCATTTTTTGAAGGACATCTAGATGAAATTCAATTCATAATTAATAGGGGATTTAAATAAAATGAACCCATATGTCTGGTTAAGTAATTAAAGTGTTGTAATAATAATAATAATGAATGCATAGTAGATCATCTTTGGACTAACTATTGACTGAACTTCTTATCTTAAACAAGGCAATACTTGAAGGTAATTCAGGTACAACACAACCAACTATAATAAACAATAAGTACATACAGAAATGGAAAACATTCAACTGAACCACCACGTATTTAAGAATAACATTGTGGTGAGTGCTACTGATAAAATTTATCAGTAGTACATGAAGAGACGTTCATCAGCTTAAAAACATCAAACAACAGAGAGATACATTTGACTTTAGAGAATGCAAATGATACAGCGTTGTTGAGATACATTGGGCACGTGAAAGGAACACAAAGAAACATAATATGAAGGGCAGAGGTAGCACAACACGCAGATCTGTGGAAATTATGCTCTGAAGATAAGGTGTACATAATTTGGCTATATAGAGATATCAATTTCCAAGTTGACATTCCTTTACCAAGTCTTCGTCTTCTACCGTTTCAACACCTTTTTGAGTAAATCAAAGAGAATCATCAAGTTTTATTTAATCATAAACTTTAAAAAATCAAGTAGTTTAAATTAGAACGAATTGCGCAAAAAATGTCAGTGAATAAAGGTCATAGATAATGTATTATCGAGAGCACTATTAATGTCAAATGAAATATAATTCAACTACTTCTTAGTGTGAATCACAACATCCAGAATAAAATTTCCACCCCTCAAACAGTATAAAAGGAAATGCTACAAAGAAAAAAATTGAATTATAGAGCCAAATATTAGGGTGCGAAAATGTCATCTATTATCAGTTTTGTCATTTACTTAACTAACAGTAAACTACCTGAATATTGAATGAAAAAAGTGATGCCTAGATTAACTATAAAACAGTAAAAAAAACATTGACAGAATAAGCGAATTGTATTATCAGAATTTGTTTTTAGCATAAGAATAATTTGAGGCTAGTAAACCAAATGTATGAACACAGTAATTCTCTCGTTCAGTATTGTACAAACATAATGTAGGTCGTCTGTGCAAACGAAAAGATGATTAAATTGAGTTACATAAGTTTTAAATGACTGTAACGCAGCATGTTCTATAGCCAGCAACCAAAACAAAAGCAAAGATGGCTAAAAATTGGTTTACTATTAAGATTCCATGATTTTCATATTCAGAGTTTGCTAGATGAAGATATTCACGGCTTCCACTTACTTGATGGCTAGTGATTCACTAGTGAAATATAAATACACGGCTTAAATGAAGACAATTTACAGCTCAGATAGATGATTTAAGTGTTGTCGTACTCCCTAAGTTGCATTATTTAATCGAGGAGTTTTCTAGACAGAAAGACAATGAAAGAATCCATCCAAATCAAGCAATATATATATATATATATATATATATATATATATCAACTATGAATCATGGTGATGATTTCGTCAATATTCCTTCAGTAACTCCAAAATTTATTTGTTACGAATTGTATATGGTTTGATAATAATTCTAGGCATTAATTTATCGCTTACATTCATCTTCTAACTAACACCGACTCTTGAATAGTGATATCGAAGCTAAGCAGTTTATAAAAATGAATCTAGTTAGCTCTTCAAGAGATGACTGTCCAATCACTTATGTCATAGCCATGATTTCACTCGTCATTTTTGATATGTAACCGCTTGGAGGAGTGAATTGTCACCATGATATACACTTTTTGATGTCAAATAGAACAAATTCGTCGGCCGAAACTATTGATGCGAGTATGTTTGGTGGTAAAACATATATTTTTCCTAAAGGCAACAGTTGCGGAGGATGGAAACACGATTTTGTATATTTTTTTGTTAAAGGCTGACCACACAGTTCAGTCAAATAGTTATCTTTTATAAGGGCTAAACTATAATAATTCAGGTGTAAGAATGCTACAGACATAACATATGCGATGGAAAATTGTGATTATGTGTCTATCAGTGGTTTTTGGAATTCATGTATGCTTTCTTTACAAGTTAGGAACGTCTGCGTGAGATAACTTCCTAACTGTCTGAGGAATGTTTTTTGATTGCATGGAGGGTTACATCATGAGCTGATATTGGTTAGATAACCACTGGAAAACCTGGGAGTACTGGACAGTTGTTTCATCCTAGTTTGGGACTCTTCATCAGTACGCACCCAAAGAATCCCAGACTAGGACGAAACAACTGTCCAGTACTCCCAGGTTTTCCAGTGGTTCTCTGACTGATGTCAGCTCATGATGAAACCCTCCATTCAATCAAACAAAATCCCTACAAAACCAATGCTTGAATGTTATTTTATCAAAGATTACACGAAGAAATGCGAGAAGGTATTCCGGTTTATGATAAATTTACTTTGGAACTATGTATGTGTTTTATATTTGAGGATAATGTTTAGAGGAAGAGAATATCCTCTTCATTCTGCTTTAATAATCTTATACATAGTCGTCTTCATTTCTTTTACATTCCACTCAGATTCTTAAGTGAAAGGAGTTAAATCAATTTTTAGGACTATGCATTCAATTATTCATTGGATATGAGTCGATTCTGATCAGCTTTCAGAAGTGTCCTCATGGGGTGTCTGTTACTGGTACACAGTTAGGCTAATGTTTGACTTTAAGAAAACCCAAACTTATGAGCTGTCTAAATATTTAGCATCAATATAATGTCTCGTTAAAAAATCGCTCAATTTCTAGACTGACAAATTCACTTGGAAAGAAACAGAGGATGCAGGAAATTTATATAGAAGTGGAAGAAAATGCTTTGCTTAAGTGTGGAAATTTGTGCACTGATATTTCAGTTATTACGGCTCTGCAACCAGTCAGGAATGGGACAGGGATTTATCTTAAACTCAGAGTATCAGTTATAAAAATTATGTTGGTTTTTAATTGGCTGCAACTTCTACATTCTTCAGTTTTCAGCTTAAAACATTTAAACAGATAAGTATGGTGGCATAAGGATCGCAGCTGCTTCTGTCAGCAGCATTTAGAAACTTACGGTCCCCACTACATTTAATTCTTCTCCTGAGGTATGTAGGAGAAATATTAATGACAAACCATGTGAAAATCTCAACGTATTTATATTTTCTTAATCTGAAGTCCTGTGCAAGATTCTAAGTAGAATCGTACTGTACAAACTTACTTAGAGACCAACTTTATTGACTAGTCAGTGCCATGGATATAGCGAAAAACCCCGGTGGATGTGTACTGCTGGAGAGCCCCAAACTAGGAAGAAACAGCTGTCCAGTACTCCAAGGTTTTCCAATGGTTCTCTAACCAATGTCAGCTCATGATGAAATCCTGTGACCAATCAAATCCCTACAAACCAACACTTGAAAAGTAATTTCACTTACTGAATACCTTTTACTGAATGTGATATCAAACACATAGGTTAAACCAGTTGCCTGAGGTCACCTGGGTATCATAGCGTAAGAATTTTGCTCGATTTAAAACAACAGGTCTCCTTATGATAAGCAGTTAAGTGAAAAACTTAACCATAGCTATGAATTCACTTGCATTTACCCACTTAACAGAGTTAACATAAAAACATTAGAAGAAATATAGTTATTCGATGAAAGTGGTTGCTCAATGGATCTCTGTTTGTCATATTCGCACACTTCATTTGTACAACACTTCATTTATGCAACACGAATTCAGGATAGAAGGAGAATCAAATGGCTAACAGGAGGTAGTTGAACTGTTTAAAGCTATTTAAGAAGTCCTGTTATTGAGAAGCTCAAAAAACACCCAAATATGATTTTAAGCAAACTATGCTCGAAATATCAACCAGCTTCTAAAAATGTATCAGTGTGTTATACGATGTCAATATTCTACTCTTGCAATAATGATGTCGCTTCTAGTTTAGAATTATTATTATTGTTGTTTCCTTTAATTCCTACAGGAACAGGGCTTCAGCCACACGTCTCCATTGTGTTCGGTTCTCCGCCAACATTTTCACCTGCTCCACGTCTGTCCACATGCTTTCATCTCCTCTGCACATAAACTCACCCTTCGACGACCAACTCGCCACTTCCCGTTCGGGTTCCACTCGAGGGCCTGTCGTGTGATGTCACTTAGTGGTTTTCTCAGAGTATGGCTAATCCACCTCTATTTCTTCCCATTTATTTGTTGCCCACCTGGTTCCTGCTAGGTTATTTGGCTTCCAACGATTCCTGTTGATCATCTTTTCTAGCCATCTGATCTTCAGTATTGTAGTTTGTCCGAAGTGCCAAGTCTCCGACCCATAACGTAGCACTGACTTCACATTGGAGTTGAAAATCCGGATCTTATTTTTGATGATGAGTGCTGTTCGCCTCCACACAGACTTGAGAGTAATGAAAGCTTGTCTTGCTTTTCCGATTCTGGTATTGATATCCTCGTCAGTTCCACCTGTAGTTGAAACGATGCTTCCCAGGTAGGCAGGTGAAGGAGGTTGTTTCCTTCAGGTTCCTCCCATTTATGCTGGCTGATTGTTGTCTGTTGTTGTTGTTGCTGTTGGTGTTGGCCAGGAATCTTCATCACCTCTGTCTTGTCTCTGTTCATCTGAAGTTCTATCTTCTCTGGATGCTTCTTCGACCAGCTTGTTGCTTTTCACTTATATATCTTGTGGAAACCAGACAAATATCATCGGCGAAGTCCAACTCCTCCAAGTTTTTTGTGTGGGTCCATTTTATGCCTGTTTCCTCTCTGTCCGCTGTCTGTCGCATTTACAATACAAAACTCAAAATACAGAGACGATGAGACTAGATTATAATAAGAGTCAAGCTGTGAACAAGAATACTTCGAATCACTTTCTGCTACGCAATCTTTTGACCAATATAAATCACATCATATTAAACACATTTCAACGAAACTCAAATTTAGTTCTTCATAACATTCTTTGTCTTATTATTTCAAAATCTTCATTTATCTTGATTAAATACTTTGATAATCATAATTAATCACTTCTTAAGAAATCCCAATTTTACAGGGATAGTTTGGAATGAAATCAGTTTCATCAATTTTTCCGGCCATGATCCTGTAACACTTTGCTCCTTCTAAGTAATCATTATGAGAAGCGAATGGGCTATTTGTGTTGTAGATAAAATGCAATATGTCATGATGTTTCTTTGGATAATTTCTTGTTAAATATTATTTCCTCCAAGTAACCTTGACATCTGGTAATGTTAACCTTCTGTTTTTTGCCATGTATTAAGCTTACATATGTCAATTAATCTAGTTGACCTTACAAAACTAACCATTATTCTAAACAAATTAACACGAAATGACTGGAAAACTGGGTGGTATGCATATAAATTCTGGAAGGTTGTTATCCTTAGAGTTTATCAATACTACTACTACTACTACTACTATATAACCTTATCCAAAATACGTGACCTAAAGTTGGAATCGAAATGTTGAATAAGATTTTTTATGGCTGACACTAAGAATAGAAAAACTTGAATGAGTTCATTTGTTTTATTTAATGAAGAAACAAGTATTTCTACATACAGCTTTTAAAACTTTATAACTAAGAATAAGTTGCTAATTTTCATGGTATCGTATCAGTTATAATTTTAGAAACTGTCTGCTTATGAGCTTCAGTTTTTCTAATGCTCACATACTACAAAGCTTTGGTTATCGAAACAGAAAAGCCAGATCTCTGTGTGCACAGAAAAAGTTCGTTCAACCCCTCCAACTTTCATGGTCTTAATCCCTCTATCCTAAAGTATGGCAATCCTAAATCATATTTTAGCTCTACCAATTTTTCATTTTGTCTATTCAATTTGTATTCTCTTCCTTATTACGTCAATTGTTACTATTACTACTCTAACTTTGAACTGTCCCCGGTATTATTTGAATATTTCCACTTGTCATTCTAAATCAATTTTTTTACAACGTTAAATTCGATGCTATCAAATTTCACACAATATTATGTGACGTTTTAATTTTATTCCATTTATCCAGAAATCCTATGATTCCCCACCCTTTTCAAATTCCATCCATACTATAAATTATTCTGTATATGGCATTAATTGTTTTGCCACGTGACATTTAACTATGATATTCAAGTGTTGTTTTGTAGGGATTTAATTGGTTTCAGGATTTCATCATGAGCTGACATTAGTTAGAGAACCATTGGAAAACCTGGGAGTACTGGATAGTTGTTTCACCCGTCCTAGTTTGGAACTCTTCAGCGGTACGCACCCACCGCCACGGTTCCAACCAAGGACCTTCTGGTTACAAGGCGAGCTCGTAGACCATTCAGCCACTGGGACCCGATCCAATGGCCCATGAATTTTAACTTCTGTCAATTCACCATATAGCGCAACCGCTAGCCAATGTCTTCGGCGAGTATTTGTCCTCACACCTGATCTGCTGCATCCTACTATGATTATAATCAGAAACATTTTAGTTTTAATTGCATTTAATACTACTATTACTATTATTTTATGCATTCACACCTATGATTCAATTCCCTCACCGGATATAACTTCTTAATATATATATATATATATATATATATATATATATATATATATACGATTGTACAGCTTGATGATAAATTCGTTGAAAAGAGTCTCTTCGCTGAATCGCTTGTTTTGATTTTCTGTATGTTACAATGGGAATTTTCCATGAGTTTAAAAATATATATGTCATACTGTTATGTTACGAAGACATTATTTATAAGCATACGTTAACCAAAGGCATTAAAACAGTAGTTTTCACTTCTGTAAGCCCGAAATAACTATATAATGCGTTGCTTTTCTCCAGCCTTTGAAATTATGTCTTCAATTTGAAATATACGCTACTAATTTCGTGAAAACCTTTTTCTAGCTTATTATAGTAAAACTTTCGCATAATGAGGAAATACAAAGTTCGTATAGAATTTTAGTATTACAGCATTAAGATTAAGCAAATGTTCATAGTGTGTGTTAAAATGTTTATCGACATGTAAACATTAAACTGTATGACACGACAAAAAATCACTTCCAAGATTGTTGTCATGTTTCTGTGACACATCTAAAATGTACGCAGCATATGTTACTGACTTCTAGTACATACCGTGTAATTTAGAAAAATTCTACACGCTTAGAAAAGATACCCACCAAAATATTTTGTTTGAGTGCAATACTTTTATGTTATAAACTGACAGTTTGACAGATAACTCTGCTTGTTTATATTTGACTACCGGTAGTCAGCTAATATCTTTATTGTGTTAACACGTTGTAAGCTTCCTTCTTTATTTACCTGTTGTGAAGTAAGGCGTTTGATGTTTTATGTGTAGTATTTAAAAGTAATGTTATTTTTAAACGAAGTTAACCTAAGAATCTATTGTTAAAGTCCTACAATCTACAGCATATACAGATATGGTCATTTTTTTTTCTTACCTTAGTAGAGTATAATTAGACATCTTACAGAAAAGTAGATGAAACAGTTACTTAGGAAAGGGTGTTTCATTGAGTACTGTTCATTCAGCAATTTAAATATTTACTGGATAAATTGTCACAAGCCATTCTTATTCGCTGATAGTAAAAGGTTGATATATTTTAAAGCTGCTAAAAGCAAACATGATAAAATTTAAATCCACATTTTACATTGAAACGTAAAAATAAATGGTTACCATATTCTTAGACAGTTGTAATTCTATAAAATGTAAATGCAGTACAGTGAAATGTTTATCACTGTGACCAACTGGGAAAATGTGGTTTGATTTACAAATTTCTGGATTCAGAGTGTTTCACACAGATCATGAGACACTTTTAAGTGCTAATGAGATCTCCAGTTTTCCTTTCTGATGTCCTATTTTCAAATTATACTCTTGGAGCTAAAAATACAAGACAGGGTAGTAACTGAATCCCGGTGAACAGAGGTAGAGGACTTTGATAAAGCTTTTTGCATTAAATAACGAAACGTGCAGCAGGTCGGGTGTGACGATAAATACTCGCCGAAGACATTGGCTAGCGGTTGCGCTATATGGTGAATTGACAGAAGTTAAAATTCATGGGCCATTGGATCGGGTCCCAGTGGCTGAATGGTCTACGAGCTCGCCTTGTAACCAGAAGGTCCATGGTTGGAACCGTGGCGGTGGGTGCGTACCACTGAAGAGTTCCAAACTAGGACGGGTGAAACAACTATCCAGTACTCCCAGGTTCTCCAATGGTTCTCTAACTAATGTCAGCTCATGATGAAATCCTGTAACCAAAAACAATATCGTTTTGTTTTTCATTCATTGGGAAATACAAAAAAACCTTTATTAGAGTTAGAGAAACACTAAATGTAGTAACAATTTTAATTTTATGACAAAAACTTCGATAGGTTGATTTCTGCAAGCGATGAAGCTTGATCCCAAATTAATGATTGCTTGAATAATTATAATGAACATTTAAAAAAAATGTTTTTTTATGCTAAAAGTATTTTCAGTCAACTGTAGGAATATAATAAACCATCGTTAGGTACCAAAAAGTTAAAATTACTAATGAAATTAAGAAAACTTCTTAAACACCTAATTAACTGGTTAGTTAGCTGGTCAGTTGTCGCGTTTTTCAAGTAGTTACTTAAATGGTTAACGAATAACTCATCAATAAAATTGGTGCGAATTAAAATAGCTACCTAAATTAGGATAAATATTGAGGATGAAAAACGTTTTTCTTTGCATACAGTCAGTGGAAGTAAAATCTAGGAAGAAAGCCCACAATGACTCTTATAATCTAATTCTTTATAACCGTAATCCAATACATCATGACTGACTACTATATCAAAAATCTTCCAGCCACACAAAAACTCTTCTATTTTGATATATCCATACGGAATGTAAATGCCTTTCAATAATCTTCGATTTAAAAAAATCCATCTCGTAAAAATAACCACAGGAAACTGAAGTCAGTAATTGAAATTCAAGAAATTACTGCACGCGATTTCTGAATTTGTATACTTATTACGAAGTAGTCACCTGAATTCAAAACGGGAAAAAAAAGCCAGTTACGGACAGAAAAGTGGACTTTCTTCTGTCTGAGTTAAAATTAAAAAACAGAAAACTCAAGTGGATAATACTAATTCTTCTGAGTAATGAACCACTCATCACAAACCTTTTCGTTGAGGACGATATATTTTTGCTAGATCTTATCATTTGACATCTATCTAATTTATAGTCATCAAAATATAAAAGTAAAATTAAAATTTATTGACTTCCATCCGTCTACAGTGCAAATCTTGTTTGTTTATACAATCATTTACGTATTTACCTTATTTGAGTGATAGTCAGAAATTATAAACCAGTCGTATCAATAAATGCCTCAATGTTTATTGGTGTAATTCCCCTTTTTTAAAATACAGCAATAATTATTTTTTTTTAAATTTTAGTTTTGAGTATGTTAAGTGTTTTCTCTGAAATATTATCCTTTTCATGCATTTAATATGATTTCCTGTAAAATTTGCATGTTAGCACGACAAAAATCACTTCTGATAGTGTTTATGTCAGTGTTACAACAATTTAGTATATGACTTTGATACAAATAATCATGCATCTACTCTCCCTTCCTCCCTCGCTACTTCCCTACCTCTCTCTCTCTCTCTCTCACGCTCTCCATCTCTCTCATATAAGTTTACTTTAGCTGCTGTAAACTTTCCAGATAAACAGTAAAAAGACACTTGATTTTACCTATTGGAATTTAATGCAGTGTAGAAAGCAGTGACTGCAATTATATAATTGTTTTGAAAATAAGAAGATTTTAAGAGACACAAAACAAAAAATCAGAAAAAGTTAATATGTTAAAATCAACTTCCCCTTAAAATGCAAGTGATATGGTAGTTGTGTGGGGTTTATACAATTATTGATAAACATTTTATCACTTCATTGTAGTAATGGAGGGAAAATCTTGAACAGACCACTGAGAAATCCGGTTGAACTAGAAAAGCTTGAAAATCATCCACCAGCACTGGTCTACACGCTGTACAATCAGGCCACAAAGTTGATTTTGACAATATTGAATTAATCCAGAAATGCAGGTACATCCAGCTGACGAGTCCCAAATAGGATGAAATGCGCATCCTGAATTCCACTGCTAGTCACCATCCACCAATTAAATCCAGAATAAATTCAGACATCACAAAGAAAGTCTAATATGAGAAGCACTTCATATCAAGTAGAATCCAAATTGTCTGAATAGGAATGATGGACTAAAACAGAATTTGACCTGGTTACAACACCTCCCTCCACAATGAAATGACTAAAACAGCATGAATGTGATTAGCAATTTCATGATATAAACACACGGTGTTTTATAATTTCATAAACTTATCAAATCGAACAGTCTACACTTGGTTTTGTTATCTTTATCAATTAGCCAATTTGACAACGAAAAATGACCCTATACTGACGTAGAATGATCAGGTGGTTATATAAATGCTGAGATTTTGTAAATTCTGGTTTAATGATACTTTGATAAAGCTGTTAGCAGCATTAAATAGTGAAACGTTACTAAAAACAATATCGATTTGTTTTTCATTCATTGGGAAATACAAAAAACCTTTATTATGAGGAATAATTGGCCAATAGGTAAAGGTAATAAAACCAAGTGTAGACTGTTGGGTTTGATCAGTGTGTAAGATTATAAAACAGCGTGTGTTTATTTAATGATATTGCTTATCACATTCGTGTTGATTTTGTCACTGCATGGATTAGGGGCGTGTTGTTTTAGTCCGTCATTCTTATTATTTGGATTCTACTTGATATGAAGTGTTTCTCATATTAGACGTTCTTTGTGATTTCTGAAGTTTTTCTGGATTATTTCAATATAGTCAAAATCAATTTTGTGGCCTGATTGTATAGCGTGTAGACCAGTGCTGGCCAATGATTTTTCAAGCTTTTGTAGTTCAACACGATTTCTCGGTGGTGATGCTCTCTACGGTGTTCATTTCTTCTGGTCTTGATTTCTCGATATGTTTGTCCGATGTATATCGTATCGTATATCCAAGCGTTTTATTTCATAGATACAATTAGATAGAGAATCTTTAGGGATTTGGTCTTTATATGGACAAGGTTGCTTTGAAGTGTGTCTGATGCTTTGAAGAAAACTGTAATGTTGAGCTGATTGAGTACTCTTCTGATGTCGTCTGACATCTCTGCTCTATATGGAATGACGACTGTTGATGTCCGTGTTTTCGGAATGTTTGTTGATGAAGTTCCTTGGGTAGTTGTTTTACTTGAGAGTTTCAGTAATGTTTGATATTTCTTCTTCTTTTTCTTTCTCATCTGTTATCAAAGATTGTGAATGTTTAAGAAGACTTGAAACAACTGAAATCTTTGCGCTGATGGGGTATGATGATCCGAAGTCTAGACATTTGTTGGAATGGGTTTTCTTCCTGAATATAGATATACTACAATGTCCATTTTCCCTCCTCTTAACTAGGCAGTCTAGAAACGGTAGTTCACTGACGTCTGATTCTGCTCCCGAAGTAAACTGGATTCTGAGAGATACACAGTTTATTTTCTCCAGGAATGAACTGTGTAGATCTCGTTTTAGCACTACAAAAGTGTAATCTACATTCCTTAACCATATTTTAGGAGTGAGTATGCTTCTAAAGATTTTACCTTCGAATCTATTCATGAAAAGGTCAGCGACTATTGGGGAGACTGGTGAACCCATAGCAACACTCTGTCTGTCTATATAAACTCCCTTTAAATGTAAAATGATTACTTTCTAGGCAGAATTTCAAGCAATTAATTATTTCACCGGTGTTCAGTGGACATATTTGTGATAGCTTTGTGTCTGATTCTAGTAGATTGCAAGTGATATCAAGACTTTCGGTAATATGGATACTGGTATATAATGAGTTATTATCATAGCTTACTATAATGTCTACTTTATTAGTTTCTCGGAGTTCTGTTTGGGATTTGAAATAACATGAATTTTTTACAATATTTCGAGTGTCCTTTCGTAGTGATTGTGGTACGGAGAGTAAGTATTTAGAGAGGTTGTATGTTGGTGAGTTGGGGAAATCTACTGATGGTCTTAATAGATATGTGGGTTTATGTATCTTTGGCTGATCGTAGAATCTTGAAGGTTTTAGTTTAAATCAGAGGGAATTTCCAGTTTTGGGTTTCATTTCTTGAAGGGGTCTGTTTGTATTTAATTTCAATTTTTTGAACTCGGCAGATTTCTTCTTCTCCTCAATTAGTAAGTATGGTCCTTCAGATAGGTATTCAATCGCCTTCTTTTCATAATCCGTTCTGTTCATTATCCCAGGGATGTTTCCCTTGTCGATGCTTTTGTCTTTCTTCAAATTTCTTAAGGCTTCATATTCTTGTTTAGTGAGATTAGATGGTATGTTTCGTTGCGTCATTAATATGTGTGATATCTTTTGACGAACAGATTGTGATTGTTCATTGGTGAATTGTTGTAGAGCAGGTTCGACCATAATGGCTTCCTAGTGATATTGAAATCCAGACCTTTCTGCAGTATTGAGATTTCATTTTCGGTTAGTATCTTGTCTGATATGATATGTATGGTTCTAATATTCTTCATATCATTTGCTGATAATTTTAACTTGGTATCATTTGTATAGCACTTTCACAATAAGTCTGAAGGTATATCCTGAACTAAATTGTGGTGAGAGCTGGATGCAAGCCAAAATTGTAGACAGCAATTTACGTCTATAATACATCCCGAATCGGTGTCCTGAGAAAGAACAAGAACAAAGCCTAACCTTGAGGAACTCAACAACCAGTCACAGCAGACTTAACTTGTGCAAATACGATTCGCAGATATATAGCTTAACTGTCCGAGAAACGATCACAAGCAGAACAGAATAAGCTTCAACAAGAAAAAAACCAATCAGAAGGCATTGCTTCTCCGCTGACAATAATGAACATAAAAATCTATAAATATCTCTTGATTTCCTCAATAAACTATCTGTTGCCTGGTCCTTATCTTCT
Organism: Trichobilharzia regenti; assembly: GCA_944472135.2. NCBI lineage: Eukaryota > Metazoa > Platyhelminthes > Trematoda > Strigeidida > Schistosomatidae > Trichobilharzia > Trichobilharzia regenti. The sequence goes on along the minus strand of OX235262.1, from coordinate 110,961,745 downwards.
GTCATTACAAAAATACGTTCAATATGAGTTTCTTCCTGAGGTGAGGTTTCAGTTAGTTTCAAAATTTACATTCCTATCTGTTGTTGTTATTAGTGCATATTCACGCTTCCAAAGTGAAATGATTTATTCAGCCAATGCAAATCTGAAACATCGTTTGACACTCAAAATACAGAAGTGTTTACTAAATTCACCTGACACAAACTTTTATGTTATTCTTCAGGGAAAGTCGACATCGTATCTAGTTTCATTGTTTAATCATCTAGATTTCCACCTGAAGCCGTCATGCAGAAAGTTTTACATAACTTTAATGTTCATACTTCAGAAAAGAGACAATTACCACCCAGACTCCAAGTTTAAATCTAAATCCCCGTATCTTTTGAGTCTTAGCACTTCATAAAATAACACACTGGCTGTTTGGCATCACCAATCAGTCCAGCGATTGCACCCTACTTGGAACTTCAGAAACTGTCCAAACATCAGTAGTTATCAGAATTCACCTGTGCGAAAAGTGAACCTCATGAATTCTACCACAATGTATGGTAGCAGTTACTCAAGGATAATGTTATATGGTGTTGATATATGACAAACTTGCGAATAATGAGTAGTCAGATTTTGGTCTAGTGCATCAGTGAAAACGTGTCAGTCTTACGATCGACAGTTCTTTGATTTATGTCTTCAGATGATAACGAATAGGAGACACTGTCCAGTCCTACCTGATTTGTGACAGATAGTTTGACCAGTGTCACCTCGTGATAAAAAGTGCAAAGTTTAGATGAAGTAGCTTTAAATTCATGTTTTTTTGGCCTACTTTCTGGGCATATATTGATTCCTGATGACAACTGCTCAGTTAGCAATGCTCTGAAACAAACCAAAAAAACAGCAACTTGGAGATGAACCTTGCAGTAATCAAAGTATCAGTTACATCCTTTTTTTTCATTTTCAGCTGACATCGATTTTAAAGAACGACATCCTTAGAGAATTTATATTCACTAATGAAACACAACTCTAATATCTTGTTGGTTTCATAAAGTGTCAATCATTTTTAATTTCTTCCAACGATATTCAGGAATTCCCAAAGGTATGGTCGACTGATATGTCACTTTAAACATAAGTAGAAAACTACATTCCTAGTGAAAAATGTTGTATATAGAATCTACGCTTAGGGCTAAAAAGGCTTCCAAACATCTAAATTTCGTTATTTTTAGCCTGTGCAAGATTCTGAAAACATTTGGTTTATCGCCGATAATTTATTTTTTTTTGCATGGATGCGTACATATGTTGGTTAGTTAGGTGAGTTTTTTTCCACACTGAATGATTATGAATTCGATTTTGTATATAAAAGTAACACATTGAAAATTAGTAAAATAATTTTTAATTACGGGACTCGACAATAGTAACAAAGTGAATTTTAGTCTAACAACATGATATTTATTCGAAATTTAAGCTACATATGAATCGAAATTGAATGTCTGTTCATACGGAATATAGTCATCTTCACAGGCTTTATTAATGTGTTTGAGTATCCACTAAGATGTGTCTTGTGTAAAGCATCAGATGCAGAAGGTTTTAGAATTGATGCTCTGATAGAAGTAAGTCTACATCTGTAGCATGCTTAAGTGAAATCTGCATTTTTCTAACGCCATATACACTATTTCTGAGGAGCTTGTAAACCTCCACTAAGAGAAATTCTGTGAACAAAATCCCATTTCTAGATGTCTTAATCAGGAGAACTAACACAGAAAATTTAGAAACACAAGTATATAGAAAATCAACGCACACAGATCAAATACTCAGCTATACTGGCAACAATCCAATTACTCACAAACGAAACTGTGTGCAGACATTGTTCAAACAATGTAGCACTCCAGAGTTGAAAAGAATGGAAGAAAAATACCTACAAACGGTCTTCAAAAAGAATGGTTATCCACAAAATTTTATCAAAAAGTGTTTAAAGTCGAATCAAAACACCAACAAAGAACCATCATCAAAGACCTTAAGAAAATTCATCCTACTATACATGAGAAATATCTCTGAAATAACAGCTAGAACACTGCAACCGTTCTATATATATATAGCACACAAGCCAGTCAAATCGCTAAGTTCGATATTATGCAAGCCGAAAGATCCAATAGAAAAAGGAGATAAAATTATTACCATTTACAAAATAAATTGTATGAACTGTAACAAGAATTACATCGGCCAAAGTGGGCGTCCCCTTCGAATTAGAGTCCAAAAACACAAATCATCCATGAAAAGACACGATATATGTTCTTTAGTATCAACGCATGCAGACAATTATGGACATCAATTTGATTGGGAAAATGTCGAAATCTTAGACTGAGGAAACACCAAAAGTGCCGGGGAATTCCTGAAAGCCTGGTACTCAAACGAATATGCAATTAACAAACAAGTTAATATAGACCAAATATACCAACTAATAAAAAGTAAATCATTTGACCAGAAAGTTTAAAATCCAAGTAAATAGAAAATGATCAATACCTATGTAAAGATGGTTACCGGGAGACACAATTATATCACTCATGAAAAATTTAAGTCATTTCACTTTATGCTAAAAATTGCGCCGAAGATGTTGCCCAGAAGGATGACGAAAGCTCCGCAACTAAACCAACCAGCTCAGAGAACACTATTAATTGCAGACAGATGAATAGCTTGACATTTGTATGTTAAATAAAGTTTTTGATTTCCTTTATTTTCTGTTTGTTCTCTTGAACGCAACACTAAACTTAAAGGTCAAATAATAAACATAAAGTATGGGTGTGTATCTACTTTGAATGTAAGTGTTAATTTCTTAAGGTTATTGAGTGCTAATGGATTTTTAGAAAGGAGAAATGAATGTTATCTCTTTCTAATTTGCATACTTTCAACTTTGATTTTATTAGCTTGTTACAAAAATTATATGACCGGTCAATCTTAGTTTGAAGACAGACCTATATATATACATATCCGGCGGCCGGCCTAAATTACTGGGCTACCGGAATTTCCACCCATCAAATTGCTTAAATTCTTCTGTATTTCTTATTATTTTAATTGTGCAATTACTTCAAATAACCAATACATGAACTCGCGCGCATATTTAACTAATTTTTTCACTATACGCTATGCAGATGTCGAAGGAATTGAAGAAAAAATGTGCAGAATTGGTTGTTTCCTCAAATGCAACAGCACTAGGACAAACGATGTACTTCAGATTATTGCTTTACATGTAGATTCTGTATAAAGAGGAAATATTTTGGAACTTAGGACGCTGGAAATTTCCGAAATATGTGTTCACATATTGTCTTAAATGAAGCTTTACTGTTATCATGATTAATTTCGTACTATACACTGTGGTGAGATAAACGTTGCTAAAGTCCAGGCTTTATTTAACTTCATTTATCACATTATAATGATATCTTGGACGAAGTTAAACCAACATAGCTGAAGTCAAGGTCTTTCAAAAGTTGACCTTCTAGGACCACTCAGATACAGGGAATACTTTGAAAAGTCATCCTAAATCAAATCATGTCTGTCTTTTAAGGCATGGAAAGGATACATACGGTATTCTGCTTATTTACTAGGTACTTTTTCAGCAAATCTATACTCTTAAGTAGAGTCATTGACTTTAAGATTAGGGTCCAGGGTTAAGGTTAGGGGTTTATTGTTAGGAGATATGTTTATGGTTAGAGATAGGAGTAGAAGAATAGTGTCAGATATATGAATGGACCTCAAGTTATTATTACCTGCAGTCCCCAGGGTGAATGGATATATCGCGCATGGTAAGGTTTCTCCATAGATCATCTATGTAGTGACTGGGAGACATTTTTACAACATATAACTTACAACCATAGAGTGTAATATCACGTTTGCATTTTTTTTTCAGTATATTTTTGTATCTGAATGCTAATTGGCAGTTCAGGGTCACTGGGGTTTTGGCTATGATAGTTTAACTTTGCCAAAACTTGCAGTTATTCCAGTTACAAAAGGAAATTAAGTTTCTAAATTGAAAAACGTAAAATTCTAAATACTATCGTATTAATTTCAAATTTTTTCATTATTCAAATTCTGGAGATGATTAACTAATTCTCGAATGCCACTTTTATTAAAAATGTAATCCTTTTAGTCTTTTAGTTCACTTACTTTATACCTGTCTAATGGACACTGAACGAACTTATTTGTCACTTAATAACTATTAGACGTTTCAGATTTCATACTCTTCTTTCTGCAACTATGTTTTCGCTTTAACTGTCTTATCAACTGTTATTATATCATTACTATATTTTTTAATTCCTATAGGAACATAGGACTTCAGCTGCGCGTCTCCATTGCCATCGGTTTACTGCCAACTTTTTCACTCCGCTCGAAGTCTGCCCACATGCTTTCATCTCCTCTTCACATGACCTCCGCCAAGTCACCCTCACATTGACGACCAACTCACCGCTTCCCTTCCGGGTTCCATTCGAGCAATGGCTTGTCTAGTGATGTCACTTTTATCTTTTATTTTTATTTTTTTATTTTTGATTACAGTATTGTCTAAATCAATTCTGTGGCCTGATTTTATAGCGTGTAGACATATTACTGATGATTTTTCAAGCATTTTTGGTTCAGCTGGATTTCTCGGTGACCCCATGCTGAGGAAGGATGATTAAATTGCAATATATATGCTGAAATTTTGTAAATTCTGGTTTAATAATACTTTGATGAAGCTGTTAGCATTAAATAGCGAAACGTCATTAAAAACAATATGGTTTCGTTTTTCATTCATTGGGAAATACAAAAAACCTCCATCATAATTAACATCATATACTCCATGCGCAAATTTTTTTCAAACTGTTAGAAGTGAACTTGGTGTGAACATAAATAACATAGTGTACTTTCTTTTAAAACTAAATAATTCAATTCCACTTATTTTGAGTACGTTCTGTACTGTTTAAGCATATCAATGTAAGCATACAAAGTAAATACTATAACAAACGTGAACAAACGCAGTTTCAGACTAATATTATTTATAGCATTTGATCGCCTAAGTAAATGATTGCAGTAGCAGAATGAACCCCTCCATAAACAATGCGTTTTCAATGTTGATACTTATTTGAACATTTCAGCTGACTTCCAACAGACTTTCAACTCCTTTCGCTTCATCCTTAGTATTTGTCTTTGTTTTCGGTTGATCCCTAATTTTAATGCTTCCTTTTGCTGTTGTATGGTGGTGTTTGTTGATGGTGTGTTGTTTTACATATGCAATTTTGTGTGAATGAATTCAAAATTCTTCAAAGGAATGAATGTCTGACAATTGATTCTCTGTGCGAAACGTGTTTATTCTGTTTGGTCCTTGTAAACAGAGTTTTCTCCTATCTTGTTAGAAATATTTTTAGTAATTCTCAGGTAATTTATAATTCTCAAGTATTGGTTTTGTAGGGATTTTGTTTGATTGCATGGCCCTATTCAGACAGTTAACCTGGGGTTCTAGTGGGAAGCCGTGACCAGTAGGGTACAGCAGGTTGAAGATGAGGCAGTAACTCATCTAAGAAGACATTGAGAAGTGGTCGCGACATGTCGTGAACTGGCAGAAGTTAGAATTCAAGGGCCATTGGATCGGATCCCAGTGGCTCAATGGTCTACGAGCTCGCCTTGTAACCAGAAGGTCCTGGGTTCGAATCCCGGTGGGTGCGTACTGCTGAAGAGTCCCAAACTAGGATGAAACAGCTGTCCAGTACTCCTAGGTTTTCCAGTAGTTCTCTAACTGATGTCGGCTCATGATTAAATCCTCCATGCAATATATATATGTATATATATATACTTGGTGAAGCAATGAAGAAAATCGACTTCATTAAAGTGATAAACACCTTTTTTTGAATGACAGGCATTTATTTTTCACTTCACTGATGAATTTGAACAATCTAAATTCAAGCCATATTATAAAGTAACTTATTCTTATCAGAATGATATTTCAGAAAATTTCCAGTTCACTTGCTTATTACATTTTTCATTGTAAATCTAAACATCATTTTCTGTACATTAATATTATTATTATCATTTTTCGTAGATCAACAGCTTAAGAATGGGATTTTTTTTCCAAATTCAATTCAGGTGTATATATTTCCACTTGACTTATTCATTAAAGCTTTTTTAAAAGATCGATTAACTGGAGCATATTTTAAACCAAAACTTAATTAATTTTTTTAATGATTGACCAATCAAAAGGAAGAATGTTAGTTTATTATTGGTCTTTTAGTTTATGTATGGCAACATTTTATTACATTGTATTAATGTTGGTTCTCTGAAAAATGTTAATGAGTTGATCTAAAAAGACTGTGGAGTAACTGAAATATGGATAAACTTAACGACTTAGTTGTACTCGAAGTGTTATCGATAAATACTCAGGATAGGAATATTAAAATGTGTGAAAATGATATCTCTGATTATGGAGATTAAATATATAAGTTCAAGTTATAAGCTGATCGTGTCACAAAAATGACACTGTTGTCTGATTGTACCGTAACCTTCATTAGCTTCACTATGGCTATCTAAAATGTGATTTCGAATGTTTGTCTGTTTTCGACATAGAACTTTGCACATATGTGCACCAGTTCAAGTCGCCACACTCCCTCCATGTAGCACACAAAGCAAGACAAGAAACTACAAGAAATGCATAATAGAGACAGTAAGCAGAGGTGTGAGACAAAGGAAGAGTAATAACAAAGAACAAAACAGTTTCATTGGAAATCATAAATCACAAGGAGTGGATGCATCTGCGCCGGCCATTAAGAACGAGTTTGAGCCATGTCACCAACTGTTTCCAACCATTGGTTTTTATCGTCCCGAGGACACCAACAGGAGGCCAGTCTACACCTTCCTACGTGGCTGGCTTAGACTAACTGTTGTAGATTTCATTGACTCGTGAAGCCATGTTTTGGTTTGACCTCCGCTAGCTCTTTTCCAGCCTGACCCTATATCCGCTAACACTGCCCGTCGAGGAAGGCGATGACTAGGCATACGCAACACATGTCCTAACCATCTCACTCAATCCATGTAACTTCACAACCTCGTCGATTGATTTCCCCTGTTTACCTACCACTCGACCGAAGCCTAACCTCAATAGTGCTCACCTTATTATGCCACTTCATATGGGAGATAGAACACAGGCACCTGTGATCAAAAACAGCCAGTCTTTTCATGTCTTCCACTCTCAATGACCAGGTCTCACAGCTGGCTATAAAGGAGGATGGGGCGGACTGATGAGCAGTGCACACGCCCTTTGGTCGATAGTCGAATATCTCGTCTACGCCAGAGACAGCGTAAACTGGCATATGCGAGACAAGCTGTGCTGAGATTTCGTCAGACATCAACGCGTTGCCACTGGCTGATGGTACATCCCAAATAAGTGATTTCGAATGAAACTCACTGGGATAATCTTTCGTTCAAGTCCCTTAATAAGGAAGCTATTTGTTTCCACTGTTTTTATGTGAAAAGAATTTCTTAATAAAGTAATCTAAACTGCTGTAGTTAAAGTCATTAATGTGATTTGGTTAACTGTGGCTGCCAATTGGAATCCAGCACACACATTTCACTATAGTTGAGATCGGCCAGGCGGACGAACGTGGATCCTGGAATCTAATAGAAGACAGGACGACAGTGAAAAAGATCAGACAATGCAAAGATGGAGAATAGTAGGAGAAGCTGTGTTCAGTGCACATTGCACCGAATAAAGAGAAGTGCTAGGAGAGACAAAAAACAGTTCTTTAACAGTCTTATACAGTAATATTTACTGGTGACGTTTCGAGCGCAATTTATCGCTCACAATCATCATAACACCTTGATATGATTATGAGCAATAAATTGTGCTCGAAACGTCATCAGTAAATATTACTGTATAATACTGTGAGACTTTATCAAAATATAATTTCATCCATAATGGAATTATACTCAACCACAGTGAACAAATTTTATTCTTTTATCAATTCTACAACACAATGGCAACTGAAGTGAAAGAAGCTGTAGGTAAAAGAAACCTCAGGACATTATATCAGTTAACCAGGTCTCAATCCAGTGATAGATCAACACAGATGAAACCAAACCTAATTACCAGAGATGAGAAGCAAAGGAAACAATGGACTGACTACTTCAAAGGACTCTTGAATCAACCATCATCCGCAACTCGTCTAAAAGTATTACCAACAGCCATAGAAGTACCAGTGAACACCAATCCTTGAAATAAAGTAGAAATACTGAATACTACAAAGTTACTGAAACCATGGAAGGCAACAGGACCAAACAAAATCCTTTCGGAAGCACTGGAAAAGGATACTGAGACACCTGACACTATTCTAACGCCACTACTGCAGAACATTTGAATGGAAGGAAAGCTGCGCATTGACTGGATGAAAGAATAATTTGTCAAACTACCAAAAAAGAGTGACCTAGTTAGACCTTTGCAAGAAGTAGCGTGGAACAATGCTCTTGTTCACGCCAAGTAAAATATCAAGTGTCGTCATCCTGAAGTGGATGACAGGTGCACTGGGTGCAGAACTCCACCCATCACCGGGACAAGTTGGATTTAGGAAAGGCAAGACATGTGCTGATCATATTACAACTCTACGCACCATCATCTTAGAACAAGGCATAGAATGACATGCAAACCTCTACCTCAACTTCATTGACTTTGAAAAGGCCTTTGACAGTGTTGACCGAGAAGTAATTTGGAAACTATTTCAACAGTGCGGTGTGCAGTGCCCAAACCTTGATCAACTTCATTAAACAGTTGGCTATGTGACAATGGCACATGTCAGGTAATCCACAGAGGAAAACTCAGAGAGGCGTTTAAAGTGAATACAAGAGTTAGACATAGCTGACTACTATCACCGATGATATTCCAAATTGTGTCAGACTGGATCATGCGTCAGACTGTGGGGAGTGAAAAGGCAGTCATTTCCATGGTTTGTTCATACGCAGTAAAATAGAAATCCTCTAATCGCTAAATTAGGAGTAAAATATAGAAAACGGGCTAAATTAATTATAAATCGATGATATCCGTTTTGTGTCTGAAACAACTGAAACTAATAGATATCGAAAAAGCTTAGGAGATCCGTGGAAAAACCAGAAGCTTGTCATACCATATTTGAAGTTAGTAAATAAATATAAATACGATTTTGAAGCCTTTTGAACATGACATCGTCGATTAACCAAATTTCCATTCCCTGAACTGTCTTTTATGTTCTTCATCATTCAACAGGTATTTCAGGCCTTTTAAATTATTTTTAACAGAAATCTAATAATACTTGACGAAATCTTCAGCATGACTTAAGGGGTATGTTAAATTTGTTTCTCTCATCACCAAATGGAAACATGAGACAATAAATTTAGTTGTTCACTAATAAGAGTAGTAATTGTAGCTAATAATTGTCATTTCTTGAGTAACATGATGTGATGATATTACACGAAAACGTCTCTTCAGTTCAACCGATGAATTACGAAAGGTATGAAACCAGTTATTAGTGATACAATAGGGGTAATGGTGGTAGAAAATATGGAAGAAATATGAAAATGTGTCTGGAAATCATGGTTAATAAATTACAAACATTTTTGAACAGTATATACCGAGCTTTCACATAGGCAATGGGGAAATAATGTAAATATACCAAGGTAATAACAACGTGTTATATGAAGGAGAAAGAGAAGAAATAACTTCATTGAGCCGTGAAATAATTGTTTCAGAACTGAGACTGAAACAGACAAAATTGCCTGCACAGTTTGCGAAGTGTAAAATTAATTCTCCACTAATGTAAACAGTTTTTCTCTTTGGAATAATTCCCACTCGAAAGATAGGTATTAGGAAAATCAGCAGAAGCAGTGGGAATATGTGTTAGTAATAATAAATTTGGAGACATTAAAAACAAAAATCAGTTAGAGAACCAGTGGGAAACCTAGGGGTACTGGACAGCTGTTTCGTCCCAGTCTGGAACCCTTTAGTAGTACGCACCCACTAGAGTTCGAGTGCCTTGTAAGGTCATGGGTTCGGATTCCGGTGGGTGTGCATTTGTGAAGAGTCCCGAACTAGGACGAAACAGCTATCCAGTACTCCCACGTCTTCCAATGGTCCTTTCACCGCCGTCAGCTCATGATGAAATCCTGTAACTAATCTAATCACATCCCCGCAAATTAACACTTAGAAAACGAAAATCACTTTACACTTTTTAAAATGTTTGTTGAAATTAGTCTTGACAGTGAATTAGCTTCTTTTCTGTGCACCTAATGAACAGTTATACATCTATAAGGAAAGATATAAACACTAATGGTTAATTTTTATTTTCCTATACATTTAAATACATGCGATCATTTTATTACGAAAACAAGAATCTTCGCACACACACAAACACACAAATATATCCACAGTCAAATACACAGGAACAGGCGTATTTAATTTTCATAAGTTAATCTCTGTTTTGTTATTTTAACCCAAAATATCAGCATATGAATGAATACATACCAATAAGACAATTATTTCCCCACCAAAATTACATCTGAATCAGAATCGATAAACACTTTCCACAGACGCATAATAGAAGAGGTAAAATATGAAACTGCTTATTCCTGAAAAGAAATACACTAAGACATTTTTTAAAATAAATCGAAGTTCGATTTGTGCACAATACTTACTGAACTAATTACTTTCAGGTAAATTATCACAACACGTTATCGACAATCTAATATTGCAGCAATATTTTGCTACATATTTGTGTCAATTTTTAGGCGAATGTATTTTATACGTGACACCACATTACGTCATAAGTTGAGAAGCCTTTCGAAGAAGAACATCAGTGATATTATAGCTCTTAATAGTGCCTTAAACCTAGTTCTTCGTTTCCACTAAATATCTAAGCAAGATAAGCATTAAGTGTTACTACTTACATGACATATCAATAGTTTCTGTTTAACAGCCTAAGGACAGCTTACCTAAAGTTATTATTTAGATTATTCACTTTTAAAATCTAAAGTTACATTTATACATATTGTCGCATACACATGTTTTGAACTGTTGGTTGGCTGGCTGGTTTCAACATAGAACGTTGCACAGGTGTGCGGCAGTTTGAGTAGTCACTCTTCTTGTAGTACACAAAGCAAGAGAAGAGAATAAAGAGAGGTTCAAAAGAGAGATAATAAACAGAAATATGAGGCAAAAAGAACAGCAAAATGCAAAATAGTATTAATATCAGTAAAATGTTTGAGCATTGTGGATTAGATCAAATAAAGTATAATTATATTTTACTAATTTACACACAATGATAAGTTTTGTTATTGGTAATTTTGCTCGAAATATTACCAATAACAAAACTTATCATTGTGTGTAAACTATTAAAATATAATTATACTTTATTTGCAAAATAGTAGTTTTATTGGATATTACACATCACAAACAGTGAATGCATCCACTCCAGTCAGTGAGAACAATTTTGTGCTGCATCTCCAATTGTCTCCAGCCATTGGTTTTTACCATCCCGAAGACCTCAACTAGGAAGTCTGCACCTCTTTACGTGATTTAAACCATCAACTGTTGTGGATTTCATTGACTGATTCCATGATCCATAGGATCCAACCTGATCTTATGTCAGCTGACATTGACCGTCGACCAAGTGGTTGGTTAGGCTAGGTGTGCGTAACACATTTCCTAAGCATCTTTTGCAATTGATGTAACTTCAAAACCACGTCAATTGATTTTCCATCCCTACCTAATACCCGACGCTTAAACTTAATATCACTCACCCTAGTATACCATCTAATACAGGAGATAGAACACAGGCACTTGTGATCTAAGACAGTCAGCCTTTTCATTTCTTCCACTTTCAGTGGCCAAGTATCGCTCACAGCCATAAAGGAGGATAGATAGAACTGCTGAGCAGTACACCCATCCTTTGGTCGACAACTGGATAGTAACCTATATGCCAGAGATGGCATAAAGTTGGAAAATGCCAAACAAACCTTATATATCCGTGCTGAGATTTAGTCAGCGATCAGCCAGGTAAGGATGTAACTTTTGAACTGCAAAGAGTTTTGAACAGTAATCTTTACCTTTCAGAATTCTGATGTCAATGATTCAGTGTTATTTAAACGCATCGAAACCATTATTCTATAATTATATATATATATATATATATATATATATATATATATATATATATATATATATATATATAGCCGTAGAATCTAATGAAATTACTGAAATGAATATTCTTTGTTCATCGATCATTCTTTTGGAATACACAAAGGCTGTAAAGTACCCTAACCTAGTAAAATAAAGACACTACACCTTATAACGACCATTTAACAGATATACAGAAATCAGTCAGTGATGATAGTTGATCTTATTCCGAGAGTAACAGTGGATTCAATGCAATGTAATCAGTAAAATACGTTTGATAGTGCTCTTTGATTGTGTGGTTTCCCGAAATACGAAACGAGCGTCAAATGGAATGTACAACTTAGATAATATAACGAGAAATCTTAGAAACAGCAATCTTATTTTCGACCATTATTCATCACTGGCCCCGCGCTGTAGCAGCAGTTAGATAGATAGTCGATAGTATAACTGTAAGTTACTTGATTTGATAAACTATACTATTGAGGACAAGCCTATATGTTGATTTCTTGACTAGTGAAAAAACCAACACATATCATTTATTTCCGTTTTTCAGTGTATATTTCTTTGTTATCGAATAAGAGAACCTTTGAAATTATTACATTCTCTGGTAAACCCAGCATTTGAATTAGTACTTTCATCAACATAATGTTCCTGAGTACACTTTGTTGATAAAATTCCCTATGTAAATAAAATGTAACCAGCTTTATTATTGTTACAATAAAATACTGAAGTACCAATTTGATCCTGTTCATTTCAACTATCTGGACACTTGAATTCACCTTCTTAATGCAAATTGTTCTTGCTTTCTGTCCAATTGGCAAGATTCTAAGGATAAATTAGTTATAATTTGCCTACGTGATAACCACAATGTTATTAAATGTGTCAGTCTTCGCAATACTGATGTCTCAGTATTTATGAATAAAAAGTTGCATGAGTGACAGATTTGGACTTTTAGTTGGGTTTGTTAGGAAGTTAATCAACTTTCCTAAATAATGTATATAAATATATATATATATATATTTTTTTTTTTACATGTAACCGAACGATTGACATAATGCAATGTTAGAAAAAAACCACATACAGCAGAATATTCAGAAATGTTTATGAAGAACAGTAAGCGTTTATAACAGAATTTTAAATTCAATGTTTTTCACACTGATTTTTTTTTAAAAAAATGCTTTTGGTATTACACAGGAGTCAAAACAGATATTTTAGAGAACCATAACTTCAGTTAATAACACTGAGTTTTATAACGAATGAATGAATGTGATTCATGTTTAAAATTCATTTAGTTTTGTCTGATTATGAACTTCATGCTCATACAGATAGAAACAGGTTGGATTTTGGATTTGAGTAAACAAAAGAAGATAAGACACGATTCTTAATCATACATATACCTGTGTGTACATGAATTCCGAATTTTAGAATTCGAAAAGACATGGTTAATTAAATTCAAGCTTTAAAGTGACTAGCCACATGAGTTAAAGTTGTGTAATGTTGTCTAGTCCTTATTTCTAACTAAACAATAAAGATAAGATGTGTATTCATATTGGAAACACTAAAAATCTCAGAGAATTCCCATTAGTCAGATCAATCTGCACCTAACAATCATATATATATATATAACACTTATCAGTTAATAAAGTATGGAATACACGGTTATAATAACAAATAATGGGTCAATGAAAGACCAGTGTCAAAATAAGTGAATAGGTCTGTCTGTTTTCGACATAGAACTTTGCACATATGTGCACCAGTTCAAGTCGCCACACTCCCTCCATGTAGCACACAAACCAAGAGAAGAAACTACAAGAAATGCATAATAGAGACAGTAAGCAGAGGTGTGAGACAAAGGAAGAGTAATAACGAAGAACAAAACAGTTTCATTGGAAATCATAAATCACAAGGAGTGGATGCATCTGCGCCGGCCATTAAGAACGATTTTGAGCCATATCACCAACTGTTTCCAACCATTGGTTTTTACCGTCCCGAGGACACCAACCAGGAAGTCTACACCTTCCCACGTGGCTTAGACTAACTGTTGTAGATTTCATTGACTCGTGAAGCCATGTTTTGGTTTGACCTCCGCTAGCTCTTTTCCAGCCTGACCCTATGTCAGCTAACACTGCCCATCGAGGAAGGCGATGACTAGGCATACGCAACACATGTCCTAACCATCTCACTCAATGTAACTTCACAACCTCGTCGACTGATTTCCCCTGTTTACCTACCACTCGACGCCTAACCTCAATATTGCTCACCTTATTATGTCACTTCACACGGGAGATAGAACACAGGTACCTGTGATCAAACACAGCCAGTCTTTTCATGTCTTCCACTCTCAATGGCCAGGTCTCACAACCATAAAGGAGGACGGAGCGGACTGATGAGCAGTACACCCGCCCTTTGGTCGATAGTCGAACATCTCGTCTACGCCAGAGACGGCGTAAACTGGAATATGCGAAACGAGCCCCCTGTATTCGTGCTGAGATTTCGTCAGAGATCAACCTGTTGGGGCTGATGGTACTTCCCAAATAAGTGAAGCGGTCAACGTGCTCTACCACTTCACTTCCTATTTTTAAACTAGGCGTCGATGTAGTCCAGTCCTGTAACATCATCTTGCATTTGGCGGGAGCGAATCGCATGCCAAACATTCGTAGATTGCGGCTCAAGGTGTTTAGAAGACTCTGCATTTTGTCAGCGTCTTCGCCTAGAAGGACTATATCGTCTGCATATTCTAAGTCAACGAGATTATTCCCTGGTAGCAAGTCAATTCCTGAGTCGCTGAAGTCACTTAGGGTTAAGTCCATTATTTTTTTCATGATGAAGTTGAATAGAAAAGGGAATAATGGGCATCCTTGACGGACACCACTAGTCGTCACCAGTTCAGATGACAGCTCGCCGTAAGCCCTCACCTGGCTGTATGAGTACGAGTAGAGTGCCTTAATCAGTGCAATATATTTTCTCGGAATTCCCTTTACAGCCAAGCATCTCCAGAGAACCTCCCGATCGACAGAGTCGAATGCTGCCTTTAGGTCAAGAAATATAATGACTGTTGGACGCCGGTAGGAATGCCTATGTTCTAGAATCTGTCGGAGGGTGAAGATATGATCAATACACCCTCTTCCTGGTCTAAAGCCTGCCTGGCTCTCTCGTGTTTGTGCCTCCCGAGCACCACTCAGTCTACGCATGATTATTGAGCCTAAGACTTTAGATACTATATTAGTCAAGCTAATCCCTCTGTGATTATCACAGGAAGACTTGTCTCCCTTCTTGTATATGGGGATAATCAGTGACTTACACCAACCCGATGGGACTTCTTCTGATTCCCAGACGCTGCCTAGTACCTCAGTTAATGCAGACAGTAAGCTGTCTCCACCGTACTTAAATACCTCTGGAGTCATTCCATCAGGTCCCGCTGCTTTGCCTAGTTTCAGATTGGTGACAGCTTTAGTAACCTCAGTTAGGGACGGAGGACCTGTGCCTATATCCCATTCAGGGAGGTGTTGGATGTTCGGAAGGTTGAGCGTGGCTGTGGGCCAATTAAACTGCTCCTCATAATGCTCTTTCCAACGATCCAGTCGTCTATCCTGGGAGCTAATTATAGTGCCATTTTTCTCCGAGATTGTCTCACTTATGATTTGTCTTCTCCCACCCGTTTCCCTGATGAGTCTAAAGAGTTGCCTGGTGTTGCCTATCCTCGAAGCTTTCTCCATCTCTTTGGCTTTTGTCACCCACCACTGTTCACGGTCCTTGCGGAGACTTTTCGTAAGTTTCCTTTTGTGCAGCTTTCGCTCCTCATTGAATTCGGAGCTCGCCGGAATAAGTCTTCTAGCATCTATCAGTTCGGATGAGGCGGTGGAGATCCAGTGGTTTTTACTCACCTTTGGGTTTACCTTATTCACAGCTTTTACAGCTGTATCTATGGCTGCCTGGATATTCTTCCAAGCTTCTTCAGGGTGAGCACAGCTGTCGAACACAGATATGTGTTTAGCTAGTTCTTCCTCAAATACGGATTTAGTTTCCTGATCGAGCTGGGGACGTGATGGTTTTACCGCCAGCTGTTTCCTACGTCCGTTCAGTCGTAAGCACACCCGAGCGCGGACCAGTGCGTGGTCGGTATCTACACACGTGTTCCAGAAGGAGCGACAATCTCCTACCGACCCACGCCAACGATAGCTTATTGCTATGTGGTCTATTTGTGTCCAGCGTTGGTTTGATGAAGGGGGTCTCCAAGTCAAACAGTGTCTCTCCTTGTGTTTGAAGTTAGTGCTTACAAGAAACAAATGATTATCAGAACAGAACTGTAGGAGACGGTCACCGTTGTCGGTTCGCTGGCACGGAACTCCATAGGTGCCACCGACATCCTTCTCAGATTGACACAATTTCCCTACTTGAGCGTTAAAGTCACCAGCTAGAACGACTATGTCTGAGCGTTTAGCCTTTCGCACCAAACTAGACAGCTTTTGGTAGAACTCATCCTTCGTTTCATCTGAACTGCAGTCAGTGGGGGCGTAGGCGGAGATTACGAAAAGGCATCGGCGAGTAGTGCAGTCCTTTCTCCTTCTTACTGATCCGTTCAGACGGACAGCACACATTCGGCTATCTACCGGGATCCAGTCAAGCAATGTCTTTTCTGCCCTAGTACTCAAAGCTATCCCTACACCAGCTAATCCTCGTGAACTAGCTGTGGCATCTCCTGACACCCTCAAGGTGAATTTTGCAGATTCAACCTGTTGGCCAGGTGGGGTTAGGTGAATAACCACACTTGGGTCTTGTATGCGTGTTTCTGAAACACAGCATACATCAATGGCTCGGGATGCCAGGGTCTTGGCTAGTGATGCTTGTTGTCCTATTTGGCAAAGTGTCCTAACATTAAAGCTCCTATATGAAATTGGTGGCGTGGCTTTAGGAGGCTGTCGGTGGTGGTTTTTTGGCTTCCATCGTTTTTAGTGGACGCAGAGTGGAGAGGAAGTGAGGAGCTATCAAGTCGAGGAGTTGCATCAGTGGAAGGAAGGCAAGATAGTAGAGATGAAGACAAAGATGAGTGAGTATTAGAGAGGTTTCGTGTGCATTTCGGATTGTGAGGGCGATTGTTACTTCCCACACCGTGGAAGTTGGTTGCGTGACCGCAGAGCCCAGGGGACAACTGCTTGAGGCCGGTCACACGCGGCCTGTTTTTGTTCGTTCTTTTTTGTTTGGTGTGTCTCAGTAGCATATTTATCACTTCTGCCCTGTGACACAACAGCAGGAAGCACGGTCCTTGTTAATTCGGGCCCCGACAGATCCGGCATGATATTTTGTGAATTTGTTTGAATCATAGTATTGGATTGGGTGGCTGCTTTTTGTTTAATCGCTATCCAAACAACCTTTCTGGCATGGTAGGGCCTCAAGAGACATAAGTCTCGGCCAGTATAGCTTGTTGGGTCATTGGGGCGTTCAAGGCCGACCATCACGTCAAGGTAGCAGCTTTCGGTCGGGTAGATAAGAAGACCTCTGGAGATAACGTATGATACTTCAAGTCGTCAAGCAAAATGGCTATTTTATTTATGGAGAATTCTAAATCTCACTTCATGCTGAAATTACCACTGAACATGTCAACTAGAAGGAATGTGAAAGATTTACAGCTAAACCGTCAAACCCAGAGAAGACAAGTAAAATAAGCATCTATCTGAGCTACAAATTTTCTTCATCATCTCACTTTTAACAGTATTTTGTTAGTTCAGCGGATTGTTCTTCAAGTCAACGTTATGTATGAACCGTGGAAAACACTGGCTGTAATTCTGATGGATCTAAGGGTTTTGCCTAAACCTAAGTAGCATTCGAATTAAAATCTGTTCATACTGACGGTGTCCATGTGTTAAAAGTTCCCTTGATACCATTTAAAACGACTCCTTCTACTATTTTCACAAAAACATACTTTACTGTAAATATTAACGGGTGGCCATTTTGTGTAGTGTGTTACGTGAAGTTATCAGACAACTCGTCGATTACATTCTTTAGCTCTTGTCATATATATGCCGATGTTTGTAGAATCACATTTATATTAAATTGGAAAAAAGCCGGGGAAAAGTGTTAATGCCTAATCCCCCTACTTTTTGCCCAAGTTTGTCTGATTACTATGTGTATCTATATCCCTAAACGCTGACACAGTTAGGATACAGACTTTTCTAATGCCAATGACTTTAAATTGGTGTAGCTTCATTATTGTGCATACACATGTGTTACAAACTATGTTCTAGACATATGCACCTCACTGTAACTTTTCTGCAAAAAAGATGGTAAGATAAATACTTTTACATAAGACTGTGTGCGATAGTTACTAGTGTCCAATCAAAGTCTTCAATACAGTCCTACAGGAGGTCGATCGCGAGCTCGAATAGCTCAGTGGTAACGTTCAGACTGTAGCACTGGGTGACGTGGGTTCGAATCTCAAAAGGGACATGAGTTCCTTCGAGGATGCAAATACTCTCTGCTGACGAGTGCCAGCTGGCCCGAAACTTAGGTCCAAGGCATCCGATTGCCTCCAACCATCTAATATCATCAAACCAATGTGCACCGTGATGGCAAGCTACCTAGAAAAGTAGCCACATTACAACCTGACTGATAGAAATCAGTCTGCACCAAAAGAAAGGACTAGACACATCACACTAGTTACTATCGTCCAATCAAAAGAAAGGTAATTCATGTGTGTTTGTATGGTTATATTGCAAGTTTAAATTTGTTTCAATTTTTCTGCAAGCATCCATGTTTTCAAATCACATACATTGCAGTGAACAGTTGAAAACAGATTTAACAAGGCAGTTAAATGAAGAGCTGATACTTTTATTATTACAATTATTCACTCCTTACCTTCTGAATGGAAAATAGGGCTACAGCAGCACATCTATAATACACTCAGTTCCCTGCCATCATTTTCAACTGACTCCACGACCGCCTGTCCACAGGCTTTCATTCTCGCCCACCATGATATTCTCCATTTCACCCTCCGACTCGGAATCCGTTACTTCCCATACGGGTTCCACTCGATGACTTGCTGTTGGTATAGTGGATATCACTTGAATATCTCTCCATCTGTGTTTAATTCACTTCCATTTCCTTCTGAATATTTCTTGGGTTATGGGTTCTCGGGTGGTTCTTTGCACATGTTTTGGTTTGACCACCACTAGCACTTTTCCAACCTGATCCATCTTGTGTCAGCTAACATTGCCCGTCGAGGAAATCGATGAGTGGCATATTGCTTATCCTTTTAGGTCGGTCATCTGATCTGGTATTATTCTATTGATTTGAATCGATCACTAAAGAAAAATTATATTTGATCAAAATAATGCTTCATTCGATAAAAGCAATGATATCATCATCAACACTAACTCTCGTTATCATAAGGAAAGGAATTCGGCATGTCATCTTTTCTATTCCACAAGCTAGTGGCACTGAAATCATACAAATAATAAATACAAGTATATATATATATATATATATATATATATATATATATATATATATCATTATCAGCATCACTAGTTAATGTTAAGCAGTTGATAAAATGAATATTTAATCAAAATATACACAAAATAGACTATCTTCCATCAGATTGTTGATTGTCCAAAATAAAATTAATACTACTTAGTGTTCAATAGGATATTGATTTAACATTCAAAAACAGAAGGTATTCATTGAAAGCAAAAAAACAACAATAACAAACAGATTGATTCATTATATATTTTGATTAGCAGAAACTGATTCGATGAAATTCTGCTTCAAGTTTATAATAAAGACAAATTTCAAAATAATTTTCAAGTGTTTGGTTTGTAGGGATTAGATTTGTTTATACGAGTTCGATCACAGACTGATATCAGCCAGAGAACAATTGAAAACCAGGAAGTACTGGAGAGCTGTTTCGTCCATCCTAGTTTGGGAATCATCATCAGTACGCACCAACCACAGTGGGGTTCGAACCCAGGACCTTCCGGTTACAAGGAAAGTTCGTATACCATTCATCCACTGGGACCCGATTCAGTGGCCAACCCATGAATTCTAACTTCTACCAATTCGTGATTTAGCGCGACCACCAACCAATGTCGTCGGCGGGAACTCCATCCTCACACTTGACTGGTTGAAACTCACTGGTCACGACCTCTCACTACAACTCCAGGAGACGCTGTTCTGTAGCGAGTCACGACCGACCATCAGTGACTTACACACCAAACTCTTGAAAAATTAATCTGATGAATGGGGTCCCAGTGCCTGAATGATATACGAGCTCGCCTTGTAACCGGAAGGTCCTGGGTTCGAACCCCACTGTGGTTGGTGCGTACTGACGATGATTCCCAAACTAGGATGGACGAAACAACTGTCCAGTATTCCCTGGTTTTCACTTGTCCCCTAACTGATATCAATCCAAGGTCAAACTCAAGATAATTTGTTCTCTTCTGGCTGCGCCACTTGGTTGGACCATCATCACATGAGTATGAGGCAATTGAATTCGCACAATAATAATAATAAAAATAATCTGGTAGTCTGTCTTTTTAAAAGGATTCTTTGGGTGGAAAACACAAGTACACACATATGCTTAAACACCAAGGTAATGATAAATATCCATAAAACGGTAATAATAATAATGAATGTTAGTATAATTTATTGTAAATAAAATAAGTCGGATAGATATTTCATCAATAATTAAATGTTGAATTTTCTTCACTGTTCGCAAAACAATCGAAAGAATACCCTTGATCACAATGTATATTAGACATTTGGATTGTTGAAATATACATTAACTTCTTTTAAAATCTCAAACAGAACATGTCTCTACTCTTTCCCGTTGCCATACCTACCTTCATTTTTGATTCACCATTTTAGTATCCTGGTGAATCAACTCAATTCATTGATCATTTTAGTAGTTTCCGGTAAATTAACGATATTTGAACACTGTACAGTAGACATTTCAATGCTTACTTGTCATCCTTAAGAAGATTAACTGGGCATATGCTACAACGAATTTATTTGTTGAGTGCATTACGCAACCTTTATGATATGAGTTTTACTCTTGTATCATGCATTGAAATGATGATTCAGTACACATAGAACCGAATCCAAGAACACAAACCAGCTGTAAAAAGACAATATATATATATATATATATATATATATATATATTCTTTCGTGTCAATGCATGTAGATAATTATAGACACCAATTTGATTGGGACGGTGTATAAATCTTAAGTAAAGGAAACATCAAAAATGCCAGGGAATTTCTAGAAGCCTGGCACTCAAATGAATTGGCAATTAACGAACATATTACTATAGACCAAATATACCAGCTAATAAGAAGTTAATTACATGACAAGAAAGTTCGAATTCCAAGTCAATAAAAATGATCAATAATGATGTAATTTAACAACCACTCACGATAGCCGTGGCCAAGAGATACAATTGCATCATTCATGGGGAATTTAAATAAGCTCATTTCATACTAAAACCTGAGCTGAATATGTTGTCTAGAAGAACAACGAAAGCTTCGCAACTAAATCAACCAGCTCAGAAAACACAACTAATTCAATATCATCTACCTGAGCACAAATCCTCTCCACAATGTCAACAAGGAACCTAAGACAGAGATGTAGGACCTGACATTGGATTCTGTTTGGCTCTATTGTGAACACGTTTTAAATGTATTTCCAGCCCATAAAAGCCTTCATTTCGGTTTGTTTTTTTTTTTTGCTTTTTTGAGCTTTTCATGAGACTGTTTTCAGAGACTGCTATTCGAAAGTCAGTGTTGGTTAGGATTATTCTGTAGGCAAAACTAGGGGAGTACAATAGTATCTGAAAAGGATAGAATTTAAAGTTCACAAATGGCAAATAAGAAAAAGATAATCCTAGAAAATGCTGAACTGAAAAGCTATTTAAAAATAACTAGTTACCGTTTACTTTAAACAAATATCAGATAAAACAATCTTTATGTCTTATAACTACTAGATAGCCAACATTTAAAATCTTTTGGCTTCACTTTTATTTTAAAATCCATCCCAAAACCTACTGAGAACCGTTTTCTTAGAACCTCATATACATTCGATTTCATGTGTACATGCAAATTTATACTTATGACCAATAGGAATAGTTGTTTCAGCATACTGTTTCTCTACACCATATTCCTTAAGTATGACATTTTACAGCACCATGAATTTATTGCTTGATAAATCACGCTACATTAACAAACAAGACCTTTGTGCAGAAATAAAATGTGTGGGAGATGGTTTCGTTTCTTAACGTACGTCATTACTGGACTGAGCCGATGATGAGCAACTAAATGAAAAGGAATTTATTTCTTCTTATGAGTTTGACTACGGATTGATATCAGTTAGAAAACCATTGAAAACCAGCAATGGAGTACTGGACAGCTAATTCGTCCATCCTAGTTTGGGAATCATCGGCAGTACACACCCACCACAGTTGGGTTCGGACCCAGAACCTTCCGGTTACAAGGCAAGTTAGTATACCATTCATGGAGAATTTAAATGAGTTCACTTTATACCAAAACCTGAGTTGAAGATGTTATCTAGAAGTTTGACAAAAGCTTCGCAAATAAATCAATCACTCTCTCCCTGTTAGGGGGGATGCTGACAAAATGCAGTCTTCTGAACACCTTGAGCAGCAATCTTCGTATGTTTGGCATGCGATTCGCCCCTGCAAAATGTAAGATGCTGCTACAGGACTGGACTACGTCAACTCCTAACTTAGTGATGGGGAGTGAAGTGATAGAACATGTTGACCACTTCACCTATTTGGGGAGTTGTATCAGCACCAACGGACTGATTGGCGACGAAATCTCATCAAGGATCCAAAAAGCTCGAGCTGCTTTCGCTAGCTTACACTATCTCTGGCGTAGGCGTGACATCCGGCTATCAACCAAGGGACGTGTGTACTGCTCATCAGTTCGCTCCGTCCTTCTCTATGGCTCTGAAACATGGCCAATACGCGTTGAAGACATGAAAAGGTTGACTGCTTTCGATCATAGATGTCTGCGATCTCTGTCTCACGTTAGGTGGTTTCACAAGGTAAGTAATGTTGACGTTAGGCGTAGAGTGTTGGGCAAAGAGGGAAAATCAATCGACGTGGCTATAAAGTTACATAGACTAAGATGGCTAGGTCACGTGCTGCGCATGCCTAACCATCGCCTCCCCAAACGGGCATTGCTAGCTGATATAGGTTCAGGTTGGAAAAGAGTAAGTGGCCAAACAAAAACATGGCCTCATCAATCCATGAAATCCTTGACAGTTAAACTGAGTCAGGTAGGGAGATGCAGACTCCCGGGTTGGGGCCCTCGGGACTCTAGGAATCAATGGCTGGAGACTATAGGTGACATGGCTCAAAATCGTTGTCAATGGCGCAGATGTATTCAGTCTCTGTAATCTTTGATATTCCTTTTTACCATTACCCATTCTGTTTCACTCTTATACTTGTAAAACTCTATTAATTCTCTTCACTCATCTTCTTGTCTACCTCTGTGTGCTATTTGGAACGTGGCAACTCGAACTGCTGCACTTCGGTGCCAGGTTTTATGTTGAATCCAAACAGACAGAAAACACAACTAATTCACTATCATCCACCTGGATGCGTACTGGCAATGATCCCCAAATTAGGATGAAATAGCTGTCCAGTACTTCCTGGTTTTCAATAGTTCTCTAATTGATATTAATCTGTGGTCAAACTCGTAAAAACAAATTTAATCATTACAAACCAACTCTTGAATATATTTCTTCACTCAATCTGTTGATTTTTTCTAAATGCGTAAATAGGAATTTGGAAGTTTTCAAACTGTTTGTTTCTGCATTTTATTCATTTGATTGGATTGTCTTTTCCTACTTTACCTTCTGACATTTCGAAGTGTATAGTTCTCCACTAATCTCATTAATTCACTTGGAAATATTTCCTTAAGAACAATTTTCCAAGTAATTCAATCTGATAATTTACTTTCGAAATCTTCTTCAGGGATTTTTCGCTATATTGATAAACACTTCTTTACGTTATAAGGGAAAATACTATCAGTCTGTAAGTATGAGAAATTGGTAGAAGGCGTAATATACGTGTAATATTCATTTTGTCCTCTTATATACATATATATATTCATGTAACCGAATTTACTGTCTAGAAAGGAAAGAATCAATAACAACAGAGTATATAATTTATTGGCTTTCTTTTGGTGTGTATGTATATTAGAAACTTTCTGCATCACATCATCACAATCACCTCACATTAGTATTTTACCATTTAGACAGAATATATTTACCGCACTGAAAAAAAAGAGAAATAAGAAGGCAGACGCTACCAAAATTAATAAATTATGTTAATGAGGTATGTGACAGTATTACGTGTGTTCAACTAAAAATCGACGGGAAGAACTCAATATACTCAAGAGTAGACTTTTTAAATATAATTTTAATCAACAATTATATCATGCTCAATAAGTTTTATGCAGACTATTTTTGTATACACATTTAACTAATTTGATTAGTTAACCTTAAGAATTGAACTAATATAATAATACAAGCTAAAAATATATCTTATTGATAAGGCGGAATTTTCAAGTGTTTTGTAAACTTCTTAAAACCGCAATTCTTAAATGACGAATACTACAATGTTTAAATGCTAACCCACTTAGAAGTATAGCCTACCTTTACAGAGTACAAGAAACGATAAGAAACTCTTGTGAATCAAATAAAGTTGATTAAGATTATTAAGGATATGTAATAGGAGTTTTACTGAAGATATAAACAAAGCTGGTGCGTCAGTGGCACAACGGTAGGGTGCTTGCTGATCACACATGTGGTCCAGGGTTCGATCCCCGGTTGATGCACTCCCTCACCTCGGTAAGCCAGTAATAAGACTGGTAAAGAGGGAAGGTTGGGCATGAGACTAGCAACCCCATCCTGTTAAAATAATCACCACTGCTACGGAAACTCCAAGCTTCTAGCCTGGAGCCCTATGTTCAACTGGGAACGTAAAGGAATAAAAAAAATGAACAAAGCTTGTGTTTGAAGGACAATTCGAACGAAATGATTTTGAGAATGACACCTTAACGCAAGTGAAGTCTATTTTATTGGTTGGAGGATTTCATCATGAGCTGACATCAGTTACAGAACCATTGGGAAAGCTGGGAGTACTGGACAACTGTTTCGTACTAGTTTGGGACTCTTCATCAGTATGCACACACATTGCGGAGGTCGAACCCGGGACCTTCTGGTTACAAGGCAAGCTCGTAGACCATTAAGCCACTGGGACTCGACCCAATGACTCATGATATCTAGAAAAAAAACGAAGTTTATTTTCTCTAAATTTCAATTACCCAGCCAACTGTATTACTGTTATTCTGTAGAACGGATACTTTTAAAACACAATATCTTTCTCGGTTATGAAAATTTAACTTATACTTCAGTAATAAAAAAAATTGCCAATTTTTTATAAATTCACTGCATACAACCGAATAAATATGTTACATATGCTTATCTCAAAAATGGAGGTGAGTTCTCTTAAACTGAAACATCATGACATCTAACATTAGGCTGCATACACGAAATGAACACTGTAAACACGTTAAGTGGGAAATAATGTTCACGAACTGTCGCTTGCATTGTTCTTATCCCTAAAAATCATTGTTCATTTGTTAGCTTATTAATAAAAGCCACCAAGCAGAATATGTCTGCATATTATTAGGGTATAAAATCAACATGATAGTGGCATATAACTTATATTCTTTGGCTGTTTTATTCAGCACGTCCTTAACATTTTCACTTACGTTAGTTAGGCTAAGCCATTGTGGCAGTAATTGTTCTTCCTAGGCTGTATAAGTCGAAACAGTATTATAATAAGGTTTAATTTATTCTGTTATACGCACTTTACGATATTTAGACTGCTTTTTTTTTCTAGTTTTCTAGTATATATTTAAATATGCGCGCAAACGTTTCTTTGATAATGAACAGAAATTATTTTCAAAGTTATATTCATAGTTTTTTTACGCACAATAACCAAAGAACTTTGGTAAGTTGAAAAACGTGTCTCTGTTAAAAGAAAATGCAGTTAATCAAGAAAATAACTTTGCGATTTTATTCAGTCGAAAATTCAAATCACCGTGTGCGCTAGCTACTGAGAACTAACAAAACGACAAAGGATGATTACACATTGGATGTGCTTCCTGGAACTTTTTTAAATTTGTGCTCTTTTTGTAAAAGGTAATCATTATTATTGTTTCCTTTAATTCCTACAGGAACATAGGGCTTCAGCCGCATGTCTCCATTAAGTTTGGTTCTCCATCAACGTTTCCATCTGGCTGCATGTCTACCCACATGGTTTCATCTCCTCTTCACATGATCTCCTCTATGTGTCACCCTCGCAATGACGACCAACTTGCTGCTTCCCATTCCAATTCCACTGGAGCGATGGCCTGGAGTGTGATGCCACTTGATAGTTTTCTCAGAGTATGGCCAATCCACCTCCAACACTTTTATTCTCCTTACGAAATATAGTATAAGATGGCTATAAGCTGAGGTTTGTACTTCATAAAACAGAAACCAGGGATTAGTAATCGGTAAAGTTAAACTTTAAAGACCAGTGGGTACCAGCGAACAATTGACCTTAAACGTATAAAATACATAGATATATGATTTCATGGAAATAAATGCATGAAACTGTTACACAGGATACCATTCTCGGACATGTGACAAAATACCTCTCAGTTTTGATTTGGAGCATCAACAGAGTAATTTAACCGCATTCCATGCATGTAATTATCTAAAACGTGTAGTCCTAATCTTTCCCTAGCCTGACCTTAACGTGGAAGTATCCCTTAACTAACCCTAGTCCAACTCGAACCAAGAAGTATTTTTGGAAGTGTGTGGGTGGTTGTTACTTCCCGGCTGCTCACACCGTGGAAGTTGATTGACTCTTCGGGAACCTGAAACAGAAAGTGTCGCGTGACCGCAGAGCCCAGGGAACAACTGCTTGAGGCCGGTCACACGCGGCCTGCTTTTGTTCGTTCTTTTTTGTTTGGTGTGTCTCAGTAGCATATTTATCACTTCTGCCCTGTGACACAACAGCAGGAAGCACGGTCGTTGTTAATTCGGGCCCCGACAGATCCGGCATGATATTTTGTGAATTTGTTTGAATCATAGTATTGGATTGGGTGGCTGCTTTTTGTCTAACCGCTATCCAAACAACCTTTCTGGCATGGTAGGACCTCAAGCGACATAAGTTTTAGCCCGTATAGCTTGTTGGGTCATTGAGGTGTTCAAGCCCGACCACCACGTCTAGGTAGCAGCCTTCGGTCGGGAACTCGAACCAAGTCTAATGTCGCCCTCATTAGGTTAACCTAACCCTAACCTTTCCTTAGCATGAACCTGTAACTTTCCCAAACCTAACCTGAAACTTGCCAGATATCCCATTTAATAATATAACTATTCATTAAGCATAACTTATTCATGATTACAATATTATTTACCAGGTTTCAGTAGCTTCCTCACTGAGCATTTTAAGGTTATTACTGCGGTCGTACTCTATTGGTACATACTGGTGCTTTGCGATAGTCCCTACTGATGATATGCGACTATTAACTGGGTAATGCAGTGTTCATCAAGTGTTTCAGTAACACCCTCAACTTTATACAACTTCAAAACAGACTTTTTCTTCCCTAAATGTATACTGAACATTTTTCTCAGTACAAAAATGAGATAAACTTGCTTCAAACAATAACTTTAACTTTTATACAACTGAAGTAATCAGTTTAATCTTTTTATTTGTTCTCTGCTTGTTCATATAAAACATTCATCAGATTTGGGAAGAATACATTCAGCCCTAGGCACTATGTTATATTCAGTTGGTGGATGGTGGCTAGCAGTGGAATCCAGGATGCGCATTTCGTCCTATTTGGGACTCGTCATCTGGATGTACCTGCATTTCTCAAAGAGTGATGATGTTCGGTCCAATCAATCGACGGGAAAGTCAAAAATTCAATTCAATAATTAATATAACCCGTTGCACAAGAGGTGGCTCTCGTGGCCCAAGCGGTCTAGTGGATAACGCTTTGGCGTTTGAAACTATGGGCACTGGGTTCGAGCCTCGGTGGGAACATCATCACTCACTGAGAAATGCAGGTACATCCATCTGACGAGTCCCAAATAGGACGAAATGTGCATCCTGGATTTCACTGCTAGCCACCATCCACCAATCGTATACTAATTAAATGCCCAGACATCGTCGAAGCATCTGCACAAGAAGCCGACATGTCAACCTGAGACCGAGCACTTCGGTCCAATCAACCGATGGGAAAGTCAAAAATTCAATTCAACACTGTTATATTGTTTAAATAAAAAAAAACAGTAGAATCTAAACATAATTTCCAAACACTGACAATTTTCAAGGAAAAACGCTTTTCGATCGACTAATTAACCCAAATGATGACTGACAACACCTACTACTTTCTGGTTGAATTCAATGTGTCGTCGAAGGTAAAAATGTTCTAAGTATGTGTAGGTGAATTTTCACTATTGAACAACTTTTCACAGGAAATATGAATTGAAGAAATTAATGGTAAGTATTAGACAAAAGCTTGCAGCCTACACAACCGGATAAAACTAAAAAAAATAAAAATAAAATAAGTTTCTTTAACTAAATTTTTCTAACAGTAAAATGTTTATCTCACTAACATTTATGTAAATATCTACACAGATATATACATTTTGTACATACATTATTTTAAAAAAATGTCTGCTGAAAATCATTACAGAGTAGTAAGCTCAACAAATTTGCATAAACCTTCATTTGTAGTATCTTGGATAAATACAAGTTAATTTCTTGTGGATTAGTGTATACTACTTTCTTTATACAAGACATCATCTCTGTATGAGATTAAATTACCCATTTTCACAGTGTGATTGGCAGTTTCATATGCGTTTCTTTTCTCTTTCTTTATTTTGCATTTCTCTTTCTCCAATCTGATACGGTAGTTTGTTTAAAATCTGTGAAGAATTTTCTTCTCCTTCAAACTTCATAGATAAGGGAACTTTTGGTTATAAACTCCACCCACTGTGTATAATACTCTCTGTCACTCTCTCTCTCTCTAATATAGATTTATCAGTAATTTTGCAATACTTTTTGGACAAAAAGAAGTGTAATTTAAAGCTACTTTATTGAAAGAGAAAAGCTTTTATAAATCAATAACAGGCTTCTATTCATTCGTGAAAACATTTGAAACATCAAGTCTTAAATTCGACAATTGACACAGGGAATTATGTTAATGTCACTTTTCAATAGGATAATTAAGAAGATTGAATGGTAATGTGATTACTATTCAATACGAATCTTATAGTACACCAGCATCAATATTGTTGTTGCTGCAGCGAATAACTGAGCTTTAATAATAGCTTTAAGTGGAATGAGGTAAAAGGTAGTTTAATACTTCTTCTAGTTGATGCAACTTCGTTGACAGCAAAATGCCACCAATGACTACACTAGAAGGCTAATTGAATCACCTATGGAACTTTCAAGAATATGAAATGTAATACTTCCCTACATCTGTGACTTTGAAAAAAAAACAAAGTGGAAATTCACTTTTACATAACTAACAGTTAATTAAAACTTACTGGAAGTCATTGGCTGACTATTTGGCAGCAAAATCTGAAACATCAGTCAAGTTGCTAGCGCGTTATCTAAATAGAAGTGTTCAAATGGTTGGAGTCCACCATTTCGAATAAGCGGTTATGAAGTTAACACTAACCGATTTAGAAATGACTCACCATTAACGCTTAATTCAAATTGGAATAATACCAAATTGTTAAATATTACTTTTGTCGCTTTCGCAGTATAAGACCTGTACCAAAACACCATTTGAGAGACTTTTCTAAGTGTGAATTTTACAGTGAAATGAAGAAACAGGAACCAATCTAGTCATCTTCATCTGAATAATGAGTAACAATTTATAATAACAGCTGTCTGTCTGTTTTCGACATAGAACTTTGCACATATGTGCACCAGTTCAAGTCGCCACACTCCCTCTTTGTAGCACACAAAGCAAGACAAGAAACTACAAGAAATGCATAATAGAGACAGTAAGCAGAGGTGTGAGACAAAGGAAGAGTAATAACGAAGAACAAAACAGTTTCATTGGAAATCATAAATCACAAGGAGTGGATGCATCTGCGCCGGCCATTAAGAACGATTTTGAGCCATGTCACCAACTGTTTCCAACCACTGGTTTTTACCGTCCCGAGGACCCCAACCAGGAGGCCAGTCTACACCTTCCTACGTGGCTGGCTTAGACTAACTGTTGTAGATTTCATTGACTCGTGAAGCCATGTTTTGGTTTGACCTCCGCTAGCTCTTTTCCAGCCTGACCCTATGTCAGCTAACACTGCCCGTCGAGGAAGGCGATGACTAGGCATACGCAACACATGTCCTAACCATCTCACTCAATCCATGTAACTTCACAACCTCGTCGATTGATTTCCCCTGTTTACCTAGAACTCGACCGAAGCCTAACCTCAATATTGCTCACCTTATTATGTCACTTCACACGGGAGATAGAACACAGGTACCTGTGATCAAACACAGCCAGTCTTTTCATGTCTTCCACTCTCAATGGACAGGTCTCACAACCATAAAGGAGGACGGAGCGGATTGATGAGCAGTACACCCGCCCTTTGGTCGATAGTCGAATATCTCGTCTACGCCAGAGACGGCGTAGACTGGAATATGCGAAACAAGCCCCCTGTATCCGTGCTGAGATTTCATCAGAGATCAACCTGTCGGGGCTGATGGTACTTCCCAAATAATTGAAGCGGTCAACGTGCTCTACCACTTCACTACCTATTTTTAAACTAGGCATCGGTGTATTCCAGTCCTGTAACATCATCTTGCAGTTGGCGGGAGCAAATCCCATGCCAAACATTCGTAGATTGCGGCTCAAGGTGTTTAGAAGACACTGCATTTTGTCAGCGTCCTCCACTAGAAGGACTATATCGTCTGCGTATTCTAAGTCAACGAAACTATTCCCTGGTAGCAAGTCAATTCCTGAGTCGCTGAAGTCACTTAGGGTTAAGTCCATTAGTTGAATAGAAAAGGGAATAATGGGAATCCTTGACGGACACCACTAGTCGTCACCAATTCAGATGACAAATCGCCGTAAGCCGTCACCTGGCTGCTTGAGTTCGAGTAGAGTGCCTTGATCAATGCAATGTATTTTCTCGGGATTCCCTTTACAGCCAAACATCGACAGAGAACCTCCCGGTCGACAGAATCGAATTCCGCCTTTAGGTCAAGAAATATAATGATTGTTGGACGCCGGTAGGAATGACTATGTTCTAGAATCTGTCGAAGGTTGAAGATATGGTCAATACACCCTCTTCCTGGTCTAAAGCCTGCCTGGCTTTCTCGTGTTTGTGCCTCCTGAGCACCACTTAGTCTACACATGATTATTGAGCCTAGGACTTTAGATACTACATTAGTCAAGCTAATCCCTCTGTGGTTATCACAGGAAGACTTGTCCCCCTTCTTGTATATGGGGATAATCAGTGACTTACAGGGACTTCTTCTGATTCCCAGACGCTGCCTAGAACCTCAGTTAATGCAGACAGTAAACTGTCTCCACCGTACTTAAACACCTCTGGAGTCATTCCATCAGGTCCCGCTGCTTTGCCTATAATAACATCAAATAAATACCACTGAATAAATAAAGAAACAACTAGGTCTTAGTGTGAACTACAAGTGTGAGTAGTTTTCCCGAATGTTACTCTAAGTCTAAATAGAAGATAATTACAATTACCAGAGAATTTTTAATACTTAAGGCACATTTAGAGCCTTTGCTAAATAAGCTATAACACCTAAATTTTAAAATTTTGATAATAAACAGGTTTCCATTCGTCTAATTATTGTGTGCGAAAATGGACTAACTCGAAAATCTGCCAACCAGAAATCAATCGTTTTAAATATTGACCACTTGTTAGTTAGGAAAATAACCAATTATATTCTGTCATATTGGTGGACGCCTACCAGTCGGCTTATGTTACTGTTTTCGTGAAACTTTCTGAATATTATCAGTACCAGGTAATTATCACTTCATCACTCTATTGGAATACATGTTCCAATTTCAGCGGATGAACCTTTGTATTTATTAGTTGCAGCATGGTTAATCTACTGGTATTCGTGTGAATATTCCGCAACTAAAATACTAACTTAAAGAAACATAGATACGTGGGACATAAAGCGCTACAAGACACACTAAAGAAAGGCATTTCCATTTCACGCTGATATGACATTTCAGCACATTCTACATAATGAACTAATCTCATAACAGGAAATACGCTGCTCGAAAGCATGCAGTAACAAAAGTATGTATTAATTGATATGTAGTTATGAAGGCAAATATAAAAATCGATCGTCTGACTAATCTTCTCCAGAAATCTGTTATACAGTAAATTTCCCAGATATACAGCATGAAATGAAAAATAAAGAGGTGTGTTAGAATCTTCTAGAAAAATCAGTAAAGAATGTTACTGTTGTGACACTCCGCCGAAATACTTGTAAATGAACTCTTCAACCAGGCCACGGTGTGAATAAACAAACCTCTAATGAATCCCCTTCTTAATATTAAGAGCAGGACTTGTAACCAAATTATATTATGTAAATGTAATCTCGTCCTCTGAATATGATAGTTTAAATAGGAATCTCCGTTCCTCGACAAAATTAATAGCTGCCTCCAGGTTGATAAAACAAGCCGTTTAGTAGAGACATTCATTTACATGAGAATAATATTGGAGAAAACTTTTTCTTATATCAAATCCATATAACTTCAGCTGTATCGGATGCATTTCAATTTGTCGACCATGATACGAATAATCTCCAGGTTTGGGCCGGATAAACATTTTGTTGCTTTTGTGTTTCCCCTGCTCACCAGTTACCTGTAAGTCTTGGTTTTTGAACTTTGGTCCCACAACAACCGCAAATGATACATTTTGTGCAATGGAGTGCTTTAATGCCACTTTTTAATATTAAACCTATGTAGATTTATTTTGTAGGTCTCTCTTTTAGTCAGAAAAGTATAATCACCCTCAGCTGACATTGGTTAGAGAACCATTGGAAAACCTGAGAGTACTGGACAGCTGTTTCGTCCTAGTTTGGTACTCTTCACAGTACGCACCCACCGGGGTTTTCCAATGGTTCTCTAATCAATGTCAGCTCATGATGAAATCCTGTAACCAACTAAATCCCTACAAACCAACACTTAAATATCTAATCACCCTCCTATCTTCTAATGGAAGGTTGGCACTTCAAATATACAAGTTGCAGTATAAAAACAAAATCGTGCAAACTGTTACGTAACCTGGCGTTATTTGGGTGGTAGTGACTAACAGTGATGTACTTAGTGGTCATCTCATCTTACTTAAGACTCGCCAGCTAGGCGTATATCCATTCTCAGTTTGATGGTATTCCCGCTGATACTCGAACCCATAACGCGTGGCTTTAATCGCCAAATCGTTATCCACTAAATAGTATGACACACCTCCTCAGTAAGGGTGCATTTCGGTTCAGTATAATTGGTCAACGGGCAATACAATATAATATAACTAAGTTATATAACCTATCTAGTGATTCAGAAAATGATACCAGCAATTTTTTCATTTATCTAGCTGTGCATTATCTTAATTTTTCCTACCAGCTAACTCCTGTCAAAATTGTTGTCTTCAACTTTATACTACTTGGAAATGGTAAGTAGTGTAAGTTTACTTTTTGTCTAATATTACCAATAGCACATTTCCATAAAGCTGCATCTGATTTGTTCTGCCAACATTCCACTGAGCATAGTAGTTCTCACACTATATATAAGGCCCACTCTCTCTAGAAGCATGTCCATTCGAAACCCGTATACCTTGCACTGTATATCTTAGCATTCCTATTTTAGACACAGATCTGCCGTTGATTGTAATGATGCACTTTGAAAGTGCTTTTGCAGACAGCTTATGCTTCTTATTATTACTTCATTGTTATACTGTGATACGAATCTTATGCATTACTGGAGCCATTGACTTAGATAACTAAAAGTTCATCTGCTCGTTTTCATTCTGCGATTCCCAGAAATCCAAACTAATCGAACCTGGTGCCTCATATCGATTTGGATTGTTCTTGATGCCCATTACCAAATGTTAAAGGAAAATTCGAGGTTACACAGTTAAGCTAACTCCGCAGACAATATTTCTTTACCGCAAGTCTATTCCTTAATTTCTCATCTCCTACCATTGGCAATTATGAACACCTTAGCTGCTTAAAAAGTTCCTGAACCTAATGAAACATCAAACTGCAACATAGAATCAGCAAAACTGATATATAGAAATTAAACAGCTTGGACAAAGCAGACAAGCTAAGGATAGTGAAGATCAAGCTGTGCGAAGGATATTATCAACCAGCTGACACAGTTCTGACTTAGTCTAAGCCAATAATCACCTGAAGTCAACCTCAAAGCAACCGAAACAAAAGCCCCAACTGGTAAATATTTCTCTGCCACTTACAGATAAGTCCAAATGTTTACCAGATCTAATGTGAAATGGGAATAGGAGTAAAGCATTACCCCAAATGAATAAAGGCTTAACGTATATCTTTCAAGTTTTCGCTAACTAATAACGTACGATATCAGTGAAAATTATAAATACCCAAAGTGGTCTATTCACCTGACATACGCTAATATTAAATTCCAACGTGATTCATACAACTGATTAAAAATGAAAATTTGAAGACCACTCGCAGCTACCGGTATAACTTTCTATTAGCAGCGAAGTGAACGTAAAATATGGAGATTTAGTTCATATGAAGCCAACATCACTATCAACGGTGTTATAAAATTAACCCAACTCAGGTAAGTCGGTTGATACCCCTCTAATTTTGGCTGATGATTATAGATCTAATCTACTTGGTTCGTGTGGATCTTTGATTGATGGGCTTTTCAGTTACCTATATTAATCAGCAGTATGCATAGCGCTCCATTTAGACTTCACAATTTTGATTTAATTTACAGTAACCAGAAAGGTATACATCATGATTCGAATGCTAATGGGTATCAGAAGGAAGCCACTAAGAAATTTCAGTGTAAACCGGTATTTCCTGAAAATATCAGATGAGCTTCTGCTTTAAAATCCCAACCATCTATTTGGTGACTAATATTAAGTGGAATAGTTTTGAACCGAAATAGACCTGCCCCGTACGTGACTGTAAGTTGGAATGTATTTTATGGTTGTTAAATCTACGGCGTACCAAAAATATGATACGTCTGAAATCAAAGATTATTAGGATACCATACATACAACTTATACACATCAATGTGTGTGGAAAACTACTGGCTTAAATTCGACTAAGGAAATGTAATGATTTTAACAGAATTCCTAGAGGCCTAGTTGTTGGATCATTAAGTACTTAACAGACACGTTGACGTTGATTTAACTTCATAAGAAACATAGTCATAATGTCAGGCAAAACGAAACAAACACTAGCAGAGAACACAATTGCAGGAAAACCACTGAAGACAACCGACAGAAAAAACTTACAAGAGAAATTTGAAGCATTAAATAATGAGGGGAAAAAATAGTCTAGCATAAGAATTTTTCTTTGGCTCGGCAACAGACTTCACGACATACAATTTGTTATCGACAGCAACAGCGAAATTACTAGAATCGATAACAATAAGTGAGCAAATACCAAAAATAATTTAAAATGATAACAGACACTAAATCATGTAGATGATCTTGAAAGTTATTTCCAACGATTTCAAACACTGAAATATCATGACGGTCAAAATCAAAGTTAGGCATCTGAATTCACAATAACATAAGCCGAGCTTACTTGGTTTCATCTACACTGGTGTTCAGTACTACACACCTATTAATAGCAATGCTTGGTTGGCCAAATTTCGCTACAACACACAAAAAGAAAATATAAACGCAACGGTAAATAGGTAACAAGGCACTGAAATAGGAGTTAGCTTCAATAAATTCGATGCTAAACAGAGAGTACACTGTGTTCCTAGGATATACCAATGATAATCTAAAAGTATCAAGGACTTTAGCTATATAGTATATGCGTCAAAAGTAATTACAAGAAATTACTATTCTAGTGAGAATATGAGTCTATTATATACAGAAAACAGATTTTCATCAAACAAACAAGTCGAGCATTAAGAGCTATTTAAACAAAAAGTGTATTAACGGTACAAAACATTGAAAAAATCTGTCGCTATTGTTGAGGTACATGTAAATGCATATGAGAAACTATATCTTTATGAAATCTAAGAAGATTAAGTAAAGGTCAACGGTTCAATACGCCTGTCGTCCATGTGAGCTTCAATAACTTGACTGAATTCGTTTTTCTTAGCTAATTTATAGCCAACAGACAGTAAATGTTTAATCTTATTATTGAGTACGTCTGCTGATTTTAATGGTCGAGCTGAAATTAGGCAAAGAAGGAGAGAAGTGGTTATTATTAATAATTAACAAAAATTAGCAATAACATCAGAGTGCGATTATATTCCTGTGTCATGAGTTAGAAATCCGTCTGAACGAAGAACATTCTTTTCAATAAATTCTTCTGAGATTCTCACAGTGATAAATTAAATATTTATCATCACTACATTAATAGCGGGCATATTTTTTTCTACGTAGAATAACATATTAGCTACAGGGTATCAAAATAAGTACTACTTAAATGGCTAACGTGCTGATTTGAATGCAGTTACAAAATATTGTGAAGTACGAGGCGATGATGATGGTTAGTCAAAATAGATTCATACAATGCATTATTGTTGTTAATTCTCCCTTGAGTTCTGAGTGGAACACAGGACTCCAAGCAGCATATCTTCATTGAATTTTGTTCCTAGCAGTCATTTTCGCCTGTTTCCACGACTTCCTACAAGCTTTCATTTCCTCTTCATATGATCTCTTCTATACCACACCCTCCTACTCCCACGTCATTGCTTCCCGTTGGGTTTCCCCACTCGACGGCCTGGCGTGTGATGTCACTCAATGGCCTACTCCAGTGCATGTTCAACAAATCTTGATTTCTTTCTGAATATTTGCTTACTAATTGATTGTTGGTTAATTTTCTGCCACAGCCATTCCTTGTTATTTGTCCTTTCTGGTAGGTCACCTTCGATATCAGGCGCAAGCACGTGTTAAAGAAAGTCTGAAACCTGCTGAAAATGCTTCCAGTGGGTCAGTAAGACTCTGAAACATATAGGAGCACCAACTTCATATTAGAGTTAAGATTTTGGATACTGTTTCTTGCGCTAAGTGTTACGAACGTCGACACTGAACTCACAGTAATAAACTCTTGTCTTGCTTAGACATGCAATGTGGGGAAGAAATATTGAGAGATTAGTTCAAGGTTGAGAAACACGTTTGATGAATGGCTAGGGCAGAGACAGTATGAAGATAGTATGACTGTTGTGAGTACTTCACAATGGAATAATCAATATGTGAAAAGAATGACATGGAGTTATATAATGAGAAAAGAAATCAGAAGAATTTGTCAGTGCCTGAATGTATAGAAAATTTGAGTGTCCGGCGACAATGCTACAATGATGAGTAGATATTGTATAAAATGATTTTGATAAATACAAAGTCGCGATTCAGTCACAATTATGTCAGCACGTTTGCCACATGAATACTAATCATTTTCCAACTTATAACTAATCTGCTATTCTATGTAAAAAGCATGTATCTGCCACATAACTGGCTATTACTGTGGTGATAATATTTTATTTATAACTGTGAGAAGCAGAAAAGGGCATACTTCAATCGGACTGAACTTTAATCAACGCTAAGTGAAAAAAACAACTATATATATATATATACGAAGAATAATCGGTACCTGAAGTGACTGAATGGCAATAACAGTTAGTTTGCTTTATTTGAGAATCTGAACATCATTAAGTCCCTGTTGGAAATAAATAACACCTAAACACACTAGTTATTATTTCCAAGATGTGACCTGTATTTCACACTGGGAAATAAAGAGTTCAGAGACAATGAATCAACATAAACACTACGACACCGTTGTGTCAATATTCTTCGAGTATTTATACTTGTGATAAAGCTTTTTCAGGAATATGCAAGTGTCATGCGGCTTCAGAAAACTTTACAGATCAGTATAAAAACTGAAACATTATACGCACGAATGAAAAGTAACAAAAAAACTAAAACGCTGAACTCGATACCCACAACAATATTATTCGGTGAACATAAATAGTAGTATAACTGTCTATAGTGCTTTTAATATTACCTTTCGGATGGAACGCTAATAAAGATAAACCCAACTCTAAACCCTGTCCAAAATCTCCTTCATCATTGGCAAAGTTGGCATAAGTAATCAATTCATCAAGTGGAATGAATTTAGCTAGTTGTGCCTCGTTCGAATTTGCATTGACGATGCTTTGCAATCTAGAGTTTAGTTCAGCTATGAAAGGAAGAAAATCAGAAGTGAGTGTTTAAAATTCAAAGTATCCAAAACTGTTTTTAATGGATATTCGTGAGGTACGTGACCCAACTGGCAGTTTACAACCAAGAGAACTAAAACAAGTACAGAAAGTTTTACTGTACTTATTTACAACACATAAACACAGTTGGTTACATAGCTGATACAAAAAAAACAGTAAAACTGCGGAAACATTACTTAAAGAACCGATCATACTATCCACTATCCAAGATGACACTGATTATCACAAATACATAGAAATCGGAGAAACGAGACTAGTCACTATCTTATATTAGACTTGTTAACCTAATGACAGGTTCAAATAGCTTTCATCTAGAACAGACATCAGTTAAAGAACTGCTGAAAACAAGAGAGCAAGGGATGTGAGTTCCATCCTGCTCTGTAGTGATTCAAGAAAGTGAGTCCATATTCCACCAAAAATCAACCATGGGACTCTCAGGCTACGAGACAAGAAGGTTATCATCCAATCATTAAATTGAAATCAAATGTCTACGTTCTCCAAAGTTGTCAGTAGGTATGTATCCTCGTAAACCTAAAATTTGGAAATTTCCTAATGTCATCCACTATTTTCGGCATGAAATAGTATTACATTACCACGGTTGTTATGAACTTTGTAGATTATGAAAAAGCTGTTGATCACCTTAAAGTCGGACCCTATGAGAAAGTCAACATGACAAAGTCAAGGCGACACTGAATAAATTGAAGGCTGAAGCTCGATTTAACACTGACTTACTCTGGCTACAAAAGTTGCAGTGCCTGTATATTTTATGGAATACCAAAAATACACAAACTGGACGTTCCATTACGTCCAGTTGTGGGTTTTACTAATTCCCCAGCCTACAAACTCTCTGAATACATCTGTCGAATACTAAGTCCGTATGAAACGAAAGTGGAATATGGAGTCAGGAATTCGTATGAATTTAGGAGAAAAATGAACAAAACTTGTATTGAAGATGAAGTAATGGTAAGTTTCGACGTTTATTAATTATTCACGAATGGTCCCATTAAAGATTCTTTAAGTATTATTTATAATTCACTTCTTCCTGCCAACGAACTCAGTACTCGTTGTCATTTAAATACGGATGAAATTATCAAGGCATTGGGATTGTCTACGCTTCACGTTAAAGTAAAAGTACGCACTGTTTACAGTGTTTAACAAAAGTAGACTAATATTTGTTAGAAATCTAAGGTGAAATCTTTATCACAGTTCATACAGTTTTGTTAGTTATATTTTGAGGCCTGTTCATATGACTGAACAAAGTTTTTGAAAACAAAAGATGCCATTTTTATGCGTAAACTTTTGTTATTTTAATTTCAGTTACTTTCCCTGAAGAAGTTCGGATCAGTTTACCGAATGGAACGCTGGGACTACTCATTTCAATTTCTCTGAGATTTTACAAATATATATAATTTCTACACATCGTATCCACCTTTGATCCTTAAACGGTCTTCGAAAACTTTCTCTAAAAGTGTCTTCAATGTTCCTTGTGGAGCTGTAGCAGATTAATCACGATGCTCGACTTACAAGGATTAATCCGTGGGTTGGCATTCTATTTTACCTACCGAAGTTTCGGTAGCCGAATAGTAGAATTAGTCCTAACATAAAAATATGGCTCAATGCTAAGTTCTTACAAATACAGGTACTAAGTTGTTGGACAGCAATTCATTTTCA
Organism: Trichobilharzia regenti; assembly: GCA_944472135.2. Classification (NCBI taxonomy): domain Eukaryota; kingdom Metazoa; phylum Platyhelminthes; class Trematoda; order Strigeidida; family Schistosomatidae; genus Trichobilharzia; species Trichobilharzia regenti. The sequence continues at coordinate 110,921,422 of OX235262.1, read as the reverse complement.
ATTTTTATATTCAGTTTTCCTTTCTCCAATCTATGATTACCAACGAATCAACTTGACAACCAGTAAGAAAGTTAACTAAATTGATGTACGCTATTGGCCTCATTCAATGATGACATACACAAAAGGCTTCTATAGGCTTCAGAAAATGTTAGTGTCAAGCCCTTTACAGCCTAAGAATGAGGACTGAAAATGAAAATCACTGTAATTACTCAAAATGTGTCAAGTTTAATTGACGGTTTTTTGGGACAACGTCGTTCGTAAACTACATTTCCGTTTAAGAGAAAATAATTGGTTACCTATTACAGCTATTGTGCAGTTATTCGCTCAGTCCTACTTTACAGCAGCGACACGGCTGGGGTAAAAGTGTAGGATTTGAATAGATTAGTGTTGGCCGCATTCAATCACATATTCTTAGTGGAGCAATACGGTGAACGATTACGAGGCTGGGCTTAGTGTTGGGTAAGGGGGGAAGACCAATCGATGATGTTGTGAAAATGCATTCATTGAGACACCCGGGACACGTGTTACACATGTCGAGCCATTATCTTGCTCGAGGAACAATTCAAGCCGAAAGACAATTACGGTAGGTGGTCAGAATAAAAACTGTCACTCATCTACGAAGTTTCTGATTGTTGGCTTCAGTCACGTAGGGGGGGTGTGAACCACCTAGCTGAGGCTCTTAGCTTGCTAAGAACCAATGTTGGGAGTTTTCTGGAGATATGATTCTACACTAACCTCAATGAAGCTAATGTATTCATATCTTGTCATGTGAGAGACTTTTGAAATCCGCAATGTTTTTCCTACCGCACATTTTCATTTAGTGTAGTTTTGCTTTGTGCTTTTCGAAATGATGGTAACTAAAAAGGATACACTTCTCTAGGATGGAATAAAATGGCCCATGAATTCTAACTTCCACTTATTGGCGATATATGCCACCACAGTCAGCCAATTTCCAAGGAAAGTATTTGTCCTCACGCCTGACCTAGTAGATCTCACTGGCCATCGCTAAAACTCCAGGCGACTTCATCTCATAGTCAGTAATCAGTGAGCATTAGATTAATTCCATTATGGGTCAAATTTGTTTTGATAAAGTCTCACAGCGTTACACAGTATTATTTACTGATGACGTTTCGAGCAAAAGTTATTGCTCATAATCATATCAAGGTATGATATGAGCAATTATGAGCAATAAATTGTGCTCGAAACGTAATCAGTAAATAATACTGTGTAACGCTGTGAGACTTTATCAAAATAAATTTTACCCATAATGGAGTTACAATATACCACAGTGCACAAGTTTTATTCTCATATCAATGAGCATTAGAATAAAATGGCAGAAGTTAGGATTCATGGTCCATTGAATTCGGCCTCATCCACTGAATGACCAATGGGCTGGTAATGTAACCTGAAAGTCGCAGATTCGATTTCCAGTTGGGTGACGGGTGAGCACTGCTGAAGAGTCGAAAACCAAAACAAAACAGCATTCCAGTACTTCCTGGTCTTCAGTGGTTCTCTGAATGAAAGCATCTGGTGACTCAGCTTGATATCAACCGTATCCCTGCAAGGCAACACTTGGAAATGTTCTTACGAATCCTTTTAAAATTCTATTGGAAAGAATAATGACAACACAGAAGTAGACTGAAGATGTCTACATATTTTTCCTATTCCTTTACGTTCCCAGTGGAACTTAGGGCTTCACGCTAGAGGGTTGAAGTTTCAGTAGCAGTGTTTTTCATTTTTACGGGATGAGAATGAGGGTCTTATGCCCAGCCTTCCCTCTTTACCAGCCTTATTATTTGCTTAGCGAGGTAAAGGAGTCCGTCAGCCGGGGATCAAACTCCGAACCACCTACGTGGTTGGCGAGTATTCCACCGCTGTCATCGACGCATTTATAGTTTAATTATAAATGTAAGTAAATCATAACACCAACTGTTACGAACATAAAACACGGAGAAACTTAAAAGCTCTCAAAGAAAAGAAACAATTGGAGTCAAAATGCATGAGTAATGCAAACTAGAAACGCTTATGATTACCCAGAAAGATATGCAACAACCTAAGAAAGTTGACCATGCGTCATGAATTGCAGTAAAACGGATAAACTGCAGCTAAGCAAACTACAAAAACATGTTGACAAAAAAATGTGAGAGAAATAACATGGGCAAATATTACCATTATTACTACTACCATACACGTATACGGTCAATCTCTTAGGAAATCTGCTATTAAGAAAATAATAAATTTACTTGAAATTTTCTGGTCCAACTTACAGTAAGAAACACTTATGGGACGATAGCCAATGTCACCTTCAGATACATCAATCATCAGGCCTATACTGTTTGTTGTGGCACAAACTTGATGTTTCTTCCTATGCTTTATAACTTACATTTCATCAAACAGAATGTTACACACTTACATGAGGAGGAATCATCAATTAGAATATTCTTAGCGGATACAAACTCATCAAAACTTTCCAACAAATGACTAGTATGACAAGATGTTTTCCGGTCAAGTACAGTTCTGAAATAACAAAGTGTTACTGAAATTCTCGAACCTCAGAAAAGCAAACAGATTTTGACCACAATACTCAATTACTCCACTGATTGTAGCTGTTGACTTGGCGACGAAGGGGGTAGATTCATATGAATCTCTGAGTAAATTATTTTTACGCTATATGTTACCTGAAATAACCTATATGAGACTGGTCATTACTACACACAACCACAGTCACAAACTCAGGTGGATCATGATAAAAGCGGTAGTGATTAGACCACTGTCCTTTCTTAACCTGATCTTTAGATCCATAATGAAGAATTTCAAATGGCCCGACCAAACGAAAGCCAATCTCAGACAGTGCATCTAACAGAAAGTATAAAAATATGTCACTGCTTTCAAACCAAGTGGGGCATCGTTGCTAAGAGTTTTACAAAACTCATAAAAACTAAGAAAATCTGGTGGACATTTGAGATAAAATCCTTGATCAATCAGTGAAATGCGCTCCTGTATTTGTTCGGAATTTAAACATCCGAGCAGTGAAGCCCCATTTTGGGAATCCTTTGTTTTTTTGGAAACGGGTGGATTTCGTTGCTCAAGTTTGACATTTGAATTCCGCTTCCTTGATTTTTCCGTCATAATTGGGAAATTTCGACGCAGAAACTTCTACTTTATCACAAATGGAGATACAAAAATTAAAAAAAAACCAAGTTAGTCAAAATAAGTAAGAACCGGATAAAAATTTGAAGTTAAGAATGAAACAAAGTCTGCTGACATAAGTAACAGTAGCATTCATCAATTTTAATAGATTATTGACTGAACTTCAGCAAAATTTTCAGAACTCGAAGAAACTAAGGAAAAACTCTCCATGAACCATCCACTCCTCAGCTGAACTCGAATCAAATTCTAATTAACTGGATATTTCTAAAGAGCTTTCTAACAGCGAAGAATCTTACATCGACTTCGTACACACTGTCAGAATGTACTCATTTGATCTCGCAGGCATGCTTTTTTCCAAAATCTTTTCTGATGCCAAAAAAGCGATGTTCACCATTTATTCAGTATTTGATATTATTAGTGAAATCCACTAATGCTGGACCGACAGCTACCACTTCACCGTTGTGGTCGGGTTTGTATATTCCAATAATCCAACAAGTTAAACTGGCTGAAAGAAATGTTTTTTAGACTCTATTATAGCCACTAGACTGGAAACAGATGCCATCACAGAGTAAGTTGCTTCCTGCATAGTGCAGCGGAGGAGGGTAACCTTGCTGCTGGCCAGTAGGGATAACAGTGGTGGCGACCAGCAAGCCTCTGACATCAAGGAAAACTTATAAAGGGTTGACTCTAAAAACTGTACATCTCGACTATCGCTACAGCAAACCGTAGCTAACCAAGAGGTCTTGTTTACGGATGAAATTAAAAACCTCTACATGCGAACAGTCTTTAACTGGCCTCAAATAGTTGTTTCTATGGCTCAACGGCTATGCAACACTCATATCAAATAAGTAGTGACACCTCAAATTATATCATTAGCCTTTTACAGGATGACAATGAAATGGGTCACAAACCCAATATATGGTGAATAAAGACATCAAAAACCGCTTTATTTGAATTATGCAAAGATTGTTACACTAATTGAAGTATTTCAAGGCTTCCCTTTCTGTTGGTATGTGCTGAAGAGAGAAAAGGAACATGTTTCCAAAAATCAAGGTTTAATCATAAGAACCTTGGGTGCACCTACGGTATACGAATGAGGAAGTTTCAAAATTATATCAACGGCCAACAGCTAGTAAATCCTTTGATGTGTAAACTTGAAATCCTTTCCTCAGTGGCTGAACCTTTTCTATTTAATAAGGTCCAGTAATACTGGAAAATGTCTTTTTCCTAAGGCAATGCGCTTAAACTTACGACGCCTATCACTGAGTATTTGTTAAATCACCTTAAGTCTGCAGGGACATTTGTCAAGCATTCAGTAGGTATCGAACTGAAGAATTTCATACTACGATATGCATCTTTATATGGTTCGGAGCACGTGGCTTACAATGTGCATTCATTGAAGCCCTTACCTCAGGAAGTCATAGTGCATAGGGAACTGGGACGTTTCTCTGCTTTCCCATTCGAATCCCATATGAGTAATATTAGAAGTAAGGTGAAATGTGGCACCGTTGCAACTAAACAGGTAGCCTAAAGGCTTATGGAACAGATGTGCGCATGAGTAGAAGCTGCGCTAACTGCATTGTTTTCCTCAGAGATACTAGATTTTGAAGTATATAGGGTTAAGGATACCATTTACATGGTTAATTACTAGCTCACCACTTATCCACCTGATAATGTAGTGGTAGTAGTTGTAGTTAACACTACCCCAGGAATTATAACAGCAATCTACGACGACCACACAATTACGTTACGGATTTCACGAATTTCTTCAACAATCTTTTTGAATCGAAAGGTGTTGGAAACCAGTAGGTTAAACAACTTTGTTGCATTTCTATTAAAGACAGTTGAGTTACAACTACATTGCTTGGAGGACATTTGACACACTCGAAAGAGAGCACAGTATCTAAGCAGTTTGATGGAGATACTACCCTAGAAAATGACGAAATCTCAGTAGTAAAGCACTACAGAGAGTTTCGTAATTTCATCACTAGAAATTTGCAGCTGACAGATAACAGCTTCCTCTACAAAAACGTCGACTCAGAGGTAGACGAAATGCAGGTTGGATGTAAACCGGTTATATATCCAAGAGTGAATTTGTTCAGTGACATTTCGCCTGCTGCAATTATTTCACTCTATTACTTCCAAACTTCAAAGCATCGTCACCAATTTCAACTGCTGGTGCATCAAAGTAACGCAAGATTTGTTACCACTCAATTCATGTAACAGAAGCAGTTGGGAAAGGTGGATGGACAAAGTGAAAGACATGATAGGGTTCATGTCAATTATGTGTAATATCCTTTTGGCCTTCATCTACATAATTTCAGAAGCAATGACCTTACTAAGTTAGCGGTTACAGTTAAGCAGCTAGCGTCATCAAAGAAGTGTAAACATCGTCCCACTCACTGCAAATTCATCAACTCATTGGAAGTGACGAGGATTTGCTACTCTTCCATCAGTCTTTTAATTATTCGAAAACAAGAGACAACTTCGTAAGTCACACTTTAACCTTTAACTATCTGCTGATCGTGCACTCGGCAAGTTCCCTATCATCGGATGCTAAGAAGACAATGAAGAATATGTTGAAATACATTATGCATCCCAGTTTCCGAGCACACTACACACTAAACGGTACCGTGAAGAGACCGGGATTACGAAATTATGCTCTTGATCAAGTTATTAGAAGTAAGCACTGCAAAACTATGTTGACGTTTAGACTTTATTAAATCGCAGTTTGCAAGTTAATTTAATCATGAGACTGAATTCAAGAAAAGTACAGACTTCGCTACGCAGAATTACCTTCATGACTTAAGAGATAAATCACAAAAGCGTGTGGGATAAAAAGCATTATGAAAATAACAATTTTATTTCTTGGTAAATGTCACTCGTTTCCCATCCCGTCTTACCATATTGCTCCATCAGTCTCATAATGGACTGCGGGATGCTTTCTAAATTAACTTTTGATCAATTCCCTTTTAGCATTAATCAATGGTTGCAAAGACAAATAATAGATTGGTTGTGGAATTTCATCATGAGCTGCCATCAGCTGGAGAACCATCGGGGAACCTAGGAATACTGGACAGTCGCTTCGCCCTAGTTTGAGATCCTTCAGAAACACACACCCACCACAGTTCGAACCCGATACCTTCTGGTTACAAGGTCAGACAGCTCGTGAATCATTAGGCTACTGGGACCCGATGCAATGGCCAATCCATGAATTCTAGCTTCTGTCAATTCATAACGTAGCGCGGCCATTTCGCAATGTCTTTTTCGATGAGTTACTGCCTCACCTTCAACCTGCTGCACCCTACTGGTCGCGACTCCCTCCTAGAACCCCAGGTAACTACCTGAATAGAACCAATCACCAGTGGGCATCAGATCAACTTTCAAGTATTGGTTTTGTGGGGATATTGTTTTGATTGGTTGGAGGATTTCATCACAAGCTTACATCAGTTAGAGAACCGTAGGAAAACACGGGAGTACTAGAGTCGCAAGCTAGGACGAAACAGCTGTCCGGTACTCCCAGCTTGTTTTCCAATAGTTCCTTAACTGATGTCACCTCATAATGAAATTCTCCAACAAATTAAGACAAAATCTCTACAAAGCCAATACTTGGAAACAATACATCACCAGTGAGTGAGGTCACATTTCCTATTTCGTACGCAAAATAAGCATAGATAGGTACCTCATTGATGTCTCTTGCGAAAATTCAGTGTCGACAGTGAAACAGAGAGTACAGCAGATCAAAGAATTCGAAAAAGGGACGATATTCTTACGTTACAAACGTAAATAATGTGCAGATTCAAATTTTCAGGAAAGGTTTTGTATTTCCTAATGAATGAAAACAACGAAATTCTTACTGACGTTTCGCTCTGTAGATACATAAGTACGTATAAAATATATCCATTTTTCCACTAATCATTGTGATATATGTGTACGATTCATTGAGAATCAATGAGGGAATGTTTTTGGAAAAAATGTAATTCCAGCATTGTGTCCTATACCTCCTATAAAAGTATTTTTGCAGCTGTAATTATAGTGGAGTTCTCCAGTCAATTAATGTCGTTAAGTGGTTGGCAACATTATGGACAAAGCCACGAAAGCTTACTTTCATAATCTGAAAGTGCCCAAGGGCGTATGCTGAAGAAAGTAAGCCAGGTAATATTGCACAACGCTTGCTTCTAAAGCCAAAGTTTAATCAACAAGTAGTGATCGCAACAATAATTTCTATTTCTAGGAAATTGAAAAAAACCTTGGGAGGAAACAGTGACAGTTATGTAAGTACACTTTTTTAAATGTAAATGGTGAAAAATGTAGAGCAGATGTCTTCCTCAACTAATTTTATATTTTGCTTATTTGCAGATTGCTGCCAGTGGACCTCGACGGATCTGCAGTGACACTACTGTTATATTAAACCAAAATACTCAAAAGAGTGATTTCTTTATGAAAACTCAATGAATGGAGTGAGCATAGGGTGCAGTAAATTATAACTAGCAGCAATGTTTCCGTAATGTGTTGAATATGTCAGTTCCTTCGGTAAAGGATTTAGGGATCGCTGAACTTATGATTGTGAGTAGCGGTAGCATACGCGTGGGCAATCATGAAAGGATGCTAGCCAACGCTAGTTTATGGTCGAAATCACTCTGAAAAATTACCAGTATACACTGATCATCCCGAAGTAATTCCAGCAAGTGGTGAATCTGGGCTGAGATGGCTGAAAGAAGGCTGATAAGCAAACCCAGTAGGTTCTGAGCTACTTAGGAAAAGAACCCAACTAACATTTTCTTTGGGTGCACGGCAGAATTTTGAGCGAAATCTTCGGGCGCATTGCAGAACGCGGGAAAGTGATCTGTAGTCTGTCTCGAAGTTCTACAGTGTGTCCGGAGTCAATGCTGTTAACAGCTGAATTAGTGCTTTCGATTTGGCTGGAACTCATGAGTTCTAGTTTGTGTATATAATCAAACTATTTTAGAACAATTTCAGGACAAGCTAGTTATTGAAAGTCTGAGTTCAGAATTAGCGAAATTTACTTCACCAATAGTCCCAGGTGTGCCCACTAAATAACTTTGAGGCAGACTGCAGATAATTTTCCCACTTTCTGCACTGCAACCGAATATTTTACCCCGAAATCTCTGCAGTACGCCCGAAGAAAATGCTAGCTGGGGTAAGTTTGGGATGTTGCATTATCCGAAAATTCCCTAAATAAGTGGCGCCCAGGTCTCCTCCATATTTTTAATTTGGAGTGAATCTTTCTCCTAAACAGTAATCTACATAACTGTTAGCATCAAAGTAGTCCCTACACATAATATGCACCCGTATGCACCAGCAAACTCACTTAAACGCCGAAGGATGTACATAAACGTTACCGCGATGCTGTGACAGGAACAGTTATTCTAAACAAAATCATCTCACCACAATTTAGAAAAAATAATTCTTCCGAAGTTATTAGTATTAAGCCGTAAAGGTGTTTGTCAAAACATGGCTATTAATTAATTAATAACCTTGTTTGATTATTAAACGCTCTGACTGCGATACACTTCGCTGGGCCGTTGGACTGCGCAATTTACCCAGTTCAGGAACTTCCTGAATTTCCCCAGAAAACCTCACAAATCTGAAAAATGGCCACGAATTTTCAATTTTAAGAAACACTCCTCGAACTAACTTGTATAATACCTACTGTTTCTGTGAGGACGTTCCCGGTTATGATAATACACTGATTGTTATGTCAACCAGCACACTATATGAGCATCTGTCCTGTGGAAATGGTCTGTTCAGCATAAAATTTCGACGTACTCAAGCATTGTTGAATTTCCAAAATACTAAATTTTCACATGTTTCGAAGTCTGAGGTGGAATCAGGCTCTCAAGTAATAAATACAGCAAACAACAGAGCATGAAACTGTGGATGGTACTGGTGAATGCTTATAGTGGAATGAGCTTTATTAATGCACTATATACATGCGTTAGCTGGTGTTACATTCTTGTTTGATGTCCCATTATTTAGAATAGTTAATCTTTAAACACCAGTAAATACCAACAGAGTTTGACCTTAAAAATGTCCCTTGATCAGTAGGTTAGTCAAACTTGGTAAGTGATGTTGTAATCGGGAATAAAATATGCTTTGTGAAGTGCTTTGATTTTAAACAGGATATCTGGTAGGTTTTCGTTGGATTTGGGAAAGATCCACTTAAGGTTTGTACTTAGGACAAGTTAAGGCAGGGTTAACAGGTTATGGGAGATATTAGAGTAGGTTTGAGTTAGAATATTGTTATCTCATGGTTAGTCTCGCGTTAAGGTGAGGTCAAAGAATATTTGGGGTTGGTTTGTAAGTTAGAACACCTACATGAACGTACTTATAGGGTGTGGAATAATTACCGTACTGACACTCCTACCCAAAAGTGTGTGATATTTAACACAAGTCAGAGAAGGGTATAGTGTGTAACAATTCCGCGCCTTCCTATTTATTAATTCCACAAGCAAATGTGTCTTATGAGTAAAAACCATCATTTTCGTGTGATCATCGCGTTCAAGGTCACTTGCTAGCTGCTGCAGTTTGTTGCCTAAAGTTTGACTCCCCTCTTATTTTTATCGTGTAATTCATCTTACCGTTTGCAGCTGACAGTGGCGATAATAAGAGAAATAGCCTAAGGCGTTGAAGTGCGTCGGTCAGTACTTTAAATTCTATTATTCGATAGTCCGCTAGCCTAGACATACTTTAGAAAGTATAGAAAGGGAATTACCTAGATATGTTACGCGTCTAGATCACAAAGACCCTGAACGTATCGTTGACTTCGGAATGCTATGCCTAACGTATCGAATACCGTGCACAGTAACCAACGAGGAGGACCAGAAAACTGAAGGACTATACGATTGTTTATTTATTGAGAGGGGACTTATATAGTGACAGAATATTAAGTCCAGTACGTTGTCACCACTTGTTGGGATCGTGACAGTTTGTTTCCAGCCAAAAATATCCGGTGTACCTGATAGCTTGTCATATTTAGCTGGGCCTGTTTATAAATCCCAGTTGATTTAGAGTTGGTTCACATGTGATCTTATGCTCGTATGGAAGAGTGGATACTTGCTCCAGTCCATTTATAAGTTACCTCGTAATCACTAAATGTGCCAGGTGCTCTGTAGATACATCCTATTAGTAGCGTAGCACTTTTGAATTATACCTTGACCCATACGGTGTCGTGCATGACATTCAGTTCCCTAGTTTCTATCTTTAGTACAGCGTGTTCAGGAAGTATATTAAACAAACTCCTTCCATATCACTGTCTTTGGCACATCGAAATTGTGTGTGTGCCCATCGATGCCTCTCTATTCGTCTCGTATATTGGAGTGACACTGAGATTCAGTAATAATAATTATTCGGGGTTTGTATACCAGCGTGTGTGCCCTGAGCATCGGTAGCTTTTTAGGATAAATCTAGAATTAATAAGTATTAAGTAGAGTTGAGAACTGATGTAGTGTTTGAAGCGTTCAAGCTCGTCGATAAGGCTGAAGTGTGGATCGCCATCTACTGGTTCTGCATGGCACAACAACCCTGTGTTGCAATTAGTGTGAGTTTCATGTGCACCTACGTCTGTCGGGTTACTATCTACTTCTTTGAACGAATAATGAGTTTTATTATTGGATTCATTATAGGATGAGGTAGTTTTAGGCTTGGTTAGGAGTTATTATTTGGCCTATGCTTGTACAGGCATTGGATGTGATTAATAATTCCGTGTGCACTAGCCTGTGTCTGGTTTTTTCCCGATAGGGAGCAGACATTAGTGGTATGGGTTCAGAAGAGTTAGCATCCCTACCAGTTGTTTGGTTGGCACTGACAGGGATGTGGTGGATAAAAAATCGTTGGTTCGTTGTGATGCTCATGACCTATTAATCTGTCTATTGTTTGCAGACATTCCAAGTGTCCTTACATGGGTTTCATTATATGCATTGCTGCACTATGATTTGATTCCCAGCAGACTTGTTCTGTATATTCTGTCAAAGTTTGTTCGTGTGTCATACTCCGAAGACCCGGATCGGCTGGTACCGGGTTTCTGCATGTTGCCACTCGCACTGTTTTGCGTAATGGTTTCGCTACGCCAGCTACTAGTGTGACTTGGCACAGTAGGCGGGCAAGTTTTTCCGTTATCGTCCGTAGATTATATGGCCTTATTTTTGCTTTTCATGTAGTTGTTAATACTACTTTGTGTCTCACTTACCCGACAGAATGCATTCTTTTTAGGAGTTCGAAAATGTACAGGATTTTTCGTTATGAGTGATGTATTTCGACATGTGTTGTTACCGAATTTCATTTGAACTCTCACGTTATGGCAAGGAGAGGATTCTGTCGACTACCGAGGGACATTGAATTCTACCTTAGGGTTATCCAGAAACATATCTAGATCCATATCAGAGTGAGGAGAGGTTAATTTGGGAGTAAGATTATAGTTCACAAGTTTTTCGTTTGTTTTCGAGTTCTGTTGAGCTGGTTTTGTGACATTTGAGAGGGTTAAGACCTTGAGTTCTATCGTGTTGGCCGCGGGTTTATCTATTCTGGTAACTTGCAGTGTCTTGCCCTTTTTATCATTAGTGAGGTGATTATAAGCCCGCCTTTCAATCTCTGTCTTATTTGCTATAACATTTATTAGTTTGTAGCTCGTATCCTGTAAAAGGATACGTTGTGAATTGGTTGATTCGTCAGCCCCTGTCAGTGTTTCAAACTGAAGGCGTGTAGAGCAGCAGTGGTCGTGCCGACACTTTTTCAGTCTGTGGCACTTTGCCTGGATGTAATGCATTCTCGCCAAACAAAGTGAGATACTTTGAAACTTTTCCAAACCCCTCTTATCTGATTTATTGTAGACTACCGCACATACTTTAGTACCCAGTCTTTTGATGACCTCAGCTATGATGAAGCATGTCAGAGTGTATACCTTGGTTACCAGGGTTTCTGGTTCTGTTCGGGATGCTGTCAATTTAGTTGAAGACTGAACGATCAATTCATGGTTGTATGCTCAAACCAAAATCCTCCATATTTTTCGCGGGAGTCATCAATCCAGCAGTCACATTGTTTCCTGTTCAGTGGAAGATAAAAAACTGTCAGAGGTATTATCGTGATTTATTGTTATAATATTTATTCTCAGATCTTGTGTATAATAACCTTACTGTTGGTTACATGTTGGCGTAAAATAAGGGATTCCCGAGTGGCCAATCTGTGTTCTGGTTTTCGCGTTGATTATTGCAAATGGTTTCTCAAAGTCTTCCAGGGACACCGTGTGGTCCCGCATAGTAAGATCTGGACATTGACAGTTTCTGAGAGTTGGCTGGCAGTTTCTGATAGTTTCTGTTCGTCTTTACTGGTGCCTGCCAGTCTTCTTTGAACAAGTATTATCTGGAACTTCTCTGGAATTTTTGGTCAAGTTCAATAATGCCTGGATTAAAGAAAGGACAAAGCGTCTTGGAAGCAAGCAGGAAAGTAAGTAATGTTGACATGTCTGTTACATGTAGTGTTGTGTGTGATGTTAAGCATGATAAGGTTGATTTTAATGTTTCGTCGTCTAGAGATAATAGAAATATTAGGCTGCCTGAATATGCGCCTCGGTGTTTCGACAGAAACTCAGCTGACTATCCACAGTTTGTAAGGGAGTTTGAAGTAATGTTGAGTGGGTTTGCAATAAATGATGAAATGAAGTTAATCTATTTGTTCAGGTACTGCACTGGAGTTCCCGAAGAGCTGTACAGTGCTATAAGTTCGTGTCCCCAAAAGAAGGATACTCTGGGGCTATGAGTATATTGCGTCAAATATAGGGAAGACCTTCGATGATTGTAGGGAAATTATTCGACGCTGTTAAGAGTAATGGTGGTCAACTTCAAGATGACTCCAAAGTACTTACTGAGTTTTTGAATAATTTGCTGATTTACAAGAATGCAATGATTTCGATGAATTGCATGAGCGACCTCAACTCGAGTTTTATACTAGAGGTAATAGCAAGACGCCTACCTACTCGACTGCAAAGGAAGTGGGTGAAGATAAGCTCCCGTATGGAGGATGAGGGTATCGAGCCAAAATTTGATGATATCCTGAAACTGGTAAAAGATAGCGTCAATCAAGCTATGAGCAAGTTTGCCAGTATATTGAATCTCACCCCTAGAATAGAGCAGTCTGAGAGCAAAACGCAATCGTTGATGACGAAAGGGTCTCAGAGAGGTGGATATCGAGAAGGCTCCATGATGTCTAGTAATGCATATAGACCTGGTGTGTGTAACAGGTTTCGTAGTACATCCTCAACAGATAAGTTGCAAGATGCAAGACAAACACGGTTGTGTTTTACACGTTTGCAAGTGGTGCATACAAAGGTGAACTGTGAACCAGTGAGCAAGTTTAGTGATAAGCTAAATGTGAAATCAAGGTCTGACTCCGAATTGTGTGACGATAACGGTGTGGTCAAGAAGTCTGTAGTTGCAACTGGTAAGCCATTGTTTAATAGAGTGTCACAGGGGAGAGTTACAGTCTAAGAGGACAGTTCTGACTCCACAAGTTTACAAAGGAATACTAGTCAGAGTGAAGATATAAAACCTTTAAGGATTCGTGAGGAGGAACCAAAATTGTCTACTTCTATTATTAAAGATTTTGAAAATGATGAAGTCCAATATCCAATATCCTGATTACGAGCTAGTATAAACCAGTGATTTCTTTGAGCTCGCTTCTTGATTGTGAGGTAGAGGTTCCAGATCTTCGGTGAGCTTCTGCGTAGTAAGTCCCGACACTCGACTGCTTTAGCTCTGGTAGACTCCAGGAGGAGTGGTGCGGGGATTGGTCGAGATGTGGTTTGTAGTATGCAGTATGTTAGGACTGTATTGCTGCCGTGAATGGAGTTTGACCTAACTCCCCTTGGTCATTCGGTGTAGTCATAAAAGCAGAATAGTAATAATAATAATAATAATATGGTTGTAGTGTAGATAATATAGGTTGAGATAAGTGGAATAATAAAGGTGACCTAAGGAAAAGATAGAGTGAGAGAAGGCAGAATAGGTCGTGGGGATTTAGTTTGTACGCTTATCCATTGACAGTGTGGTTTCAAATTTTATGAGGATAAGCCATTGAGACACAAACCTTGCATTTCTGCATGATTGTCTAGCTTCCGCTTAAAAATCTCCACAGATGGCGCTGTAGTCACGGCCGCCGGTAAAGCGTTCCAGAGACGGCAAACACGAAGCGAAAAGAAATGTGATCGCACTCGAGTCTTTGGTCTCTGGTGTGCTATCCTTAGCGGGTTACCTCGTGGAAGCCTATAATCGCTTAATGGCAGGATGCTTTTATTTGGGTGGGCCTGGTCATTTAGGATCTTGTAGACGGTGATGAGGTCTCCCCTGTGCCTACGGTAACTAAGTGTGAAAAGACCTAATTTCTTTAGTCTTTCCTCATATGATTTGTTGCGGAGGCCGATCACCCATTTTGTCGCTCGTCTCTGGACACTTTCTAGAATGTTAGCATCCCTTTTGAGTAGCGGAGGTGCAATGATATTATGCACCTCAAGGTGTGGCCTCACATATGCCTTGTATAGCCTTAAGAACAGTTCGGGAGTGAGAGCTCCCAGCTGCCTGTGCATAAAGTGTAATGTTGCGTAGGCTTTGGCGACGTCCCTCGAGTAATTTCCACTGGTGTCTAGCTTTTCTGTTAGAATAAGACCTAGATCACGCTCTGATGGAACACAACTCAAGTTCTGGCCACCAAGGGTGTAATTTACACTCTGTGACCTGCCGGAATGAAGCTGCACTACTTTGCACTTCTTTAGATTGAAAGGCATTCCGTTAGCCAAAGCCCAATTTCCCAGAGTTTGCAGGTCAGCCTGCAATCTATCTGAGTCTTCCGATGAGTTTATTGCTCTCCAAATCTTTACGTCGTCAGCGTAAAGAAGCGCAGAGCAGTTTAGTTGGGGGGGCAGGTCATTGATAAAAATCAAAAACATCAACGGCCCTAGGATAGAACCCTGAGGAACCCCTGATGCCGAGGTGTGCCAGGATGATCGGATGCGGTTGACTTTGGTGCAGAATTCTCTCTCGCCTAAGTAATCTGTCAGCCATGCGAGAAGTGCTCCAGAAACTCCCGCCTTGCCTATTTTGTGAAGGAGCAGACCATGGTGAACTGTGTCGAATGCTTTCGCAAAGTCGAGAAAGATCACGTGGGCTGGTACCTTTTTGTCCCAGGATAGTGTCCAATCGTTCCAGGCTAGTAGAAGATTCGTCACGCAGGATCTTCCCCTCCTGAAACCGTGCTGTGCTTCGTGAAGAAGGTTAGTCCCATCGAAGTATTTTCTCATGTGGTCGTCAATGAGACTTTCCAATATCTTCGATACCACTGGAAGTAGAGCAACTGGTCTGTAACTGGTCACATTCTGCCGGTCACCACCCTTGAAGATAGGGGATAGGATTGCACGTTTCCATTCACATGGAAGTTTCCCTACATCAAGGGAGTGTTGGAACAGATCACTTAGGGGTTGACAGAGACTTTCTGAACACTGCTTCAGGACAGATGGTCTGATGCCATCACAACCTGGAGACTTTCCCGAAGCCAACCTTCCCAATTTTGCAAGTACCATAGCCGGGGTAATTTGAAATGTCCCCAGCAGGTTTTCGTGTGTTGGTTTTGCGATGTAATCTGGATGTTCTGTAGGGGTAATATCCTCGTTACTATTTAGTTGCCTGTGAAAGGCTAGGCTGAATGTCTCTGCCATTTCAAGACTAGTAAGAGATTTCCCATCAGAACCCACTAGATTGCATGCTCCCTGGTTGGTCGGTTTTCTTTCGGCCATAAACCTGTATAGGCTTTTGGGGTTCACGAGAAGCTTATTGGCGAGGTCTCCCTGAAATGTCCTTCTATCGCTCCGGACTCGTATGTTACATCGATTCCTGAGTTCAAGGTACACTTCATATTCGGGTTGACTCTTCGATCGTCGCCACGCGAACCAGGCTTTACGCTTTGCCTGCAGAAGGCGTTGTGTCCCTCTTTTCAGCCATGATCGTTGCTTCCTAGCTTTTGGTGAGACTAAAGGAACAGTGTCTGAGACCGCCTGGTGAATGATCTCCTTTACCACTCTCCAGTGTTCTTCTACTGTTAGCTCTGTCCATTTTTTAGGCCAGTTTGCTTCAGACAGAAGTCTTCGCATTTTGGTATAGTTGGCTTTGTTATAACACAGATAGGGCTGTGTATTGTCCCACTGTAAGCGCTCGCGGAGGACTATGTCGAATACTATGACCGCGTGGTCACTACTACCTATGGGAGTCGTGATCTGAACGTTTTCCACTAGTAGCTGGTCACTAGTGAGCACGTAATCCAGTCTAGAAGACTTCCCATCAGGGCCCCATCTAGTATCCATCTTGACATTTTCAGTGAATCCAGCCTTCCTGATGGTATGCAGCAGATTTCGATCAAATCTATCATGGGCTTTTCCCGACACCAAGTTAAGAGATGGGGCATTGAAGTCACCAGCTATGACAATTTGATCATAACCCATGTCTTGAGTCGCTGAAATTGTATTTAGCAGTACCTGGTTGTGGTCTGCTCCACATGAAGGTGATCGATAAATGCTGCCCACTAGATATTTGCAGTACCCAACGGTGAAGTGGCACCATATGGAGTCAGGGAGCTCTGTGAGGGGAGGGTCCATCGCGTGAACACATCTGAGCTGTTTGTCGACGTATATGGCGACTCCACCTCCTTCTTTCAGGTCCCTATCTCGCCTGACTAGGACCATATCATTTATACTGACTTCGCTGTCTGCCACCGTAGGGGTTAGCCAGGTTTCCGTCAGTATTATGATTTTGGAGTTTAGTTGTGATTGTAGGTGTCTAAGTTCAGCTATTTTGCCTCTTAGCCCTCTCACATTACTATACAGGCAACTGGTAGTCAGTCTCACCACTTCCCCGTATTGGGGGGTAGTTGACTTGATATTGGCTATCGGTTGAGGAGTTATCCTACGAACTAGTTGGCCGATTCCCCAGGAACCGGCCTGTTGGCGTTTTTTTCTTCTAGTTCAGTTGGAGCACTCGGATGACACTGGCTATCATCGTCCGTGCTGCACCGCTGTAGTGTGACTAGGGGTTGAGGATTTTCTTTTACTACGCTTTGTTCTCTCCTTTGAGTGCGAGGCCGGCTCTCGCAGCAGCGAATGTGTTTGCTGACCTTGTCCTTGGTCTCGTACCATCTATGGAGAGCGGTATTCAACTGGTCTTGGGAGCTGAACTTGACAGCTAACAGACGTGGCGAGTTAATTGACATAAGATGAGTGGGTCGAGGCAGTCTATAAATAGAGACAGCCCCTGAACTTCCCAGGGCCATCTGGGATGCTAACCATCTCCATTGTTGTACATCATGACAATGCTTTTCGCAGGCGTTCCCAGTTACCAGTTCGGGAATGCCATGCACAACCATGGAGGCAGAAGGAATGAGCTCTGGCGACTCCCTCGCCATTTGTCTTTCCTTCCACGGCCTGTCTGGCTTAACACGTATGTTACAGGCCCTCCCTATAGAAAGGACTTGAGAAGCCAGTAACACTTTTTCAACATCCTCGGTAGAGCCCAATGTTACCCTCAGTGGGGATGGTTTGCCTTCAGGTGCAGCAGTGCCCCTATACAATCTGCATAGATTTACTGGTTGGATGTCCAAACCCAGTGTGCTACTTAAGATGGACCACTGTTCCTGATCAAATAGGGCCCTATCTTTCAGCAGACTACTGCTACAGTCTGGTACATTAAAGAGGATTACACAATTTGATCTGCTAACCGTGGGCTTGGGCTCGGTCCTCGCACGTTTGTGATCACCTTTAAGACCGTTTTGGTTTGACTGGTGCGACTGGGTATTTTTATGTGTCTCAGTGCTATAGCCAGCATTACTGATAGACGGTTGGGGTCTTTTTCCAACGACGGAAACCCGTGGTTCTCCAGCCTCTGTGTCTGGAGCGGTTATGGCAAGAGTTACAAGTTTAACCGGTGAGGATTTTGGTATCCCCGGTTTACGCGCGTTTGTACTAACTTCCGGATTGGTGGGGGTCGAGCTTTTCACCTTTTTCCCCGCTACTTCTGTGCCATCTTTAGTTTTCAAAGGACTACGCGAGGCTACATCAGGACGGCAACTCGGGCATATGTACCAGAACCATTGGCATGGGTTTTTACGCATAAAGTCATAATATGCTTTTGGTACCCCACTGTCGCATCTGCAATGCACCCATCGGTTGCAAAAGTTACATTCGAAAGCAGAGTCTGCTTGTTCGACAACAGAAGCACAGACCTTGCAGTCGTCTGTCTTCTTGGGGAGCGTTCTTGTCGTCTTGCGACGTCGTGAACGTTTCTTTTTGGCCTTCCTATTTGTTTCATGGTCTACCATGGGGATGGGTGTTATGAAGTTCTCACTTAGTGCAATTTTCCCACTCGGATCTGTTAACCTAGTCGTGTTAACAGGGGTGGAGCCACATCCACTTGGCTGACTTTGCACAGCTTCACTGTAGGACTGTGGCGACATGGGTAATCTGTACGAGCTGGGAATATTAGCCCTGGTCTTCAGGACCGGTATGCGTGAGTCCATCACCTTCTCCTGTTTGCCTAGTTTGGCTGAAGCCCTGGTAACTACAGAGTATGATGTCCCATTACTTATTTTAGGTTGAGAATCTATTGTCATTTTACTCCTAAATTAATACTGGTGATTAAATAATAAGAGACTGTTATTTTGTCCAATAGACTTACAGCAAAAGACAATAGAGAGCACAGAAAAGAAGGATAAAGTATTTAAGTAAAAGCTTTAGACTTTACCTGTAACTTTCGGGTTATTCGGTTTCACAGCAATCACGTAACAGACCCACAAGTCCTGTATATTTGAAAGAGTGAGGAGGGTGTTGCTACAGAAGTAGCACCTGAAGCTTTGGCAGTAGTTCGAGACAGCGGGAAGTACCACACACAGGCTCGGTGAGGAAGAAATGGTTGAATAAAAATTCGCCGGATAGGAAGATCAGGTTTCCCAAACGAATAATTCACAAAATTGGATATTTCCGGTTAGGGAGGAAAAGCACGACCAGATAGATAATGGTAAATGGAATATTTGTGATAATGATCATTATTGGTTTTGCGTCCGTTATTTTGAAGCGTTTCTGAGAAACTTCAAGGAACAGCGTGAGTCCCAGCGTAGCAAGAGCTGGGCATTGACGGTTTACGAGTCGTGGCTGATATCACTTGATGCAGGATGGTCGCTAATTAACCGAGATAGATCGTCGGCTTGACCGAATTCGTTAGTTCGGTTATATTTAATATTGAAATCGTATCCAAGTAATATTATTGCCCAGCGTTGTAGTCGGTTAGCTGCATGTACAGGGATACCTGATTTAGATCCGAAAATGGAAAGTAACGGTTTATGATCTGTCAGCAAAGTAAATCGGCCCGAAGATCATTTTATGGAAACATCGTACAGCGAAGACTAAAGCTAAGGTTTCTTTTTCAATTTGCGCATATTTCTTCTCTGCCGCAGTTAGTGTGTGGTGAGAGCAGCCTGCTAGCCAATTCGTTGACATTCCAATATCCAATATATTCCAATATCGTTTTTACGAGCTAGTGTAAACCAATTTGATTTCCTTGTGCTCGATTCTTGATTGTAAGGTATAGGTTCCTGGTCTTTGGTAAACTTCTGCGTAGCTTGTCCCGCCACTCGACTGTCGTAGCTTTGGTTGACTCCAAAGGGAGTAGTGCTGGGATTAATATACAGTTGGAGGCGGGCTAGGTTCACGGAAACTCCTTCCAAAGTGGGAAGGACCATACACAATCACAAAAAGACGGGGTCAAGTATATACCATCCGAAGAGGTGATAAACAGAAACGAGTTAACGCCAGTCAGCTCCAAAGATGGGTACAGTGGGACAAGCCGGTCAGTAACAATCCTCAACTAGAGGATGTAACACCCAGAAGGTCGGAACGTCTGCGCACGAAGCTATTTGACGGGGGGACGAGTGTGGTGAGAGCAGGCTGCTAGCCGATTGGTTGACATTAATCTACGTCAATGTCTAGGTCACTAATATGGGCCGTGAGAAAATATGAACAAGGCTGATTCAACAACAAATCACAGCAAACTTAAACGTGGGCAAATATGATTCACAGACGGATGGTTCCACTTTCCGAGGAACTCGAAAACGACCAATCAGAAGACTATGTTTGTCTGCTTAACTTCCGGGAGACAACCAGTCAGAAGACTGCGTTTGTCTACTTGAATAAGCTCTAATAACGTACATAAAATATATATAAATACGTGTTGATTTCCGTAATAAAATGATCTGTTGCCTGGCCCTTGTCTTCTGTTGTTACAAGTGTTCGAGATGCATGCATTATTGCTTTTTGTGAACCATCTGGGAAGACATGTAAAATGACAGCTCCCACTCCGCCTGCTGAAGCGTCCGCTGCAACTATAATTGGGAGTGTTGGAATACAATCCGTCAGACGGAATTCAGAAGTTAACAGATTTCAACTTTTCAAAAGCTGATCTGCAAGCTTCGGACCATTTCCTGGTTGCATTCTTTTCGAGTAGTCCATTGGGAGGGTGTCGAACATTATGCACCGCAGGGAGAAAAGCCGAGTAATAGCTAATTAATCCCAAGAAAGGGCGTGAAGAAGGCACGTCGGTAGGTGCGGGCATCTCTTTTATAGCATGTATAATCTCAGGATCTGGGCGTCTACCCGATGCATCAAATATAAATCCAAGGTATTTGACAGATCTCAAGGAGAACTGACACTTCTCTGAGCGTAGTCGTATACCGTTATCCTGCATGCGTGATAAGACAGCTTCTGTCCTGCTGTAAAGTTTGTTTACAGAATTCGCTACCACCAAGATATCATCAAAATAGACGGCAACACCCGGAATACCTGCCAAGATAGTATCCATCAGTTGTTGGAAAACAGCTCGGGCAGTTTTAACTCCGAAAGGTAATCTGTTGTATTAGAACAAACCGCAATGTGTATTAACGGTAAGGAGCTCTCGGCATTCTGGGGCTACTTCAACTTGCAGATATGCGTCAGCAAGATCCAATTTTGCAAAATAAGATCCACCATTTAAAACAGTGAATAAATCATCCGGTACGAATTAAGCTGATTGGTTCCCTCGTTAACCAAAGAAACAGTTCGCTGTAGTGCTAAAGAATTTGTAGGCTGAGGGTGTTGATGTTCACAGATAGTACGAATTTACTATCACAAGATCTCGTATCCATATTTCGTATCTCGTATTTGTTCCACTAAATTAACTTGGGATCGTGCACGAAAAGCCTGGCTCGCGCTCCCTGAATATGACGTGCTTTTTCCTCTCTAACCGGAAAATACCAATTTTGTTAATTATCCGCTTGGGCAACCTAATCTCCCTAGCCGGTGAATTGAATTCAGCCATTACTTACGTATTGAATCTCTGTGTAGAAAGTCCAGCTGTCCCGAACTACTGCCAAAGCTTCAGGTGCCACTTCTGTAGCAGCATCTTCCTCAGTCTTTCAGATAAAAAGACTTGTTGGTCTACCACGTGATTGCTGTGAAGCCGATTATGCAGAAAGTACTAGATAAAGTCGAAAGCCTTTTATTTTCCTTGCCTTGTAATTTTTCAGTCTTATTCTTGTTCTTTTGGGTAGATACTGTTGCACTCTTATTTGAATATAGCACAAGTCGCAGTGATTGTTAACATGGCTGTCGAAAGTAGCCTTAGAAACGGCACTAAAACACCGTGGTCTGCAGCCACAAGGGCTTCAGCCAGCGAAGACAAAAACCCTGGGACTTTAACTCCTTCCCGCATACCGATCCTAAAGATTCGTCTAGGTTTCGTCTGTCCTGATACTACGCCTGCATTGTCACAGTCTAGTACTGAAACGACGCAGGCAATACCAGGAGGACAGGAAACTACACCTGCACCAACTGAATGCCAGTGTGTCAAACACAGTAAACCTAAAAGGAAACGTTCAAGACGTCATAAGACCTCGAAGGCGTCATCAAGGAAGGGAGAAGAATGTCAGGCGTGTAGTATCATAGTTTCTAGAACTGACTCAGCGTTTGAAAGCAATTTTCGCAAACGATGGGTGCACTGCCGTTGTGACAATGAGGTACCGAAAGCATACTACAAGTTTATGAGAAATAACCCATGCCCATGATTTTAGTACATTTGTCCACTTTGACGCCCTGGCATGGTCCCACAAAGCGTGTCTGTGGATAGCGGAAACAACACGTCGCTCTTGTGTCCCAACACAGTCCCATGCAGCTCCCCACCTGCTAACACCACGCTGCCAAAACTTGGCACAGACAGTTAGAAGGACTCTCCTGTCCTACTGACTGGAAATGACAATCATCACAAGGTGAAGATTCACAAGTTTGCACCCACAACATCAGGGGATGATAGAATTACAAAAGCACCACTTGCATCCACTAGCAAGCTTGGCAACACAACAAAGGCTGGCCAGAACCTGATGAAGCCTAAAATTGCTGACGCTGCAAAGGAATGCAAGAAGCCAAGGGCCAAACCTAAGCCTGAGGTTAGTCGGTCCAACTCTCTTATCCTCTTTAACGTACCTGTGAGCAAGGATAGCTCGTGTGAACAACGTGCCCTGTTTAATCAGGAACAGTGGTCCAACCTGTGCAATAAACTAGGTCTGAACATTGGTTCAGCAAAATTGTGCAGGCTGTACAGGGGTTTCCACACGCCTCAGGATAAGCCACTTCATTAAGGGTTACACTGGACTCTGTCGAAGAGCACTATTAATGGCTCAGATACTAGCCATGGACAGAAGTTCGAACATAAAGGTGAGACAAGTCAGATCGTGGGCTATCAGACAAACGGAAAGGGAGTCACTGGAACTGATGCCTTCTATCTCTATGGTGGTACACGGTGTTCCGGAACTGCAAACGGGCACTGCTTGTGAAAAACATATGCACGACGTATAGCAAATGAGATGGCTGTCATCTCATATGGTCTTTGGCGCTTCTGGAGCCATCTCCGACTACCTCACCCCGCTCATCTCACACTGATTATTTCCCTTAGGCTGCTAAGTGACACATTCAACTCCCCAGAGCAGTTGGCCATAGCAATTCAACGGTGGTATGAGACCAAGGGAAAATGGGAGGACACATCCGATGCTGCGAAAGCAGACCTCGAACCATAAGGAGGCAGCAAACAGAGGCCCTAACACGTCCTCAAGCTTCAGTGACACTAGAGCGATGCAGTTCTGAGAATAACAGTCTGTTTCACCCAAGTGTCCTGTCTAAATCCCTGGAAAAATACTACAACAGGCCGGTTTCATTGGAATCGACCAAGTAGTCCAAACATTAAGTCCCCTACCAGCAGACAACGTAAAGTCAACTACCGCACAACACACTGAGGTTGTTAGACTCACTGTCAGCTGCCTATATAGCAGTGTGAGAGGGCTGAGAGGAAAAGTAGGTGAACTCCGAAATCTCCAAGCACACCTACAAGTGAGAATGATCATTCTCACTGAAACGTGGCTAAATATAACTTTCGCCGACAATGAATTCAGTATAGGTGATATGGTTCTAGTCAGGAGAGGCAGGTGTAATAAGGAAGGAGGGAAGTTGCCATATACTGCATCAAGCAACTTAAATGTATGAGTGCAATGGACCCACCACTTATTGAACTCCCAGACTCCATATGATGTCACTTTACCGCAGGCCACACCAAGCATCTACTGTGTGGCATCTACCGACCTCCTACCTGTGGGGCAGAGCACAATCAGCTACCACTCAGCACTATCACAGGGATGCGAGACTTGGGCTATGACCAAATCACCATAGCTGGAGATTTGAATGCCCCATCACTGAACCTTGGCTCAGGGTATGCTAAGGGAAAATTTGGCCGAAACCTGCTTCAATCTATTCGAAACACGGGACTGACTGAGACAGTTGGAGACGACACTAGGTGGGGCCCTAGCAGAGTCATCGAAACTAGACTACATTCTAACTAATGACCATCTACTCGTCGAAAAGGTCCAGATCATGACTACTTTAGGAAGTAGTGACCAGGCAGTCATAGGTTTTAATCTCGTTCTCCGTGAGCGTTTGCAGTGGAATGTTACGCGACCATGTCTGTGTTACAGCGAGGCTGACTATGCTGAAATGCGGAGGCTCTTGTCCGACGCAGACTGGCACTTAGAATGAGATGACCTATCTGTGGATGAACACTGGGAAATGGTAGAAAGGATTATTCATATAGCGATCTCGGATACCGACCCTTTAGTCACAACACAGCCCCAAAGAAAGTCATCATGATTGAAGAAAGGCACGCAACGTACTCTGCAAGCAAAGTAGTAGGCTTGGTTTACGTGGCAAGTATCCAAGAGTCAGAATGACCACGATGCATACCTAGGACTCAAGAACCGGTGCAATGCAAGAGTCGGGAGGGACAGGAGGTCATCCCAGGCTAACCTTGCCAAAAAGCTCCTAGCGAACCCCAAAAACTTGCACCGATTCACGTTGGAAAGAAAACCAACCAACCAGAGGCATGCACCTTAGTAGGCCCAAACGGTCAGTATCTCACTAGTCTGGAGATGGCGGAAACATTCAGTTTAGCCTTCACCAAACAGCTAAACAGTAATGTGGGTATAATGTTTAGAACCAAAATGGTGGCACTACTATTTCCCAGGTGGAAGACCTAGTGGCTACTCCCCAAATAAACCCGGCAATAGTACTAGGGAAGCCACGGAGACTCACCTCTGGACAGTCCCCAGATTGTGACGACATCAGGCCATTTGTTCTGGAACAGTGCGCCGAAGCTCTCCGTAGGCTCCTAGGCAACTTGTTCCAACACTCAGTGGATTCGAGGAAACTGTCAAGGGAGTGGAAAAGATCCATCCTTTCTCCGGTCTTTAAGGGTGGTGATAAGCAAAATGCCAGTAGTTATAGACCAGTAGTGCTACTCCCACTGGTATCAAAAGTACTGGAAAGTATTACTGACGATCACATCAGGGAATACCTCGATAGGTATAACATACTCCATGAAGCCCAATACGGTTTTAGAAAAGGCAGATCCTGTGTTGCTAACCTACTATCAGCTCGGGAAAATTGGACATCATACTGGGATATGAATGTTCCAGCCCATGTGGTCTTCCTAGACTTTGAGAAGGCATTTACCACTGTTAACCATGACCTCCTGCACAAAATAAGCCAGGCAGGTATAGGTAAGCCGCTGCTGTTATGGTTGAAGGACTACCTAGCTGAAAGGAAATTTTGCACTAAGGTCAATCGAGTCCGATCATCTTGGCACGACTCGTCATCAGGAGTATCGCAGGGTTCTATCCTAGGACCACTGATGTTTTTGATTTTCATCAATGACCTACCATACCGTCCAAGCTGCCCGACTCTTCTATACGCTGACGACGTAAAGATATGGAGGGCAATGAAGTGTTCGGAAGACTCAGACAGGCTGCAGGAAGATCTATACATTCTGGAAGACTGGGTGGTGGCCAATGGCATGACTTTCAAACTCAAAATGTACGAAGAAGTGAAATTACGCACCTGTAGACTGCAAAATGCAAGTTACACCCTGTGCAATGAAAGCTCGTCCTGCACAACGTCGGAGAGTGACTTAGGTCTAGTTCTAACGGAAAAAATGAACACAAGCGTAAATTACATGGGGGACTTAGCGAGGGCATATGCAGTCATACACTTTACACATAGACAGTTAGGTGCACTCAGTCCTGAGCTCTTTCTAAGGTTGTACAAAACATATGTCAGGCCACACCTTGATTTGCACAACATCATTCCACCCCCACCACTTAGAAGAGACGCCAACCTCTTGGGAAGAGTCCAAAGACGGGCAACAAAAGGAATGGTTGATCTTTTAAATAAACCGTGTGATGAAAAGCTAAAGAAAATAGGCCTATTCACACTTAGCTACCGTCGGCTTAGGGTGGATTTGATTACTGCTTACAAAATAACAAATGACCAGAATCACCCAAACAAAGGTGTTCTGCCTTTGGGTAGGTATAGGCTTCCTCGCGGAAATCCCAGAAGGATAGCTCACCAGAGGGAAAGGACCTGGGTGCACTCCCACTTCTTTTCACTGCAGGTTTGCCGTCCCTGGAATTCCTCACCGTCAGATGTAGCTATGGCACTGTCTGTGGACGCTTTTAAGCGAAGGCTGGACAACCATGCGGCGACTCAGGGACTGCATCCAGACGGCCTATCCCCTTGAAATCGCATACACCATTCAGGGGTAGACAATTAAACTTGTCGTTTTACTTCTTCACATTCTCTCCCGTCTTACTCTCCTGACAACTTTAACTATACTGATTATTATTATCATTGTAACCGATATATATATTATTCATATTATTCTTCAAATTTAATCAGCTGACTGTTGTTACGTTTTCTTATATCTTTTTCTGTCTGTTCGTCTGAACAACTTCACTAATTATATCTATTATTGTTATCTCTTTTCTTTTGACAGTACTTACAGTCCTAACACACCTCATACAACAAACCACATATAATTAATCCCAGCACTACTCCTTTTGCAGCCGACCAAAGCTACGACAGTCGAGTGGCGGGATGAGCTACGCAGAAGTTTACCGAAGATCAGGGACCTATACCTTACAATCAAGAGGCGAGCACAAAGAAATCAAATTGGTTTACACTAGCTCGTAAAAACGATATTGGATGTTGGAACAACCAGACGTAACACCATGGCGTACCAAACAGTTTGGATGTTTGACCGCCAGCCTTCAGCCAAACAAATCGAATTAAACAGTGAGGGTTAGCATCCAATTTTGGGTGATGAATACTGTAAACTGATAATTTTGGGGAATTTTCACTGCTACAGATGTATTGGAAGGTAGTGGTGGCAATTCAATGGTTGCGTTGCACAATTTGAAGACGACTTTTATAATTTTTTTCTTGACACTTATTAGTATAGATTTACTACCATGCACCAAGACTACGGAGCATATCTACAGTTATATTCCTTCATTTCTTACATCATATTGCACACGGAAGTTAAATCTCACTTCACAGGTTGGATGTTCTAGTGATATCGAGGGAAATTCTGGAGTTGTGTATTTCATGAATGAATCATCGGATATTTCCAATATCAATAATTCTGACACAAAGACATCTTTTATAATTGTTTTGGACATTAAGCATTTTATAAACTCTACATTGATGCTGTATTTGCGTTCAATACAAAACATAAACGGACTTGTCGTTTTTTCCAACAATGACGACAACTTTGAAAATAATGCTTTTTCGGAATCCACGAAATGCCCAAATAGCCAGTATAGTGCATACCCATGGGATAAGCAATGCAATATTGGTCCAGACTGGAACCCAGCGGGATCAGGATATGCAGATATTGACTGGCCTTTCCCTGTCGTTTATGTCGCTGATGTCAATAGCACTATTAAGGTATTTAAAGATTCACTCATCAGTTCTTTAGAATGCAATTCATGAATGTTATTCCAAATTCAACCTAGCACCTTCCGATGATACAAGATGCTCAATTGAAATAAGTAATGCTATGTCAGCCGTGGGATCATCTGAAACTTGCTTTCGCCGTCAGTATCTGATGTCGCTTCACATTTCAGAGGTATGCAATTTTTTCCAGTGTAATGAAAATTGATGCCTGCTGAAGCTAACCAATCTGAAAACATTAAGAACCTTCTAAACTGAATTATGAACTTAGCTTGTGTACGTTGTGAGTGCATACAGAGTTGTCGTCCTTTGTTTAAAGAGTGGATGCTTTAATGTGTACTGGTTGTTATCGTCAGCAAGATATCAACAATATATTTAGTATGCTCGTCACTGACCTAAATATCAAACATAGTTTGATTAAGGAGCGGCTATCAGTCTTCCAAAAAATAGCTAACAAATAATGGTAATGATTGCATAACTTCAAAAAGCGAGGACAGAAATTAAGTCTCCGTTAAATCCTTTCAGCATATCAGTTGTTAATCCATTCAATCACATCACGATCTTTCCATACGTTAATTAAATGTACGTCGTTTTCAAACATTAGAGATGTCAGAAGTTCGGATTTTTGTTCAGGGCGTTCAGTACTATTATTAAGCAGAATTAGATACATACGGCAAACCACCCAGCACTCATTATGATAGCGTGTCAATTCCAATAAAAAACGAAGTTTATCACCGCACTTATGATAAATTGAGGTAAGAATTGCCTCACTGAGTATTATTTAGAAGCTATTTCACGGCTGTTTGTAGAAGAACATTTCCTCTCACTTCCTTAACACCCATAAATCGATACTACGACCTATAAAGTTGAATTTCACTTTCAGATCAAGAAATATGGAACGTGCTGGAGATTTGTATGTCTTTTCTCCAAAACGGCTAATGCATCCCCGTCTGAGTATGAAACTGGCTAGACCCACATGAGTGTATTTCTCCAAGAATTTACTTCGTCTTCATAGGACTGCAAACTTGAAAATACTAAACAATAAATTATTTTAGTTGACTTGCTTTTGGTTGCCACAAATATTTGATTTACGTTCATTAACTCGACTGATCTACGATATATGCTAGTTTGATATAAATGTCAAGGATTTCCATACACTTACCTCAGGTGTTCTAGTCGTCACTTCTTTATTACATAACATTTATAGGGCCAAATCATCCTGTTGTTCCGCTCATTTTAAATCAAGAAGCTATCATAACCGCTTTTGGAGTTAGAAAATTAGTGCTTATGTCAAACTTAGACTGCATTTAGTTTGTCGGCTACTGCAACTAAGTCATCCGTTTTAGAGCTGCTCCTCGAGGTGGTCTGCTCAATGGTCTGGCAGCCTTTCTCAGAGATTTAGTAGAGCTTCATGTTTCTTGGAGATTACTCCGGCTACTGTAACTTTCTTAAGTCCTGTCTCTTTGAAAAGGTTGGGTGAAGGGTCTTAATTTATGGTAGTGCCTTCTCTACTTCCTTCACATCAGTTACCTACCGTTTTGCACGAAGTTTACGAAGACTTTCACATTCTAACACCCGATTATTTCTATATCTAATCACCTTTAAAATGAGACACTTGGTACCAATCACTTCAAATGGGACTGCAAAAATCTACTATGTCTTGCCAACTTTCGACTGAGTCGACATAGTGGCAAGTTTCTACACGATTAATACTTTTGTCAGTGCTTAGGTAAATGCTTATCTAACTTTTTCAAAATGCAGATCTCGGGTTTTTATTAATAAGCCATCCCTATATTCTGACATGAATATTCTGGTATTATCTATTTGGTTATTGGGTTGTTAAACAGTGCATTTTAAACTGACCTACTGGAACTTATTGAATCAGTATTGTTCAGCATGTAATAATTTCTTGACCCAGTATTGCTACATATTTGACGTGTTTTTCGAAATATATTACAGGCAACAGAGATTTTCTGTGATGAGCTTACGGGGCTTAACATTATTCTTGCAGCGACTAATTCTACCAACTACTTAAACCATACTGGGATAAATCTGAATACTACAAGTCGGCGTGAAAATTCCACTCTTTTTGTACTATCTCGAATGGACTCTCGCAGCATGTTTGAACGCAGTGGATTTTCAAGTCAAGGTGTTCTCCCAAGTATAGCTGTCTTAATTTCAGTAGCTGCGCATTTGATGGGACAGAACCTAAAAGTTAGTACTCACTTTCGATTTACTAACAGTTTTAATTGATTTGTTTCTCACTAAAGAAAAAATCCCCATTTAGACATTTAGAAAACAGAAAGATTGAGCGAAGAAATATTTACTTTTCAATTAGATCCTCATCTTTGGCTCTACTCTAATATATATAGCATTTTAATTACAATACAACAGTTTGTCAATCAAGTGGTGATAAGTTTGTTAACAATAATTAAAGAGTCAATGGGTTAATAGTTAACGAAGAAAATCAATACAGATTTAAAAGGTGGAAATGGATAGAATAAATTAATTTTACAAGAATAACACGTAGATTAAAGATGAAGTGGTCAAAATAAATAAAATAAATAATTCAGACAAATATAATTTTATAGGTTTAGGGGCAGGGGGGTGACGCAGTCCTGTTTATCCATTCTTGTGACGATGGCCATGGTAGGGAAAGTGGCTGTACAAATTTTTTCTGTACACATAGGCTTGGCTTCTTCAGGTGAATGCCAATCGCCTCAGCCGTCTGTAGAAGACGAACTCGCAGAGCAAAATTAAGATAAGTCGGAATGCGATAAATAATTGTAAATGCTGTATTAACATCAATCTTATGCTCAGTATCAACGAGGTGGGCTAAAATAGAACTACGAATAGATCTTTTTTGTCCCTTACTTAACCACGTTGGATGATGTTCGGAAATACGACGATGAACTTGCCTAATTGTACGCCCAATGTAGCTGGCTCCGCAGCTGCAGTCAAACTGGTAGATACACATAGAAGAGGCGAATTTAGGTAGTTTATCCTTATTTCTCGAACATAAAATAGGTGTGGTTGTAAAGAGACAACGTACCTCTGCTGCATAATAAGTTTTTTTAACTGCATTCTTCAGGCGCTGTGTTATTAATTCGCTGATGTTGTCACCGAGGAACTGCAATTTTATGAACATTGGTTTTTTCGGGACTGTGGCCATACTGACTCTCCTTGGAGCTGAATTTATATTTTTCTCAATGAATTTATCTGGATAGCCATTTTTTCTAAGTAATTCTCTAATAATCATAAGCTCCTCATTGAGGCAGTCGTCTGAACAGATAAACCTAGCTCTATGAGCCAGACACTTCACGAGGTTACGTTTATATTTCAAAGGTACAAAACTCTATGGTAAAGTTTATTGCTGAATGTGCATCATTAAACTTGTCCAGGATGTTCATTGCATCATTCTCATCTTTCATAACCACAAATGTATCATCCATATATCTACAGTAGAAATACATGTCATTAATTACTACTTTCAGTGGTCCATTCTCTAATTTAGCGAGGAAAAAATCAGCTAGGATTGGACCTAATGGGGAACCCATAGCCACACCATCAATTTGTCTGTAATATTCCTTATTGAATAAGAAATGAACATTCATTGTTTTTGTGTCTGATGTAGTAAAACACGGAAAAACGAACTAATTCATGTTAATTTATGCATTATTGTATTTATCTTTCTATGTACACTGACTTGTGTCTTAAAGCTTGTATTTCGCGCGAATAAAACGTAATACTGATGGCCCTATCTTAGTAAACAAACTCTGGGAGTTTCTCAGAGCAAAATCAGTCTTGCGCAACAACCACTTGTAATTCCATACAGTTGGCAATGAGCCCTACCTGTTGTGTAAAGGTTGGTTATACTGCCCGGGGCTTCCCAGATTTCGGTACGTGGAGCGGGCATGGAATCCTTGACGCGCTATGTCATATAAGCTATTTTCACTCGTTTAGTATGTATTTATATTTTAAGTCGGGACCGAATTCATATGAATGTACCTGCATTTATTTATTTTTATTTATTCGAAACTGATTGCTATTGCATTGTTCAACTTTAGTTTCAGTCTTCACATGCTTACCCCTATTATTATTTACAGTAAACTGTGTTGTGCGGTTATTGATTTGAATTATTTTAATTTCAAAATTCCGCGTTCATTAATCTGTTCTTAGGCAATAACCTTACAAGTGATTTACCGTAGTTACTGAAGCTTAGTTGGCAAATCAGGTATAATTGTCCTTTACCAACCCAATCGTATTGTGCAGTTGAAATAAATAGTTGTCGTCATCACACAACAGACTAATTCTTTTTATTTAAAGTTATTGATCCAAATAAATAATATTAAGTTGCCAACTAAATATACACCGCTCATTGTCAATTTATGTTAACTTTTCAATGAAAAGGATTCAGGCTTGGAAAAAGATTTATTCTTTGGGTTTCTTGACAATGAAGCATATGATTTTATGGGATCATACAGACTTTCATATGATTTGATTGACGGAAATATTGCTCGTTATACTGACAGTCCTGTAATGTGGAATAGTCTTTATGGTGTCATAGAGTTGGGTGAAATTGGACTATCTCAATATCAGAACGGTACTCCTACAATTTACATGTTGACGGATGCTCAAACTTGCAACCAGGTAGGTTTTTTTAGTTTTGTCTACTGTCTGTCTGTAGTATTGTAATTGTTCACAATTCCATGTTATGTTTGGCAGTGCATTAATCCTCACTAATACTTTTTGTTTTGGTAACTTTCAGTCCAGGAATATGTAGAAAATTTAAACTAAAGGACAATATCACTAATTAAGTTAGAATATGATAAATAGCTTAATCCCCTACCTGGGATATGAAAAGCAAATGAATCTAATTTGGACAAGAGAACGGCAATATCATAGTTCTTAACACAACTACTTAGCTTAGTGTACTCTACGCCAGCTCAATGAGATGAAATAACAGCAGAAACAAAGAAAAAATGGGTACAAGTTATCATATCAACTTACTTACTTACTTTACTTTACTTCGGCTATCTCCTACGGGAAAATGAGCCGGCTTCATGAACGTCTCGAACCATCGCTGCCCGGCGCGGCGGTCTGACGCAAGGTTTTGCGACAGGGTTATCCAATTCTTGTTCCACAGACGGAGTTCGTAGACGGTTTGTAGCCCCAGGCACTCCATATCAGCCTTGACTGTACTAAGCCATGTTTTCAGCTGTCCACCCCTGCGACATCGCCAAGATGGAAATGACGAGGGATTTAGAACTGATTTGACCAGATCGTCATCTGGTCGGCACAGAACATGGCCAAACCACCGAAGGCGACGTTGTTGGACCAGTACTGGAATTTGGTTGATGTTGTAGAGAGTTCACGAAGTTTCATGGGAATTAGGTACGAGTGATGTCCCCAGCATCGCTCGGCCTTTTGTTTGAGAGTGCAGCTCTAGCCTTTACACAACCAAGTGTGACCTACAAGGCAGTAGGAGTGGAGTAGGGAGTCCACTATCCATTGGCAGCCGGTGACTGGAGTCCGGTTCATACGCCTTTTTGAATGGGGCCAGACATCCAGGGCATCCAATAAGCCCTTTGTCCGTACGTCTGCCGGTGAACTCCGGTGAGCTTCATACGCCAGTCGTTGGAGGTTTGGAATCAGGGTTTAGCCATCTCCCCTAGACTGTCATCTAATGGACAGTCAACCCGGTGAAGAGCGCCGGGCATCTGCTTTTGCCTTCTCACTTCGGTGAAAAGTACCTGCGCCACGTGAAGGCAGTGAGTAGGACTTCCTCAGGAGAGGCTGTGTAAGACGCCCGGTCATATGGGAGCATTTCAAGAGGTGTACGGAGGGGTGGCCAACCGCAGCGCAAGGCACCCACCCCCGACCATCCTGAGGCTTTGGAGGTTATCATATCAACAGTCTATATTCGGCCGACCTCCTTAGGCTAGATGTAAAGTGGACGCTGCCACATTAGGTACCATTTCAGTTCGTACTCCAAAAATTTTATTTTGTATGAAGAAATATTGAGTGAAATGAAGTGATTATTATTATCATTAACATTAGTCACTGATGTTAATCACTGCCTGCAAGCATATTAAAAATTCGGTGTCACTTTTCATGTGAAATTTTTATTCGTCTCTGTCTTTAACAGTCTCCCTATAATAGTGGTTTTCAGTGTAGAAGGGGAATATATCATAACATAACATAACATAAGCTTTATTCCAAATCAGTACTTGTGATACAGAATGGAATTCTCAGCATTTTACTACAATATTGCATCCAGTTTTTTACATTAACAATAAACAAAGTTCTACATAGTTTAATATATATATATATATATATATATATATATATATATATATATATATATATATATATATATATAATATAGTTTAATATATCTTGATTACCTGGTGTATTAACAGTTTACTCGTTTTACGACTCGATCGATATATTTACCAAGGTTTTAGGTAGTGCTTCTCTTCAAATATTTTGGATAAGTTTGCGGAGTAAGATTTCAACAAACGGAATATTTTATATTGAAACTAATATGACTAGTATTTCAATTTGTAAGAAAGGCTATTCGACTACCTTGTATTCTACTAGTAAATAAGTGTTTCATATTGCCTAGTGTAGAAGTAGAATTTGAAATTTATAGTAGAATTTCTTATTAGATAAGTTTATTTGATATAACACAGTGATACAGTATTGATAAATGTATGACGTTCCCAGCACAACATTTTACTCATAATTATATCAGTGTATTTATACGGCTTCCTAACTTGCTTTATATGTTGGGTTCAAGCACAACATTGCACTAACACCGAGGCATCGATAAACTTCAAGGAAGAACTTACTAAAGCTACAAATGTTACCTCTAAAAAGTTTTAAGAACTACAAAAGCACAGTAATCTCCAAATTAGACAAGGTTGATTCAACAATAGTCATGGATAAATCAGATTATATCAAGATCAATGAATATATACTCAAAGGAGTCCGTATGAAAAAATTAAGAAACCTGTAGACATAGTTATAAATATGATTAGAAAATCTATAGCCGATCTAAAACGCCAGACGAAGTCATCTCTCACTGAGTCGAAATAGTCTAGCTTAAAGCTTAAAATTATTACCAGTGTAATATTCGGTACTGTCAAGGCTCGTGAAGCAGAGTAGAGCAGTTAGATCAATAATTGTTTTATAAATATTTGACATAGAATACAATCAGAAACCGCCTAAATTCTACACCAAGTAGTCTTCATCAAATGAAACACATTTGAGGACATTCTAATAGAAAAGGATGAAAAAAAAATCGCTAGTTTTGACGTGGCCAAGTTATACGCAGAAATTACAACAAATCCAGTTGTGGAAGCAGTCAGAAACGAACCTAATACCGATCTTGAATTCACACAGAATTAACTTACCACTTGATGAAGTAATACTGGTTATTCAGTTATGCCTGATTTCTATAGTCTTTAGATTTCAAGATAAAGTACACAAACACAAATAAGATAGCAACGAGATCACCAATATTCCCCACTAACAGCAAGCTATAATTGTGAGTGGTTGGCAACATAATGCTGTTGCGTTGTTTAATATCACTCCTAAGGTATGGTGGAGATACATGGACTAAACATTTAGTTGTTGAAATCTGAACACACTCCTAATTTCACCTCACATATAAACTCAGTAGTTGATGCTACTCAGTTCACCTCCTAGTTACAAAGTCGACTGGACAGATTACCTATGCTGGATTGTAAAATTGAACGAAAACCACATGAGGTTTTAGATACTCGCCCTTATAGAAAGGTCCATCACATTCCAATAGATACTTAGACTCTGGATCATCCCGCTCCCAACCAGTGAAGGTGGGTACAATCAAATGTTCACACAACCGAACCAGGACTGTGACGAGTCCGAAAATTCAAATTAAGAAATCAAGAAGGTAAGGAAACATTACTATTGTTTATCTACCCATACGAATTCCTTCAAAGGTATATCAATACCAATAGGAAAAATAGGCGTAGTAACGTAAATAGTAAAAATAATGTGGGTAAGAAGGAATTCAAAGCTTCGACAGTACTACCGTATAAGGAAGAAATATCAGAAACCTTAACCCTAGGTAGGATTCTTAATAAGGCTGGAATTAGGTTGGTATTTAAACCAACCAACTCTCTCGGAGATAAAATTTGTCGGTTTAAGTAACCAATAGATCCAATTAAGAAAAATAATATAATTTACCAAACAACATGTAATGATTGTGACATCAATTACATAGGTTAAACCAATAGATTTGGGTGATTTACATCATCCGGACATAGAAATCTAGCTAGAGCATGATTTGCTCTGATAAGTTAATTAATGTAGAAAAAGAAAGTAGCTCATTACAGTGAGATCAATTGCATGTATGCATACAATAGGGTGGGAAAATCTAAAAGTATTAGAAAGCAATTTAGACAGGTGGAGAGAAAGGCTGATCACTGAATCTTTGTTCATCGAATCGACACCAAACACGTGCAATCGGAGCGTCGCAGAATTTATCCCTGACTTGAAATTGTAATGAAAAACGCAAGAGATTAAGGCCACATAGAGAAAGTTAGAAGGTCGTGTTAATACACTGGTATGATTATTAGTTATAAGTTGTGCCTGAAACGTTATTTAGTTATGAATACTTGTTGACCTCTATATTTAATCATCAAATTAAATGATTGAGGTATCGAAAATAGTGAGTATGTAGTGATTACAGTGTTACAAAAATGATTATAGTATTAAAAGGTCACTTTTCATGTGTTTACCGTTTTCAATTTACTAACTCGTAGTGTGGAAAATTATTTATGGTTATTACGATATGTATTTGAATTTACAAATGGTAGTCCAGTGGATTTTAACAGAAGTGTCTAAGAACAATTAAGTGGGGTTTGGGTTTTTATGTAAACCATCTCCCAACCCTAGTCACGTGACCAGCGTACTGTATATGGGAACTCAGCTAGTTAGCAATATTCGTGCATATTATAGTAGAAATGTCAACAGAAAGTAGGGTAGCACTTTTCATTCGTAACAATTGGCGATTTCCTGATCATTTTCAAGTGGAATAATTGTTAAGTGGTTTAGAGAATTAAGCAGTAGACAGGGGGTGGTGATTTCAATGTTATTTTTGTATGTAGACTGCTTTTTATTCAAAATATAGCAACTTGTCAGTGTTAAACTGTATAATCTCTCAAAATAACTCCGTTTAATATTTAGACGCAAAACGTTACAAATTTTTTCCTAAATCATCTGACTGCTGCAAGTACGACAGGTGGGAAAGTTAACCTAGAGCGGCCTTCAGATGTATTACAGGAGCTACCTCTACCTCCTACGGCGTCAATGCAAGCCCTTCTCAAAACTTCTCCATATCCACTCCCCCATGTTCTCTTGAGTGATCATGCTGGCCCACCGATTATGAACAAACATTTCGAAAGCTTTCTTGACATATCATGGCCTCCAATGGATAATCCTGCTGCCGACTCAACTCTTTTGGATTTCGCCAACACCTTAGCAGATGCTTTATATAGAGTAAGTTTGTAGGTGGTTTTTTGACATTTCTGTTTCATCAAATGCTTCAGAATTCGTCGGATTTCTTTAATGGGATTTAACTTAATAATGGTTAACGTCTACAAAACGTGCACAAAATTTACAAATGAGTAATATACTGCCTAAATCGAAACCCGTGTTTCAAACATCTGCGAAACTTCATTGTAACACAGGAATACCGTGTCAAAGTTTTAGATATTTTCGATATCAGTGTGTGTGTGTGTGTGAAAAAGAGTAGAAACTCGCTAAATTTATTTACAATAAACAAGGCGTCATACTTATTAGAGATTACTGAAAAAACTGAGTAATAGTGCGTTACGATAATTGAAAAATTCTCATTTAGACATTTAGAAAACAACAAACTGAGTGAATAAATATAATCCCTTCAGATAAATTCCTCACCAGTGATTCTAAAATAATAAACATGCTTTTAGACAATGCATCAAAGTTATACCATTCGAATGGTGGTATGTTAGCTAGCAAGTGAATTCATGACGGTATAAACCACTGATCGTTATGACTAGCCGGGAACCATCCATGTCAGTCAGTGGTGCTTGCTTGTGTTCTAAACACATTTTGTTTGCTATCTCGGTAGCCACTTAAGATATCAAGCAACTAAGATTTTGTGATCTGAATATTTTCAGTTTCCAACAAAATCCTTGGTTAATTTTCACCTCGGACTGCATAATTCCCAAATGTCAAGTTTAATTCTAGCAAGTTTATCTTTACTCGAATTGGATTATAGTGGTGATTCTGCATTAACAAGAAGATGGGAATTCAGATAGTCAGTTTGTTTAAAAAACGAATAATATTGTCGGCTCAGATTACTCCTTAAACGAACTCAGACACGTTAATAATGAAAGTCCAGTAAATCGTCGTCAAATAGACAGTAATGATCAACAGAATTAGAATAGTGCATTGAATTATCGTATGTAGTTGTACAATGTATTAGAAGACAGATAAACACATATGACCCATTGACTCAAGTAGACACTGACTGTCTGATCGTATAGATCATTCACAATTTACAGTAAGAGATTAATCCCATGGTATGGAAGGGAGTTAGCTCTGAAAAACGTGCGTTGAAGGTGGTGTAAATCTGCTCCCTAGAGAGAGACTTTTCGACGATATCGTCTTACTGTGCAATAGCATGCAGCCTATCCAAATCGCACTTAATCAGTTGGTGATCAGTTTCTGTAAGTATGTCATGTGCTTTGCACCGTCTAAAGTACAAGGTATTGTTACAAGATTGGCATGAGCCTGTACCTGCACTCACTCTTGCAGGTGAACTGCTTAGAGTTGGAGATAAGTTTGTATATATGGGTAGTTCGACACAGATTAAGCCAATAAAGGACGACAATGGAAAGTCAATCACCAAAGAGGTGGAACAGAGAAAGCACTGGGTTGAACACTTCAAAAGACTTCTAAATCGTCCGCCACCTACAACACGTCCAGCAATACCAACAACGGAAGCAGAACTACCAGTGAACACTGACCCCCCGACGAAATCGGAAGTCCTGAATGCAATCAAGATGCTTAAAACTGGGAAAACACCGGGACCAGATGGAATCCCAGCAGAGGCTTTGAAAATAGACCCAGAGACAACAGCGGACTTGATGACACCACTACTGGAGAAGGTGTGGAAAGAGGGCAAAGTACCCGAGGATTGGAAGAACAGTTACTTATTCAAACTTCCAAAGAAAGGAGACTTAAGTCAATGTAAAAACTGGCGGGGAATTATGCTTCTGTCCATTCCAAGCAAGATACTAAGTCGCATCATCCTGGAGAGAATCAAACAAGCCCTAGATGAAAAACTTCGTCCGGAACAGGCTGGATTCAGGAGAAACAAATCATGTATTGATCAAATCGCCACTCTACGGATCATCATTGAACAAAGCTTGGAATGGCAGTCACCTCTCTATCTCAACTTCATCGACTTTGAAAAGGCCTTCGACAGCGTCGATCGAGAGGTCATTTGGAAACTACTTCGCTACTACGGGGTCCCATCGACAATTATACACCTCATCCAACAGTTATACGACAATGCTGCATGCCAAGTAATCCACAACGGGAAACTTACGGAAGCCTTCGAAGTGAGGACGGGAGTGAGGCAAGGCTGTCTACTATCACCAATGATCTTCCTGATTGCAATCGATTGGATAATGCGACAGACAACGGCAACCAACGAGGGAACAGGCATAAAATGGACTGACACAAAAGACTTGGAGGATCTGGATTTCGCCGATGATATATGTCTGATTTCCCATAAACTGGAAGATATGCAAATGAAAAGTAACAAGTTGGCAGAAGAAGCATCAAAGATAGGACTTCACGTGAACATAGATAAAACAGAGATGATGAAGATTCCTTGCCAACATCAACAGCAACAACAGACCACAATAAGCATAAATGGGAAGAACCTGAAAGAAACAACCTCCTTCACCTACCTGGGAAGCATCGTCTCAACTACAGGCGGAACTGACGAGGACATCAAAGCCAGAATCGGAAAAGCAAGACAAGCTTTCATTACTCTCAAATCTGTGTGGAGGTCAACAGCATTCAGCATCAAAAATAAGATCCGGATTTTCAACTCCAATGTGAAGTCAGTGCTACTATACGGATCAGAGACTTGGCGAGTCATAAAGAGCATCTCAAACAAACTTCAAACCTTCATTAACAACTGTCTCCGCTCAATACTCAAGATCAGATGGCCAGAAAAGATCAGCAACAGGGATCTCTGGGAGCGAACCAATCAGGAACCGATTGTGAAACAAATAGGCAGAAAGAAATGGAGATGGATTGGCCATACGCTGAGGAAACCAACAAGTGACATCACTAGACAAGCCCTCGAGTGGAACCCGAAAGGGAGGCGGCGAGTTGGTCGTCCAAGGGTGACTTGGAGGAGGTCATGTGAAGAGGAGATGAAAGCATGTGGGCAGACCTGGAGCAGGGTGAAAAAGTTGTCAAAAAACCGAAGTCAATGGAGGTGCGCAGCTGAAGCCCTATGTTCCTCTAGGAACTAAAGGATACAATATATATATATATGGGTAGTTGTGTGAGTGCTGGCGGATGAGATTTCCAACAGTATCATGAAAGCTACGGTGGCATATGTTAATTTGAGACACCATTGGCACCGTCGCAACGTTAGCCTGGCTATCGCAG
Organism: Trichobilharzia regenti; assembly: GCA_944472135.2. Classification (NCBI taxonomy): domain Eukaryota; kingdom Metazoa; phylum Platyhelminthes; class Trematoda; order Strigeidida; family Schistosomatidae; genus Trichobilharzia; species Trichobilharzia regenti. The sequence continues at coordinate 110,881,140 of OX235262.1, read as the reverse complement.
GTTGGGTATACAATGCTTCGATTTGAGCTGTCTTGCTATACGCCTGTAGAAACTGGTCTCTCCGAGCTGAAGATGTGTGGCGACTCTGCGTATTCTACCACCGCTGTCTCCCCAGGATCTCTTGCGTTCGATGGCATCATCGCGTAATTCCGAGGTCTGGCAGCGTCTGTTTGGACACAGTGGGAATCACCATTCTTTGAGTGCTGTCATCTGGAAACACCGGTTTCGGCGGCTTGGAAATGTGCTGTGAATGTCATCCCAGAGGCTTCCGTACAGGTGTCTGTTTGTTAGCCTTGGAACGGGATGGAAATAGCGGAGAGGTGGTCAGCCCATGATGTGGCGTTGTGGGATGAAGGATATTTGTGTCAGGTTACCCTCCGTTGATGCGTCACGACTCCCTAGTTGAATTCCAAGGGATAGCTCGAATCGGTGGCTCGAAACGTTATCGAATATGGCCGAGAGTCGTAATCAATGGCGAACGTGGTGCAATTTCCTTCCTTCTTCCCTTCACGACGATAATTGTCGAATGGTGTTTGAACTTTTTAAATATGACTGTTTTCCTTCAAGATGAAGTTCTTTATTCGTTCTCTACGTAAATTTTCTCTGTTAATCTATGTTGTTTTATTACTATTGTATGGCTCATCTTTTTGGTGCCATATTGTAACAAGTTTTTTGTTTAAATAAATAATTATCAATAATATGGGATGGATGAAAACTAATTATGTCTCTAGTTAAGGGATAAAATGACCTGATCTAATCATAGTTAATTTGTGGAAGTATCTAACTCAACTGACAGTTTGTTGAGTCAATGAAATTGTCAATTACATAGGAATACTTTAGAAAGAAGGAGTTAGGTAAACCAGTATTAATGGTAGTGTAATGTTAATTAGTATTATATTTTGAATGGTTAGATGTACGGAAGTGCCTTAAGACCTTTAACTTTAATTAATAGTTATTTAACTTTACAAATAACTCATTTACTTGCTTTTGCTTTAGGGATATCAACAGAATGAGGTCACTTTGAATAAAACGTGAATAGAAGCTGTACAGTTCTAAAGTGGTGCACATATAAAGCACAATACATTTTCTTATCTGATAAGTGAGAGCCATTTTCGTCTAATCAATTTGTTTGTCATTCATTAGTTATGTAGATCCAGATGAGGTATTAGTTTGTCTTTGAATAGTATCAGGGTATTTTGGTCAGCGAGAAACTCAGCATTCACAACTACTTACATTTATTCATTAAAAGGCAGTCAATCGGGGTCACAGTCTTAGAGGACAGACTTCCCACACTAAATGTATGTCCTGGGCGTTCCTCATTTTAAATACAATGAAGGTGGTTTGAAGAAATTTCTTAACTTTCCTTGTAGTGAGAATTCAAATAAAAAGTTGTCTCACAAAGCATAATATTCTCATAGATGCACTCAATATTATTTAGTAATCGAATTCCTTAAAAAAGTTTAAGAAGTAAGAATACTTTGACAGTTACCGTCCACCTGTGTGCTACTTGACTGCTTCACGACTCGTGCTTCAGAGAAAAAAAAATGAAATATTCGGGGAGACTTCTTTTCTCTACAACAATTAGCCCTGTTAACGCTAAAGTTTAGGAGGCTTATTGCCGGAGGATGTTGGCATACTCCGTGTTTAGACCCTACAAAGTGTTGTGTTGCTACTTTTTAAGCACAACTGAATACATATCATTATCCCTGACTGAGTTTTTTTTTTCATATATAAGCCATATACCTTCATATAAATAGTGCCACTAGTAACATTTTGAAGGGAAATATTTTTATGACGCTAATTATATTTGTTATTCTAAGAGATGTACATTCACTTGCGTTTGCGTTTAACTTATTAATATGTAAAAGTGGGTTCATATAAATTCTTCCAGGATAATCGAAATGACTGAGAACTCAAATCCACCATTAAATATGAACTGTATGCTTTGATTGGACACTAGTTAGTAAGTAATATCATGTGTGTGTTTAGTCCTATCTTTGGTGCAGACTGAATTCTATCAGTCAAGTTTGCAATGTGACCACCATTCTAGTTGACTTGCCATCATGGCGCACTTGATATGAGATAGTTGGAGGCAGTCAGCAAGAAGCCTTGGACGTAGGTTTCATGCTAGTTGGCACTTGTCACCAAGGCGTATCTGCAACCTCGAATTTAATCTGCACCAAACAAAGGACTAGACACATTACATTAGTTATTAACAAGTGTCCAATAAAAGTATCTAATACAGTCTTACAGAAGGTCAATCGCGAGTCCGAATAACTCAGTGGCAACGTTACTGACTGCAGCATTGAGTGGCGCGGATTCGAATCGCAGAAGTGACATGAGTCCCTCCAAGGTGACTGGTGAGTGCCAACTAGGACGAAACCTAGGTCCAAGGCTTTCAACCATCTAATATGAACTGTATACACAATCATTGTGGATAGATTAATCCCCTTTAGCGTTAAGTCGTTTTACAGTTTTTTTAAAGCGAATAAAGCTAAAATTAGGTAGAAGTTATCTTTAGCATTTCTTTAAAAATTATTTATGTTAATTCTTATTTAACTGTTTAGAGTATTTGTTTCATAATATGCTCAGGCTAATGCTATAGATTATCTCTAATCTTTAAGCACTACAGTCCTTGCTTTCCAATACACCCACAGTCGTCTAACGTAGTACCATTTATATATGCACTCTTCTGTAAATTCGAACAATTGCAACTTAGATTTATGCACTGCTGGCTTTTCTGTCTCTCAAGTCAAACTGCAACCTTTTATTAGTTTAACTTAACACATTTGGAAACAATACTTTATTTATATGTAATTAAAACATATTCTTCTTCCTTTTTCTTTAGATTATTACTTCAAATCATACACCAATGCCTTCCAGCATAACTTATCCGAAGCCTAGTGACATTATGTATTGTTTTACGAAAAACTCGCAGTGTGATCTCTTCAAAAAGGTAATATTGTTTGGGAGAAATATTTGATTCTTCTTTTTTTGTTATTCCTTCATAAAATTAACATTGTCTATATTTATGATAAAAGCACGCATTTACAAGAATTAAAACTTACATGAAATCGTACAGTAATTAGGGCTACCCTTCAGTTGATTTTTATCTGTTCAACTTGTTTGGTCCTTTATTTCTTTCTAAATGCTTAGCACTTTATTTATTGTTACCTTCCGCAGTCTTATCAATTCCGCCATAAGCTAATATTTCTCATTTTCTATTCAACTTCATCATAGATGTGTTAATGGACTTAACCCTAGGTGACTTCAGCGACTCAGGAATTGACTTGCTACCGGGGAATAATCTCGTTGACTTGGAATATGCAGACGATATAGTCCTTCTAGGCGAAGACGCTGACGAAATGCAGAGTCTTCTAAACACCTTGAGCCGCAATCTACGAATGTTTGGCATGCGATTCGCTCCCGCCAAATGCAAGATCATGTTACAGGACTGGACTACATCGCCGCCTAGTTTAAAAATAGGAAGTGAAGTGGTAGAGCACGTTGACCGCTTCACTTATTTGGGAAGTACCATCAGCCCCAACGGGCTGATCTCTGACGAAATCTCAGCACGAATACAAGGGGCTCGTTTCGCATTTGTTAGTTTACGCCGACTCTGGCGTAGACGAGATGTTCGACTATCGACCAATGGGCGGGTGTACTGCTCATCAGTCCGCTCCGTCCTCCTGTATGGTTGTGAGACCTGGCCACTGAGAGTGGAAGACATGAAAAGACTAGCTGTCTTTGATCATAGGTGCCTGCGTTCTATTTCCCGTGTAAAGTGGCATAATAAGGTGAGCAACATGGAGGTTAGGCGTAGAGTTCTAGGTAAACAGGGGAAATCAATCGACGAAGTCGTGAAGCTACATCGACTGAGATGGTTAGGACATGTGTTACGTATGCCAAGCCATCGCCTCCCTCGACGAGCAATGTTAGCGGATATAGGGTCAGACTGGAAAAAAGCTAGCGGCGGTCAAACAAAAACTTGGCATCAGTCAATGAAATCCACAACAGTTCGTCTAAGCCACGTAGAAAGGTGTAGACTTCCAGGCTGGGGTCCTCGGGACGGTAAAAATCTATGGTTGGAAACAATAGGTGACATGGCTCAAAACCGTTCTCAGTGGCGCAGATGCATCCACTCCCTGTGACTTATGATCTTCAATGAAACTGTTTTGTTATTCTTTATTCTCCTTTGTCTCACACCTCTGCTCACTGTTTCTATTATGCTTTTCTTGTACTTTCTTCTCTTGCTTCGCGTGCTACACGGAATGTGGCGACTTGAACTTCCGCACATTTGTGCAAAGTTCTATGTCGAAAACAGACAGACAGACAGATTTCTCATGATAAAAACTACACCCTGCCCCCAACCGTTTAGCGCTTCAGTTATCACAAAAATCAATAATGTACAAAGTACACGTGGAAAACTGTTTAAAAAGCACGCATTGTATAACATCAAAGTAAAAGCTCAGCATAATGACAGAACAGTTGATTGTCTACTTGAAAGTGTAATTAATTTTCCTCTTCTCACATGTGAACTAACTACATAACTGTTTTCAAGAGACTGTTGGTTCACTTCAATATGTTAATATAATAACAGTTTACACAAGCAATTTGAAAAATATATCCAAATAAGGGATGGATATTAGAAGAGAAACAGAGTTTACACATTCTGTAGTAATAAAATCAGCAGAGTTTAACACCAACATCTTTATGTCACTAGAATTTATCGTAGTGTATATACTGGTAGATTAAAATTGCAAATAAGCAGTACAGCGAATGCAAAGGATAAGATCAGAAAGCGTTTTAAAAAAAGCAATACATGAATAAGAAATGAAAATACTCATCGATTTTTAAACTTCCGAGACCGGACTGTGCATTATATAGTTTACTGCTACCTATTATCAGCTAAGTAGCATTAAGAAGTTAGCCTCAAGCTGTGTCATTGAAGCATCTTTAAGCCGAGTCGACATGTTATCAGAAAACAAGTATATAAGTTCAGTAAGAATTAACCAACAGGAGTTAAAAAAAAATCAATGAATAACAAATCTGCTTAAAGTCGAGAGTATATGGATTAGGCGTCCTCCGGCAATCTGTGATACATGGTTTTCTATTCACCCCATTACATTTTCCGTGACAAAATTTTCAGAAAGCGAAAAGATTGAGCGAAGATATTCACGTTTTAATTAGACCCTCATCTCTGGTTTTACTCTAATGTATAAAGCATTTTTATTATAATACACAATTTACCAATCAAGTAGCGATTTTTTTGTTAACAATAATTAATCAGTATCAACATGTCATGGGGGGATAATTAACGAAAATTAACAAACGCAATTAAAGGGTAGAAACAGTTACAACAAGTGGATTGCATAATGCATAACTTTGGAAAAATGAAGAATAATTAAGGCATAAGCGAGTACTCAAGTTGATTACGTAACAGGTCATTAAAGAAAATAAAACGATTTGGAGAATGTTAACTTCTAATTAAAGATGAACTAGTTAGAAAAATAAGAAAATAATTTGGACAATTATAATTTTTAGAGGTTTAGGGGGAGGGTGGACGAAGTAGTCTGGTGTATATACATTCATGTAACGATGCTCAAGGTAAAGAAGGAGGAGATCGGCAGTTTTTAAGCCTTTTATTGTATTTATTACTTATGAATGTGCTTTTGTTGATGATTTCAGTATCTTAGTCCTGAAGATTTCCAGTTCTTAAAAATGTCAAGAACACCAGTATCTGCACAAAGCTACCTACCCCTCGGTCGACATGAAATAAAGGTATCGCATTTGGTCAGTATCTTGTTAATGGGCCTAACTGGTAAGCGAACTTCAAGTCCTACTTGTCCGCCTCCTGAAGAAAGAGGTCCTTTTACATACTGGATGGGATGTAAGTTTTCAACTTTTTTCAACCATCGTACATTTAGTGAGTGTAAAATCCTCTGCAAATAATTCGTAAACAAGACATATCAATAGTACTTTTAGTTTAAACTGCAAGGTTATACTCAATGAAATATTTGCACTCACTGAATTTGTTGGAAAATATATTTAAAGCGTAATACAAACCCTCAATAGTCATTTATTGACTCATAGTTTCTCATTACGCATTTGTCGAATAGAAATGTCATAGTGACTGCCATCATTAACGTTACTAATTGATCTCTGACATGACTTGTTTGCAGTTAGTAGTCGAAGTCATGTCATACCTAAGTTTGATAATCATAAGCCGGGTGTATCAGTAGTCGATGACTCAATCACATTCAGAAATATGGATATGACAAAATGCATTTAGTTTTTTTTTGGGAAAAAAGACGTTCAGAGTCAGCTGTCCATCCTTTCAAATTTAAATTAGCTAATAAAATGTAATCCCTGAATACTTTTCGATCTTCATGAGTTCTAGGTACATCCCCAGGTATTATAATTAAGCAGTAGTTAAATATTTTATTCTTTTTCGTGTTTTGTAGTTAACATTGCTACTCCCTTATCTGACTTTCCTGGGATATTAGTGGTGTGCAGATAAGTAAGTAACACCAATTGTCCGCCTAAGGTTTATCGACAAACATCTAAACCATGCTTTCAAAAACAGCTCTCCACAAAATGCTACATTTTTGTCACCTGGAAATTTTTTATTTGCCCTTCCAGATTTACGAGTCAAAGCTTCCAATACTTTCTATCTTCAAAAATTCACATTTATAGTTATCCACATAAATATGCAGAGTGAAAAGGACAATGATTTACAAATCCTATTCGGATTGTTTCGATCACGTTAGTATAGGCTGAATAGCAATATCGTGAAATAACCGCCCAGCGAAATCACTCTTAGCGCACAGTTCCGGGAATGATGCCAACTCAAACTATTAAGCGTAGTGGCAGATATCTGCAGATAACAATATCAGCTAGTGAATTTGAACTATGACCAGTTGTTGACTGAAATCCTCACTTTCATTTGTCGGACATGTGGTCTGGCCTGTAATAACTTTTCTGAAATATAAAACCCGAAAGCCAATGCGCTGAAGTTTGAACAACAGATTGTCGAATATGATGGTGTATTTAGTAAGGGATTAACAGATTTCACGTGCGAACGAAGTAATTTACAACAATACTTGGATTAAGACGATAAAAATAAGCAAATCTAGTTGAAACTAAGACTGGTCACTGTACTTAGGAATTGACAGAATCCAAAAGGTAGTCAAATCAAAATAAGGAGCCATTTTGTGTTGTCTCTGTCAGCTGTTGCCATATAGAAAATTGTAGTTTCCCTGGTCTCTCAGGGTACTAAGAATCAGTAGAAAAGGACGCCTAGTGATAGTCAAAATTTTTGGCAGCGGTGTATTCCTTCTCTGTAATTATTTGACAACTCGTTTGCACCACTCTCCCTTACATCATTCTCTCTATCTACACACTTGTACATTACACTTTTCTAGTCTCCTATTTTGTATGCTTCTCGAAAATGTAACAACCTAAAGTGAACATATCTGCAAAGAGGTTCTAAGGTGGCTGTCACCAGTTTGCGTGATAAATTACTTCCTGATACTTTGAGACTTCTGTTTTAAAGTCATTTATGTACAAGACCTCCGTCTTAAGGTATATTAACTGTTGATTTCTCAAGCAGGTCAACAACCAAACGGTGATTCGCACGAAATATCTGAAACAGGCTGTAATTTTCTGTGTGTGAAAACAGATATTCTTATTAATGATACCACTTCGTTATCAACTGTACCTTTATTTTGCTTCCTGATTTAACGAAAACAGATTTTAATGGTTCTGAACAATGTTACTTCGCTCAAGTGGACATCATGTCTCGCTTTCTGTTATGGGATGGTGAGAAGTTGGCGAAACCAGCATGGATGCGCAGTCGTGAACATTCTGGCAAATTCATTCGTTGGTTTCGACGGGCGTCTCCACAGGTTGATGGGTTTGGAGTTGCACTGGGTATTTTCCTTATAACGCTAACATCGCTTATGGGCTCTTACATCAGAAAGACAATGAATAGAGCTCTAATACACCCAATCATACAAACTGAACTCCCACATCTTTCAAGAAATAAAAACTGTGTTTGTGCATAAAATCCCCGTAATGTATTTGCTGGTTTTGTACATAAATTTCGAGTTATCAAGTGAACTTTACTTTTTTTGAAGCATGCAAAGCATTTCTTTCTTCAGCTGCTTTCCGAGCCTTTTCGACAAAACCGACCAATTGACCATTTTCTCCTAATAACTTCAGCAGCTCAACTATCAAAGGTAGATAGTTGTGTCTGCGACGAATATTTTCTGCACGCTGAGCTGAAATTTTCTTCTTTTCATTGGCAATATTATTTTTTAAATCTGTTATGTATGCTGACGGTGGCTGTAATAGAAATGTAACAATTTAGTAGGTATTATTTCGTATAAAAATATTTTGCATCACCTCGTCTTCTCATTGGCCTTAAGTTTAGAGGCATAGTAATCACATTGAACAGCTATATCCTCTTACTTTTGAAATCTCTAGTGGAGTTTGCCAACGACCGTATACGAAGCCGAACCCATAAGTTTGTCGTTTAAAGAAAGTAAAAATGTATTCGGATACCACAACACGAATATTCTCATCTAATGCACTTATGTCTGACAAGGTGAAAATAGGGAGCGTCTTAAGTGAAATAGGCATGGTCTCTGCTTTGTTTCAATTACAGTAACCCTCTCCCTAAACTTGTCCCGAATATCCCATCGTATATTCGGGTTGCAAGTAACCACATTTCCCTTAAATTCGCAGTTAACAGTCTGACCTAAAAAAGTTCTGTGGAAATATTAGTGATTCCTGACTCATGAAGAACTTCATGGGAGTCTCTGGGATCATTTGCATAGTGACCTAATTCCTCCGGACAATCGCACTCTGGGCTTGAGTAGTAATAATTTAGCAACCAGTTACAAGTGTACTTAACTGTGTCGACTTGGATAACTAAGTCGCAGTGCGATTAACTTGTATAAATGGTAATTCTGTAGTGTAATACTGTACTGTGTAATAATTCCATACATTCAACAATACTGTTCGGAATTAAATCACTATTGCTACCGAATACTACGTTTTGATATGAAGTTTGAGAAGGACAAACAAGTCACTGGAGATTACTTCACATAGGATCTTTACACAACTAGTCGTCAGCTCTTAGACAGCTTCGAACTGAATGCACTAAATAACATGTTCCCTCAGTCCTCGACTATCAAATGTCGTTTTCACATTGTGTTGAAAGCCGGTATTTCTGTGAACCACGAGGTATCTGATTGTACGTTTGTTAAAATACATCTAGGCCTGAAACCTACTTGGCTTTCTAGGAGTTAACTTGCCGCTATTTGCGGTCGTTGCAAAATCTCTGATTTTGATGTTACATGACAGACCAATTTGTACAGAATTAGAGGTTTATTAAATTAGGACTGCAGAGAGTTAGCTGTCTCATCTGTTTCTACAACATCGGTCCTCCATCCCCAGCTGAAGTTACAAAAGCCATCTTCAATCTGAAACGAGGTAAAGCAGCAGTACTTAATGGAATGAATCCATAGGTGTTTTAGGACAGCAGAGACAATTTACTGACTGGGTTAACTAAAGTATTGCGCAACACCTGGGAATTAGAAAGAGTCCCGTTGGGCTGATGAATGTGACTGATTACCTCTGCATACAAGAAGGGAGAAAGTCTTCCCGTGATTATCACATGGGGATTAGCTTGACTAATATCGTATACAAAATTCTTGATTCACACTAACCATGCGTAGGTTAAGTGGTACTCAAGAGAAACAAACACGAGGAAATCAAACAGACTTCAAAAGAAATTCTGGGATGTAAGCATAATAACCGCCGATCAACAATTGCCATATATCTCTATCAGACAGCGGCGTTCGGTCCCGCCGACCGAGAGGTACTATGGCAGCCTTCGGTCGTGAAGGAAATGTCCAGAAAACACTCTAATCTGACCCATGCAGCCAGTCAAGAGACTACGGAGAGTTTCCATCGGAAGTGGAATCCAGCATGGATGGCCACTGCCCTTCCTGTGAAATTTCATCATAGATGCACAAATAAGCTTGTCTCTGACTTCAATGACTCAGGAATTAACTTGTTACCAGGGTATAATTTCGTTGACTGCTAGGTGAGGACGCCGAAAAAATTGCAGTCTTCTGAACACCTTGAGTAGCAATTTTCAGATGTTTGGCATGTGATTTGCTCCTGTCCAATGTAAGATGCTGCAGCATGGCCGGACTACATCGACTCCTAGCTTAAAGATAGGAAGTGAAGTAGTAGAGCGTGTTGACCACTTCACTTATTAGGGAAGTTGCATCAGCCAATGCTAACGGGATGGTCACTGACGAAATCTCATCACGGATACAGATGGCTTGTTTGGCATTTTTCATCCGAACTGATAGACGCTAGAAGACTTATTCCGGCGAGCTCCGAATTCAATGAGGAGCGAAAGCTGCACAAGAGGAAACTTACGAAAAGTCTCCGCAAGGACCGTGAACAGTGGTGGGCGACAAAAGCCAAAGAGATGGAGAAAGCCTTGAAGATAGGCAACACCAGGCAACTCTTTGGACTCATCAGGGAAACGGGTGGGAGAAGACAAATCATCAGTGAGACAATCTCGGAAAAAAATGGCACTATAATTAGCTCCCAGGATAGACGACTGGATCGTTGGAAAGAACATTATGAGGAGCAGTTTAATTTGCCCACAGCCACGCTCAACCTTCCGAGCATCCAACACCTCCCTGAATGGGATATAGACACAGGTCCTCCGTCACTAACTGAGGTTACTAAAGCTGTCACCAATCTGAAACTAGGCAAAGCAGCGAGACCTGATGGAATGACGCCAGAGGTATTTAAGTACGGTGGAGACAGCTTACTGTCCGGATTAACTGAGGTACTAGGCAGCGTCTGGGAATCAGAAGAAGTCCCATCGGGTTGGTGTAAGTCACTGATTATCCCCATATACAAGAAGGGAGACAAGTCTTCCTGTGATAATCACAGAGGAATTAGCTTGACTAATATAGTATCTAAAGTCTTAGGCTCAATAATCATGCGTAGACTGAGTGATGCTCGGGAAGCACAAACACGAGAGAGCCAGGCAGGCTTTAGACCAGGAAGAGGGTGTATTGATCATATCTTCACCCTCCGACAGATTCTAGAACAGGCATTCCTACCGGCGTCCAACAGTCATTATATTTCTTGACCTAAAGGCAGCATTCGACTCTGTCGATCGGGAAGTTCTCTGGAGATGCTTGGCTGTAAAGGGAATTCCGAGAAAATATATTGCACTGATTAAAGCACTCTATTCGTACTCATATAGCCAGGTGAGGGCTTACGGCGAGCTGTCATCTGAACTGATGACAACTAGTGGTGTCCGTCAAGGATGCCCATTATCTCCTTTTCTATTCAACTTCATCATAGATGTGTTAATGGACTTAACTCTAGGTGACTTCAGCGACTCAGGAATTGACTTGCTACCGGGGAATAATCTCGTTGACTTGGAATATGCAGACGATATAGTCGATATAACTATAAAACTTGGGCACTGTGGTAGAGTATAATTCCATTATAGATAAGATTTTATTTTGATAAATCGCACAGTGTTTACAGTTATATCAGTTCATATAACTGTAAACACTGTGCGATTTATCAAAATAAAATCTTATCTATAATGGAATTAGACGATATAGTCCTTCTAGGCGAAGACGCTGACGAAATGCAGAGTCTTCTAAACACCTTGAGCCGCAATCTACGAATGTTTGGCATGCGATTCGCTCCCGCCAAATGCAAGATGATGTTACAGGACTGGACTACATCGCCGCCTAGTTTAAAAATAGGAAGTGAAGTGGTAGAGCACGTTGACCGCTTCACTTATTTGGGAAGTACCATCAGCCCCAACGGGCTGATCTCTGACGAAATCTCAGCACGAATACAAGGGGCTCGTTTCGCATTTGTTAGTTTACGCCGACTCTGGCGTAGACGAGATGTTCGACTATCGACCAATGGGCGGGTGTACTGCTCATCAGTCCGCTCCGTCCTCCTGTATGGTTGTGAGACCTGGCCACTGAGAGTGGAAGACATGAAAAGACTAGCTGTCTTTGATCATAGGTGCCTGCGTTCTATTTCCCGTGTAAAGTGGCATAATAAGGTGAGCAACATGGAGGTTAGGCGTAGAGTTCTAGGTAAACAGGGGAAATCAATCGACGAAGTCGTGAAGCTACATCGACTGAGATGGTTAGGACATGTGTTACGTATGCCAAGCCATCGCCTCCCTGGACGAGCAATGTTAGCGGATATAGGGTCAGACTGGAAAAAAGCTAGCGGCGGTCAAACAAAAACTTGGCATCAGTCAATGAAATCCACAACAGTTGGTCTAAGCCACGTAGGAAGGTGTAGACTTCCAGGCTGGGGTCCTCAGGACGGTAAAAATCTATGGTTGGAAACAATTGGTGACATGGCTCAAAATCGTTCTCAGTGGCGCAGATGCATCCACTCCCTGTGACTTATGATCTTCAATGAAACTGTTTTGTTATTCTTTATTACTCCTTTGTCTCACACCTCTGCTCACTGTTTCTATTATGCTTTTCTTGTACTTTCTTCTCTTGCTTCGCGTGCTACACGGAATGTGGCGACTTGAACTTCCGCACATTTGTGCAAAGTTCTATGTCGAAAACAGACAGACAGATCTTTGACGTAGAGGTGATTATCTGGCTGTCGACCAAAAGACGTGTGTACTGCTCGGCAGTTCGCTCCGTCCCCCTTCCTCGCTGTGAGGGAGACACGACCATTTAAATTAGAAGATATGAAAAAGGCTGTCTTTGATCATAGGTGCCTGTGTTCTGTTTCCTGTGTGAGGCAGTATAATAGGGTGAGCAATATTGGGGTTAGGCGTCGATTGCTAGGTAAAAAGGGGGAATGAATAGAGGGGGCTGTGAAGTTACATCGACTGAGATGGTTAGGACGTGTTATGCATGCCTAGCCATTGCCTTCCTCGACAGCCAATGTTAGCTGATATAGGGTGGATCAAGTAGGAAAAGAGCTAGTGATGGTCACACCGAAACATGGCATCAGTCAATGAAATTCATAACAGTTTAAAACACGTGGGGCTGTGTATATTTCTACAGTGATTGGGGTCCTTCAGGTGATAATAACTAGTGGATTCAGACTATTGGTGATGTGCCTTAAAATCGTTCCCAATTACTGGCCCAGATGTATTAATTCTTTGTGGTTCATCATATCCAGTGAAACTCTATTGACTTTATGTTACCATGTTTACCTCACACTTCTGTTTGGAGTTTTTATCCCATTCTCTTTGTGTGCTGCATGAAGAACTCAAACTGCCGCACATCTGTGCAAGGCTCTAAGTTGAATCCAATCAGTCACAACACATTAAATATGATGCCATGTAGTTTCCAAAAATACGCACTTCAATGGAACGGTGGTTTGAGAAAAAGTTTTAATCTTGAGTAACATTATATGAATAACAACTGGCGAGGTGAAAATTTGGCCGGTGAAAGGATTCAAATTATTGCTATCGAATCACCAGCTTAGCATTATTTTTTTCCCAAATTGCCTATATTTAGTTGATTGAACCCTCTTATGTCACATGCTATCACAAAATCCAACAGGACACTAGTGCTCAGTAGATTTTCTTATGTTTGAGATATAAACCAACAATAAAAACTGGTTGACTTACATCGTTTGGTTCTCCTTTAACTCGAGCCAACTGACTCTCGTACATTGCTAAACGATTTGGGACAACTGCCATTATATTGAACTTCCCATCCACGCACTTTTCCATGCGTTTCATTAACAGTGGGCGTAGTGTGTCAATCCATGATGAGTTTTCAGGCACTCTCCCATGATCTATCGGACCAGGTTTAAGTCCATCTAGTTCATATAAAGTACCATTTATTGGCAGATAACCGACAAAATGATAGACGTCTTCACTAGACTTCGGTGCTTTCTCGTCAAACTCGAATAACTGGTAACTAGTAAATCGTGAGAGTTAATTAACGCCTTACTTGCTAAAACTGTTATGTACAAGCCTAATTTGATCAGAGTTGCTCATAGCTGCACCTTTCATCTAAAATATCAACTAATAAATATGTAATATCATACCGTACTGTCAAAGTCCGATACGAATGCCTTGAATTGGGCTAAAGTTGGGCCTATGGGGACCTTATCATCGATATTTAACAAAATATTAATTATGGCTTGTGTTGCACACGCATTAGAAATAGTCTAATAAAATTGCAGTTATTGTTGGTAGACCACAAGTTACTTGTTTAGCAAAAAATATGCCTTTGTTGTTTTCATCAAGAATCACTTTCCCCATATCTTCCTGCTTGTCATCGTAACTAAATAGGAAAATAAATCCATATGCATCCGAAACGCTGCTTGTTTCATATAGATCATAGACCTCTTCACACTCCAAACTCTCCACGCCTAGAATATTTTTGGCGAACATTTGGCACTTACCAAAACCCTTGATTAATTCACTAAACACCCCAGGGTCACTTTCAATTAAACACCAATTGTCGTTTGTGGACATATCCTACACTGCGTAGAGAGTGGGAATCCAGTTCATTGAGGCGCGCACTCATCCAATATCCAATACCGTTTTTATCACCCAGTGTAAACCAATTTGATTTCTTTGTACTCGCTCCTGGATTGTGAGATGAAGGTTCCTGGTCTTCGGTAAGCTTCTGCATAGTCCATACCACCACTCGACTGGAGTTGATCCTTTCAACAGTCCTCCGGTGTCGTCGGCAAAAGAAGACATAATAATAATATATATATAATTAGTGTAGGTTATTCAGACTAAATGACAGGGGAAGAAATAAGAAAAACGTTAAAACAGATAGTCGATTAAATTTTAAGTCGATATATACATATTTAAATATATGTATGCATTTTTTTCCTTCACGTTCCCCAGTGGAACATAGGGCTTCAAGCTAGTAGATTAAAGTTTCTATAGCAACGTTTATTTTTACAGGATGGGATTGCTAGCCTCATACTCAACCTTTCCTCTTTACCAGCATTATTTCTGGGTTAGCGAGGTAAAGAAGTGCGTCGGTGGGGGTCGAACTCAGGACCATGTGCATGGTCGGTGAGCGTCCTAACCGCATATGTATGTATACAATATCAAAAATAAGTGTACGTGTATTAGTGGAGATAGTCAGAAGAGAATGTCAAGCAGTAAAACGAAGAATTTAGATGTCTACCCATTATTAGTCCATGTAATTTTATAGGTTTAGGCCGTTTGGACGCAGTCATTGTGTCTCTGCATGATTGTCCATCCTTCGTTTAAATCTACCCACATACAGTGCCATAGCTACATTTGCCGATTAAGGTTTCCGGGGACGGCAAACCCGCAGTGAAGAGAAGTGGGAGCACACCCAGGACCTTGTTATCTGGTGAGCTATCCTTCCGGGATTTCCGTGATTAAGCCTATACCTGGAACACTTTTGTTTGGGTGATTCTGGTCATTTGTTATCTTGTAAGCAGTAATCAAATCCACCCTAAGCCGACGGTAGCTAAGTGTGAATAAACCCTATTTCTTCAGCCTTTCATTACATGGTTTATTTAGGAGACCAACCACTCCTTTTGTCACCTGTCTTTGGATTCTTTCCAAGAAGCTGGCGTCTCTTCTAAGCGGTGAGGGTGGATTGATATTATGCACTTCAAGGTGTGGTCTGACGTATGTTTTGTACAACCTTAGAAAGAGATCAGGACTGAGTGCACCTAACTGTCTATGTGTAAACCGTATGACTGCATATGCCCTCGCTAAGTCCCCCGTGTAATTTACGCTTGTGTTCATTTTTTCCGTTAGAACTAGGCCTAAGTCAATCTCCGACGTTGTGCATGACAAGCTTTCGTTGCACAGAGTGTAACTTGCATTTTGCAACCTACAGGTGCGTAATTTCACTACTTCGTACATTTTGAGGTTGAAAGTCATGCCATTGGCCACCACCCAGTCTTCCAGAATGTATAGATCTTCCTGCAGCCTGTCTGAGTCTTCCGAACACTTCATTGCCCTCCATATCTTTACGTTGTCAGCGTATAGAAGAGTCGGGCAGCTTGGACGGTATGGTAGGTCATTGATGAAAATCAAAAACATCAGTGGTCCTAGGATAGAACCCTGCGATACTCCTGATGACGAGTCGTGCCAAGATGATCGGACTCGATTGACCTTAGTGCAAAATTTCCTTTCAACCATGACAGCAGCAGCGTACCTATACCTGCCTGACTTATTTTGTGTAGGAGAAGTTTGTGGTGAGGGGTATCAAATCACTTCTTACAGTCTAGGAAGACCACATGGACTGGAACATTCATATCAGTATGATGTCCAATTTTCCCGAGCTGATAGTAGGTTAGCAACACAGGATCTGCCTTTCCTGAAACCGTGTTGGGCTTCATGGAGTCTGTCATCCAAGTCTCATAAACTGTCAATGTCCAGCTTTCGCTTCGCTGGACCTAGCGCTGTCCGTCGAAGACATTCAGGAACGCTTTGCATTAACCAACGCGAAAACCAGAACACTGATTCGCAACTCAAGAATCCCTTATTCTTACGCCAACATATAACCAACAATAATGTTATAACACAAGGTCTAAGAACAAATGTTATAGCAATAAATCACGATATTACTTCTGATAGTTTTTATCTTCCTCTGAACGGAGAACGATGAGACGATGACTGCCTGATTGATGACCCGCGAAAAATATTGGGGAGTTTGGTTTGAGCAAACAACCATGAATTGATCGTTCAATCTTCAAATGCAATGACAAGTCTATTAGTCCTATCGAGGTTTTGCCTGATGTGATAATCAATAGTACTTTCCAGTACTTTTGGTACCACTGGGAGTTCAACTACTGGTCTATAACTAGTGGCATTTTGCCTATCCCCACCTTTGAAGATTGGAGAAAGGATGGCTCTTTTCCATTCCCTTGGCAGTTTCCCAGAATCCATCGAGTTCGAATTAAGCAAGAACAGCAGTGGTTTGCGCAGAAAAGTATGGTACCGTCATTTATTTCGTTGGTTTCTCATCATCTGTTTACAGCCTAAAAAATTATGAGGTTTACGTACAGAAAAGTTTTAACATACTTGCAAATTTTACATGTTGTCAGTTGACAATTAGTGAACAGTGCTCAGAAAATTGCGCTTATATGGTTTTTACACAGGCAGTTCAAGTTAAAGCAAAATAAATTCATGCATACATTGGTTAGGGAGGGGGCGTTGATATGGCATGTTCCCTATTTGAAGTGAGACCTCTAGCTTAACCTTGACGGCATTTGCGCGGTTTAGTTGATTCGAGTTAGAGCTAGTCGTCCAGGCAAACACAATAGACGCGATTTCACCTATGAGCCTCAGTTATGTTTATGAAATCGTAATATTACATCAGTTAAATCTTCCCCCAAAACCAAGGCCACTTGAAACCAACAGCAACATAGCAACAAGCGTCACTGCGGAGATATGCAATAAAGTCGCTCAGTCGCATAAGGGCCTACAGGAAGTTTTGGTGCAAATTTTTCAGAAAAGATGGCCTGATGTAGTCACAACCTGGGGACTTTCCAGATGTGAGTCTCTGTAGCTTCCCCGGTACTACTGCCGGGTTTATTTGGAGAGTAGCCACTTGTTTTGCCTACGGTGAAGTAGTAGATCTGCCATTTTGGTCCGTACCGGTAATACCCGGATTGCTGTTTCCAATATAATCTATTTTCTATGACTTTCCACTAGGGCCCTACCTAGTGTCATCTCCAGCATTCTCAGTCAGTCCTGTATTTCGAATGGTTTGCAGTAGATTTAAACCGAATTTTCCCTGAGCATACTCCGAGCCAAATTCCAGTAATGGGGCATTGATACCTCGAGCTATGGTGATTTGGTGTCCCCGTATCCCGTATCCCTATGGT
Source organism: Trichobilharzia regenti (assembly GCA_944472135.2). Classification (NCBI taxonomy): domain Eukaryota; kingdom Metazoa; phylum Platyhelminthes; class Trematoda; order Strigeidida; family Schistosomatidae; genus Trichobilharzia; species Trichobilharzia regenti. The sequence continues at coordinate 110,863,242 of OX235262.1, read as the reverse complement.
GGTGCTGAGCAGTATCTGGTTGTGCTCTGCCGCAAAGGTGGGTGATATGTAGATGCCATCCAATAAGTGCTTGGTGTGGCCTACGGTGAAATGACACCGTAGGGAATCTGGGAGCTCAAAGTATATGGCAACTCCCCTCCTTCCTTGTTATCCCCGTCTCTTCTGACCAGAACTATATCGCTTATACCGATTTCGTTGTCAGCGATAGTGAGCGTTGGCCAGGTTTCAGTGAGAATGATTATTTTAAGGAGCATGTGTGATTGGAGCTTTCTGAAGTCACATACTTTTCCTCTCAGCCCTCTCATATTGCCGTGTGGGCAACTGACAGTAAGTCCCACAACCTCGGTGTGTTGTGGGGTAGTTGACTATACGCTGTCTGCTGGTAGGGGACTTAATATTGGGACTAGTTGACCGATTTCGATGGGACCGGCTCGTTGTCGTTTTTTTCCTTGGATTCGGGTATGACACTTGGGTGACACAGACTGTTATTTTCAGTGCCGTATCGCTCTAGTGTCACTGAGGCTTCGGGACGTAGTAGGGCCTCAGTTTGCTGCCTCCTTATGGCTCGATGTCTGCTTTCACAGCATCGGATGTGTCCTTCCATCTTCCCCTTGGTCTCGTACCCCCGTTGAAGTATCAGGAGCAACTGTTCCTTGGAGTCGAACTTGACACTTAGCTGTCTTGGGGAACTAATCAGTGTGAGACAAGAGGGACGAGGTGTCTGGAAAATCGAGATTACTCCAGAAGCACCAGAGCCCTCTGAGATGACAGCCATCTCCATTGCTGTACGTCAGGCATGTGTTTTTCACAAGCGGCGCCAGTTTCCAGCTCCGGAACACCGTGTATGACGATAAATGCAGAAGGCATCAGTTGTAGTGACTCCCTGAAGGCTCATGGTCTCGTAAACCTTTCTGTTGATTTGGACTGTAAGTCATTTGGATTAAGTATGAGTGCCACAAGATTACTGTCCGAGTGCCATCCGTAACATTCTACTGAAGATGCAATGCCAAACGTTGCTGAGAATGCGCCCCATTGGCTGAAATAGAGGAGTAAGTGGAACTGAGGTAGCACTTAAAAGAGTAGTCCACGGAAAAGACTGTTTAACCCAATGGTTTCACCACCTTGTTCCTGAAATTGGAAGTAGTGAGGTTTGCTCTGCAACTGTAGGAAGCAAGCTTGAAGATTACTGTGCTGTGTTCTCAGTATAGTTTATTCCCATAGTCTCCAGCCCACACGTAAACTAGTTTTCACTAGCCTATGTAGGAACAGGAGGAAGCACTGTATTACTTTCCTCTATCCAGGATAGGTTTCATACAGCCTTAGGAACGACTGCTGCAGAAATATACCTCACTGTCTTCCCATGATTATAACAAAGCACATACCTTCATCACTTTCTTCGTGTGGTTCGTGTCTGTCCGTAAATTCTCAGTTTGAATTAGACTGTCCATTCAATGACGCAGTGCAGGATAAGGCACTGCCACAGAAGGGTAAGGCTAATTGAGCTGAAAGTCTCAGTATTTCGAGAATTATTCAACAGGCACCTGAATAAAATGTAACTCACCGAAATTTAGAAATTCTCTTTGAGGGACTGTAGAGAGATATACTGTTGTGTATTACTATTCCCTGACGAAGAGGAACAAGTGTGTGCAGCCAGTATATCAAATACTTGGGCATCCCACAGCACAAACAGTGAGACCGCATAGCTTTCCATTTGAGAATTTCACTCTCAGTTTCACCATAAAAGAAGCGAAAAGCCAAAGATGTCTGGATCTTTAGCCGTCGAGAAACAAACTTGCTTCAAATAAGACTTCAGAAGAAAGAAAGCTTCTGAAACCTTCCTACGCAGGCTCGACTGTTTAATACGCATAAATTTTATTGTGCAGTAGTGGCCACAGTCGAGGTTATAGTTATAGCGAAAGCAATAGTCATAAGTGAGACTGGGGCTACGCAGGTTCGAGGAAGCTATCATGTGTTACATTAGTTCACGCTTGCTGCAACATAACGTGTTGCAGTAAATGTCGAATGCATGCACACCCTGAGCGATACTCTGCAGGCACGAGTGGATATAAAACAATACGAGTGTTGAAACCTGAGGATGAGACAGCAGGGTTAGTGCCGTTCATCACCAATTAGTAGGAGCGACGCTGAACACTCAAAAGTGAGTGGTCACAGGGAAGTGAAAAACTGTTTCTAATGACAATCAAACACCTGAAATTGCCGCACAATATAGCTTCCTGTAAGACTGGTCGATTCGCCAATAACCATCTCTAAATGGATATAATATTACCCATGTTCACCACGCAAAAGAGGCTATTTTCTGAAGGAAAAATACGATTGCTTTCACAAAAGCACTATTACTGATAATGCTAATGACGGCAGTAGCCTAGTTCAATGAGGCTTTATTAGCAGTGTGGAAGAATTTCTTTTTAATTTTCAAAAATATAAATGTATCAAAATTTAATTTTTTCAGTTCTCTGTTTGTCCTATCTTATTTTGTTCCTGTTCCCAGTCTTCTTGCAGTCTTCCGTGTTTTGTCTGTAAATTCTTTTGGTCAACTTCCTCTTCTGATAGTGCCTCATTTTCTACTATTCTAGAGGATTTTCTGGGAAAACTGTATTCCTAAGTTCCAGTGATGACGCTGAACTTGTGTTAACCATCTCTTCAAAAATGTAACATCGTAATTATAGCTTCGTTTATAAAAATGCGTTCAAAATTAATTCATAATTCCCAGCAAATACAAGAGGATCAAAAGGGCAGCCACAGGGAAGAAGAATACGTGTGAACAAAGATGCACAGTTTTACCTTCACTCGCGTGGTGAAGAGTGTGCAAGGAAGAGTGATGCATAGATAAACAAACAGTTGGTTCTAGTAAGGGGGACACAAAAGGTTTTAAACGGACAGAATTTTATTTTCAACTTCATAAAAAACTACAGAGAACATTTTCACTTGCCCCAAAGATTTCTTTGGCGCGCAGAAACTAATTAATACGCTACTGTCGGATTTTTATTGATTGTCTTCAATACTACGTTTCAAATACCAGTCGATTTCAGAAAACCTTTATTGTAAGTTTCTTTTTGAAAATAAAATTTAAAGGCGAGCTCCGACTTTCATTTTATGGATTTACTTGTAGTATATGTATATCCAACATTGATAATATCCATTATTACCATGAAATTTAATAATCACATGTGATTACAACAAATATCTTTAGAGATATATGTCTTATGTATCTCTTTGCATAAGAAAACGCAGGTCAACAGGCTTTCTTCGACGCTTCGTCCCATAATGGAACCCAAGCTTACATTATTTTTAAATTAATTCTAACCTACCCAAGCCAAAAATAATGCCGAAGTAAATCTGGCAAATTCTAGACTTACTCAAGTTAGTTCCGCACAAATTAAAACTTAGTCTCGGTTTCCATGTTGACTGACACCAATTCAGCGCTCTGTGATTTTTCTCGGCATTTTCAGAGGTGACTCGGCCTTTTTTCAGCCCTGTCAGCCCGGATTTAGCCCTGGCTGACATTAATTTAGAACAATCAGACAGTTCGGTATATACTGGGAAATTGACGATTCGGAAGTTCAAGCAACAAAATTGGCAATCCAATAACCTACTCATCACTCACTTTGTTTAAAAGTACGAAGCACAGGAGTGAATATTTTGTCCCTATGTGTTGGGATAATAATGCACTTGCAAACAATATTCAGATAAGATATTCGGAAAATTGCTTAAATGAGTGTCGAGTGTTTGAATATCCGTAAATTTCTAGCTTTAAATGGTGAGATGAAGTCATCACTAAAGTCACAGTATGGTCGAAAGCGAATTTGTTCTTCACTTTCGCCTCCACTATAATTCCTGGTCTACCTAAAGCCAGAGTAACATTATGCAGTAAATAAGATGTAGATATAGTATTCAGATGCTCACTTCTCCTTCGGTAAACTCAATGCTTTTAGTATCAGATTCTTTAGGTGCATGTTTCACACCTGTCCTTTTCTTTAGGTAGACTTACTCAGCATAACTCTGAATTACCTGCTTGGTCATATCATATCCACAGTGTGAAGACTATCTAATCTTACGCCTATAGGATTCGAAGATAAATACTTCTAATGGCCCATGCAGCTAGACGTCATCAGCAATATGTTTCAGCGAATGGGTATTGCAAAAAATATGTTCACTTCCGAAACAGTTCTTATATTACAGCGAGAAATCTGTCCGACCAGCATCCCAAAAAAGAGGGCTGTATTTGGAACCAAACAGTGAGCACACTACTAGTAATAGTCTTCAGATATTAGAGTACAGGGGCGGCGGCAGAGTATTCCTGAGTAGAATGGGATCCAAATGTAATGGAGAGTCTGCACTCCGTCGCCTTCCATTGGCTAATCTCAGCTAACTACCGACATTTCCCTTAAAAATCAAAAGAAATGGAGTCTTTACTTACATGTTAGCCGTTATTTATATCTGCAATCACCTTATCACCCATTTACTTTTCTCCCCGAACTTCAAGAAAAAGAAACACCAACTTCTTAACAACACCAAGGTATATAAGATGTGTGAGCTGCATAGGGAATGATTTAACAATCTCAAGTCTCGTATCTGGTTCCCATTAGGAAATGTCATTCTTCCCTACAAACGGCGACCGGTGACTTCATGCTTATCACAACCTGTTTTTCCATTGTAACCTAGTTTGTTTGACGTGAGAATGAGCATATAAACGCTAGAGCACTAACAGTCACACTGCTACCCAAATTGTCAACATATAGCTGTTATTGTAAAGACCTTCAATTTAGCTAATAGGTCCCTAGAAATCTCGCTGAAGTTATCAAGTTTCCTCAGTCCACCATGTATGCCGACTGAGAAAAAACATATGGTGTCATGATACGACCTAGGAATGGCCACAGTTGCTGCGAAGAACTGTTCGATATCGTTGAACTGTCAGAATGTTGAAAAGTGTCATAGTCAACCGAACTACCTGGATAACATATCAATAAATGTGTAAAACTTGGGCACTGTGGTAGTAAGTAATTCCATATTAGTTTGTTTATTAGATGTATCACACAGTGAAACAGTATTATTTACTGTGTGATACATCTAATAAACAAACTAATATGGAATTACTCAGATAGCGTTTCAGATTTTCCTTCAGTTCAAAATGCTAGTAGATACCTTGTCCAAAAATCTAGATACACATATACCGCTATCTTTTAGCAAACCTCTGATGGTTGTTGGCGCATGTGGATTGAATTTACGGATACAGTCCAACATTTCCTGCTCACCAACTCCTGTAACATTCGATGATAGTAACATTTCCATAATCGACCTTCTAAGCAGCTTTTTGTACGTCATCTTCATAGGAACAACCTGAAGTCCTATTAAAAATATCTATTACACAATAATGCATATTACGGTTCCTCTGAGTTGGTGAAACAGCGGTGAGGGTCTCATTAGTACTAGTTATACTCACTGTTCCCTGTATAGTTGAACTTGAAAACAGAGGTACTGTATTGTCCCTTGACACCTCTTCACTAGATGCACACTGACGTTTCTAGAAATTCCATTCACTAAAAGCTGCATCACATAATCGTTTATGACGTTGGTAAAACGTGGAGTAGCTGTATCCAAAGCATTCATTTAGCCTGCCAGAAGATCTGCTTCTCTTACAACTTTTGATATAATGTTGAGTACCCGTACCTAGCACATTATCTGAGTTGTTTTCCTGATAGTAAAAATGAACAAACAGTCTACACCAAAAATCTCACTCACCTGCATGCCTAATAAATCCTCGAATAATGATCTTTTAACATACGGACCACATCTTATACACCTTTTGCCAAATATGCGTTTTTTATAATAAAAGGGATGACAATAAACAGTGACCATATGGTTAACTGTAATCACAACTGTAAACATGTACATTCCTTCTCTCTGTTTTCGTGGGTTAGAATTAAATATTGATACGTTATCACAGCAGCTAATCAACGCCATTCTGTACCATTGTACAATGATTAGTATTGCATTGTCTTTGGGAGTTTAGTGGTTGGTGTAAATTCTGGATTTGAAGGGTCTTATTGGTTTCCACTAATTCACTCCACTAATAGAAGATACGATTACCCGTTAAACATAGTCACTAAGTTGCATAGTCTTTGGACACTCCAAGCAAATTTTATTACTTTAGCATAACGTCATGAAGTTAGTTTATCAGTTGTTGGGTAATGGAGCCTGGTCAACTGGTTAGGTTGAAAAGTTTCACTTTTGGAACTGCTAAGAAAATGTACTACGCAAGGTAAGTTATCGTCTACTTTTTCACCGGGAAAAGTCAAGATGTGTCAAACTGGAAGTAGTAGCATTTCCTAGAGTCTCATACTGTTTTCACAATTTTCAGGAAGTGTAAGCTTATTGGTTTAGGTCAACATGATGACTAGACCTGATGGTTAGAAGTTATCAGTCAGACTAACTTCAGTGATATCTGCGACTTTATACTGCATTTTCACATAAAGCGTGATATCTTTTGCTGTTTTGTCTGACATTAAGGTTTCTGAGTAGTGACACCATATCATGTACTCATGTCTTTTAACATGAATAGGAGTGAAACGTGCAGAGAGTGTGCAGTGTTTTTCTGTTTAATGGTAGTGGCTATCCCGAAGTTTTATCACTCGTATGAAATGAGTCATTTTTAAGTAATCATGAATTAATGAGTAAGCGTTTAGAGACAAATGTTGTATGTTACTTTATTTAATTTACGGATGTATTGTATTATTAGAAAGTAATGCACGAATCATGTGTAACTGATGGCAGAACATGTTTTGAAGACCTATCCTTATAAATATCAGTAGAGTATATATTTGAGTGTAATTCTCGTCTGTAGTTCTGTAATGTCACCTGGCTCCATAACCAAGTGTTTTACCCACTGATTTACTATTTTTTGCGCAACATTGGATGTCTGACTAACATTTTATTGGAACAAACTGTATTTCGATTATCTAAAAAACGCCTGCTGCCACAGTCTAGTATGAGTTAGTTTGATTGATAGTGATACTACCAGACTTGTTGTGACTCTGTTCTCTTCGAAATTTCAGTCAGTCGAAAACTGCGTACAGATATCTAATTAGTGGCATTTGTTGTTTGATAAACTCAACGAATGTTGACTAATGCAAATACTTTTACTAAAAAACATGATTGACTGGGTTTTTTGAGTGTGAGCAATCATTTTTTGCCTAGCACTATTTATAGTAAAGCTAACTACCAGGTCGTATATGCATGTTTCTGAGTGAGTAAATATTATTCTTTTGCATATATATATATATATATATATATATATATATATATATATATATATATAACATGAACACATATCAAATTGAATTATTAGTGATTTTTGTGGACTTTCTTTCTAGTGTAACGTACCATGACAAATACCACACATGCATATCTATACGAAAAACATGGGCCAGCTCACATCACTCTAGAATCTCTTCTTGATTCTACAGGTCTTACACCCCCTTCTCCTCTCGCAGAATCGATTGGTACTTCTCTAACTGATATGAATTCGGTGTCTGCAATAAAATATAATGTACCACACAGTTATTATGCTAATCCTACTATTTATGTGATGGATCAAACAACTAACACTACCGAAAATTCTTCCATTAATGAGTCTCGAAAGCAAACATTGTTGCAGAATGTGTGTTTGGAACTTGTTTATCTTCTTAAAGATCAAGATGTTAATGGCTACTTTCTCTATCCACTGCCACACTCCAGATATTCTGAAGTAAGATTTTACTGTTTCGTATCTGTTTTGGTCAGTAGTTAGTTTTTTCCTAGGCTTGTTTCATGATTTTTTTTAAATAATAGTACTAATTCATTAAAAAAATTGTCGAAGGCTTTATGCTTTGATTCATATAAGAATGAAAAACTCATGTTTTCCTTTGAAGTGTTTGAAATTTGAGATTCTTTTGACAAAGTATGTGTTATCTGTAGTTTTGGTGTTGTTATTAGCGAACTAAAAGGATTCAAACACTGTACACATTTTAGCCTTACAAAACACCTGAAATAATAAGATCATTGTTCTTCGGTATGTTACATATTATGGTCGATAGCTTAGAGCACATGTATATCAATTCATAGGACAAAACCTAAGGAGAGGTATAGATTTATTTTTATTTCACTGTCAAATTTCGCATTAAAATAAATGGGCTTGCCATATGAAGGTGATGTCGTTGAGTCCAAAGAAGAAGCAAAAAAAATTGGCTGGGATTCTAAACGTGAGTACAAGAAAACTTTTGCATCTTTATTGTTGAATGAGAGAAGGAAGAAGTATAATAACTAATGTACGTTTTTAGGAAGAGGCCAGTAGTCGAGAAATATTCACTCGGTTAATTAAAAACACTCAAATTAAGTATGTATATTTCAAAACTGTTTGATCGCAAAGCACGATGGTAACAGCCAAAATACTAAAGCTCAAAGTTGTGTAGAAGAGAGACACATTTCATCTATTTTGGTCACTTAAAGACAGTAGATTTGTCCCATTCTGTCTTTGTAAGATTCGTAGGAGCAATAAAATATCTTGGATCAATGTTTTGTTAGTGTCTCGTTTAAATTTTGTTGAAAAAGAAAAATATAGGACCATAAATGAAGTGGTGCGCCGGTGGCACAACGGTAGGATGCTCGCCAACGACTCATGTGGATAGGGGTTCGATCCCAGACCAACACACTCCTTTACTTCACTTAGCGAGTAATAAGACTGGTAAAGAGGGAAGGTTGGTTATGAGGCTACCAATCCATCCCATAAAAGTAAACACCACTGCTATCGAAACTTCAAAGCTCTAACTTGAAGTCCTATGTACCACTGGGAACGTGAAGGAATAGGAAAATAATGAATGACGTGAAATGTTATCTGATGAACTGGATGATTTTAATGCATTACAATATTAAGATATATTCTGTCAGTTGTTTAAAGCTGTTCAAAAATGAAGGTTCGAGCATCGGAAAAAGCAGAACTATATTGCATTACACCTAAGTAAATCGTTCAGACACAGTGGTTAGGACTCTCGCCGACCTTGCACATGGTCCAGAGTTCGATCCCCTGCCGACGCACACCTGATATCAATGGTAGGCCTGCAAAATTTGGGCTACAGATATCCATGCTGAAAATTCCATACTTGTACTAAAAATACAGTGTGGAATCAAGCTGTAATAAAAAAATGTAAAATAATATGATATGTTGAGGAAACTTGGATCAGTTTTAAGTTCGAAATATTCGTCGTAAAGAACATGTTTTCGCCTTTCCAAGTTAGTCGAAGGTGATATTGTTTTGTGTTTCAACCGATTTGCCATCTAATGAACAAATAAGTATTTTTAAAATTCATTCAAAAGTCCTATCTGTATTTTTTCAATCTTTAGTCTTCATCGCATTCACTTGGATTATTAGATGTTGAAAAACAAGTCTATAAGAGATATTACAAGAGTTTATCGGAGTTTCAGGAAGACATTATTGGCTTACTCACAGGTGCTGTTCGATATTATCAGGTTGAATCAATGGCACATAATGAAGCACAGCGACTACTAAATCTGAGCAATGATTGGTTTAATTCATTATCTCCAGAATATGCTATTAACTTAAGTCATCCAGATGACAATTCACCGTTGGTTCAAAAAGGTGCACAGACTGAAAGACCCGATAATATTGACGATAATGACCTCATACCTAAGGAAACCTACTTGAAAATTTTAAATCCAGATAATTGTGGTATTATCAACAAAACAGAGCGGGTTCAAAGTATTGGAGATGAGGTTTGTTTTTAATCTGTTATTTCTTTTATTATTCCACTATGATCATCCTTACCATATAATTTATCACGATGATATGAGTGTCATAATGTTTACTCGGTGGTATGCTTCAATTCTTTGTATTGAGCGTTGGGCAGGATAATTATAAGTGTGAAGGATGCTGTCCATCACCGAAGAACTGAGTTTCTTAATTTCTCTAAAGTCAGTATCTGTTGGTTGGCTAAATCGGTACCACAATATAAACTTTCATCCAAATATGTCCCTGTGTAGTGTGCCGAACAGTCAGTCAAATACGTATCAGACTTCTAGTGAATGATCATCACTAGTGAAATATGATCAAATCCTTTAAACAAAACGGTTTTCACTATATCCTGATGTTTCATTAACATGCTTATGCGAACCTAAGTCATGAATGAACTACCTTCTCATCGATTATAATAGAACTACAGCCGGCCTTTTATTATAAAGCAGTCCTTTTCAGTAGCACGATAGTATTCATTTAACAACCGTGTAAATTGGGACATTATGTTAATTGCTTTATAGTCTTCTATAGAAATGGATGCGTTGTTGTCGAACTCATTCTTACAAAACTGTTGGAACATAGCTCCTATTTTATTCGTAGATAATGAATAATTTTCTATACTAGTTTCTTCAAGGGGCTTACTGTATGGTAGCAAAAAACATCATCCCTAGAGAAATTTCTTATTGTTTAGGGGTTATCAGCTGTACTGAACCTATTCTCAGTTATTGCATGCACTCCAGTCACATTGCATCCAGTCAACAATCTCACCTAGGATAGCTTCCTACTTGAGGATTAAAACTACCTGTTAAGATGATATCCAAACTTTTGACTTTTGGCAACAAAGTAGACAGTTTGTGATAAAAGCCACTCTTTACTTCGTCAGGATTTTAGTCATTTGGCACATGGAAGGAGATTACGAAAAGGTATGAACGAGTATCATGATCTTTCCGTGTCACACATCCTTGCAACCAGATAAACGACAGATTGAATGCCCATTGGGAACCGACATAGTAGGTAGTTTTCTGCTGTTGACGTGATTACTTTTTCTACATCATCGAGTTGACGGAACTCAGCAAAGAATTTCTTGACACCCTTAAGACAAACTTCACCATGCTTTTCACATGAGGTTAAGTTAATGACTACATTTGTATGCATGTCTTAGAAACATCACGTACATCCAGAGCCTTAGACATCAGATTTTTAGCCAGTGAAGCCTGCTGGCCTATTTAATATAAAACCCGAACGTTAAAGCCTTTGATGTAAAGATGACAGCGTAGCTTTTAGAGACTGAGGACGAGGTTTCTCTGGCTCAAACCTCTATTGCTGGTCACAGTTAGAAAATGGAGAAACTGTCAGCTGGATAGTGTTAGCAATGTAATGAAGGCAAGAAGTTGACAGTAGGTAATGAACAAAAAATTTTGTTCACTTCAATAAGAAGAAGAGTGACAAATTCTGTACTTTTTGATACTCGCGGATTACATTGAACAATGAACAAGTAGCTTTGGTAACATTTGGAAATATGTTCGAAAGTGTGTTAGAAGATCTAGGTTATTTTATGCATTGAACATGTAACTTTATTTAAATTTTTTATCTGTTCTACTGTTTTGATAACTTTTTATTTATCTATTTACAGGCAGGTCACTTGTACTCAGGTTCCTTTTTACTCCCCACTGGCGGCTATCGAGAAGATCGACGCAATAAAGTCATACCATACACATATTTGGACTACGGTCCCTATTACTCATTTGCTCCTATCTACGATAGCGGGGCTTCTCATTGTACTCCTGAATCGAACCAGTTGTTACTAGGGACAACTTGGCTTCCAGCTCGTACTCCATTGATGCTCGGCAAACGTTCCTTCGATGGTTTGGATTCAAACAGTGGTTTGTGTGACATTGAAATCACAGATGAAACAATATCTACCGTTTTGGAAATGGGGGACCAGCAATTGGCTGTTTCCCTGGCAGTTGCAGAAAGTGAACAGCGTACAGCTGAACAAATGTCGTCTGAATTGGAGGATATTATTCCCGGCCCAGATGTACCTGATGAATTTGTGTTTAGCATGTGTTTGGCCAATACATTTACTCGTGATCTTATTAAAAGGGAAGAAGAACGTTGTGATATGGATTCAAATGATTCGTGTAATGAATTCAAAGAGTCGAAGACAATAACCAATGGAGAAACTTCAGAGGACTGTGTGGGATCTTCAGTTGCCATCTGTGAATTGGATTCCATTTCTCATCATAATTTGGCAGATTCAAATATCAGTACATATTCTGGAGATCAAAGTTAGTTGGTTTCATGATAGTTACATATAACTTTTTTTTTTAAGTTTCCACCTTTCCAAAATTTCATGAAGTTAGTTGGTTATTTGTTGTGAAGGGATTTAACTGGTATTTATGTCGGTTCCATTTAGTTTGACTTTTTTCTGAGTTCCTGGAAGGAATCGTTAACTGTACTACAATTGTAACAACAGAAAATAAGAGCCAGGCAACAGATCGTTTATTAAGGAAATCACTTATTTATAGATTTTCATGTACATATTATAGATTATAGCAAACAAACAGTATTCTGATTGGTTGTTTGTCACAGAAAGTTAACCTTGCATCTCTTTGTGGCTGTTTCTGGAATGTCAGATCATCTATATGTTAACCGTATTCGCCTACGCAAAGCCTTTATTCTCATTTTTCTCACGACCAATATTGGGGACATAAACATTGACGTAAATTGCTGTCCACCAATTTTGACTGACAGCCATCTCTCACCACACAATCAGTGCATTTGATAGTTATATATATAGAATTATGGACTTGTTGTTTGGTAGTGGTACATTGGCGTGGTCAGCGTTTTATTTACAAGTTTCCTTTTTGATCGGACACTAGTTAGCAACTAGTGTAATGTGTGTGTGTGTGTCTAGTCTTATCTTTGGTGCAGACTGAATTTTATCAGTCAAGTTTGCAATGTGACCACCATTCTAGTTGGCTTGCCATCACAGTGCACTTGTTGTTGTTGATATTAGACGGTTAGAGGCAGTCGACAGGAAGTCTTGGACCTAGATTTCATGCTAGTTGACACTCGTCAGCAAGTGATGCGGTTTCGAATCTCGGTAGGGACATGAATTTCTTCAGGATAGTAAGTGCCAACTAACACGAAACCTAGGTCCAAGACTTCCTGTCGATTGCCTCCAATCATCTAATAACAAGTTTCCCTATATGTGTACTTCTCACTAGGTGCCCAATTATTTTCGAACCATTCGTTCAAATCTTAATCACAGTTCATCATATGAAGTGTTCCAAGTAGTTGCATAATGTTGTGTGTGTGTGTGTGTGTGTGTGTGTGAGGATAACTCATTTAGATATACAGTTTTTGACTTGTACAAATTTCTCTTTTCCACTTGTCAATAATTCTTAATTTTGTAAAATGATGATATAATGATAGTGCGAATTTTTTTTGTTTTGCTTTTTATTCATAGATAACATTAATGATACAAGTCAATTGGAAACAGAATTAATAAAATCTAGTGAAGACTTAAATGCACTTTACTGTGCACAATATTTAAGACTTAGTGATACATCACAAGCTGCAAATCATGGTTCAACAATACAACCAAATTCAAAAGAATTATCCATTGCGCATAGATTAACAGAAAGATTAATTAAACTAACAAAATGTGCTCGTCCTCAAGATGTTATTCACTTACATTCAGTAAGAAAAGCAATGGGTTTAAATCCTGATGATTATTTTTTACCTGAAGATTTGAATTCAACGGATAACTTGGTTGTTGGTGCTGAATAACTTGACTGTCAAAATGTCGCGAAGTCTTTTGATGTCGTTGTTTTTGTTGTATAATGTATAATATATATACTCTTTTATTCTGAAGCCTGTGTTGCATTCCTGTTGTGGCCTAGTATTAAGGTCAGCAAGGCTGTCTATCAGAGTAAAAGTAATATTTAAATGTAAATAAGTAGTTTACTATTGTCCTTCCACATTTTTGTTTCTCTACCAAATTTTATTTATAGTTTTTTTTCACATTATGTATTATACATGCTTTTAGCACACCTCATATCCTTATCAATATGATGTTTTCTAATATATGTAAATTATTATTCAGTCTCTTTTTTTACGCATAAATATATTTATAGTTACATATTATTATGTTTATTTTTTGATAAGCACTTACGGCATAAAAGTTAAGTTCATGTAACCATTATCGTTTAAAGAAAAAAGAAAGATTACCAGTGATTCTCATTCTACTGAAGTTGATGTCTTGAGGCATTAACTAATCCATGCTGTGATGAATTGAAACTTATTTTGATTATTCTTGAAATCGTTATTATTATTATTACTTTTCCTGATGTCTGATAACGACAACACGTAGTAGGTGGTGACGTCAAGCGAAACGAAAGTAAATTTCTGACATCCTAATTTCATCATTTTTTTTCTTTTTTACACTATTCAATCACTTCTAGGATGAAAACACTCTTATGCATTTGAGTGATACAAAAACCTGGGCTATTTGTTCGAAATTGCCAGTTCTGTAATGACTTAGATTTATATTTCTTCTGCAATCGTCACGCATTACCTCACTGGTAATCTGCTAATCCTAGTTTATCCAAGACAGTCAATAAAACATTTATTGGAACTAATGTATTTCCCTATAAATACCCTAGTCCAAGGATGTTATATCAGAATCAGTGATCCTTAAATAAGCATTGTATCGTATTCAAATTTAGCATACCATACATTCTAGTGATTGAGAATTACCTTGGTTACAAAATGATAAATGTTGTAGACAACAGGTATACACGGTGTGTAACTTTAATTTTAGCCGTAGTTATTAGTCTGTCTTGGTTTCCTGAAAGTGTGTTTATTAGTATGTAAACTGTAAACTTGTAACATTCACAACCTTTTAAAAGTCAATCATTTGGAGCCAAAGTAAACATTCATGTTTATTCAAATTTTAGATACATAACGGAAGTAACAACATATAGAATTCAGGTACTGTTGTAACAACAGAAGACAAAGGCCAGGCGACAGATCGTTTATTTAGGGAATCAACCCGTACTTATAGATTTTCATGTACATTATTATAGATTATTGTAAGCAAACAAACAATCTTCTGATTGGTAGTTTCTCGCTGAACGTTAATCTTTCATCTGTTTGTGACCGTTTCTTGAAGTTCAGATTATCTAATCTGCAAATTGTATCCGCCTACGCACAGTCTGCTGCGATTGGTTGTTGAGTCAGTCTGTGTTCTTATTTTTCTCATGTCGAATATTGAGGACGTAAACATTGACGTAAATTACTGTCTACCAATTTTGGTTAGCAGCCAGCCCTCACCACACTTTTACTGAATAGTGATCACTCAATGTTTTAACTGTGTAATGGTCACATTACTGTAATCTGATTAATTATTTATGGATTATAAACACTTCTTGATCAATGAAAAAAGCCCAATGGTACTCTCTCAGGTGAAAAACTAAGAAATGGAAACACATGGAAATTGAAATCTACTGTTCACTGTTGTTTTCTCAGTATCATATCAATATGATATAATCTCATAGGCTTGGCACAGTGTCGAAAATAAGCGAATAATTTAAATCTACGCTATAAACTGGAGTAGAGAATAAAAGGTGTAATGGATTTAGAACTCCGCTCAGAATAGGCTGGTTTCAGGAAAGGCAAATCGTGTGCTTATCAAATAGCTACTATTGCGCATCATCATAGGAAAGAGCATAGAATGGCAGTCAAATCTCTACCTCAATTTCATTGACTTTGAAAAGGCCTTCGACTGAGTTGACGGAGAAGTATTTTGGAAACTTATTCATCACTGTGATGTGCAGTGCCCAGATCTTTATCAACCTCATTCAACAACTGGCTATATGACAATACCACTTGTCAAGTGATCCACAACGGAAAACTCAGAGAGACGTTCGAGGTGAATACAGGAGTAAGACACGGCTGTTTGATTATTATCACCGATGATATTCCTGATTGTGGTGGACTAGATTATGCGTCCAACTGTGACCAGCGAGAAGGCAGGAATACTCTGAACCACCAATAAGAAGACTTTAGGAGGTTTAGATTTCGTGTGAGGATGATATATGTCTAATGTCACACAAACTCGAAGACCTTCAGACGAAAACTGAGAACTTGGTAGAAGGAGCAGTGCAGCAAGGATAGGACCTCAAGTGAACATAGAAAAGACGGAATTGATCAATAGAGACAACAAACAGCACCAATCACTGTTGACGGGAGGAATTTGAAAGAGCTAACTTCCTTCACTCATCTAAGAAACGGTTGAAGATGTTAAGGCCAGGCAGAATCGGAAAGGCAAGATAGACCTTTATCAGTCTGAAATCGGTTTGGAAATCTTCCACGCTCAGTATAAGGAACAAGGTTCGGGTTTTCAAAACAAGTGTTAAGTCAGTCAGTTCTAATATAGGTTAAAAACTTGTCACCTGCGTCGTTAAAAGCATTGCAGGCCACTTCAGACCTTTATCAACAATTGCCTTTTGCGGCTACATACTGAAGATCAGGTGGCCGGTCAGAAAGTGTTTGTAACAAGAAACTATGGGAACAAACTAAACAAGAACCTATCGTTCATTAAATATGTAAGGGAAAATGGAGATGGATTGGGCATACGCTGAGTAGACCGTCGAATAACACCGCATGCCAGATCCATGAGTGGAACCTGAAGGGGAAGCGACGAGTGGGTCGTTCAAGGGTGACATGGAAAAGATCGTGCTAGGAGGAGATGAGAGATTATGAACAATCGTGGGTCCAGCGAAAGAGGACAACAGAAAATAGAACAAAGTGCAGATGTGTTGTTGAGGCCCTATGTTCCTTTTAGAACCCAAGGGAATAACAAAACAAAAAACCACAAACTGTGTTATTTTTCATTTACGCTTCGTCAAAAAATTTGCGAATCTTTCGTTTTCTATATGTTTGAACGAATAAACAATAATCAGTTAAATAAAAATTACTCTAAAGCTTCGGTAAAAGATTTCTTTGTTGAAATGGAATTCTAATTTGTATTATTTTACTTTAGTTTTACTACTTTCTTGTTTAATTATTGATCAAAAGGCAAAATATTTATATAGTTCGTACAATCAGTTTAAAGAGAAATCGTATTTCATTTAAAAATATACCGAACAACATTTTTCATTAAGATATCATTATTATCTTTATGTGATTTGTATCATTCTTTTACAGGATAAAACTGTTCATTGTGTGTACTCTATCAAAGAAGTCACATATTTTTCATCCAAATAGGTCTGAAAATTTTATGAGCGACTGATCTTTGGCATGAAACAAGATGATATTGTACCCATCGACGTGTTTTACCTTCACATTTTGCACGATATGCACAAACATTCCACCTTTTTGTGTATACAAGATATTGAATAGAATGTTTAAAATGTCAGATAATAAAAGAAATAGGAATGAAAGTAAATGATACTTTAATGGTTTTGTGTTTAATTATCCTTGTGATTCGTAAAGAAGAAGCCATACTGACAATCGTATAGTGTTATTTCAACTTTGTATTAGTACAAATTAGATTTAGCTGTCCACCATAACATTTTAAGTGGTACATTATCGTATTAATTATAACCAGTCAGTTAGTCTTAATATTTGTGTATAAGTTTGTATAAGTACACTAGAAAAGAATAAAAATACCTCAGGTAGCTATATGATTGATCTGTACAACTTGGTAGATGAATTTAGTTTCAAGGTCTATAGTAGGTGATAATATCAGTGCATCGTCGGAGATTCAATGGCGAAATGCCCACTAACCACACGCAGCTGGTCTGGGTTCATTTCTGGGCTGAAGCCCTCCTAAACAGCCTAGTCTAAAAGCTGGAAAAAAGAAGGAAACGTTGGGTGTCAGGCTAGCAACCGCATCACCGCTGCTGAAAATTCTAAACTTGAAGCACTAAGTTTCACTCGGAACATAAGAAATGAGAAAAAAGTCTCGAGTATGACTTAAATACAAGTGGATATTGTAGTGATTTGTCATATGGTCCTTGAAGGAACACAACATATTTCGATCTAGCATAACATGGATTTTAGTGATAACGAGTTACCCTAGTAACAAAATGATGAAATTGGGCGGTTGCAGTAGCAGAGAACGTCAGTTAGCTTTCTAACTCAAATTGTTTTTCATGGTAATTTTAAATTCCTTACATTTGTTAGTATACCCCTTCAGCTTCCTAATAAAGGATTAGCAATTGGCCAGCATGTTAGTATAGTTCCAATGTTGTCTTCCTCTTTTGATGTAGCTAACACTGACAAAGGATTATTTCCTAGATGACATAGTCAGCACCAGTAATAATCACACAACGTTCAAACCAGTTTATACTTCAAAAGTGTATCACTTCTTTCATTATATTGGTGGTAGAAATTGCCAAATATTTTGAATGGCTGATCAGATTTTATATTGTTCTTCAGATAGTCGTCTGCCACTGGTCTAATTTCAAGTATGAGGACTGGCACTGCCTTACTTGGTGACCGCTATCATCAAGACAATGATAAACAAACAGACTACTTAACCATTAGTTGTCTGTGTAAACGGTCGGTGAGAGATTACCCTTCTTTCTGGAACACATGTGTAGACTCCAGTCGTGCACATATATGCCTTACTTACCGGCGTCCAACAATCTTTATATTTCTTGACCTAATGGCGGCATTCGATTCTGTCGACCGAGAGGTACTATGGTGATGCTTGGCTGTAAAGGGAATGCCGAGAAAATACATTGTTCTGATAGAGGCACTCTACTTGAACTCGTGTAGCCAGGTAAGAGCTTATGGCGAGTTGTCATCTGAACTGATGGCAACTACCGGTGCCCATCAGGGATGCCCATTGTCTCCATGTCTATTCGATTTCATCGTAGATGTACTAATGGAACTAACCCTAACTGCTGATTTCAGCCACTCAGGAATTGACTTGTTACGAGGGAATAATCTTGTTGAGTTAGAATATGCAGATATAATCATTCTAGGTGAAGACGCTGACAAAACGAGGCACAATCTTCTGAATACCTTGAGCAGCAATCTTCGAATGTTTGGCATGAGATTCCCTCCTGTCAAATATAAGATGATATTACCGGACTGGACTACATTGACTCCTAGCTTAGAAATAAAGAGTGAAGTGGTAGAGCTTGTTGATGATTTTACTTATTTGGGAAGTTGCATCAGCCAGCGGCAACGGATTGATCGCTGACAGTGAGTCGTGCAACGAGAATGATCCTGGTGGGCTCTGAACATGATGATGAGCAAAAGCTGCCCAGACATTAGCTGATTAAAAGTGTTCGGAACTAAGCGCCAACTTTGGTGGGCTAAAAGGCATGAGAAAAAGACAATAACCGTCCACTATTCAAGCTTATTGGGGTAAGTGATTCTGGAATAATTGCTGTAAGTGTAGTGATCTCCGAGTTGAATCGAAATTTAACATATCATGAGAGATAGGCCATCAGAAAGAATACACTGAGAATCCGTCCAAATGGTTTACGCTGCATAGCAGTTCCTCACCACTCAGCTTCACCAGATTCTCCATCTGTAATCGCAGTTTTCAACTTAAGAATTATTAAAGCAGCAAAACCATATGTTATAACTCTGGAGGTTTTTAAGGGTGGTTAGTCATGACTGGCATCCGGGAATCCACAAGAATATTATGGTGATCGTCATGGACGCCCGATGTCATTGTTTTTATTTAACTTCATTGTAAACGTACCAGTAGATATAACCATGGTTGACTTCGATGTCTCAAGGATTGACCTGTTGTCCGGAAAATGTCTCATTTATCTAAACTGCTTAAATGGTCGTCTCCTTTAAGGTGAAGATGCTTAAAACCTAGAGCGAAAATCTTAGTATGCTTGGTATGTGATTCTCCATTATCGAATGCAAGATGCTGTGGCACGACTGATCTATAACAGCTCCCAGTTTGAGGATAGGAGGTGAAACAACTGAGCGTGTTGACCACTTCACTTATCTGGGTAGTTGTCTTACTGATTTTTAGTGGATATAAAAGGCCCGTTTGAAGCTTGCCAGCTTCACTTATCAACGTCTTAGGCGTGATATCTAGCCATTCACCAAAGAAAATATGTACTGTACAGCGGTTTGCTCTGTCTTTCCTTGTGACTGTAAAACATGGCGTCTGAATATAGGAGATATGAAAAAGTCAAAGATTTTGGGCATAAATTTTGGTGTGCAGTGACACATGCTTATTTACTGTAGACATTTAGTATACTCGATGACGTGTACGAAGCTGAGTTTACAATTTTACCATCAAATGTAGTTACTAGGATAAGAACTTAAGAATAATATTCTGCAGAGCTATTAAAGCATTATGATCATAAATAGATATAAGATTATTGCTAATATTGCCACACATATTATTATCTTTTGAATTTAAGAATTGATTTTCTCAAGGATAAAATATAACTAATGTCAGCTCATGATGAAATCCTGAAACCAATCAAATCCCTACAAACCAACACTTAAATAACAGTATTTAATTTAGTCATAATATCTGTACATAAAAATCATACTTACATCTGGCATAACCCATCCATTAATCGATAATGATATACTGTGTGTGACAGTGGTCGGTAGCATGGCTTTTGTCGACATACTCTCTTACAAGTTTTTCCTTGTTCTTCTTCTCCTGTCTTTTTTTCTGTACTTGTAGTTGCCTTTGTCTGGCATAAATATCGACATTGGACTCCGCATGCACATCGAATTTGCCGCTGAGAAAATGTATGTATTTGTTGAGGTTTACAAACTACATTTCAAAATGTTAAAATAGAATAAATTAAATAACACAATATCAATAAAAAAGAGTATTATCAGTGTTACTCTTTTTCTTCCAAAACCTTAAACTACAGATGTCGGAAAAATTCGAAAAGGAGCAAACTATGTGAGGGGCATTTAAATCATATATTTTTCAAGTACATCAAAAACTTTTATGCCTTATAGTATGGTTAATAAAATTCATCTCGATAATGTCATATATGTATAGGTGTAAGTAACATATCCTATGAGATTTAATTTTTATAGTACAAAAAATTCCTATTTCAGTTAATTAACTGTCATGTTAAAGAAGTCATCATTAAAACAAGAAAAAAACGCAATCACTTTAAACACCTAGTTTTTACATAACTTTCCAAGGTAAAGAATTTTAGCAGATATGCATTATTTCGATGAATATTTAGACACATAATATCACAGCTTCCTACCATAGTGCATACAGAAGAGTAATTTTTATTCGATAAAGGTAAACGAAAAATATGACATTTTTGATTTTAGAAAATTGAGGTATAAAGTATTGTCAGTATCATCTGTGTAACTGTAGGTTACCCTTAGCGCTGGAAATTCTAATTATTTGAGTTAATAAAGAGAGAATGATTAAAATGCTTTGATGGAATCCTAAATTCTATAAATAACTGGAAAATCCACTAATAGAGCACTTATAGGAATATGAAATATAAGAAAACGTGTTAGGTCTACTTTAAGCACAGACGCTAGGATGCTCACCGACTTTGCACATGGTCTGGGGTTCGATCCCCTGCCGGTGAACACTTGATATCAATGGTTGGCATGCTGAATATTCCATGGTTGTACCAAAATACTGTGTGGAATCAAGCTACAATAAAAATATTGAAATATCTACTAGAAGCTACGAAACTAAAAATATAGATCATCCTATTTATTATTTTGGTTAAATATTCTCGTGAAAATCACCTATCTCGGTTGCTTGAAAGGCAATCAACATCACTAAACACCTTATTTCGCCGGAAGTCCCATTCTTAGTTATGTACCAAGTTCAGTACAATAGTACAGATATGGAATTTATATTTAGAAGAATCCTAAGTGATTGCTCAATACTCAAGATCAGATGGCCAGAAAAGATCACCAACAGGGATCTCTGGCAATGAGCGAAAAACCAGGAACCGATTTTGAAACAAATAGGCAGGAAGAAATGGAGATGGATTGGCCATACACTGAGGAAACCAGCAAGTGACATCACTAGACAAGCCATCGCTCGAGTGGAACCCGAAAGGGAAGCGGCGAGTTGGTCGTCCAAGGGTGACCTGGAGGAAGTCTTGTGAAGCGGAGATGAAAGCATATGGGCAGACTTAGAGACAGGTGAAAACTCTAGCAGAGAACTGAACGCAATGGAGATGCGCGGCTGAAGCCCTATATTCCTCTAGGAATTGAAGGAAATAATAATAAGTGATTACATTCCTATCACTAGTCACCATTTTGTTACGCGTAAAATTTTAGAGCAGCTACTTTTTAGCAATGATAAGTATCGAAATTTAGTGTTTGACTGTGGTGCTACAATGATTTTGATGATTCTGACTCTCCTGATGTCTCCGATGGTGAGTACACAAAAGTCTTTAACGATGGCTTGGTATAGTCCTAATTTCGTTAGGATTTCAGACAGTTTATGGCGAATGCTTTGAGTGGGAGTTTGAGGGACATTTTGATAATTGAAGACAAAAATGTGTTAATATTTCATTTTATTCCTACTGCATACTAAAATATGCTTCAAACTTGTCAACTTCGTTTCAGAAATTCACAAATGCCTACTTATTATACAGAGTAAAAGAAATTACTTCTTACCTGGCAAAAAGCTCAATGGTGCTTTGACTGTTTCTTTTTCTACAGAAGTTGTGGAACCTGTTTCAATTTGTTCATAATTATTCTTTTCATATTCCCCAGTGGATAAATTGGAATGGACTAAAAGAAGGATCACACTGTAGAGAATAAGGTAATAGTTAACCACAAATCTAGGCGACATTCGTTACGATTTCTAAACAATTCACCCTGATAACAGCGGGGATATGCAAAGAAGTTGAAATACCATTCTACATTTATATATATATGCCAAATATTAACTTGTTCAATCATTAATTCGTAGCGTAAAGAATTTTTTTTGTAGCGACTTAAGGAAAACTTATCATGATTTATTGACTAGAAATTTTAAAAATAAGGGGCAAAAATTGACGATTAATAAGTATTTACCCGTATATATATTATTTCAAAAATATCTAAACAAAAGCTTATAAATAGTGTGAAACAGTTATGCGGGTTAAGACAGTTGTATACAGCATGTACATTTTAGTACAGCAGTAAAACAGTGTTTGCAATACTTCATGTATCCGGAGTCCTTGTATTGAATGAGTATGTGGTTTAATGAAAAAAAGATTGAATTTTTTAAATGTATCTCTTTCGGTTGGCAATGTACATTTAAGTTAGTAATGCGTTCTTATTTTATAGCTTACTATTCAGTTTTATGTAGAAATGTTAGAAGTATTAGTCATAGCGAGATTAGGATAGGCTACCTGTAAATCCTAAACCTAGCTGCCTATCATATAAACTCAGAAAGCTCACTATTAAAGAGGCACCAGTTGCAGACTGTTCTAGTGGTTGCTCAAATGACATAAGTACATGATCATATTCATCTGGATATCAGTCTAATCCCGACGATGTCTCAATCTAAATAATGAGACAGCTTAAGAAATGACTACATATCCCGATGGTATTAGTATAAACATATATATATACATATATTGCTGGTAAATAGGGACTCACAATATAATTTAAAACACGAATAAAGAGTCGATTTTATCCGAAATTACATCTCTGTACGCTTATGATAACAAATCATGGGTTTAGTGTGAAGGGAGCTACTGGGCAAGAAAAGTGGGAAAACCAGACTGCTAATCTGAAAGCATCTAATTCCTGTTTATACTTTGATTTTGCATATTTAGTAGCTGAAGCTCGCTGATGCAGTTATATTTTTCCAGCTTCACAAAAAGATTTTCGAATAACTTGACTATTTCCCATCGATTTGTGGTAAGAAAATAATGTAGTTCCCTCAACTAAGCAAGTTGTTTTTGTTAGATTCAAAGATTCACAAATAACAGCCCAACAAATATGCAAGAGAAAGTGCAGATGGATTGGACACTCGCTCGCTGAGGAGACCGCCGGTGACATCGCGCGCGCGTCAGGCCATTGCTCGAGTGGAACCCAAAAGGGAAGCGGCGAGTGGGTCGTCAGTGCAAGGGTGGATGACATGGAGGCGATCGTGTGAAGAGGAGCTGAAAGAGTATGGACTAACATGGATGCAGGTGAAAAGTACAGGAGTAGACAGAAGCAAGTGGAGACGTGCAGTTGAAGCCCTATGTTCCACTAGGAACCCAAAGGAACAATCATAATAATAGTCAGGAGAAATGATGCTTCAACCTTGGTCTCACTGCAAAGAAAAAATTCGATTAGGAAAATATTGCCTTCTTGTAGAACCAAATATATTAGGACACCACTTAGATGCGTCGTATACAAACGAAATCTCAGTCAAGACCGATTTGGACACATGCTCAGCATGCAGCCTGTTTAGAAAAAAAAACAATCGGTAGACTGGAAATTAGTCATCTGGATCAGTATTCAAACATGCTGATGTTGACAGACAGAAGAGAATTACACTAAATTGATTAAGTAGTCCTGATGTGACCCAAGAGAATTTAAGGTTATACGATGAAATTTACTAACCTTAGTTACAAGTTGGCAAAGTCTGTAGGTAAGCTCAGACGTGGTCATGACATTCTTGCAACTGTATCTCACTTCTTAATAAAGTGCTGTAAATGTCAATCAGCCTAGTTATGGACTATTCATGATGAAATATAAAATCTCAGAGAGCAGACAATTTCCATTAATCTCTCTTATCCAAAATATCTATTTTTGGCCCTTCATCATGATTAAATTCACTTCTCAGTGGAACATGAAATTGAAAAGAACTCGACTGTATTATATACTCTATGTAAAAACTCATTAAATTCAGAGATAAAAAAAGCTAAATTAAATAATTTATGAAGTTTCTAGAATTATGTTAGTTAGGTTCATTAAAAGGGGTTGTTATACAGTTTTTTTATTATAGGCGATACTATGTGTAATACAGTAAGGTGTCTATAGTGAACATTAAAAGCTAATGTCTCTTAATAGGGTTAGAAAACTAAAGTAGCAATTTTCTAATTGTAAGATTGCATGAGTGAATATTTCAATTCTGTGGATTAGGATTAGAATGAATGCTTCATTGGATGCCAATTCTGGTCTAGTCATATGCTTTGTGCATACAAATTGTTGTAATTAAATTTAGGCTCATTTATCACTTTTTCGTATTTATAAATTCATATTAAACACTACCATACTAATCTTTCTTTTCCATTTCGAATAATGATAAGTGTTCAGACAATACCTAAGCTCCATAAGTCAAAATATATAACTTGTCTGTATTTGGAAGTGAAGATATCAGTCCATTCTGTCTATCTTCTATCTTCTAAATTCTATTCAAAACCGTATAGATACAGAAACACAGTTTGAATACCTATACTATCAGCTTTCTGACCTGTAACCTGTGGATGAAGACAAACGAAGATGGCTAAAGTCCAAACTGGTTGATATAGCCAACCAATATCACACATCACCGTCCGGAAAACAAAATATGCTTACTGAGGAGCATAGAGCGGCACTAAGGAGACTATGTGAAAATGATGATATCGTCATGTTTAGACCCGACAAAGGCTCTGGAATTGTTATAATGAATAAAACTGATTATGTACATAAAATGTTGACAATTCTTAACGACTCCGGAAAATTCCAAGTGGACAAAACCAAGAAGGATGCAACAACGTCATTCGAAAATAAAGTAAATAAATGCCTCAAAGAACTACTCATCAAGAAACTGATTGACAACAAAACGTACAATGAACTCAAATCAAAGGGTGGACGACTCCCATTTATGTACGGTCTACCAAAAATCCATAAGGCCAATGTGCCCTTAAGGCCGATATTATCAATGATAAACTCACCATGCCACAAACTAGCCCGATGGCTAGCTGATTCATTGAAGCCAATTCGACAAAAATTTTCAAGTCATAGCTTGGATGACACCTTCCAATTTTCTAAAGAAGTCGATCACGTTGACATATCAGATAAACTGATGGTGTCATACGACGTGACTGCCTTATTCACAAATGTACCAGTGATGGAAACAATAGATATCATTTGTAAGCAAAGAGATCTATTGCCACTACCGGAGTCAGAGATGAAACGGCTACTAATTCTTTGCACAAAAGACATCCAATTTAGATTCAATAACCAATTTTACCGACAAATTGACGGGGTCGCCATGGGTTCACCCCTAGGACCCATTCTAGCAGACATCTTCATGGGCTATCTCGAACAGACAAGACTGAGTGACGCTATCAATGGAACAACATACTACCGTCGATACGTCGATGATACTTTTGTTGTTTGTAACGACATGAGTCATGCATCCGTAATATTTGACCGCCTAAATGAGGTCCACCCAAACATTAAATTCACCATGGAATACGAACACAACGATGAGTTTAATTTCCTGGACCTAAATGTAAAAAGAAGAAACGATGGAACGGTCGAAAAGTCCATCTACAGGAAAGAAACTTGGACCGGACAATACCTTCATTATAACAGCTTCTGCCCTATGAGCTACAAGCGGGGATTAGTAGGGACACCGTACGACAGGGCCAGGAAGTTATGTTCGCCTAACAAGGTAGAAGAAGAATTAAGCTTTGTCGAAAAATGCCTTAAGGAAAACGGGTATCCAAAAGGATTTATCCTAAAGTACAGCAAAGAAAGAGATGAGAAAGAGAAATCTCCAACAGTTGAGAAGAAGAAAGTGTTCATTTGCCTCCCATACAAAGGAGAAACCGTATCGCAAAAGATTGAAAAGAGGATGAAGGGAGCAATAAAGAGATGCTTCCCTGCAGCCAATTTGGTGACACTATACAGTACTACGTGCTCTATAAGGCAATCGAAACTGGATAAGTACCCTGCTGATGTTACCTCCAACTGCATTTATAAATTTACGTGTACCTGCGGCAGCAAGTACATTGGAAGGACAGAAAGAAGGGCTTCTATCCGGTTTTCAGAGCATATTCCAAGAAACTTATGCCTAAAAGGAAGCAGATATTTACAAAGTTCAATTACCAGACACCTTGTGGATACGGGTCATTTTGTCGAGATTTCTAAATCCTTCAAAATATTAAACATACAAAGGACAGCGAATCTACTACGATTTGCTGAAGCAATTGCAATCAAACGTCACAGACCAAACTTATGCATACAGAAAGAGAGTGTGGTCAATCTCTCACTCCCTTGGTAACCATATCACTTTCATTACACTGATTAGTCATACACACTAGTGAGCTCAACTCACTAAGCAAGTTTTCAAATTGATGAACCTTGACCTTCTTGAGTTGCTATGTTGACACTGTTTATTAGATTTTTCTGTTTTCTGTCTTCTCTCACCCCCTTTTTTTTCTTCTTTCATAGTTTGATAGTATATAAATTGATGGTGATTGACTTAGATTATATTACTTATATTCCAGATGCGTTCACCTTATAATGTTTTCTCTATTACCTTTCAAACAATGAAGTATGAAATGTTATTATTTATAACCATTGTAATTTCAGGTAGTTTGCAGCTGATGAGAACCTTTGAAATAGAATGATATCATTTTATACTGTAAATCTGGTCTTTCTTTCTCTATCGAAATGAAGATTTCGTTACGAGATGACCTCATATGGTGAATTACTGAAAGTGAAGGAGAACTGGACAGTTGGTCCGTTCTAGTTTGAAGAGTGCGCTTCAACAGTGCGCGCACACACACATAACTGACCGGTGCTTCTTGTCTTCAATGATTCTCTTCGTCTTGTTGGTTTGTGTAGTGTAGATTAAAACTAATGCAAGTTCCAATAAACCAAAAATTTTGAATATTTTGCATTCAATAATATAATCACTCAGTTATTTCAGAGGCTTCATCATAACCTAATTGATTGCCTTGTATTCATTCAGTTGGCTTTATTTATCCATTTTCTGGCGAAACTATTTGAAAAGATTTTGACAACAAATTTCAGTGAGATCGATTTGAACTATAAATCTAACAAACCTTTATATTTACTCATTTTTTCAAATTATATTTATAATTGAAATCTGAATATATGTATATTCAAAATCGCGGTATTTTGTTTTCCCCATTTTGATTGATTTCAAAGTTTTGTTTTTATTAAGAAATAACAAATCGAGAGAAAAGTTATGAATAAATTATACCTTGAGATTATCAGTTATCTAGATCAAATGATGGAGCACAAATATTTATTTATTTATTTAGGTAAATATTAACAGCACGATAGTGGTACAGTACACTGAATATGTAGATACCGGCATTTGGTTTTCAAATACTCTTGCTCCTGTAGAAACTGGTTTACTTTTGCTGTGAAACCTAAACATGAGTTCATGAAAAAATATTCCTAAATTTTGGTGAATCAACATATATATCCTCTCCTTACAGTCCCTCTTATTCGCCGATGCGTTTATCCCATTTGGTTTGTAGCCTTTTTCTCATTTTAGCACCACCTTGTCAAACAGATTTCCTGGATCACAGTAAAGAAGAAAGTAAATATGTCGCAAGCTACAACAGCATCCTGTTCATGGCATCCAGTTGTCAAAAAAGACCTGTGAACTTGACCAACTTCACTTTTACCAAAACTCTCACCTCTCTCCATATGAAATCAGACTAGCTGGAGAGTTGTGACCGTAAGTCATTCTTTGCAGAGATTCAGTCTTCAGCTAGGAGTAAATTGGGCTTATTATTACAGTAGGCATGTCGATAAGAACCAGCTTCTCTCTGAAAGCTTTTACTGAAGAAACTGATATTACTCGATGTGGGGGGGGAATTCCAATCCTTGATCCTGCTTTGTTAGAATCTGAAACTCACCGGTATGTTATTCGACTGTGATTCAAGTACTTTTATTTAGTCATCTTTTATATGTATTTTGGACGCCGGGGGTAGGATGGAGAGGTCAATATTCAAGTCACCAGTTAGTGTAGGATTATTCAAACCAAGGTTCTTGCCCTCCCATGAAGTGATAATGAGAAAAGACTTAGACGTTACGTCCTCGTCTCATAAAGAAAAATTCTTTTGATTAAGACTAGGGCATACTCTCTGTACTCCGCCGAAGACTTGAACGTTCTTCTTAGAGCATCGACCGGCAATCTGTATTCGAGATGAGGTCTATTATACGTTGAGTAGAAAACTTTGAACAGAGATATGTCGTCATCCACATATTTATTATTTTTGCTATACTAAAGCATTTCGTGGTGCGTCGGTGGTATAGTGGTTAGGACGCTCGCCGACCATGCACATGGTCTGGGGTTCGATCCCGGCCGACTCACTCACTGAGCCAGAAATAATCCTGGTAAAGAGGAAAGGTTGGGCATGAGGCTAGCAACCCCATCCTGTAAAATAAACACTGCTTAAGTTGCTTAATTTATCATCGTATATGTCTGTGAGAATGTTACATAATTCTGTAGATCCTGTTTGCCTCTACCATTTGCTGACTGCACAGTTTAAACACTCACATGTATACATCGTTCTTGCTTGAGTTGTGAAGTTGATCCAAACACTAAACAGTCGTATTACTGGTGGGTCAAAGAGCTCTCCTTCAGTGTGTCCGCATTAACTCAACTCACAGAATGTAATCCGATTTATGGTTGGGTACTTCAGCCAGTTGGTTGTACACAGCATAAAATCAGCCATTTGCAGAACATACAGTTCCTTCCCTAAGTTTTTTTCATGAATCTACGCTTACACAATTTTGTCATGCATTTCTTTCCTTGTGTTTCTTTACTTTTGGGTGTTTGCTTTTCATTTTTGATTGATTTTTTTCTATATTACTTTTATGACTATTTTTCGTTTTCCTTCGCAATTTTTGTTGCCTTTTCATTCGTTGAATTATACATCTTCCCCTTTTCTTTCTTTCTATTTCTATTCTCTCTTTTATTTGTCAAACTGGCATTCACTTTAGTCTAGTGTATTCACTTCATTTTCTTTCGAATAGCATCTTTTTTTACAAGTGTATTTTTTTTTAAAACTGATTTTCTATCTGTAGTGATTTTATGCAACTTATATTTCTATGAAAAATTTTGTATTTTGCTAAAATATGATGAGAATATTTAAATCTGTGTTTGTTCATGAATACTATCTTGTCTTTTAGGCACCGGGATTTATTTTAGTTTTATCAGTGTCACTTTAAGAATCAGCGTTAGTTTTTATTTGCGGCGAATAGATGGGAGACACACAACAGTTAATATAAAGTTCTAAATCATGATCATAATTTTATTTCTTACGAGTTTTATGTTAAAGGCGATTGCAACTCTGTTTTTTTTTTAAATTCAATTTTCCAGTCGAATATTTCTGCATTCTTTTATTTATTCCTTGAGTATGTTTGTGGAAGCGAATAGGTAGGTGGTACAGAAAGGTTATTGTCTACTCGCATGATGGAGCATTAGCCAAAGTCAATGTGTCAAAAATCCTCAAAAACAAAGCAGCTTGTGGACTACGGAGATGATATCAACTCTGTTTAATCATTCACTGTTGTTAGAAGACAAAGAAACAGGAGGTTGCTTGCAATTGAGGAGGCTTGTGCAATTAGAGTTTATAAACCAGATCTTTGTGTACAAAAGGAAATGGTCGTCATTCTGAATCTACCAAGGTAATACGTTTTACTTGTCAACTGTTATTATTATTAATATTATTAATATTACTTATTATTATTCTTGATTCTAAACCAAAGCCTAAAGTCCATTACAAAAGAAACCGTCTTTCCTATTTGTCCAGAAAAATACGTGTACAATTATTCTGATATTCCACTATCTCCGATTCAAATGAAAAACTTAGCACTTGGACCTAAGTTTTGTGATGCAACGTCAAAAGTGAATGAACTGAACACGAGAATTTAATCGACCAGATGAAAGATTTGGTCCCAATCTCATATGAAAATGCAGACCTTTTTAAATCAACCGTTTTAAATTTCTACCTCAATTATTCTTGATTCTTTCAAATCGTTAAATTAAATTGGGAAGAACAAGAAGTTCAACAAAGATATCTTTTCGGCGATTTCATTCTCAAATGCTGTACAATTGCATTTATATAGATTAGTTTACATGGATACAATTCTTATTTGTTTAATTCCACATAGTAACGAAGGTGATAATAATTTTCAACTTGAAATGAAAGTTTGAAGGTAGGAATATAGATTTCAAGGGGTTTAGAGACAAGATTTCGTAGGATTAGAAAACAGTTACAACGAATGCAAAATTAATATTTGATAACTGGAGAATTAATTTTAAAGGCGAATACGTTGTAACTGTTTTCTAATCCTACGAAATCTTGTCTCTAAACCCCTTGAAATCTATATTCCTACCTTCAAACTTTCATTTCAAGTTGAAAATTATTATCACCTTCGTTACTATGTGGAATTAAACAAATAAGAATTGTATCCATGTAAACTAATCTATATAAATGCAATTGTACAGCATTTGAGAATGAAATCGCCGAAAAGATATCTTTGTTGAACTTCTTGTTCTTCTCAATCTAATATTCTTGATTCATTTGAAACTATCTTTTATCAACAGCATTATCTTAACTCGTTTCAACGTTATTATTATTACTATTATTAATACTCAGTTTGAAATTCCCGGTATATTTAAATTCTTTCTCCGACGATCAATTGTTTATCTAAGTGATGTAATCAAAGCTTAATGCATTTTTTCTTAATTTTAATCTTTCATACTTCCTTCCCCTTATCTATTGGAACATGACCTGAAAAATATTCACGCGTGTCGTTTTGATTACAGTTTATTTGCTTATCAATCTAATATCTCCCAATGCATTTCTAATGGTACATATATATATATATCCTAGTATGTAGAGTGTTCAGTTGAAGAGTTCTACTGAAATCTGATGAAGTCATTAAATCCTGCCTTATTAACCTTTGTTGCTTGTTTTAATTTCGTATCGGAAAATGAATGTTCCCAATTTATTCTTTTATTTGGAAGTGTAGAATAAAGTGAATATATAAATTTGTGATTATTTTTTTTTACAGGGAATTAATTAAATTTTGTGGACATATCAATCGTATAAAAAAATTTCAGTTTCTTAACAAATTCATCTTTAAGAGTCGACAATACTCATAAATCAAATCTTACGTCGTCATTTTTCCATCAAATGAAAAGATACTCAGTTTATCTCGTTTTTACCAATGTCTGGTCTAAAAAAAATCTATTTGATCATGGTGTTTGTATTGGAAGAATATATTTCTACTTTCACTCTGAGTCTTAAACTTTAATTATGCAGTATGAATATATTATCAGGTGTTGTTACTCAGATAAAAAGACTTCCGCTGACAGAAGCATACATTTATTTTAGATGCTCTTCTAAGTTTTTGGCCTGGTTGCTTAATTTAATTTAACTCTAGTGAAGGTGAAAATTAATCTTTAATTTGAAATACAATGGAGGAAAAGTTTGTTAAACTGTTTTTCAATTAGAATTTTATTTACTATATTTGTAATGGATAAATTATTTAGAAAATCCCTCTTGGACAATCTATTTATAATGTATTTATAATTTGATATTTACTTATCACATATTGATTTCTGATCTTTATTATTCGCCTTGACACTGTTTACCCTTTAATTGTAATGCTTTTTTTGTGATTATATATTGAAAATGTGTTGTTTAACGATATCAATTTGTTTTGAAGGTCATTCTGGCCCTGGAAGCATTGATGCGTGATTCTTGTGGACAGAGCTGTTGGTCCCATCTTGTTGGGGATATCCTCCTTGATTCTAAGGTACCTTTAACAGTTGAAATTTGGTTAACTAATCTTGTCTTACAGTGCTTGTTTGGTGTTTAGAAATCCACACTGCAAGTATAGTTGCCTCACAGCACTGTTGAGGTAAATTTAAGTCTTGATATTATTATTTTTTTAATAGAACTATCGAAATATTGGAAAATAATCGTCTTTTCCCTGTCTTTGGAAAGTCTCATGATAGCGCGTGTCTCAACGAAGTTTTGTCGGCTATAAAGCAGGACGTAGGGACCAGTTTCTTGTGTTCAGATGATAATCGGATAAATTGGGTCATTTATTATTTATTAATATTGTTCTCTTGGGTTCCTAGTGGAACATAGGGCTTCAACTGCACGTCTCCACTTGCTTCTGTCTTTTGCTGTACTTTTCACATGCATCCATGTTAGTCCATACTCTTTCAGCTCCTCTTCACACGATCGCCTCCATGTCACCCACCCTTGCACTGACGACCCACTCGCCGCTTCCCTTTCGTGTTCCCCTTGAACAATGGCCTGACGCGCGCGCGATGTCACCCAGTGGCCTCCTCAACGAGTGTCCAATCCATCTGCACTTTCTCCTCCATATTTGTTAGGCGATTGGTTCTTGTTTGGTTTGTTCCCAGCCATGGTTTTTGTTGGTGATTCTTTCCGACCTGGTCATCTGATCTTCATTATAGAGCAAAGACAGTTGTTGGTTGATGAAGGTCTGCAACAGGCTGTTGGAAATATTCTTTGTGTCCCGCCCGCCAAGTTTCTCATCCGTATAGAAGAAATGACTGACTTGACGTTTGTATTGAAAATCCGACTGGATTTTGTCGTTGATGCTGGCTGAGTGAAGAGGTTTTCCACATTGGTTTCAGTTTCATGAATGTGTTTCTCGCTCGCCTTCCCGATTCTCGCTCGATTTGACATCCTCGTCCGTTCCTCCTGTAGTTGAGACAATGCTCCCTAGATCAGTGAGTGAATGAAGTAACCTCTTTCAAATCCCTCGCGTTGATGGTGATTGGCGCTGGATGTTGCTGTTGTTGTTGGTTGGTTGGTTATTTTCATCACCTCCGTCTTGTCTATGTTCACTTGGAGTCCTGTCATCGCCGGCTGCTTCTACGACCAGTTTGTCGGATTTCGCTTGTAAGTCTTCGATTTTGTTTGACATCAAACATAAATCATCGCCGCGCGAAATCTAGGTCTTCTAAGTTCTTCACGTCGGTCCAGGATATCCCTGTCTTCTCGTTTCCATGTCACTGTCTGACGCATAATCCAGTCCATTACAATTAGGAATATCCTGAATAAATTTGGTTACTACAATATTATTTCAGAATTTTGTGTAACTAATATGAATCCGATTTCATAAGAAAATCACAGAGATTCGCAAAGTGGTAACTGTTTCATCGATTTGTTTTCAAGCCGTGAAATTGAATAAGTATGTTTTAGCTTTGACGTCTACCTACCTTTCGGATAGGGCTGTTGGATATAATGATGCTATATACACTGCCTTACATCTTTGAGATATTTTAGTGAATTATCAGGTTTATCATAAGTGAAAACACTACTTTACTACATTTAATTTTTATTTTTTATTTTTAGAGATCTTAACGTCATTCTATAGGTCGTTTTCATTACTTCTTACCCAAAAATTCATAGTGAGGGAAATTACTTTGGCTCTCATAAGTACCAATGAATATGATGCCAGGATAGACGTCGATGGTACTAACAATGAAACTTAGGATGAAAAAGCTCATAACATTATAAAACTAACCATCTGATGTATATTTGTTCATGAATGAATCAGAATGATAGTTCTCTTTTCCTTCATGCCCCTTGTTCAATGTTTTCTTCTTCTGTTTTAGTGGTAAAATTACTTTTATAATACTCTCAAATTACGAGTTGATCACGGATTGATATCAGTTAGAGAACCACTGAAAACCAGGGAGTACTGGACAGCAGCTGTTTCATCCTAGTTTGGGAATCATCGGCAGTACACACCCACTGGGATTCGAACCCAGGACCTCCCAGTTGCGCTAAATCACGAATTGGTAGAAGTTAGAATTCATGAACCATTGAATCGGGTCCCAGTAGCTGAATGGTATACAAGCTTGCTTTGTAACCGGAAGATCCTGGGTTCGAATCCCAGTGGGTGCGTACTGCTGATGATTCCCAAACTAGGACGAAATAACTGCCCGGTACTCCCTAGTTTTCAGTGGTTCTCTAACTGATGCCAATGCGTGATCAACTCGTAAAACAAACTATAGAAAATTCTCAAATTATTAGTTTTTATTTCATTTACATATTTCATAAAAATAGGGACAAAACCATCTATCTTAAATCCTTTTTCCTTATCGCATATATTTTGATATGTGCGCGTGATTATCCACCAAATAAACAGCTTTGCTGAAGAAAATCGCTTATATTATGTATCATAGGCATGTATAAAAGCAAAAGTTGTTTCTCGACTGATAGGTTTTTAGATAACAAATAAAGTAGTACATGGAGTATAATGCATGTATCACATCATTCCGGCTACTGTACCGGTACGGTTTAATCCCCATACCATGTTTATTCATTAATTAAAATTCCTTCTTATATCATGTGTGCTACACAAATTCATGAATTTATTGATTGTGCCGTTTTTTTTAAAAGTGAAAATAAGACTACGATGAGATAATTTCCACTTAAAATTGACAAATACAAGCCATCTATGCAAATTTTATTCTCCAAAAGTATATGCAAAACATTACGTCATATGAAAATCCTGCCAGTGGCATATATTTTCACGGAATAAAACTTTAACCGTTTCAATAGAAAATTGTCTGTATTCAGCAGTGTGAAATATGTATTTACTATCTATCATACATCATATGAGGCTTTATCTTTTATCTGTATGAAAGTTTTACGAAATTATTTGGTTACAAAGTTTATTTTTTGTTATTTTTTAGAAAAACGGACAATTGTGAAAATTTTGCGCAGTGACGTGATTAACGTCAATGTTGTCATGATTGCAGATTACTGATTGTATGATAGACAGAAACTCCTTATCATTCTGCAATACATTTTTATGTACACCTATTAATACATTTGTTCATGAGGTGTATAGAAAAACATTATTAAAAGTAAATGGTAACACTGAATACTGACCAACCTACGTATTTTTTAAAATTTATTTTATTTCTTAACATTCCCAGTGGTACATAGGTCTTTATGTTAGAGCTCTGAAGTTTCGGTAGCAGTAATGTTTTTTTCACCAAGGGGGTTTGGTAGCCTCATGCCCGACCTTCCCTCTTTACCAGTTTTGTTACTTGCTTAGTGAGGTAAAGGAGTGCGCCCAATTCCGAACCACCTACGTGGTTGGCGAGCATTCTACCGCTGGACAGTACTTATATAATGCACAGAATTTTCAGAGGAGTTTATTGCAAGGCATTTTACCTTCGTACAATATCTTCAAGTAAATTATTAATTGACAGTATATCTTGTGACACAATGGTTTCTCAGCTGAAGCACACACTATCCCATTAGGATATATCTGCTATGTCTCCCCCAAGAAATCTACGATATTTAGTTGAAAGCCAATTGTAAGAAGTTC
Organism: Trichobilharzia regenti; assembly: GCA_944472135.2. Lineage (NCBI taxonomy): Eukaryota > Metazoa > Platyhelminthes > Trematoda > Strigeidida > Schistosomatidae > Trichobilharzia > Trichobilharzia regenti. The sequence goes on along the minus strand of OX235262.1, from coordinate 110,827,124 downwards.
AGAAGTACATTTTGTGACCCAAAGAAATAAAGGAAGAACAGTCATCTCATGCAGTGGAACATGGTGCCACCCACAATCAGGCCTTTTCTCAAGTTTAATAGAAACTTGCGAATCAAACGCATTAGAAGTTATATTTTAGTCGATTAAAACAAAGTGAGCGAGAGAAAATATATGTAGTAGAGAGACTGAAGTTTCTGGTAGCAAAAGTTTTAAGCAGGCGACTATTAGGCCATTTATATGTAGCCATTGCCTAGGGCGTATCCACATTTTATGATTCTTTGAAGCTACAGTTGTCCATCAGAACCAGTCTGTTCTCACAAAAAGTCAAGGGGAGGATTTTAATTATTGCTATATTACACAGTATAGGATAGTTTAATGTTTGTTTTTTGTTTGACGTAATCATCCGCGGTTCACAGCATAATAAAAGTTCAGACAGACTTAGCCAGTCTGTTATTTAATACTGAGACTTATTCAAAACACCATAGCAGCAATGCAATGTAAATATTTAATCAATCGATAGTATTCAGGACACTTGGGAGTGACTGTTGAAATTAGTGGAATATATGAACTGTTAAACTGAAGCCACTCAACAACTTATTTTCGTAGTATAAAATAGTAAGTTTATTTGTTATGTCAAAATACATTTGACCAATGAGTATGACATTTGGCTTGAGGCTTCTTAACTTTACAGTGTAAACTGTTTTATAGAAGACCATAACTGTTTTTTTCTCACTTATGTTAAATGAAAACAAAAATATAGAATAAAAATCTCTTTAAAATTTTTAAAATTATTTTTATTCGTTTAAATTACGATTGGAACATAGGGCTTCAAGGCGGAACACTGAGGTTTTGGTAGCGGTGCTTTTACTTTTACGGTGAGTTGAGTTACTAGTCTTACGCCCAGTCTTTCCTCTTTACTTGACTTGCTAGTGGATAAGCGAGCGGGGTGCGTCATTGGCCGGGGATCGAACCCCGGACCACGTGTGACATGCATGGTGAGCGTTCTACCGCTGAATGATGGGAAATTATAGAATAACTTAACTACCAGTGCATAAATGTTGACGCTAATTCTTTTTCACGTGACTGAAGTGATCACCGGACAAAAAGGATTTGTGTAAATAATAAATAGCCTCATTACCGCATTACCATTTCTCATGCGACAGATGCAAAAGGAAATGGTGGGAAATTCCCGTAAAATAGGTATACTTTATACCTCGAAAGCTTTACTAGTTACAGAAGAAATATTTGATTTTCTGGGACTCTGTCTGACATGCAAATGATAGTGTTCTCTGAACTCCTTGGTTTAATTACGGAGCTTTCATCGTCTTTCTGGAAGACATCTTCAGCGTAGTATTTAGGATAAAGACTCATGAAGAAATTTAAGTCATTTCACTTTATCCGTCTGACTATTGTACATGTAGATCATACCAGTCATGGTGATACAAAACTATCTGGGAAGTTATGCCTTCTTCACAAATATCTGCTATATGAACTGTGTGGAAGACAACGAAATTCTCAGATTTTCTGACGCCTTGTGTACATCTATGAATAAACACCAGGTGTAATGAAAAACATATTCTTTTTTATCATTCCTTGTCTTTGATAATAGGCAATTCACAGAAAACATTGGCTGTAGAAATGTGTACGTTAGGTGGAAAATAACTGAAGGCTGACTGTGTATTCCTATAACACTAATAATAATAGTCAGCGAATTTGCTACCTATAAAGTAACTAATGGATCAAATCCACTTCATTTTCGATTCAAAGACTAAATAAGGTGAATTAGATTCATTAGACTGAAAAAAACGACGATGGATTTTAGATATTAATATCCGTAGAAGTTATTATTGCATTCTGATCACCCACTTAGCAGTAGAAGTAGCATCTTTAGTTAAATGTCCAAAAAGTTGAGCCAAGAATATGACAGGTAAGTCAGTAGGTTTAAATAAAGAAATTAAACATACACAGAAAACATGACATCTTGGTAACCGCCGGATAAGATTATGTCAAATCCTTTTTAAAATTTCCGAAAAAATAGTAATAGGAATGACCAATAGGAAATTCAAATCCCCATAGTACTACAGAGTAAGAAATGAACATGTGAAACCCTACGTAGCTTTACAAATAAGTCAAGAATGAGGGTGGAATTTAAATTAATGAACTATAGAAGAGATCAAATTCATTGTCTAGAGGTCTTTATTGATCGGATAAAATAAAATAGTTTAATTTACAGAATGCTATGCAGTGACGGTGAGGCCAAATGTATACACCAAACCAACCAGTGGAATTCATTTAGGAACTCAGCTAGATCAATACTGACAGATTCCTGTAAGAAATATAATCTAGGGAAAACAGATAGTGTTATACATGAATTAGGATACAGTCATAAATTCGAGTACTGTGACTACAGGTGCGATTAAGAGAAGGAGACAGGTTAAGTTACAGTATGATATTTTAACTTACTAGGAACAAGAAATTCGTATTTTCGCATTCCAAAGTTGTACAATGGGAAGTTCAGTATAACTCTTTCTAATCGGAAAATGTTTAAGAGCATTTGGTATATCACCATTATTGTAAGTCCCGTAGAGGCCACTGATTATACATCACAAGAAAAAGAACAAACTCTAGCTTTTACTTTGAAGTCCCTTTCTTCAGAATTTTAGAGATGATCGGTTTATTTGCTAACAGAGGATTGTGCGTATCAGTTCCAATCGAATCTAGGGTCTCATTGCAATAGGCGAAAACATGTAATATGAAACAAATGTTTAAATGGAGGCAGACTTTTGAAATAACGAAACTTTTGGCCAAAATCAACTGATTACTGAATAAATTGATTTCATAAAGAAAATGAAAGCCAAGCAGTTATGAAAGCGAAGCTGAGTTCATGGGTTGTTCTTATTTGGTGATAAAACAACCAGTTAAAAGTCATATTAATGATGACCGATAAGAGGATAATTTAGTCAAAAAAGTGGCATAGAGACCATAATTATAACAGGATTAAAAGTACAAATAAAATTTAGCTACGAATAGGTATAACTATTAGATGGTTGGAGGCAATCGGCAGGAATCCTTGGACCTAGGTTTTGGGCTAGTTGGCACTCATCATCAAGGCGTATCTGCAACCTTGAAGGAACTCATGTCTCTTCTGAGGTTCGAACCCGCGTCACCCAGTGCTGCAGTCAGAGACGTTACCACTGAGCTATTCAGGCTATAATTAATATTACAACTGAATACTAAAGTCTAAATGTAGAAGTAGTCCTAGGGTTCTATGTTTCTTGAGCATCCTGTTGACTGTCTTTGTAAATTTTACATTTATGTTCAGCTCTGAAGCCTTTCCATGCTAGAACCTTACCATATCTCTGAGTTGTCCGAGTAATCTACAACAAATAGAGAGGTTTTGTCGAGAACGCTGTTAGGTCAAAATAATTAACAAAAGTCCGTTCAGTTTTATATTGTCGAGTTGTGGAGTAAGTGATTATTTGGAAGGGATTAAATGTTGAAAGTGGTCTGCCGTGATTACTTATGGAATACATAGTTCATTTTCATTCTTTTTCTACTTTATTCTAACAGAACTAAGCTCACATATCAAGTTCAGTGTTGTGAGTGTAAACACCAAAACTTTAAAGAAAATTGATAAAATTTACCTACACTGAAACAATTCTGTAGGCTAGAGTTCAAAATCCCTTGTGAGATTTTTCCAGTAGACTAAACGTATAAGCATGAATTCTTATTAAATCTCAAATCATAATATCATTCTTATTGATTTTAGATAACAAGATAATTTTATTCCGTCTAAATCCGACATATGCTTATGAAAAATGAAAATTGGAATATATATGTTGTAAATGGCTAATAAATCATTTCTGAAGAAATAATCTTAATAAAGCATGTTCATAAACTACACAAAGCATAAGCACTGCTAACTAAAATATTGGCTTTCATACACTCAATTCCATTGATTATGTATGATAACCTACATAATTTTTAGCCTGTGAGCAGGTTAAGGAAAGCTGTGGAGTAAAAAATGAGCTCTTTTTACCCTGAAAATATATTAGTTCTTACTGTGTTCAAAATACTGTCTTATTTATGAATTAGATTTGTGGGAGTAACAGTGATACATTACACATTTTTTTCTCTATAGTTTGGTTTGTAAGGGTTAGATGTGTTTTTACGAGTTGATCACGGATTGATATCAGTTAGGGAAACATTGAAAACCAATGGTTGGGGTTGCGCTAAATCACGAATCGGTAGAAGTTAGAATTCATGCACTGGCCATTGAATCGGGTCCCAGTGGCTGAATGGTATACGAGCTTGCCTTGTAACCGGAAGGTCCTGGATTCGAACCCTAGTGGGTGCGTACTTCCGATGATTCCCAAACTAGGATGAAACAGCAGCTGTCCAGTGCTCCCTGGTTTTCAATGGTTCTCTAACTGACATCAATCCGTCATCAACTCGTAAAAACATTACACATTAAAAAAGGCTTCCCACCAGAATTTAGAGAAAAAAGAATATATTATACGTTTGTGTAGTACTTTCATTTACGCAGTCAAACTAGCTAAAGTCAGAGAGCAATGAGCAGTTCAGTACGATGTTTACCAATTAAAGGTAATTAAAATATCAACAGAGAATTAGACTTAGAATATAACTGTCAACAAGATGACTTAGCGGTTATTTTGACTGCTGATAGTTGAAGACTACAAGAAAATCTGGGCAACCTATAATTGTCAGTTATGATAGCAGTCATAGTTTGCGAATTCTAGTCAATTTCAGATAGTGTTACCATCGGTTTAAGATTTACTTCATTATCATGATGCACATCGTGACTGTCACTTCATGCGAAAATGCTGTGTAATTTCTTCGTCAGTGGAAAAGTGTGTTGTCTAGTGTGCATACTCTCTTTTATTGGAATGATACCTTTCACTCTGTTGGTATGTTGTTGGTTGTTTTTCTGGTCTACGTAACGAATTAAAACTGAGCGTTAATTTGTTATGATCACATTATTCGTCTGAAGAGTTTATATACAAACCACTTTAAGGTGCACATCGTTATTTAAACATTTATTAAGTACAGTGGAATAATAATTATGCCTAGACTACAGCCTTATTTCCTAGGTCCTTGATAGCACTTAATTCTTAAACTGTACTTTTTTTTAAATAATTTTAACAGTTGAGATACAAATAAACTTTTACCAGAAAAGTATCTATTTAACGCCATAAATAAATGACAGTTATTTAGAGTGACATCCTCTTTTTTTACGGTGTGCAGTATTTCCTAAAAGTGGGCTTTATAGGAATACAATTCATTGACTGACAGCGGTATTTTCTCGATCTGTAAATAATTGTTTCACTTCATTGAAATCTAATCAGAATAAACAAGCTGTGATTTAGTGTTCCATGTTTGCAAGCGGTGAACAGGTTTATGTGTGAATGAGTGAACTGGAAGAATGCTGAACGTTGAACTGATTCAAAAATTTCATGTACTGTAATAAATCACTTATGGTGTTCGCCTCACTTCACTGTGTGCTTGGTAATCCACATTCCGTGGGAAGAGTCTAATAAGACAGATGGTAGTTACGATGTGTTTTTGTAGCGATGAATGATGTAAAATCATTGTTCACTGGAAAAATTTATTTCACTCAGCACTGAAAACCTTTACTTCATTAAGTGCTTACTTTCCTATTTGAATAAATTTTCACGGTAACCTCTTTCATTTTGAAATATACAAAAGTCAGTTTGCCGAATAAGCGATGCAGTTTTATATCAGAAACCATAGAATCTGTGTCAGGCATACGATAACCATGTATTTCTTTTCAGCAAAAGACATGTTTTTATTTGAAGCAGTCATTTTCTTTGCAGATTGGGAAGGAATTATAATGAATAGCTTTGAGTTGACTGAAAGTTTGTGGACAGAATGCTATCTAATGACCATTCATTAAACAACTTGCGAAATACCTATTTGATACGTTGCAGTTTAATATAAAATTCTATAGATCTATGGGGCATTATGGTTTCGTCTCCACAAAGTGTTATGCTTTATGAAATGAACTATTCATTAGTAGGTAGTACTGGTATTATTTTATGTTGCATGATGGGTAACTGGTAGGAATTTCGTCACAAAATCTAGGAAATAATAAAGGTATTTTAATGTTGTTTTAATTGCTAAGCTTTGATTGTTTTCCTAGACGAAATCTTCAGCTCCAGATACAAAATGAAATACACTTTTGAATGTTTACACGAATTAAACAACTGTCTCTCTTCATGAGCTTGATTGTTATTGCTTTCTTTTAGAGACTTTTTAGTTTTAACCCTTAATATGAAGAAACCCTTCATATCGTTTAAATTATAGCTTATGCTTCTGTATGCGACTTTGACCAATATGTTTTTTGATTACAGCTTGATTCCACACCGTATTTTTGGTACATGTATGGAATTTTCAGCGTGGATATCGGTAGCCCAAAATTCGCCGGCCAACCATAGATATCAGGTGTGCGTCGGGGTGGGCTCGAACCTCGGACCATGTGCATGGTCGGCGAGAGTCCTAACCACTGTGCCACCGATCTTGACATAGTTTTTCTTGTAGATGATGCTAACTGTATCTTCTGCTTCTGTGGGGTCTTTTGGTTTGCAAACTATTAATTAGACTAAATGTTTTGGTTTGTGGGCTAAGTCCATTCCTAAAGGTTTCAGTACTCTGAAAGTGATTTAAGGAATTTTCTTCTTATGTGTTAGAACAATTTTTATTGTTAGCATGTTAGGCAGAGTGTTGACATCCTTAAAACGTCTACCTATTATTTAGAATAAAGCGGAAAATTTGTTATCTTTAGCTTATCTGTATTTCGCCCGTAGGTGAATTTATAATTTCGCAAACAAGATTACAAAAATTTTATTACCGAATACTAAAATAAGGATCGATCTGTTCGAATTGCGCAGCAATATATCTAAAAATATCTATATATATCTTCTATAGTTGATAAGGTGTAATTTTCTCACAAATTGTATAATCTTTCTGTAGACTGAAGGAAGACAGAGTTTTTAAAGTGAAACAAATTCTTTTGGGAAATAAATTTCATAATATGTATTATATGTTGCTTTCAAGTTTTTAATAAAACAGAGTATTCACACCGAATTCTGGATCATGTAAAAAGTTTTTGAAGTGTCCGTCGTCTCTGTGTTCACTTGAAGTTGTGTTTTTGTATAGATTCTCTAGTGTATGTGTGTGATACTAGATATAAATCGTCCGCGAAGCCCGAATTTTCTAAAGCCTTGTTGTTCATTCAACGTGTTCCTGTCTTCTTGCTCTCTACATGTGGTCTTCTGCATAATCCAGTCCACCACAGTGAGGATAATTATTGTCGATGGTAGCAGTCAGGGAGCCTTGCCCTTATCCTGTCCTCACATCAGGGACTTTTTTGAGTTTCCCGGTGTGGAGCACTGGACATGTGGCATTGTCACTTATTCACTAGATGGAGTTGATAAATTTCCACAGTGTTGAAACAGTTTGCAAATCACTTTACCGTTGAGGCTGTCGAAAGCCTTTTCAAAGTCAATGAAGTTGAGCTGAAGATCTGGATGACATTCTAAGCGATGCTGTGTGATAACGGGTAGTGATGCAGTTTAATCCACATGTGACTTGCCTTTCCTGAATCTAACTTGCTCCGGAAATGCTCAGAAGGAAATGGAAATTAATTGGAAATGTTCTGTGAATGCATTCAAGTGACATTAAGTTCTAGCCAGGTCATCCTTTGGAACCTGAAAGAGAAGCCAGAGATGTGTGGGGCTTCGGAAAGTGACATGCGCTAGATCATGTTGAGAGGAAATAAAAGCTTGTAGACAGTCATGGAGACAGCTAAAAAAGATTATATGGAACATATTACAATAAAGACGTGCTACTGATATCTCATGTTCCTCTCAGAACCCAAGGAACAAATTATGATAATAAACATTATTCATAAACATAGTGTGGCCTATTATTTTTCGCTGAATAAATATTTATGTTCGAAATTTGTGACTGTAGCAGTTCTAATTAACCTGAATATGGATTCTACTACGAATGGACCACAACCTAAGAACCATTGAAAACCGTATGAAATTATTCAGCATCACACACTCATACTCTACCACACATCAGATCTAGGTCATGCGCTACGCCCATTTACTATTCTGGCTTTGAGTTGAAACCCAGCTGCTCATGAACTCCTACCTTCCTTTATCGAAGATATTAATACACACTTTTAAATTTGATTTATTCGAATTATAGGATATTATAAACAAGCGTAGGCCGAAATGGTTCTTTTCTTAAGCTAACCTATACACTCCTATGATGGGAAATTAATTACAAAGTAAAAATGTGTGTATTTAATATGCATCACATGTTATATGCAGATGAAATTTTTTTGAAAATTTTAGAAAACACTGAAAACAAAGACCTTATAATTTGTGACGTAAGCATCTCAAAAGTATTAAATTTCCTATTGTAGTTATCTATGTAACATTTTAAAGGAAGTTGATGATAGTATAGGATAATCAGATGTTTTTATTGCTTCTGAGACGATACATATTGTTTCTATATGAACGGTAATTATATTTCCAAGAAATCAGTTGATGCCTTTTAACTTGTGTAATGTTCAGCAACTAACTGTACAATTTATATGACCTGATTATTAATAGTACTGACAACAAGTGTAGTTTAGCTGGCTGAGACCGTTCGCGTTTTAATTTGAGTATGTTGAACGCTCACTAGGGATCGAGGTGTATCTAGTTGATGAATCTCAGATATGATGAAATGCGCTTCCTGGAGCTTACTACTAGCTATTACAAACTAAGTGACCAGTATTTATTTCTCGACAACATTTTAAAGCAAACAATAAAGAGTAATAAAGCAGCATTTAGTGAATCCACCGATTCATCAGCCAAATACTCCACATAGTGTTACACATACTATAAGAAATGCATAAAGAGATATAGAACCAACAAACAAACCATGTGGTCACTTAATTCCATATTAGTTAGATATATCACTGTAATATGTCTAATAAACAAACTAATATGGAATTAAGTGACCACATGGTTTATTTATTGGTCCTATATCTCTTTATGCATTTCTTCTAGTATATGTAACACTATGTGGAGCATTTGGCTGATGAAACGTTTCGTAGGATTAGCTATGTCAAGCAGTTATCATTATAATCAACTTGAGTACCAAACTTGTGTATCGCGATGTCCAATTAGTCGATAAATCAGCTATCAGTAGTTCATCAGGAATATTTTGTTTTATAAGAATGAAATAGAAGTGATCAGCAAAAGTTTACAAAGACATAATACCCATTATAAAAATTGCAACATATGAAGTCCGAGGCATTCTACCACTGATATCAGATGCTTCCTGTTAGGTATATTTTAGTTAACATAACGTATTCATTGACAGAAACTTGAAATTTGCATGACATATTCTGTCATCTACTAGATACTGAAAGGACGAGTTTATTTTACTTGTGACATCCAGTGATACGTCTGCTTGCTACTTCGATCATTAGTAAGAAGTGCCATAATCAGAAAATGCTATAAACTATGTGTTTTGCATAGATTTCTGAATCAGTGAGGGTTGTACTTCGTGCGCAGTTTGTTTTCTCCGATGCTTTTTCAAAGTCACCTTGATTCTTTGCTTTACATTTTAGTTGTGATAAATAAATAAATAGTCAACAGTGATGAATTCATTTTTGTTGTTGTTGTGAAATGACTGAATGTTATTTTTTATAAAAACCCCCTATTATGAAGCGACAAGGTATATTCCACCTCTTATATCTAAATGTAGCAAACAGTACAGACACCACAACGTTTATTCATTTCTGTGTAAAATCTTAGTTTATATGAGGCACAGAAATTTATGATCAGGTATGGATGTATAGCTACTTTAAAGTAAATATTTTGCAGACTGAATTTTAGATGGACTAGAAAATGAAGTTGTTTTGCAAAAGGATAGCAAATGTTTCTAGTTTCGTTTTAGTCTTGATTGAAAATGTTGATTAAGTTTAAACATGTCTTAAGAATTCTATTACGTAACAGAAGTTATGTCAGTTTTGTTATGGGCATCAATAACTTGTAATTTACATCATAAATTTGTCATGAAGCCAACATTTTTGGTAACAATATTCAGAGAATATGGATTTTACCTGTAAGTAAATCTTACCTCAACATAACTTAGCCCTTTTGAAAATAAAGCATTATGTTCTAAGCTTTCGATTATTTGTGTCAATTGAAGGAGCCTGTTGTAAATTTTACTAATACTTAATACTAAAGCAACAGAATACACTTTTGGATAAATTCGCCAGGATGATAAACTCACGATACCACAAATTAGCACAATGGCCATGTGAACTGTTGCAGCCCTTGCGGAAACGCTTCGGAACGTATATAGTTTCTGATTCATTTCAGTTTGTCAAGCAAATCAAAGATTTCAGTGTATCTGATAAAAATTTGGTCTCTTTCGATGTTACCTCCCTCTTCACAAATGTGCCAGTCATTGAGACTATCGACTTCATATGTAAAAAAGCTAAAGACATACCCATTTCAACATCGGAATTGAGGAAATTGTTACTTTTATGTACTAAAAATGTCCATTTCCAGTTCGACGGGCGTCTATTCGGTCAAGTCGATGGTGTCGCAATGGGAAGCCCTTTGGGACCACTTTTCGCTGACTTATTCTTGTCACGCCTAGAAACCGGTACTTTCTAGCAACATATATAAGAAACGGATGTATACCTAAGATATGTTGGTGACATTTTTACTGTCTGTTTGGAAGCAGATCAAAAGCCGAAGACATGTTGATAAAATTCAACTCATGCCATCAAAATCTCAATTTCACAGTAGAACACGAGGAAAGCGATACTATTAAATTCCTAGAAGTTTTTCTAGCGAAAATGAATGATGGGACAATCGAAAGATCTACATTCAGAAAGTCTTCACGGGGAGGACAGTACATGCATTTCAAGAGCTTTGTTCCAATCTAGTATAAAAAGAACTTAGTCAGAACACTGTACAATAGAGTACTAAAAACTTGTTTTGACAGTACTACTGAGCATGAAATAAAATCTCTGAAGGATATTTTATCTAAGAATGGATATCCTGAGAAGTTCATTAATAAATACTCTAGAGAAATTGGCCACTGCAAAACAATCCAAGCAGTTCCGAAGAAACCTGTCTATATCAGTATGCCGTTCAAAGGAGATGATGTACAGGAAGTGGTCAAACGAAGACTCGACAAAGCCATCAAGAGAACTCATTATGCTGCAAAACTTGTTTTCCTTAACACCATAAAGCGAGTACTTCAATGATCTGGGAAAGACTAGTCGCCAATCCTTGACACTTCAAACTGCGAGTGTGTTTGTGGAAGCAAATATATAGGTCGTACGGAAAGGCGATTGTCTACTCGCATGATGGAGCATTTAACAAAATGGTTGAAAACAGCTGAGTGCAAAGTGCCAAAATCCTCAATAACAAAACATCTTGTGGATTACGGACATGATATCAACGCTGTCAAGTCATTCACTATTGTCAGCAGACAAAGAAACAAGAAGAGGCAATTGCAGAGGCTTGTAAAATTCGAGTTTCTAAACCAGGTGTCTGTGTACAAAAAGAGATGGTCGTGACTCTGAATCTACCATGGTAATACGTTTTACTTATTATTCTACCAATTATTATTATCATTCTTGATTCATTTAAAACTATCCTTTATCAGTAGGATTATCTTAACTCACTTCAACACTATTATTATTATTGTTATTATAACCATTACTATCGATATTACTCTGTTTGGAATTCTTGTTATATTCTCTAATGACTAATTCTTTATCTAAGTGATGTAATTGAAGCGTAATGCAATTTATCTTAATTTCGATCTGTCATGCCCCCTCTCCCCTTATCTATTTGAACATGACCTGGAAAACATTCTCACCTGTCTTTCTGCATGACTAATTCAATGTAGTTTGTTTACTTATCAGTCTTTTATCTCCCAATATAATTTCAAAAGTATATATATATGTATATATCCATGTATGTAGAGTATTCAGCTGACGGTTTCTACCGACATTTGATGAATTAGCTTGAAAATTCCCATTCAGTCATAGAAAAGAAAAGGTGTTCAGCAAAGAGTTACTCTTTTCGGCGATATCATTCTCAAGCTGTACAAATCGCAAATTTATAGTAATTTGTCTTGGCAACAAAAGGAATATTTGATGAATTCATTAAATCCTGCTTTATTAACCTTTATTGCTTGTTTTAAAAGTAAAGCTTTTGCTGGCGTCTAAGAAACACACATAGTGTCTTCTTCTAGAAGAATATATCCAAATAATGACAAATGAGGCTGTTAGATATAAAAATTACTGGAAATTTTAATCAAAAATATCAGTGCTTGTGTACTTTACGACAAAATACGTGTGCATGTAATGTAGACATCGAGAATTCAACAATAAGGCATTTACTTTTCTACGTCGTTTCTTGTTACTGGTGTTTAAACATAAATAGATACTCACTTATGTTCACAGCTTATCATTTTAATTGCACAGAAATGTAAAAAGTGATTATATGCTGAAAATATCACTTCCGGACTCAGTTAGCGTCTGAATATGTAAAAATAATGAATTTTATGCGCAAATAAATAGTTTTGGTTGCCGGACCTGATATTTTTTGCATTTCTTAAATTCAATTTCTGAAGTTTCAGTAGAGATGGTGCTTTTAGCATTAAGCCCAAACTTCTCTTCTTTCTAAACATACTACTGGCTAGTAAATTTGATGAGGTTTATGAGTGTGAATGGAAACCTGGACTGCCATTGAATTACTGACACACATCGTGTCTGATAGTCAGAGAAGATGAAGTTTGACATTGTAAGATAATCAAAGTTATTGTGACCGAATTAAATGCAATATATTTTGTTGATAAACCGCCCTGGACGAAATATGTAACAAATGGAAAGAAAATATTTTGAAATACTAATTCCATGTATGCCTTGATCTTTAACACAAGACCGTAGAAGAAAATAATGGTATTAAATTATATTACTTGTATTTTAGAAGACAGCATAAAGTTTGAAAAAAGAATATTATTTTCGAGAATTTCCCCTTCCGGCCCTACAATTATATAAACATTTCTACAGTTGTGTTGTAAGGATTAGTTTCGTCTTTTTACGAGTTGATCACGGATTGACATCAGTTAGAGAACTATTGAAAACCAGAGAGTACTGGATAGCTGCTTCATCCTAGTTGGGGTCACCCTAAATCACGAATTGGTAGAAGTTAGAATTCATGGGCCATTGAATTAGGTTCCAGTAGCTGAATGGTATACGAGCTTGCCTTTTAACCGGAAGGTCCCAGATTCGAACCCTAGTGGGTGCGTACTGCTGATGATTCCCTAAATAAGATGGAACTGCAGGCCAGTACTCCCTGGTTTTCAGTGGTTCTCTAACTGATATCAATCCGTGATCAAGTCGTAAAAAATTAATATATACAATTATATACACAGAATTCTCTCGAATAATAGTCATTAACAATATTGGTGTTTTTAAATGCTATAGACTTGTTAAGATCAATGGAATTACAGTTCAAGAAAAATGCATAAGTTATAATAAGCATTAAAATGTAATAGTTAAAAGAAGATCAAATAAAGTTGAGGAAATCTCTACAACAAACAAAACCTTGATGGCCTCGGGGGTAAGGAAGTCGTCTGAACCAATTTCTTTCAGATACGGAGGTAAGGCTTCTTAATGTTGATTTCCACTGCCTCAGCGATATGTAATGGCCGAACTCTTGAGGTGAAATTAAGATTGTTTGGTATTTGGTAGACGACTTTGAATGTCTTGTTAACACCAACTTTGTGTTCTGTATTTAGGAGATGAGATAGTATAGAACTATGAATGGACATCGTCTGTCCCTTACTTAACGAGTATGCAGGATGATGTTCTGAAATCCAACGATGAACATGCCTAATTGTACGGCCAATTGTCTTTTAAATGTGTGAATGAACCATTCGCGATTACCAGGAGATACAATTATATTGTTCCTGAAGAATTCATTTTATGCTAAGACATTCGCTGAAGGTGTTGTCTAGAAGAAATACGAAAGCTTCTCAATTTAATCAACTAGTTCTGAGAACACAAGTCATTCAACATTTCTGCTATACCGCTATACTGCATGTAACAAACCCAGTTAAAATAGTCTATGCATCATGCAAAAATTTCTTTGTGTTCTGTTTGACCAACCTTACATAGAACTCTGGGTCATTTGAGTCAAGATAAAATTTACTTACAGTTCATTTTTAAAAAAATGATTTGAGATGATTAGCATTAATCAGTGAATTTTGATTCATCGAATGATAAATGGTTCCTTAACAATGATAACCACATATTTAAAAATTCAATTTTTCATTGGTGTTTATTTAGAAAATTTAAATATGTAAACACCTTTCACTAAACTGGAATTAAATACACCGAGTTGTTTATGTAGCTTGTATTTCATTATCTCTACAGAAACTTCTTCAATAAGCAGTAAAAAAAGAATTAATTTCACACATACTATTATTTATTTTTCATTAACCAACAAATGTAACGATCTTTGAAAAGATATATGATAAATTTATATTATTATTATATCCTTTAATTCCTAGAGGAACATAGGGCTTCAGCTGCGCACCTCCATTGCCTTCTGTTTTCTGCCAACTTTTTCACCCCGCTCCAAGTCTGCCCACACACTTTCATCTCCTCTTCCCGCCACCTCCTCCAAGTCACCCTTGCACTGACGACCCACTCGCCGCTTCCCTTTCGGGTTCCACTCGAGCAATGGCTTGTTTAGTGATGTCACTTGATGGTTTCCTCAGAGTATGGCCAATCCATCTTCATTTCTTCCTGCCTGTTTGTTGCACAATCGGTTCCTGCTGTGTTGGTTCGCTCATTGCCAGATATCTCTGTTGTTGATCTTTTCTGGCCGGCCATCTGATCTTGAGTAATGAGTATTTATATACATATATAATATGAACGTAGAAATGTCAAAGTACATATATATATATATATCCGAATGGATATACCATGGTTTCACAGCCTACTTTTCAAAAGTAAATAACTTGGTCCAAATATTTTTGAAGCATTTGGTTTTTTTTATTTTGTTATTCTTATTGATGCCTGGTAAATAATTTTTTAGCTTCAAGCACTGACTACTATGCTGAATTTTGTTTATATATATAAGATTATTTTAAGAGTTTTCTGAAGCACGGAATATATGCTTAGATAAATGATTATCTCATAAAGTATTGACACAGATATTGCATTATTCCCAAAAGGATGAGTTTTTCCGTTTATCCCTTGGATGAAACCCAGTGAATAACTGTAACGATGGATTAGTATTAGTATACCCTATCATAAATAGCGGAAAAAAAAATTAATATAGCGTTCGTTATATCTGGCTTATAGATAAAAAAAAAACTATTATTAGGAACTGATGATTTAATACTGAGCCAAGGTTGTAGCAGTTGAATTGATTTATCTTTTTCAACATGGCAGACAAACTGAATTCATTTGATAAGATAATCATGAGGAAAAACTAGTGTTCTGTTTTTCAAAAGTTTGTTTGTAAAGAGGTGATTTGTTTTAAGTTTGATCACAGATTGATATCAGTAGGAGAACCGCTGAAAATCAAGGAGCACTGGACAGATGTTTCCTCCTAGTTTGAGACTCATTGACGGTATGTACCCGCAGAGTTTCGAAACTACAACCTTCTGGGACCCAATTCAAGGGCCCATGAATTCTAACTTCCATCAATTTGTGATTCTTCGATTATTTTTGTGTTTATTATTTACGATGAAGTGTTAGAATTTTTTGCCTGACACTTCTTATCAGAGATGGAATGTGTTTATTCACTTTTGCTTTAATATTGACATATATACGTAAATTCATCACAATAGTTGGCTAATCCAAGATACATACATTCAAACAGTGGCTGTATATCAAGTTAATACAAATCAGTATGGTAATTAAAATACTCCATGAAAATAAACTAATAAAGTTGTACCGTGCAAAAAGTCCTATTTTTTTTTCCAGTTTTTTGTCGTTGTTGGTATATTTTTGCATGCTAGGAAGTTCTCTGCTACAATAAACTTGTTGAAGGCTGTGTATCAGTTCGAACAGATATAAGGGAAATCAGTAGCAAGAAGAAGACTGTAAAGTTCCAATAGTACAAATTCTATAAAAGGAGGAAATAATGATGATGTTAAATTGTTGACAAGTGATGTGACATATAACAGAAAATGTAAAATATGTGAAATGGCATTGAGTGGACTAATTTTTGCTTCATAAATATTTTTCTCCTTCTCTCTTCACTTTGTTGTTTATTGCAATTTTAAATATATCTGGTATGGGTATTGCGTCCTTTCGATGTTGGTTCGATAAACAAAGATTGAATGACTAATCTCTCTATCCTCTTAACTCTGTTAGCTTGAAATACTTTTGCTTTATCCCACCTTATTGTGTGATCGCATTTAAGCGAATTCATTGCAGTAACCGACATTTTTGGGGGTCTGGCTAAGTTTCTATGTTCTGATCGTCTAGATGACTCAAATCTACTGGTTTGACCTATGTGATTGACGTCACAGTCACCACTTGATATTTGGTAAATTAAATTATTCTCCTTAATTTGATCTGTCAGATCCTTAAGCTGACAAAGTCTACCTCAGAGAGAGACAGAGAGAGAGGGAGGGAGAGTTGATTTCAATGCCATCTCACTTCCTGGCTTATTAAAAATCCTACGTAGAGCTAGAAATTCTAATGCTTCTTCTTCATATGAAAGTACTACAGAGGCTATGAATTCCATATTACTTATATTATTCTTATCATTTTCCCATGGATCCTCATACATTTTTCAATAAGATCTGGTGGGTAGTTATCCACTATTAATATTTTCCTTATATGTTTGAATTCATTATTTAAATCTTCCGATTTCCTGGTTAGGTTAGTGGCCCGACTACATAGATATTTAGCTAAAAATACCTCCACAGATTCTGGTCGGTATGAATTAAAGTCTAAGTGTTCATTAGAATTCGTTGGTTTTTGACAGATACTGGTATCAAAGTCATCATCCTCTTTACGCTTAATTTTAAAGTGTAACACGCCTGACTCATTCTGTTCATTTAGTAACTCGAAAGTAAATGGGATTCCATGTATTTTAATTCATCCTTCATCTGCACTCTTGATGTGAATACTTGACGAGTAATCAACTGATTATAATTTTTTCACTTCTTTCAAATCATCAAAATTTACATCTCTTCCGTGACATGTGCTGCTAATTTGTCACCCGTCTAATTATTGTCTGACTTCCGGTCCTAACTTTAAAATATTTCTGGTGACTTATTCC
The DNA here is from genome assembly GCA_944472135.2 of Trichobilharzia regenti. Taxonomy (NCBI): domain Eukaryota; kingdom Metazoa; phylum Platyhelminthes; class Trematoda; order Strigeidida; family Schistosomatidae; genus Trichobilharzia; species Trichobilharzia regenti. Next base: position 110,809,737 of record OX235262.1, on the reverse strand, counting down.
TGTAAGTTTGTGGACATCTGTAAATCATTTCCAGCTAGTGTATTCGACTGCGTTATACTAATGATAATCATTTTCTAGCTAGTTTTTATCAAAGTATGTATATATATTTTGAACACTATTAGTGAAAGTTGCTGAGTTGTGTGCAGTTGAGAAGATTCGGCGAAATAACATGACATAGTATTATTCTTCTTCTTCTCATGTTGTTATCATTGTTGTTCGTACTTTGTTCCACTAAAGAACATCTGTTATAAATGTATATAATAAACTTCAAAGTACTGTTTATTAAAAGAAGAATATTTCCTTCGATAGCCTCTTCATGTTTTACACTCATACGTCTATGATAGTTAATCTTTTTTATAACTTCGAGCCATTAGGACAAAAAAAAACTCCAAGAGATATATGTGAGTACAATGTTAGTGGTTTATATTTAAGAGCATGTGTCTGCGATAATTTGCATGAAGATAAGAGTAAATTTAACGTCAAATATTAGGGCAAATGATTGTGAATAATAATGATTATATAGTGAGGAGTGCTCATGATTAATGTTTAAATTGGATGAATGAAAACATCAAAATCAAGGGAAGAAAATGGGGTGAAAGGTTGATGTATGTGTGTCACAATAAGTGAATTCAGAATTGAATAATCAAAGGTAAGATTAGTAAATAGATGGTTTGTTAATACGAGGGCAAAGATACCAGGGTGGATGATTTAGGTAACATTCATTAGGCAATAGTAAATAACTGATGGGATAGACGACAAAATGCATGCGTACAGGATGAAAATTCACACTCGAAAGTTATGGACTGATATACTGTTTAGGGATTAGCAGGTGCAACAGCAGGTCGAGGTAGCAAAAGTGACTTGACTTGTTTGATTTCTGTGCAAAGTTTCAACTGTTTCTTAAGAATCACCTTCGCATTAGCTGTCTGGGACATTCAGTACTTGATGGCTTTAGGCAGTTTATTCAGTGCACAATAGATAACAAGAAAGGTTTTTTCTATGCTGCCTTGGGATTATGTTTGTACCCAGTGTGCTAATATCAAACCATTAATGCATTTTATTACACCTTTATTCAGACGGAATGGTAGATGTGCCTAGCAAGAAAAATATATTTCTTGAAGCCACGGAAGATAAAATTGGCTCTCCAGGAACAGCCGAATTAATATATAAGGGAAAAGGTGGCTAGCTTAGGCACTTCGTCTTGCAGATTCTGTATCACATTTGTGTGTGTATAAAATATAAGTTGCAATTTATCCTCATTTGAATCTCTTTGAATAGGCTTCTTACGCTGGCTGAAATAGTATTTCACATAAAGTTGTGAAAAACTGTTTGGATGCAGTTGGTGACATCTTCACAGCCACTCTCGCAGTGCACTTGTGGTTGTCGTGTGGTTGAATAGAGCAGATTGCTGTCTCTCCATTCGGCAACTTCGGTGGTCTACATCTATTCCATCTGCTCTCACAGATTCCTAGCATTTCCAGACGATATTTTCTAGTGTTTTTCAGTTGCTACAGTTTATTTTGCAGATGATTTTCCATTTGTTTCCTTTTTCTGTTCCGCCCTTTGATTAGGGTTAGAACATATTGTTTTGGACACCATCCTTCTGGTTCGCTTAGTTTTATGCCTAGATATTAGTGATGATTTGATGCCTTTTACATTCGACTATATAATGAAATAAAAAGTTGAAGAAAGCAATAAAAGGTTGAAGAAAGTTAGTTAACTTTTTGATTCTTACCAGTAATACACTTTGAGAATACTTTTTCACATATTTGAACTGAAGATAAGTTGGCTGGGCTTTAAAATAATTTGAGAAGTATACTATTCTCACAGAATTTGAGTTATTAGATTTTAGAGTCTAGTTAGGAGAGCTCTTTGGGTAAAATATTTCACTGTGTTTTATGAATTATTAAAGTGAACTGAAAACTACTTAACCACTAGGATTATTCAAATATATAAAGGGGAGTGATTGCAACAAAGGGAATAAATATTCATCCTCTTAGTTAATTATAGTTGTATCAGAATTGGTAATGGCATTCCCGTTTAGGATCGAACATTTTAACTGTGATGACAAACGTGTGTGCGCTATGATTTCGGCTGCTAAGTGGGAGGAATCATTTTCATTTAAAGGGAGATATCCCGTCATTTCTCAGAAAATAGAAGTCCCCAATGTTGATTTATTTAATTGAATTCCATTCATCAAAGAACTTCACAACTGAACTCAGCATTGCAACAAATTTTGTGTAAAGGAATTTTACAAGTGCAACAGGAAAGCACTATAATGTGCACTTTAAACTCTGCTAATTGGACGTTAGCAGAAAATATATAGACTAGTCTTTCAGCAAACTGACCAAAAACATGTAGGATTTTATTTGATAACAATTCTTTGCCGACGAGGAATTGAATGTGTCAACACAACAGATATAAGTGAAGAAGTGAAATAATGAAACTCATAACTCCAGACTAAGCGGTGACACCAGAAGGCAAACAAGAATGTAATAGACAAAAGTTTCGTTGCATTTTAAATCAAATCATCGTATTTTGATTATTATTATTATTGTGCGTCGATGGCACAGTAGTTAGGACTCTCGCCGACCATACATATAGCCCGAGGTTCGATCCCCTGCTGACGCACACCCAATATCTACGGTCGGGCTGAAAAATTTGGGCTACCGATATCCATGCTGAAAATTCCATAGATGTACCAAAAATACAGTGTGGAATCAAGCTGTAATCAAAAATAAAAAATAAAAATAATTTAGAGACTAAGTTATCATTCTGCCTAAATCCTGGTTTAGTAAAATTTCAAAACTGTTTTCCGTTGTAATCGATTTACTCGAAATTTGTATAGAGATTTGAGAAGTACTGATGGTAGAGTTATGTGACAGCAATCACTTGAAAGTACTTTAAACTAATAAAAATTTATTGCATGAATAACTCATATTACTACAAAACAAACAAGTAGACACGCAACCGAAAAACAAAAGAGAACAATGGTAAAGAGTTGTTCTGTATAAAATTTTACTGGCTGTGTTCCATAGGTGCTTGAAAACCGTATATCAGTGAACATTCATTTTACTGTAAGAAGTTACTTGTTCCAAGAAAAATAAATAACAAATAGACAAAAAGAATAAGAAGCGACACCGATAAATGGGGATTTTGCGAAAACTACTGCTAGTTTGACACTCATATATACATAATAAAGTGAAACAAAATCTGATGCTTAGCATTAAATCATTGGTCTACACAAAAAAGGGGCAAGAAAGGAACATTTGTTTTTCACGAGTTACTTTGTAGGGGTTTGTTCTGTTTCATATTTGATCATGAATTTATATCAGTTAGAGAACCACAGGAAATCAGGGAGTGCTGGACATCTGTTTTGTCCTAGTTTGGGACTCTTCGGTGGTACGCATTCGGTGGGGTTCGAAGTCGTGACCAGCGGGTTTCATAACGTTGGGTGTGAAGAAAAATACTTGCCGATGGCATTCGTTAGTGGCCACGAGAAGATCATGAACTGGTAGAAGCTGGTATTCATAGACCATTGAGTCAGATCCCAGTGGCTAAATGCTTTACGAGCTCACCTTTTAGCCGTAGGGTACTGGGTTCGAATCCTGCTAGTTGGGTACTGTTGAAGAGTTCCATACCAGGAGGAGACAGCTATCTACTACTCACTGGTGTTAAATGAATTTCTAGCTGATATCATTCTGCGATGAAACTTGAATGAACGATTGGTTAGAAAGAGAAATTTGGGAAATAAATTATAGAACTTAATACACTTCTTGCAGTCATTAAACGGGAAGAAGTAAGAACGTGGATACATTAGGATTACATAAGCTCATATTTTCTTTTTTGGCTTTTTCATCCTAGATGTGGGCAACCTATACAATGCAAAACATATATGTTATATAGAAATAAACGTAATCTTATGCAGGAATTATTAACAGGTAACCACATGTGCGTTAGTTCAGATGTTGTACAAGTAGCTAAAGTAAATAAAATTGCTGTGTTAAGTGGGTTGACTATTTATAGCATATCTAGATGATTATTCTCAGAGATGATAAGTTCAAAGTGCTATTTATATCAGAAACAGTATGTCATTTTAGCAGATTTTCTACGTAGAAACTTTTAATAGCTACAGTAGTATGTAACTCAAAATAGAAATTCATTCACTTTTTGGTTGTTACAAATCTACTTGTTCCGGATAGAAGACAGTAGCTGATAGTAAATTGTAGTATTTCAGTTAACAGAAAATATTTTCCAATCATTTAAAATATTTTTATTCTGTGAACTGGTGAGGTTGTCATATTCGTGCAAGATCATAAATTTCATATGCTTTCCACTTGTTGTTGAGATAGAATGCTTATCCAGCTGCAGTCGAAGAAATATCCACTTTCCTTTTTGTTCTGTTGATTTTGGTTCGTAAAACACTTTGAAAAGAACCAAAACTGGAAAGCATAGATAACAACAAGATACTAAAGTACATAAAATATAAGATTAAAAAGCCGTTAATACATAAATGAGAAAGGATAACAAAGTTGTGAGTTAAGCTCATTCGGTTAAATATCAGGCATGTAAAGCATAACTTTTATTAAATAATGATGATGTAACTAAGTAAGGGCAAAAAGAAATCAAAATTAAAACATTTAAAAAGACCATGTGGTTAATTCAGGTTACGAGACAAGATATCAAGGCATGTCAGTATCTTGTTGCTACCGTTGCGTAAGGTTTTCTGTTTCATTCAGGATACGACGATCACAATTATTATTGTTATTACAACTATTACCATTGATAATATTCTGTTTGTACTTCTTGTTATATTCTCTAATGACTAATTCTGTATCTAAGTGATGTAATTGAAGCGTAATGCAATTTATCTTAATTTTGATCTGTCATGCCCCCTCTCCCCTTATCTATTTGAACATGACCTGGAAAACATTCTCACCTGTCTTTCTGCATGACTAATTCAGTGTAGTTTGTTTACTTATCAGTCTTTTATCTCCCAATGTAATTTCAAAAGTATATATATCCGTGTATGTAGAGTATTCAGCTAGGGAGTTCTACCGACATTTGATGAATTCATTAAATCCTGCTTTATTAACCTTTATTGCTTGTTTTAAAATCTAGATTTTGCTAGGTTTTTATGTTTGGCTAGTCTGACTGCCCCTGTTCTACTAGCTTGACCTACGGTATTTGACCTGACAATCATTTCAACAGGGTATTAGATAAACTAAATTGTTTTGTTTTAAGGGCTCCACAGGATCCTTAAACCGACAAAGCTTGTTTCTAATTGAGTTTGTGGGTCGTGATTATAACTGATATGATTATGAACAGTAAATTTTGTTTGAAAAGTCATCCAGTAAATAATACTGTTTCACTATGTGATACATCTAATAAACAAACAAATATGGAATTACTTACTACCACAGTGTACAAGTTTTACACATATATTAATATCCTTAATTATTATTTCACATTTTATATCTAATGAACTAAATTGCTTTAAAACTGTAATAGAACTATGGAATTTTATTATTTAGCTTATACGCAGTTGACAAGACACCATAGAAGTGAACAATGGAATCATTTCACCCGACAATATGTACTGTTATTATTATATATTGTTTTTAATCCCCTTGGGTTCCGAGTGGAACATAGAGCTTCAACAACATATCTCGGCTTCGTTCTGTTTCCCGCCATCCTCTTCATCTGGGTCCATGATTTCCCATGATGTCTCATCACCTTCTCGCTACACTATCTCCTCCGCATCACTCTCACACTGATGACCCACGCGTCACTTCCCGTTTGGATTCCAGTTCAGCTGTGGCCTGCATTACGCGTGATGTCATTCGACGGCCTCCTCAATATATGCTCGATCTTTCTCCATTTTCTCCTGCATATTTCTTGAGCAATTGGCTCTTGGTTGGTTCATTCCCACAGTTTCTTGTTGCTAATTATTCCTGGCCAGCAGGCCATTTGATCTTCAGTATGGAGTCAGTGAAGACAGCTGTTGATAAAAGTCTATATCTTGTTGGAAGTCTTTTTCGTCACATACCAAGTTCCTTCCCGTATAGGAAGACCGACTTGACATTGGTGTTGAAAATCCGAATCTTGTTCCTTATGCCATAAAGTGCAGAAGATTTCCAAACTGGTTTCAGGTTGATGGAGGCATATCTTGCCTTACCAATTGTGACTTTGATATCTTCATCCATTCTGTCTGGCCGTAATTGAAACGATGCTTCCTAGATAAGTGAAGGAATGAACCTCTGTTAAATCTCTCCCGTTGATAGCGATTGGTGCTGGCTGTTGTTGCGGTTCGTCATTGTCTGTCCTCTGTGTATTCACTTGGAGTCCTGTCTTCATAAATCATCCGCACGAGAAATTCATATCTCCTAGATTCTTCTTATTGGTGGTCCAGTGTATTCCTGCCCTCTCAAAGCCCTTAGTCTGACGCATAATCCAGTCCACCACAATTAAGAGTATCATCAGTGATAATAGGCAACTCTGTCTTACTCCTGTATTCACGTCGAAAGCCTCTCTGAGTTTTCCGTTGTGGATCACCTGACACTTATCACCGTTGAATGAGGTTGATAAAGATTTGGGCACTGCATGCCATAGTGATGGATTACTTTGCCGTCAGCGCAGTCGAAGGCCTTTTCGAAGTTGATGAAATTGAGGTAGAGGTTTGATTGGCATTCTATGCGTAGAGTTGCAATTTGATTAGCACATGATTTGCCTTTCCTGAATCCAGCTTAATCCGGGCGGAGTTCTGCATCCAGTGCATCTTTTATCATGTATTGTTATTATTTTATCAAAATCCATTGAGGAAAATTCGTGTTAGAAAATTGTCTACTTTACTGGCATCATGATCCAGAACTACATAAAAAGTCGAGAACATGTGTAATTTCATATTAGCTTCTTTTTTACAGATCATTTGATCAGTATGCTTTGTTAGCAATCAAAAAAGCAGTGAAAATTTTGTTTTGTATTTAGTGTGTTTTTGTTGATAACTGACTTATTCAATAGGTCAGTAGTGAATATTTAGAGGACAAGAAGGGAATTATGGTCAGCATATTTTATTTTGTTGATGCTAATCAATTTTTCTTATAACAGGCCTTGAGTTATCCAATGTGAAGAACCTAAAAAATGCTTCACACAACCAGTAATACTACTTCGTCTTCATCTTTTGTTTTTTTTTAATTAACATATACTTTTTAGTTTTTACTTCTTAATGAGTTCAAAATATATGAATACTACATATTTCAAACTAAATATTTCACATGAGAAGGTTACTTATCACGCAGAATTAATTAATACGGCAACTGCAATCACTGAATAAATAAAATCAAGGAAGTTGAGCTGAAATGTAAGAGGGTAACTTATGGTATGTCTGGTCTGTACAGATTATATATGTATATACACGCATAAATTTTTATTTCTTTACGTTCCGAGTGGAACATAGGACTTCATGCTAGTGCTTTGAGGTTTCAGTGGCAGTGGTTTTATTTTTACAGGGTGGGGTTGCCATCCTCATGTCCAACCTTCCCTCTTTGCTGGTCTTACTATCGCCTTAGTGAAGAATAGTAGTTTTTCGGTCGCGGGATTGAACCCGAATCACATGCGTGGTTGGAGAGCTTTTTACCATTGAACCACCAAAACACCATTTATATATACTATAGTAAATACTGACAAAAACAGATTATAATTTCCGACGAGTTTAACACATGGCTGATACAAGTATTTTGCAGCAACAGAATAAAATTTCAAGTATTGGTTTGTAGGGATTGGGTTGATTGGTTACAGGATTTCATCATGAGCTGACATTAGTTAGAGAACCATTGGAAAACCTGGGAGTACTGGACAGCTGTTTCGTCCTAGTTTGGGACTCTTCATTAGTACGCACCCACCGACAGGGCTCGAACCTAGGACCTTCTGGTTACAAGGCGAGCTCGTATACCATAAAGCCACTGGGACTTGATCCATTGGCCCATGAATTCTAACTTCTGCCAATTCAGGATATAGCGCAACCACTCAGTAAAGGAAAAATCATTGAAATTTCATCGAGGAAGGATTCCATTGACGTTTTCAACAGGTTTATACTACTTATCTTCATATGAAGAATTGCTTACACCCAGAAATCTGAATGATTCTGAAAAACTAGTTTAAAGCCATTTTTATTATCATTAGAAATTTGCATTTCCCAATGAATGAAAAACTGGAAAAAATGTTTCTTTTTACTGACGTTTTGCTATTTAGCCTCAACTAGGATTTACAAAATATCAGCCTGTGTATGGTAATGTCTACATTGTCAAGTAAAACGAATTCATAAAGATAACAGATATGTGTAGATTTTTAGTTTTGATATAAGAAAACAGCACTCTTTCACGTGATAAAAACCTGCTTCATTTTCATTTATAATTTTCTATAGACTTTAGTGATCGCTAAGCATGGAATGAATAATAAAAACGGAATTATCCTTTTTCGCTTTGTTTTTATGACTTTGAGAATTTAGTCAATACATTTTAGACTGGAAATTATACGATTTTAAACGATAAATTAGAATAAATCAGAAAATTGTATTATTCCACATCACATCACCAAACGAAATTCGTGAAGAGTAAGTAAGTATACTCACATCTTAATGCAGATTAGCTGGCGTCTGACTTTTTAAAAAAAACTAAATACGTTTCATGCGTATTTATTTATTTTTTGCGAGTTGAAATAAATTAATAAAAGCATAAATAACAGTTGATGATGTCTTAATATTGCAATATTCTTCTTGTTTTATGATTTACTAAGTTGGGCTAGAATAAGCTTGTCTTTATCGAATATTTTGATAATAGTATACTGCATTCTTAACGTTTGACTCTGGTGATTAAGCTGTTATGATCCACTCAGTAAGATACGACCTCAAACCTGATAAACCTGGAAGATTGCTTCAAGCCAACTTCTCAGTCTATTACTGTAACAAAATCAACTGGTCAGAAACACTTGCTATTCTCTTACCGAACGTTATCTGTGTGTAATTATTGTCAGCTAGACCTAAATAAAGTATACTCTTTTTCGAGCATGAAGATTAGGAGTATTGAAATTAATAGTTTTGGTTATATTCAACACTGTAAATGAAGATGACTATGAAGCAATGCTACTGTGTATCGTTATACAAAATATCTTCTTTATTACTCTATAAAATGCCAATAATAAAAATCCAATATGCCAAATTATTATTATTATTATTGTTCCCTTCGCTTCTTAGTGGAACTTCTGCTTCTGTCTTCTGCTGTACTTTTCACCAGCACTCATGTTACTCCAAACTGTTTCAACTACTCTTCACACGATCTCCTCCATGTCACCCTTGTACTGACGTCCTACACACCGCTTCCCTTTCAGGTTCCACTCGAGCAATGGCCTGACGCGCGCGCGATATCACCCAGTAGCCTCCTCAGCGAGTGTCCATCCAGTCCGTCTCCACTTTCTCCTGCATATTTGTTGGGCGATTGGTCCTTGTTTTGTTTTGTTTCTTCCCATAGTTTCTTCTTGGTGATTCTTTCCGACCCGGCCGGCCATCTGATCTTCAGTATAGAGCAAAGAGAGTAGTTGAAATATTTTTTGTAAGCCCGCCCCCGCCAAGTTTCTGATCCGTATAGAAGAACTGACTGACTTCACGTTCGTATTGAAAATCCGACCGAATTTTGTTGTTGATGTTGGCTGAGTGACGAAGATTTCCAGATTGGTTTCAGATTGATGAGTGAATGTGTTTCTTGCTTTCCCGATTCTCGATTTGACATCCTCGTCCGTTCCGACTGCCGGTAGTTGAGACAATGCTCAATGCTGGATAAGTGAATGAAGTAACCTCTTTCAAATCCCTCCCGTTGTTGGTGATTGGCGCTGGATGTTTCTGCTGTTGTTGTTGTTCGTTGGTTGGTTGGTTGGTTATTTTCATGACCTCCGTCTTGTCTATGTTCACCTGGAGTCCTGTCTTCGCCGACTGCTTCTTCAACCAGTTTGTCTGTTTTCGCTTGCAAGTCTTCGATTTTGTGACAGTGACATCAAACATAAATCATCGCCGCGCGAAATCCAGGTCTTCTAGGTTCTTCACGTCGGTCCAGGATATTCCTGTCTTCTCGTTTCCATGTCACTGTCTGACGCATAATCCAGTCAGTACACCACAATTAGGAATATCATTGGTGATAATAAGCCAGCACCCTTGTCTGACTCCTGTGTTTACTCCAAACGCCTCGCTGAGTTTTTCGTTGTGGATCACTTGACATGTTCCGTTGTCGTACAACTGTTGAATAAGGTTGATGGATATTTGGGGTACGCCGTAGTACTCGAGTATCAAATACACAGTCCTTATCTATAGTTTGGCATGTCAGTATTTTGTTATGAGTGTTGCTGGTGAATTTTATTTCTGTGTAGTAAATTCTCTGCTTCAGTGGTGCAGTGCCAGAATGCTCGCCAACCACGCATGTGGTTAGTTTGGCGTTCAGTCCTCGGCCGACTCAATCTTAAACCTCTCCAAGTTGATGATTAGACCGGTAAAGAGGGAAGGCTGAACTCAGGCTGCAACCCCATCCTGTAAAAATAAAACCCCTGCTACCGAAACCTCAAAACTCTAGCATGAAATTCTGTGTTCCAATGAGAAAGTAAGGGGGCAAAATTTCTAAAAGTTTAAATTGAAACAAACTAAATTCTCTTCTTAAAATGTAAACAAATTAAGAACGTTTGAGAATCTACTTAATTATCATTGCCAGAGCTCTCTGAGTAAATCAACAGAATTTTCACATTCAACGTCATTATTTAGGAAAACTTGCAAGTGGAAATAGAAGTCGCCAAAAAGCGTGAGATCTGATGAAAACGCAATTTTGTCTATTGTTTGTTAAAGTTCAGTTTCTGTTTTCCCTTGGAAACAAAGTAGACAGAAATATGAATGGCATCATTTTCATTATTTCATTATCTTTAAAAAAGATGTACATCTGTCCCCAAATGATACGGTTTAGGTAACGCTGAATTAGTGAAATTCAATGTCAGTGTCACAGTCGATGGTTCACGTATACTTCTTTCAATCTGATTTGAATTTTTAAGTTTCGGTTATATTTTAGAGACAAAGACAATGATTTTATTTAGGCTTGAGATATTTTATTTTTGATATATTCACATTTTCACTCGACTGAATACTTGTTTTTATACTCGAGAACATTTAAAGTATACACTGAAACACTCAAATGACTGAATTCGGTTTTTGCCATCAGCATATAATTAGTAAAGTGGCTGACTTTTTATTATTTTTTCCAGCCTAAGTATGAAATTTATCAGAAATACTTAAACTTTTACCGTTAACTTAGATTCATGCACCAAGCGGATTATTCTAATGATTAAATATTTATAGGCGTGTTTTGTTTTGTCTGAGTTTGTTTCACCACTTCTGATGTGTTGATAATCTTCCTCACTTATCATTTAAACAAAAACTTACCAATATAATGATGTTATCCTTTGCTGCGTCGATGATTCTTCTTTTTCTCCTATCAAACTGCCCAGTTTCATTCTTCATGACTGTCACTTCTGGTGGTCTATTTAGCAAACAGCATTGATCACGAGTATGGCCGTGATTGTTGAATACTGGTTAAGTGAAATAATAGTTGATTCGTTTAAGGTAAAACATTTTAAGAATATGCTTCACTTGTTTGTTTTCAGATTCATTTGTGTTTCCTGCTGATTGAATATTCTGGTTTCTATTGATATGATACGTGAAGCTGTTTTAATTGGTGCTGACAAGAAGTAGAATCCACGATGCACATTTTGTCCTGTATGAGACTGCTCGTCTGTGGGTGATAGTGTTTCCACTGAGAATTGAACCCTGCATTCACTATTTTAAATGCCAAAGTATTCTGTGCTAGATCAAAAACACTTCACTCCTACATAATTGTAACAACAGAAGACAAGGGCCAGTCAACAGATCGTTTGGTAAGGAGATCAACACATATTTATAGATTTTCATGTACATATAATAGATTATTGTTAGCAGAAAAACACACTCTTCTGATTGGTTGTTTCCCACAGAAAGTTAACCTTGCATCTCTTTGTGACTGTTTCTTGAACATCAGATCATCTATATGTTAACTGTAGCAACCTACGCGAAGCGTTTGTTCTCATTTTTCTCACGACCAATATTGGGGACATAAACATTGACGTAAACTACTGTCCACAAATTTTTGACTAACAGCCAGCTCTCACCACATAATCAATCAACATAAGATTCAAATTAACCCAGAAATAAATAATAACAGGTAATCATTTTCTTACAGCCAGTCGCGTCACCTTTCTGGTTAAATGGGTGACGCTTTGGCGTTTGAAACTATGGGTTCAGGGTTCCAGTCTCAGTGAGAACGCAGGAGCATCGAACTGTTGGGTACCAAATAGGATCCTGGATGTCACTGCTAGTCACCATCAACTATAATAGTAATTTTGACTGTCTATATCAAAAGGGCAGTATGGCTTGTTTCTTCTTTGAATGCTTATCTGTTAGCGTTGGTTCAAGAGTAAGGTACCTCTTATGCAGAGATTGTTCTTCGCTAGTTTGCACAAATCGAAATCTGAATGCTGCTCTGACATGTGAAGGAATTAAGCTATTTTTTCGTATTTCCCATTGAGGTCAGAACATGGTGACAGAATAAAACTAATCTGTTCATTTCATCTTTTTTGTACAGTTAATGAGACCTAAAAGAACAGGCTGTTAGAGCCCGTTTAAATAAAACACTTTCGAAGGTTAGATTTGTTGCAGCCAGTCATATCCATTTTACTGGAAGATGGAAAATTAATGAAGTAGTCCAGAGAGAGAATACTGAAATATCCAGTTGTTCGCTTTCACTATGATCATCAGTAGTGTTCAAGGATTTCAGTGTTTTGAATACACTTTGATCTTCAGTAATGCATGGAAAGCCACTTCCGAAACTGTGCATTTTCGAATAATGGAAGGTATTTAACTATGGGAAAACATGTGGTAAACACTGAATGCAAATAACATTTTATAGTCTGTTCCATTGTTAACTTGGTGCAAATGAAGTGAAATACACTCTGTTATGGCGCAGTCACTGTCGCTATTAGGGGTTATTTTATAGACGCCAACTCGCTGGCTGCCTAGGCGTTACATGGAATATAATCTGCTAGAACCACTGTGATTTATAGTGGCCGTTTTAAAACAGAACTTGATGAAATAAAGTGACATTATATACTGCTAACTGACTGATATAATTAGCTACATACCACTCATGTCAGACAACAGTGTTTGCAAGCCAGATAGAAGCTATCTAAACATCAGACGGTCGTTTAGTACGTCTGGACTGGCTTCATCATGGGTGTATCCAGTTTGACTGAGCTCAGAGAACCAAGTCGCGAATTGAGTCCAACAGATCATATATTATGCTCTTGATATTTGTTGTTCCCAAGGGATACTATGTTGATTTGTCCCCAAGAACTGTTTGGTTTATAAATTTCGAATTCGATTCTAACACTTAGAGATATAATGTTAACAAGTCCTAAGAGGATATTCAATGTATAAAAAGATTTAGTATGCTTATTTCATCCTCTGTATGAATGAAACACTTGTTCAACCTAGTGAAGTCAAATGCATGAGATTTAACAATTTTACATGATTCCTGGTATAACCAACAGTTTAGAAATAGCTATAGTTCAGTATGTTAGACATTTACACTAACTTTTGGAATCACTTTGGAGAGCATAATGCACACAGCCAGCATGTATTCACTGTTTTATTTCCATTTTTGTGTGTGTGTGTGTGAATATTTTCTATTTCATAAACTAAGTTCTTGAAGAATTTAAATAAGAAACTATGCATAATATGCTTTATGCAAATTACTGTAATCATTAATAAAATTTGAACTAAATTATCCCCTGAGATTAGATCTGGGAACCTAGTACTTGTGCAACAAAAATGGTGAAATTATAGTTTTTCTAAGCAGTCATTCCTACTTTTCACCATTTTAGTGTTGATAAAACTATGTTTGCAAAATTTCTTATACAAATTCGATTATTGACAAAATCTGGGTTGCAATAAATTAAAACATCTACTATGTGTAGAATGTTTAGTTTTAGTTCTCATGCCAAAAGGCGATAAACAGAAAATCTAAAGTAAATAAATCTGTTTATCTACGGTATATCCAGGTAAATAGAATTTAAGTACAAATAGCTTTTGAAGAATTGAAGAAATCATCTAATCACTTCCTGGGAAACAAGTTGACTTTAGAGCACATTGCAAGTATATAGATGTGAACTAAGCTGAGTTTTCTTCATTCTTCTGTGCGCAAAGTGGAACTTACTGCTTCAGGGCTTAAAGTTTCAATATTTGTGGCATCGTTTTCAAGGGGTGTGACTGTTAGCCACCCATGCAGCCTTCACTCTTTTCCGGAATTACTATCGGATAGCAAACTAGGCGAAATTTGAGAGTACGTTGGGTGCAAAGTCACACTTGTAACTTGTATCTGGCTAGCGAGTCTTCTACCACTGAACTGACATTTCATTCTAAAGTCAGTCAAGCACCAGTGAATAACTGTGTTTTCAATAGTCATGAAGTTTGAAAGGCGAATTATTGGAAAAATGTTTGTCAAGTTACTTCATCACACGAAAAAGTGAATGGTATTTGGTAAACTTGATGCCTAAAATATCGGACTATGCTGTAGCAGTAAAGTGAATGTCATGCTAATTTCAAATTCTCTGTGAATTTCAGCACTTAGCATCTTTTTGAGTTGAATTGGTGTCTGTAGTTGCCTGCATGCATCGATATTAGGAAATTAATATCATGTATCTTTACCCCAAGTTTACGTTCTTGGATGTGCACGTCCTAGACAAAAGAGGCACAAAAGATACTCGGGAATTTCTAAAAGCCTGGTAGTCAGATGAATCCTTAATCAATAGATATATTGATATATTTTTTCAAGTAGTGGATTTTGTTGGGATTTTGTCTGAATGGTCGGAAGATTTCATCATGAGCTGAAATCAGTTAGAGAACCATTGGAAAACAAGGTAGGAGTACTGGACAGCCATTTCGTCCTAGTTACCGGAACTATTCATCAGCACGCACCCAATGGGCTTGGACCCAGAACCTTCTGGTTACGAGCTCGAGCTCGTAGATCATTAAGTCACTGGGGCCCGATCCAATGGCCAGTCCATGAATTCCAACTTCTTCTAATTCATGACTTAGCGCTACCACTTCGAAACGTCTTCTTCGATGAGTTACTGCCTCACTTTCAACCTGCTTAATGGCACAATGGTGTACAAGATCACCTTGTAACCAGGAGGTCCTGCGTTCAAACACCTGTGCTGGATGCGTACTGATGCAGAGTTCCGGTAACTAGGACGAAATGGTTGTCCAGTACTCCTGCCTTGTTTTCCAATGGTTCTCCAGCTGATGTCGGCTCATGATGAAATCCTCCAACCAATCAAACCTATTGATATAGATAAAATTTATCAATTAGTAAGGAGGAAATCACATAGGTTGAAGGGCAAATTTCAGATCAGTAAAATAACCAGTACCAGTGCAAGTGGACAAGTGGTTAAGAAAATCTCCAGAAACCACCAGTCATATTGAAGACTGCCAAGGGAGGTGGCTGATATAGTCATGGGAAATTCTAACTCCTCATTTAATAATGGAGTTTGCACTGAAGATTTTATCTAGAAAGACGATAGAACGTTCTCAACTAAACCATCCAGCTTACAGAACACAACTACACCAATATGAAAATAAATTTCTGAAATGAAGTGGTCAGGAGAAAAATAACTGAAGATAGTGTAAGAGAAATATAGGAAATTGTGAGGAAATCTCAACTAGTTATGATTGCTTCCGATATATATATATATATATATGCGTAGACGTCATAAGCTTTCTGATTCAACTATTACTATTTCGTACAGCCTTCAATGCGTGCATAAAAGTGATGTCCCATTCTGCTAGATACCGACTATACTGGACTTCCCTCATCACTCAACGATGGAATGATTTTTTGAACCAATGATATAAAACATTTGTGAATACTGCGTTTCAGAAAGTTAAAGACTCGTCAGCTGCACTGAAAAACTAATTTGATTTGTAAGCATATTATTTCACTAGATTTGTGCTCTCCACATACGAAATTTATCTTCAATAGGAACTGCTCTCTATAATGCTATACTGAATTAATTAGTATGAACAAGGAAATATTAACAAAGTAGTCAGTGGGGCTAATCTTAGGACATATGAGTAATGAGTGTTGTTAGTCAGTAAGATAGGGAATATGATTTTCTGTCAGTAAAATAAAATAAATAAGATTTTAGAGTGTGATAACGTGAAATGAAACAAAACAAATTTTAACACTATTTCTTATCTTTTGATTTTATTGTTAGTAATATGTTCTATATCTCTGGTACTTGTGCTGAGACATTTCTATTCTATGTGCTGGGTATAGATTCAGTAATCAACCTCTCTCTCCACCTACCTATGTTACTTTTAGAATTTTAATTTTGTCACACCACAATGCGTGGTTGTGTGTTAATGCGTGCAGTTCAACTGCTAATTTTTTTAAAAATTACTTATCTTCGCAGGGTCAGTCATTCTAACCTTAGCTAAATTCTTATGTTCTGATAATCTCACTACTCCTGATCTACTAGTTTGACTTATGTAGTAGTCACTGCAAGTTATTTTGCAAATTATATTAATTCGTTTAATTGGGTCCACAAGGTCCTTTAACCTACAGAGCTTATTTCTGAGCGAGTTTGTAGGTTTGAATACCACTCTGATTCCTGCTTTATTAAGAATCTTACGTAGGGTTTCGGATGTCCCCTCTTCCTGTGGTAAAACTAAAACGACATATTGATTCATATTTCTAATCAACTTATTACTCATGTATATAAATGAAGTCGAAAAGTTATGTGATTACCTTGATATGATTATCAGCAATAAATTGTGTTCGAAACATTATCAGGAAATATTAATGTATAACACTGTGAGACTTTATTTTTAAAAGGAAGAGATGATAGTTCTTTGAAAAGATGGGTCTACTGAAGACCATTTTTAACAGGCCAAACCAGCCTACTAACTTCATATTATGGTTACTTATATGTAGAAAAAAAATTTATCCATTATTCAAGTTGCAATTCGGAAGATCTAATCAGTGAACATAGTTGAAAGGATCTCCAAAACTTCGAACAATATTCTGTCACCCTGATATCTTAGAAGGTTTATTGATAGAAGAAATTAGGAAACAAACCATTTCCCACCAAAACTCAATCTGGAATCAGCTTTTCTGACTGTGGTTATTTATACTTGAATGTTTTCTACATGACTATATTCAACTGCAATAAAAGTTCGTTATGATGACTTAAATATAGCTGAATTGCTAAACCCTCAGATCTTAATTCAAACCCAAACTCGAAACTACAATAACTCTGTGTAGCTAATTTCACCCCATTTCAATTTGTCTCCTCTATCGTCATCCTAATTTTCATTTTTACTAGCCCTTTATTTACTTTATAGTTCTGAGTATTAATACCTTTACTTAATGAAACGTTTTAGCACTTTATTAATTACCTCTTTAACATGTTATATTATTTTCAATTGAATAAAATATTCAGATATTATATATATATATGTATAATGTCGACTTGTTAAGATCGATGGAATTTCAGTTCAAGAAAGATGTGTAAGTTATAGTAAGCATTAAAATGTAATAGTTAATAGAATGTTAAATAAAATTAAGGAAATCTATACAACAAATTAAGGACCATTAAAACCTTGTTGGCCACGGGTGTCAAGAAGTCATCGGAACCAACTTCTTTTGGATACATAGGTTAGGCTTTTTAATGTAGATTTCCACAGCCTCAACGATATGTAACAGCCGAACTCTTGAGGTGAAATTAAGATTGTTTGGTATGTGCTAGACGACTTTGAATGCCTTGTTAACATCAATTTTGTGTTCTGTATCCAGGAGATGAGATAGTATAGAACTATGAATGGAAATTGTCTGTCCCTTGTTAACCAGTATGCAGGATGGTGTTCTGAAATCCGACGATGAACACGCCTAATTGTATGACTTATGTAACTGGCTTCACAGAAGCAGTCGAATTGGAAGATACTTATAGAAGAGGCGAAATTAGGTAGTTTATCTTTAACTCCGGATAGTAAAATAGATGTGGTTTTTACGAGATAGCCTACTTGAGCAGCCATGAATGCCCTTCATCTTACCGCATCTCACTAATTCCATCTCCGAGGACGAACTGAAGTTTTAAAAACAAAGGCCTTCCTTTTCTGAAACTGTTGTTTGGTGCTGTAGCCTGCCTTGAATTTTGATTCATATTCTTATCGATGAGTTATTCTGGGTAACCGTCCTCACTCAGCAACTGTTTAGTAATATTAAGCTTTTTAATTAAGACATTCTCCAGAGCAGATTATTCTTGCCCAGTGGGCCAAGCACGTTACAAGACTATGTGTGTATTTCAAGGGCACAAAGCTGAAAAAGTGGGTAGACTTACCAGGTGATGTAGGTTTTCTATATGCAATTCTTCTTGTTGTACCATCGTCTTTTCTAGTCATAAGGACGTCTACGAACAGAATACTACAGTCTCTTTCTTTTTTGACTAGAGACTTTAGTGCAGCTGAATTCCTTTTTAGGTCGTATGAATGAAAAGGTAAAAAGTGGAAATGAAGCTGTTTAGAAGAAGTAATTTCCCACTGAATATATCTTTGTTCTCCTTATTCCTACAAAGATTTGGATTTATCCCAATATTACGGCTCAGTTTAATGAATATTTTCATGGAAAGGCTGCTTTGTATATCTAATCATAGTTGAACGATATCAACAATCAGTTTCATGCGTTTTTTATCTGGAAGCTTAATCTAATATCCTTAATGGTGTTTTAATTGTTTAGACGCCAACTATTCAAGTTCTGGTGATGGTTTGTAGGGATTTGATTGGTTTCAGGATTTCATCATGAGCTGACATTAGTTAGAGAATCATTGGAAAACCTGGGAGTACTGGGAGTATTCAAGTTCTGCTTTATTAGACAATGAAGTATAATAAACAGCTCATGAATAATATGTATTTTGGTTAAAGTCAGGGCGAATATCTATCTGCTGGCAATTTATTACTACAACACGAAAACAAAAAATGCCTTCCGGTTATTAAAAGTTGTTTACGGACGTAAAATAATCCATGCAGTGAAAGACTGAGTTTATTTAATAATGAAACAGAGTTGTATAGTTACTGTATTAGAAATAAAACCCTCCTCACCAAGAGCATTTATTATTCATTGAGATTATATTATAAGCACAACATTAGGACAGGTACTATTTCATTTTTTCGGATGTTTGAAATGCTGCGAATATACAAAATGATTATCTTAGGTGGTGAATGTTATCAAAAATTTACTGTTACTTATTCAGATCTGTTGAAGTAGTTGTAGCGACTGAAACCTAAGTAGTTCGATCTGAACGCATTCAGCAAGTAGGTAACTTCCTATTTACGGTTTACCAAACTTCCGCGAGATACACAGAGTCCGAAATCATATTCCAACAATATTAAAACACTTTAATACCCGGTGGAGTCTGGGGTATTATTCAATAATAATAACCTATCAAAAATAATAAACCACTACAAAATTGACGTCTGGCAGCTATATAGTTCAAAGGTTTCTCAAGACAGGGTATGTACAACAAAATTAACTGACCAAACACAATTATAAATTAATTGCATGGAGGATTTAATCATGAGCTGACATCAGTTAGAGAACCATTGTAAAACCTGGGAGTACTGGACAGCTGTTTCGTCCTAGTTTGGGACTCTTCATCAGTACGCACCCACCAATGGGATTCGAACCCAGGACCTTCTGGTTACAAGGCGAGCTCGTAGACCATTGGGCCACTGGGATCCGATCCAATGGCCCACGAATTCTAACTTCTGTCAATTCACGACATATCGCGACCACTTCGCAATGTCTTCTTCGATGAGTTACTGCCTCATCTTCAACCTGCTGTACACTACTGGTCACGGCTTCCCACTAGAACCCCAGGTTAACTGCCTGAATAGGGCCATGCAATCAAACAAAATCCCTACAAAACCAATACTTGAGAATTATAAATTACCTGAGAATTACTAAAAATATTTCTAACAAGATAGGAGAAAACTCTGTTTACAAGGACCAAACAGAATAAACACGTTTCGCACAGAGAATCAATTGTCAGACATTCATTCCTTTGAAGAATTTTGAATTCATTCACACAAAATTGCATATGTAAAACAACACACCATCAACAAACACCACCATACAACAGCAAAAGGAAGCATTAAAATTAGGGACCAACCGAAAACAAAGACAAATACTAAGGATGAAGCGAAAGGAGTTGAAAGTCTGTTGGAAGTCAGCTGAAATGTTCAAATAAGTATCAACATTGAAAACGCATTGTTTATGGAGGGGTTTATTCTGCTACTGCGATCATTTACTTAGGTGATCAAATGCTATAAATAATATTAGTCTGAAACTGCGTTTGTTTACGTTTGTTATAGTATTTACTTTGTATGCTTAAGTATTTACATTGATATGCTTAAACAGTACAGAACGTACTCAAAATAAGTGGAATTGAATTATTTAGTTTTAAAAGAAAGTACACTATGTTATCTACGTTCACACCAAGTTCACTTTTAACAGTTTGAAAAAAATTTGCGCATTGAGTATATGATGTTAATTATGATGGAGGTTTTTTGTATTTCCCAATGAATGAAAAACAAAACCATATTGTTTTTAATGACGTTTCGCTATTTAATGCTAACAGCTTCATCAAAGTATTATTAAACCAGAATTTACAAAATGTCAGCATATATATTGCAATTTAATCATCCTTCCTCAGCATGGGGTCACCGAGAAATCCAGCTGAACCGAAAATGCTTGAAAAATCATCAGTAATATGTCTACACGCTATAAAAAGAGGGCACAAAATTGATTTCGACAATACTGAAATAATCCAGAAAAATTTCAGAAATCACAAAGAATGTCTCATATCATCAGAAGCACTTTATTTTGAATTGCATTCAAATTGTATGAATAGGGATGATGGACTAAAACAGAATTTGACCTGGTTGCAACACACCCTTGCCCCCTTCCCATGAAATGACAAAATCAACAAGAATGTGATAAGCAATTTTATTAATGTAAACACACGCTGCTTTTGTAGTTTTATAACCCTATCAAATCCATCAGTTTACATTTGGCTTTGTAATCTTTACCAACTGGCCAACCTGACAACGCAAAAACAGCCTCATTCTGAGGAATGATGATTAAGTAGTTATATCATAAGCTGAGATTTTTTAAATTCTTGTTTAATAATACTTTGACAAAGCTATTAGCATTAAATAGCGAAACGTCAATAAAAACAATATGGTTTGGTTTCTCAATCATTGGGGAATACAAAAACTTTTATTATAATGGAAGTACACTATGTATTTACTTTCTTTATCAAATGCTCTATTTCTTCGTACTATGAAGTAATAATAAAAATTTAATTACAAGTACTATTTATGCGATGTATTTAAAGTTCGAACTATAATTTTTGGAATAGTAGTAAGAATTGTATAGTTTTACCATATCATATTGGGAGGTAGCCTGTTTGAGTAATATTATCTCCAGTTGTTATTGTTTTTATTAATTTAACCATGTCCTTGAGTCACGAAATATTCTCATTCCACACTTTAAATTGACTTTCAAACCACTGGTGCAAATTTCTTAGAACAAAATGGAAAACTGAGCGATTTGATTGAACATTCATAAACTCTTAAAACAAACCAAATGAAAACAATGATATCTGTTAAACATCAGAATTTGTTTTTTACAGGAAACAAGTGACAATGCATTAAATATGAATGACAGTTGTTTTCAAACGGCAATAATATTGAGCAAGTCAAGAATGATTGAACCTCCTTCGAGAATGCTAGTGTCGAATTCATTGGTTAACAAAAGAGGCGTACTGAATGTGTTTAAGGCTAATATTTTGACATTCATTGAAGAATATTTAATGCTTTTCTCACTGATTTGATAATATAGAAATTTAGATAGTATGCCAACATTTTAAGACTTCTGTCTGCATATTGATGTAAGAAGATGGGAGTTCTGCAGTGCTTACTTATCTGGATGGTGGATAAGAATTCCTAATAGCCGAATTTTCAACTAAATCATTTAACAGAAAGTAGGGACACCAAAACAATTTAATCTGTTACCTTATCCCCTCTACAACTAAACAGAGCAGATCACATAAGCATTCTTAAAGCTCTTATCATATCGCAATGAGAAGTGACAGTGACTATCCAGTTAACATAATTGAATGCATGTCGTACAGTCACTGGGGAAATGATCAAATTTGAATGAACCCAAAAAAGCCTGAGCGACTCAGTTAAATGTTTTACCTACGTAGGTGTCACTTATAATTGGGTATATGCACACTCCTATTTGTTAATTTTTATTGATTATTATGGCCAAAGTTGTTCCATAATTACTAATACGAAGACAAAACACCCATGTAAAACGAGTCAGATCTCCGTTATTTATTATTATTCCCTTGGGTTCTGAGTGGAACATAGGGCTTCAGAAGCACATCTCCACTTTGTTCTCTCTTCTACTGTCATCTTTAGCTGGGTTCACGAATACCCATAACCTCTCATCTCCTCTTCTCACAATCTCCTCCATATCACCCTCAGATGACCTCCGCGTCGCTTCCCATTGGGATCCCATTTGAGCAGTGGCATGCATTGTGCGAGATGTCATTCGACGGTCTCCTCAACGTACGCCCGATCTATCTCCATTTCCTCCTACATATTTGTTGAGTGATCGGCTCTTGACTGGTTTGTTCCGAGCCAGATTTTCTTGTTGCCAATTCTTTCTGTCCGGCCATTTGATCTAAACTATGGAGCCAGTGAAGGCAACTGTTCATAGAAGTCTGTATCTTATTGGAAATGCTTTTCATCACACATAGTGCAAGTTTCTGACCCATGTATAATAACTGACCGACCAACCTGACATTGGTGTTGACAATCCAAATCTTGTTCTTTATGCCAGCGAGTGCAGAAGATTTCTAAAATGGTTTCAGATTGATGAAAGCCTTTCCTTTCCAATTCTGACTTTGATATCTTCATCCGTTCCGGTTAGCTATAGTTGGAACGATGCTTTCCAGATAAGTGAAGGAGGCAACCTCCGTTAAATCTCTCCCGGCTTGATAATAATTGGTTCTGGTTGTTGTTGGTGTTGCGGTTTGTTTGCTTTCTTCATCAACTCCGTCTTCTCTATGCTCACTTGGAGTCCTGTTTTCGCTGCCCGCTTCTTCAGCCAGTTTGTTGGTTTTCGCCTCCAAATCGAGTTTTTTTGCCATTAGACATATATCATCTGCAAAATCCAGATCTTCTAGAGTCTTCTTATCGGTTGTCCATAGTGTTCCTGCCTGTCGCATAATCCAGTCCACCTCAATTAAGAACATAATTGCGGGTGATAATAGGCAGCTAGCCTTGTCTAACTCCTGTATTCACTTCGAACGCCTTGCCGAGTTTTCCGTTGTGGATCACGTTACAAGTGGCATTGTCATATGGCTGTTGAATGAGGTTGATAAAAAACTGAGACATGCTGTAGTGTTGAAGCAGTTTCCAAATTACTTCTCGGTCCTCGCTGTCTGTCGTAAGCGTATTCGAAGTCTATGAAGGGAGCTGAGGTAAAGTGAGATTTGACCTCCCTTCTATGCTCTGTTCGATTTGATCGGCATATGATTTGTCTTTCCTGAATCCAGTTTGTCCCGATGACGGGCGGAGTTCTGCATCCTTTATTCTCTCCAGGATGACGTGACTTAGTATTTTACTTGGCATGCACAAGAGTATTATTCCACGCCAGGCAATTATTGCAGAGGCCTAAGTCGTCTTTCTGTGGCAACTTGACAAGGTAGCCTTTCTTCCAATCGGTAGGTAACTTTTTTTCTTCCAAATCTTTTGCAGTGACGGCGTTAGCATATCTATAGCAGTCTCTGGGTCCGTTTTTACTACTTTGGGAGGAATTCCGTCTGGTCCTGCTGCCTTTCCGGACTTCACTAGCTTGATTGTATTCAAGAATTTTTCTTTCTTTGAATAATCGGTGTCCACTGGCATTTCCGTGTGTGCTGTTGGTGGTATTTCTGGGAGATTTGCAGATTGTGATCGATTCAAGGGTCCATTCAAGTGATCAGCACATTGTTTAGTCTGTTTCTCCTCGGTGATCAGGTTGCCTTGAACATATTTTATCGGTTTCATCCGGAGACCTGATTGTCTGATATAATGTCCTGAGGTCCTTTTTCACCTGAGGTCTGCCTGTTCTGCTTCATTTGCCAACCAGTGTGTCATAGAATTGTTTTTGTCTTCCCTAGCACTCTTCTTCGCTTATTTATTCAGTGTAGTGTACAGTGAACTTAGCTTCTCCTTCTGTTGCCCACCTTTGCACTAAGTCATCTTCCGTTTCACCATCCTCCTCACCTCGATTAGCTTCCAGGTGTCCATCGAGGGGCATCCATTGTCGTTTCTCTTCTTTCTTCGTAGAACGGTTGCACACGTTTCCTTGAACGTCACTATCAGAAATTTCCAATGTTCATCCACGCAAATTTCCTCACTGATGCTCTATGATGTCTCCCACTTTGTTCTGATGTCTGTTGTGAAGGTGTTTTTTTGTAGTTTTGTTCTTCAGTTCCTGAATGTTGAATGTGAATTACAGTGGTTTGTCTCCAGTTGTTCTGAGGGACTTCAGCTTGACCCTGAGGGTTCCTTGAACTAGATGATGATCTGAGCCCACATTTGATCCTCTTCTCGACGTTGTATGCATCAGGCTACGTCTCCACTTCCTTTGGCAGCACTGAGATGAAACCTACCTGGTTTGTGGCGTGTCCGTCAGGCGAAATCCAAATTGCCTTTTGTTATCCTTGTGTTTGTACACGCTGCATCCAATCATCAAATCACTGAAGGCTCAAAAGTCTCGGAAGAGTTCTCGATTGTTACCCATCCCGCCAAGAGCCCCACGACCCATGATGAGCTTTCTTCCCGTATCGTCTGCTTCCAGTTTGGCTTGCATTCATATCACCCATAAGGATGCTGATTTTGCCATCTAGGATGTTGTCCACTACTGTTTGTAATTGCCTGTAAAAATCTTCCTTCTCTTTTTTGCGCTTTTTGTAGGTGCGCAGCACTGAATAATTGTAACCTTCCTTTCTTTTGAGTTGAATCTTGCTGTCATGACCCTGCAGGTGGAGGTTGGTTCCCACTGCACTAGGGCTTTGACTGGCACTGGTGACATCATGATAGCCACTCCCTCACTGTGCTCGTGTTTGTCGTCTGGGTGACCGGAGTAGATTATCCACTCTTCAGGTGACAGTTTTAACAGTCCACAACAATTCCATCCGCTGTCGCAGATTCCGAGCATTCCTATACTACATTCCACGTCCCCGTTCTTACTCCTGCTGTCATATAGAGAAGACACATAAAATGGCTGACTGGCTTCCCGGAGGCTTTCATCATCCCTCGCCTTTTCACCTCTCTGATTCCGGTGAAGAATAAGTTTGTTTTTTATTTTTTTTTATTTTTAAAACTTTTCTTGTGCGTTGAATTTTGCGCAGCAGTTTGATTGGTTATGTGGTGTAAGGTGGCAAGCTCTACGCCTAACTCTCCTTCCTTTGCATAGCTTTGGACAGGTTAGGAAGCTAGCAAGCTAGTTAACTAGGCGAGGTACAGAATTCCGTTGTTATGATTGAGATCCAGTTAAGAAAACGAAACCCACTGATGATGAAATCGCATTACTGCAATTATCTTTACTTCATATAGTGTTACCATTTAAGCGTAAAATGATATTTCAAAGAGGCTTTGGGGAAACAGGCGACTGAAATACGATAAAGTTGACCGAAAAACACCAGTGTTGTATTTGGGAACTGTTGAAGAGCCTTGTCGGTTGAAATACATGTTTTTACATTGTCTGCACGGATGGCTGGGGTAATCTTAGTCAGTGCCTTTTACTGTAACCAAATGTCATTAACCTACATCGTAGGTTGTCATTTTTCTAGTTCTAAACAATTAGAAGAGACAGACTTTATAAATTAGACGAGCAGGTGGTTGGTAATATAATAACAAATATGCACAAATATATCATCCGCTTCCTTAGTTTTTTTTTCCTGTAAGATTAATTTTCAGCTTCTCCTTTTTTACAGTGTTCGAATTGTCAATTCTTTCAGTTAATTGTTCTCTAGGGATTCATTTTGAGTGTTGTGTATATTAGATTATTTATTAACTGCCAGTCTAACTGCTGCTTTTTCTTCCATTTACTGTGTCACATATCTCTAGAATTGACTCACTATATTGGAGCTTCCTCTAAGGGTGAATATTTTAAAAAGCTCTGTTGATTGAAATGAAAATCGAAAAACATATATCCCTTTCATTTCGTCAATATTATAATATACATTGTCGTTCATTACCATAGGTGTCAGCAAAAGAAAGAAGAAATAACACTGTCGATGAGAAAGTTTTGCATGAAGTATGGTAGGAAATCATGAAAAGGCGACATACGACTATCAGACAAAATACAAAAACGACCGCATACAGTGTTTTTCAGAAAGTCTAAAAGATTCTTCTTCAGTTACGGAATTATTAAGAAGACAATTGCAGTGAAGAAAATTTTCTTTTCGACGAGGTCATCATCTAGGCTGTACATTCGTGTATCTATATCAAATGGATGGGAAAGTCCTAGTATAATTTCCGGTTAAGGGTCAAATTAATAAAAATTACAATTAGGAATTAGAATGCCATAATGAACAGGGGGAGGGATAAAACAAACAAAGCAGTATCATAATAACTAAGAAGATTAACATTGTGCAGTTGGGGGTTAGAAATGTAGAAGTAACAAAATAGACAGAATGTTTAGATAAAAAAACTAATGTGATGAATAATTGTTTATGCAATCAGGGGTTAAATATGTAGAAATAGTAAAATGACAAAATAAACACAAAGTTCGGATATGAAAATATGGCAGTGTAAACAGGGATTAACCTTGCAGGATTACTAGCTTGCTAAGCTACTAGCTTCCTAGATTTCTAGCCGGTCCCAAGCCCGGGTAAAGAGGGAGGGTTGGGGCGTGATGCTAGCAACTCCACCCCCGTAAAACAACCAAATCGCTACAGAAACTTCAATGCTCCAGTATATTAAAAATTCTAAAAATTTAAACAGTTACCTTATTTTACGCTGGAATCGGGGAAATGAAATGACGCAGGCTGGTGAAAGCCTTCAGGAAGCTACTCCGGCCACCCAGAGGACAACCATGAGAACACCGAGGGAGTGGCCATCATGATGTCACCAACAGCAGCCAAAGCTCTCATGCAGTGGGAACCAATCTCCTGCAGGATAATGACAGCCAGGTTCAACTCAAAAGGAAGGAAGGTTACAATCATCCGATGCTATGCGCCTACAAACGTCTCAGAACAAGAAAAGGAGGTGTTCTACAGACAACTACAAACAGTAATGGACAACGTCCCAAATGGCAATATCAAAATCCGGATGCGTCATATGAATGAGAAACTGGGAGGATAAAATACAGGAAGAGAATTCATCATGGGTCGTGAGGCCCTCGGTGAAATGAACGACAATGGTGAACTCTTCTCAGACTTCTGCGCCTTTAATGACTTGGTGATTGGTGGCAGCGTTTTCAAGCACAAGGATATACACAAGACGACATGGATTTCACCTGATGGAAACACCGAAAACCAAACATACTTCATCTCAATTTCAAGGGAGTGGAGACGGAGCTTACTGGACACAAGGTCGAGGAGAGGAGAAGATGTGGGTTCAGACCACTATCTAGTAGAAGGGACTTTCAAGGTGAAGCTAAAAGCCTTGAGAATAGCTGGTGATAGGCCACAATGCAAGTTCAACACTCAAAAACTGAAGGACACAACCAAAAAGGATACTTTCACTGAAACTGTCAGAGCAAAGCAAGAAACACTACGCAACATCATTGAAGAATCATGCGTGGAAGAACATTGGAAGTCTCTGAAGGCGATTCTCAACGAAACGTGCGCAACGATTTTAGGAAGAAAGAAGAGACAAGACAAGGAATGGCTCTCAACGGACACTTGGAAATTAATAGAAGAGAGGAGAATGGTGAAAGAGAAAATGATTCAATGCAAGGACGGACAGGAGAAGGAGACGCTGAGCTCAGCTTACACAGCACTGTACAAAGAAAAGAAGAAGAGTGGAAGGAAGGACGAAAGGCAATTCTACGACAATCTGGCCACTGAAGCTGAGAAGGCAGCATGTAAAAGGGACCTAAAGACACTATATCAGATAACCAAGTCTCTATCCGGGAAGAGATCAACACAAGTGAAACCCATAAAAGACAGCCAAGGGAACCCAATTACCAAGGAAGAAAGACAGATTAAACAACGAGCGGATCACTTCAAAGGACTCTTGAACCGACCATCACCTGCAACCCGTCCAGAAATACCAACAACAGCGCGCACACAACTGCAAGTTGACACCAATCCTCCAACGAGAGCTGAAGTCTTGAATGCAGTCAGGCTTCTGGAGGCTGGAAAATCGGCTGGACCAGATGGAATACCCCCTGAAGCACTGAAAGCGGACCCAGAGACTACAGCAGACACGCTGACTCCATTATTGCAAAAGGTCTGGAAGGAGGGAAAGGTGCGTACTGACTGGAGGGAAGGTTATCTCGTGAAACTACCAAAGAAGGGCGACTTAGGCCTCACTCTGCAAGAACTGGCGAGGAATCATGCTCCTGTCGACGCCAATTAAAATCCTGAGTCGCATCATCCTGGAGAGAATCAAGGACGCACTGGAGACAGAACTCCGACCTGAATAAGCTAGATTGGGGAAAGGCAAATCATGTACTAACCAAATTGCAACTCTACGCATCATCATCACAGAACAAAGCATGGAATGGCAATCAAACCTCTACCTCAACTTTATAGACTTTGAGAAGGCCTTCGACAGACAGCGTTGACCGCGAAGTAATTCGGAAATTACTCGAGTATTACGGCGTACCCTAAATGTTCATCAACCTTATTCAACAGATGTACGAAAACGGCACATGTCAAGTGATCCACAACGAAAAACTCAGCGAGGTGTTTGGAATTCAGTCATTTGAGTGTTTCAGTGTATACTTTAAATGTTCTCGAGTATAAAAACAAGTATTCAGTCGAGTGAAAATGTGAATATATCAAAAATAAAATATCTCAAGCCTAAATAAAATCATTGTCTTTGTCTCTAAAATATAACCGAAACTTAAAAATTCAAATCAGATTGAAAGAAGTATACGTGAACCATCGACTGTGACACTGACATTGAATTTCACTAATTCAGCGTTACCTTAACCGTATCATTTAGGGGACAGATGTACATCTTTTTTAAAGATAATGAAATAATGAAAATGATGCCATTCATATTTCTGTCTACTTTGTTTCCAAGGGAAAACAGAAACTGAACTTTAACAAACAACAGACAGAATTGCGTTTTCATCAGATCTCACGCTTTTTGGCGACTTCTGTTTCCACTTGCAAGTTTTCCTAAATAATGACGTTGAATGTGAAAATTCTGTTGATTTACTCAGAGAGCTCTGGCAATGATAATTAAGTAGATTCTCAAACGTTCTTAATTTGTTTACATTTTAAGAAGAGAATTTAGTTTGTTTCAATTTAAACTTTTAGAAATTTTGCCCCCTTACTTTCTCATTGGAACACAGGATTTCATGCTAGAGTTTCGAGGTTTCGGTAGCAGTGGTTTTATTTTTACAGGATGGGGTTGCAGCCTGTGTTCAGCCTTCCCTCTTTACCGGTTTAATCATCAACTTAGAGAGGTTTTAGATTGAGTCGGCCGAGGACTGAACGCCAAACTAACCACATGCGTGGTTGGCGAGCATTCTGACACTGCACCACCGAAGCAGAGAATTTACTACACAGAAATAAAATTCACCAGCAACAAAACATTCACATGCCAAACTATAGATAAGGACTGTGTATTTGATACTCGAGTACTACGGCGTACCCCAAATATCCATCAACCTTATTCAACAGTTGTACGACAATGCAACATGTCAAGTGATCCACAACGGAAAACTCAGCGAGGCGTTTGGAGTAAACACAGGAGTCAGACAAGGGTGCTGGCTTATTATCACCAATGATATTCCTAATTGTGGTGGACTGACTGGATTATGCGCCAGACAGTGACATGGAAACGAGAAGACAGGAATATCCTGGACCGACGTGAAGAACC
This sequence comes from Trichobilharzia regenti, assembly GCA_944472135.2. Taxonomy (NCBI): domain Eukaryota; kingdom Metazoa; phylum Platyhelminthes; class Trematoda; order Strigeidida; family Schistosomatidae; genus Trichobilharzia; species Trichobilharzia regenti. The sequence continues at coordinate 110,779,442 of OX235262.1, read as the reverse complement.
TAGAAGACCTGGATTTCGCGCGGCGATGATTTATGTTTGATGTCACACAAAATCGAAGACTTACAAGCGGAAACCGACAAACTGGTTGAAGAAGCAGCCAGCGAAGACAGGACTCCAGGTGATGAACATAGACAGGACAGAGGTGATGAAAATGGCCAGCCAACAACAACAACAGTAACATCCAGCGCCAATCACCATCAACGGGAGGGATTTGAAAGAGGTTACTTCATTCACTCACTCATCTAGGGAGCATTGTCTCAACTACAGGAGGAACGGACCAGGATGTCAAATCGAGAATCGGGAAGGCGAGAAACACATTCACTCATCAATCTGAAATCAATGTGGAAATCTTCGTCACTCAGCCAGCATCAACAACAAAATTCGGTCGGATTTTCAATACAAACGTCAAGTCAGTCAGTTCTTGGTGGGCGGGTCACAAATAATATTTCCTGTTACAGACCTTTATCAACAACTGTCTTTGCTCTTTACTGAAGATCAGATGGCCGGACCGGAAAGAATCACCAACAAGGAACTATGGCTGGGAACAAACAAAACAAGAACCAATCGCCCAACAAATATGCAGGAGAAAGTGGAGACGGATTGGATGAACACTCGCTGAGGAGACCACTTGGTGACATCGCGCGTCAAGCCCTCGAGTGGAACCCGAAAGGGAAGCGGTGTGTGGGACGTCAGTACAAGTGTGACATGGAGGAGATCGTGTGAAGAGTAGTTGAAAGAGTATGGACTAACATGGATGCAGGTGAAAAGTAGAGCAGAATACAGAAGCAAATGGAGACGTGCAGTTGAAGCCCTATGTTCTACTAGGAACCCAAGGGGGCAATAAAAATATAATAATAATAAACAGGGATTAAGGAAAACTTGAAAAAATAACATGAGTAAACAGAAAGTTTAGATAAGATAGGCGATGGGATGGTCATTACTAAAAAAATCTACATGTTTATGATGGCCATGGCAGGGATAGGGGCTGGACGTATTTCTTTTGGATACAAAGCGTGGATTTGAGCTTTTGGATAGCTAGCGCCTTGGCTATGCCAAGATGTCCTGATTTCACTCCCTTTGATTGGTTTGATTGAATCTTGTATATTACTTTGAAGGATTTTTCGAAAGGCGCTGAATGTCCTGAATTGACCAGATGTTCTGTCACTGAACTATATACACGCTCTTGGTCTCCTTTTACTAACCAGGATGGGTAGTGTTCATGGGGCCGTTTTACAAGTGGGCGCGCGGTAGGGCCGATGTACTCAGCTCCACTAGAGCAAGTAAACTGGTATATGCACGTTGAGGTGACCCAATGCGACAGCTTGTCTTTCGCGTTTTGGCTGAACAGTTTTTTGCAGGGAAACATAAGTCGTAGGCTCGTTGCGAAGTATGTTTTCCTCAGCGATTTGGTGAGGCGTTTACGAAGGATTTATCATTCAATATCAATTTTGAATTTTAGATTAAGCAGAAGTATTTTCTTTGGAACGGATTGGACTTGTTCGGAAGTCTTCTTACGGAATTATTTAATGTTTAGGTGATACCTAAAGTCTATGAGTATCTTAGAAAGGACTCGAAATGTGGCCTGTAAACAGATTTATTTCAGTTATGCAGCTATGAAAAGACACGAGTGCATTTTAGTGGACTGAATATTCTAACTCTTTGAATACTTACCTAAAATGTTAACCAATGGGCCGTTTAACATATCTGTCTACTATTTATAAATGAACCGTCTTGACAGAACATTCGTATCGCTTTGCTAGTCTGTGTTCACAAGAAACTAGACATTTTCAGTCAGCTTATCTTTCTTTAAGAGTTGATTGCCCTACATACATATAAGATATGATAACTACAAAGTTTGTTGTATCTCAAAAGTTGTTCCTACATACAAATATTAGTATTAACCATAACTTACTGATTCTTCTATCTTAACCAGATGATGTTTTTTCAGTATAAAAAACTATATTTACTTATATCAGCATTACCGTCAAGCAGTAGTTGTATTGTATTGTAATAGTATAATTTGTAATCCTGAAGAACCACTCAACTATTCGAGCTAGTCTCTCTCCTGAATATACTGGTAACGTGTGCAATTATGTGAGTGGATGTTACTACTGACTTCTTCTGTTCTCCTTGGAATGAAGAGTACTTGAGCCTATGATAGCTTTACCATTACTGTTTCTATTTTTTTAAAGACTTATTGCATAATGAAATTTTAAAGCTAGTGATAACTGTAAGGGGAATTGGACAAAATCCTAATCAGTAAATGGTAACAAGAAAACAAATTACAGACTTAAATCAGCTAACATTTATTTGATACAGCGCAGGATAATACAGTTAACACTGCGAAAAAATATTTTTTAACAGTCTTATTCAGAGTCTTTCATTGTATCACGTAGTCAACCCGTTGAAATCCTCAAATAGGAATCTAGAACTCTTACATAAGAAGACTAATCACTATTTACTTCAGATGTATGTAAATCATTCTGTTCAATGAAACCAATATATGCAGACACAAATCCTAAATAAATACCTGAGCCATTTCAATTAATACACAGAATTTCTATAATAGGTTGAAATTATCCATTTTGTGATTATCCTTTCATTTGATTGCATGGAGGATTTCATCATGAGCTGAAATGAGTTAGAAAGCAGCCTGAAAACTTGGGAGTACTGAACAGCTGTTTCGTCCTAGTTTGGGACTCTTCAGAAGTACTCATCCACCGGTGTTGGAACCTAGGACCTTCTGGTTACAAGGAGAGCTCGTAGACCATTGAGCCACTAAGACCCAATCCAATGGTCCTTGAATTCTAACTTCTGCCGATTCACGACATAGCGTGGCCATTTCGCAATATCTTCTTCGATGAGTTACTGCTTCATCTTCAACCTGCTGTACCTTACTGGTCACGGTTTCCCTTTTATTTCACTATAATTACAACTACCTACAATCTATGTAACAACTAGCTATGACTTCGAACAAACTATTCTTACAGTTTCAATTGACTTTGAAAGACTAGAAAGTGTTATCCTATTTTAGTTCGTTATGTACTGTTTTGATTTTTTGTTCATTAAATCAAGTGAGGTTGTTTGACTCTGGCTAACATTAGAAATGAACATTATTTTAATTTCTTTCAGTTGTAATTATTTTAATTCTTCATTGACTAATAATGACTGAAATTTTTGTCCGTGAAGTTTTGGAACCATTTGCGAACCCTTGTTTTACTAATATGTGAGTGTTTATTTGTTGTGATTACTGTATGTTCAAACTCATGACAACCTCTGCCTGTTACTTCCAAAATGAATATATCAATCAAAAAAAGATTAAATTTCAGTTACCTGTTTCTCGTGGTGAATGACTGAATGAAATCACAGTTTTACAACTGTTTCTTATTTCACCAAAAACTATTCTCGAGTTGATTTCTAAGTGATCTCCATGTCTGTGTCTTTTAGATTGAACTGTTTCCATGGAAGCAGATGTTAGCCACTATTCTAATGATAATAACTGTAAGACAAACTATCTACAGTTTTGCCACTGAATTCAGTACATTCGCAAAGTTACACTCTAAGTTGAAGTTATACTTTGATACTAAGCTTGAAACGGTATACCTTAATCAATTATTCTGTCTATTGTTCTCTTTACGTATTTTTAATGACTGACTTAAACCAGTATCGATTCCCAGAAAAGCCCAATTTCGTAACGCTTCACATTTGATAACAAAGATGGAAAATCTGATAGCGATTCTCTAATGGTAATCAAAACACACGAAGTCTCATTCTCAGTCTATAAGATAAAAAATTGATTTATGCGAAAAACAGAAGTTAGGTATATAGATATGCAGATACAGATGAATCAGATAACTGTTTAAGTTTATTTAGAATTTAATACATTTGTAGAACATAGTGAATTAATATGATGTTGTACGATATTTTTGTAGACGAAAATGCCTCCTTTAATTTAACTTTTGATTTTCTTGTCGATTGATTGGACCGAAGTGCTCGGTCTCAGGTTGACATGTCGGCTTCTTGTGCAGATGCTTCGACGATGTCTGGGCATTTAATTAGTATTCAATTGGTGGATGGTGGCTAGCAGTGGAATCCTGAGACCAAGCACTTCAGTCCAGTCAATCGACGGGAAAATCAAAAATTAAATTAAATTGTTATGACCCGTCGCTCAAGAGGTGGCTCTCGTGGCCCAAGTGGTCTAGTGGATAACGCTTTGGTGTTTGAAACTGTGGGCACTGGGTTCGAGCCTCGGTGGGAACATCATCACTCACTGAGAAATGCGGGTACATCCATTTGGCGAGTCCCAAATAGGACGAAATGCACACCCTGAAAATACTTCCTTCTTTTGACTTCTGACCACTCTCAGACGGGTATAAATACTTCGGTGTAGCGACTTATAAATTAATTCCTTATCACTGTTACAGAAGATACTGCTATAATTTAATCGTTCCGAATTTTTGGTGTTTCAGGTTTCCTCACGTCAGTTGTGCCATACTGTTATAAGCGCTAGTTAACACATAAGTTAATTCTACTTAGCACATAGGCTGGAAGTCAAATCACGCAGTTTTTATACTTACTACATTTAATGTCCCGTCAACAACAGTCAGGATCCATTTGGCTCTACACTTGTCATTCTGTTTATTTCTTAGTTATTCTGGTTTAATTATTATATCAGACTTAAGTACGCATTATTAGTACTTATGGATAAACTTTGTAGCTAAGTGTAGATAACTGCTAATGTATATTCGGTTATTAACTAGTGGAATGTAGGCTAAACAGTTCACTAGCAGTGAACAGTGTTGCCATAAAAAAGAACTAGCAGTATGTAAATGGGCTGAAGAATTGTCTGTTTTACTATTTCATCATTCTCATGGGGATAATCTGTATTCGAATTGATACAGATCAAACAGTATGATAACTACTTCTGTTATGTAAATTCTGTTTCAAGTTTTTTATATGGACATCATTTCTACATAAAAATGTCAAATTTGATGCATTCATATGTTTAATAGAAGAAAAAGCAAAGCACACCACATTTCAAATTTTATGGCCATTTTGTTCAAATTCTTGTTGCATTCATTAGTAAAGCAACTTAAAAAAACTCCATTTGTTAATTTAGCTGTTTTTATTTTCGTTATCTTCGTGTGTGGATTATACTCAATTAAATTCAAGATGAAACCAATTTTTTGTTGCATTTTAATGCCTCATGTTTTGTTTTTGTTTAAAGCCTTATCAAAATGTCTAGGTTGGTGAAAACCATAAGACCCTCTTCATGTCGTGTAATGGAGATGTGAAGTTAACTACTTGGGAAGCTTCAATAATGCTCACCTAGAGGTCCATTTCACCTACGAAGGTGAATACAACGACTCTTTGCACTTTCTCGACGTCCTACTAACGAGAAGAGAGAATGGTTCCATCATGAGAACCATATTTATAAAGCTAGAAACCAAAGCTCAGTGTGCACACTTCCTTATCCCTTATAATTTATATCTTTCATTCAAACATTCTTTCAACACTATTGAATTTTCCATTAGCACTATCCAGACTTATTATTAGTAATATTATCTGTCTTCTCAATATACGCCTCCACCTGTTTCACTTCACACACTGGTTATTTCATGATGAATCTTTCATCACAGTCTTACTATCGCCTCTTTAATGCATACTACTTTGTACTAGCCACTCGCCTGAAACCTGTAACCTTGAACTGACCTGTCAATTTTTCCTATCCCATAATCCACGAATCTACGTATTATGATTAACCACCACCATTGTCTCCCATTTTACAATATTTTGTAATTGAATACTGTTTATTTTAACCCCCCATAACTGATCTGTTAGTGTACGTAAAAGATGTATGGGCTGCATCAGACCATTATTATAAGGATAACAAATATTAGATTTTATGTGTCTTTTTACATGTCTTATCACTTATATATGTATATTGACTGAGCAATTATTTAGTGACACTTAATAACTTTTTTTGTAATATAAATACAACTGTACAGCTTGAAAATGAAGTCGTTGAAAAAAATTTCTTCTCTGAACAAAAAAACTGTGTGTTTAATTATATTTTATAATTGTAAGAATCTGAAGAGAAATTACTGAAAAGAATATTCTTCGTTCAGATTGAGTTTTAATCCATGATATGGGAATATTTCACACTATTAATTACATATAATTGCGACTGAAGTACTTCCTTATTCAGGTGCTAAGTTGATATAGGATTCAATGCGTTAATGTTTAACCCAAAGATGCGTGTTAATAATTTTAAATAGGCAACTGTGGTAGGCACGATTCAGTAAGTCCACTTGATGACTATGTTAGAGTCGTTTCATTTACTCTGGTGCTTGAAACAATTATTATTCCGAAGTAATCTAAAACATTTTTCAAATTTATATGTAAAATTGTTTGCTGATAGCTAATATTTGAATCCAGAACGCACGTCTCCTACTTTATTGGCAGTTGTCATCTGGATGCACCTAGACTCTCAGTGGGAACATCACTCATTTAGATTGCAGGCACACAAAGATAAAGTCACAAGTAGGATGAAACACGCATCCTGGTTTCCATTGCTAGCTACCAACAACCAAGTAACATCATGCTGATCTCCAAGGATTGTTGGACTGTCCATTCTAGGAGCCAACGTATCATACGAGACCGAGCATTTCGGTTCAGTACAGTCAACCGACGTGAGTTATACGATAAATTGGATAAATCAAACTTTTATTGGTAAACTCACTATCACGGAAGAAAAGATGGTGATAATAAGATCCACACTGTTGTGATAACACTAGATACTGATTGGTCTGGTATATTTATTTTGAATCTTCAGTGAATTGGATGTACTTCATCATCCATATTCTGCTAGACATAAAGTGTCAAACTATTTTAAGATGGAGGATTATATGGACTATTTGAGAAAAAATAAACCAAAGTTCAGACTTTGAAATTATTCCGATAATTCCCATTAATTACACCATTTTTTACTAGATATCGCTAAGATTTCGTATATCTGGACGTAAAATATTCTAAAAATATCAGATTTTTAGACAAATTTACTTTCGAGACGTTAAATGAAGTACAAGACATTGGTGAAAAATATGTATGCACCATGTTTAATGTATTTTGTGTTATACGTCAGAAATTTTTCACCGACTAGTCTTAGAATGTAAATGGCTAAACAGCCTAAAACAGTGAGTCTATAAAAAGTCATATTGTGCAAACCTACCTTCGTGAATAACACTATAATTAGTACACGGCATATTTATCTATAGAGACACGATCAGAATCAATTCATCATTTTTCGACAATATATCAAAGAAAATGTCGCCTAATTTATTCGACAAAGAGTACTTATAAACAGTTGTGTTGAGAAACATGATTTGTATATTTGCATTCTAATTAAGTAAACTGGTACATGTGCTAAGTTATCATATTTTATGATCATATTGCCTGTTAATAATAATGTGAAGATGAAAAAATGTAACAAAATGTTGCAGCATCAAAAATTATGCCTGAGGAAATACTAGCCACTTAAGAAAATCCAACAAATAATCACAATCCAAATGGCTAAAACTATGAGCCATGATAGACGTGAAGGCGTAAAAATAAAGAAATCAATCGAGAAACAGACAGAATATGCTTCTTCATTTTTATATGCAACAACATTCAGAGAGATATTGCTAAAAACTCATAGTGAGATTAAGAACAAAATAAAGTGTCACAAACTCAGACAAACAATTAGCAAATAGATTAGCAATCTCCTTGTACACGGTGTGTTAACTAAACATTCCTGCTTGAAAGCACTGACGAATGATATCAGCGATGCAAAATAATGTATGTCAATCAAACGTCACTATAAAGATTTCTCGAAAAATGCCCGAACGACATGGACTATAAGCAAAAATCGAAATAAAATTAGCCAGAAAAATAATGATGATATTATTTCTCAAAAAAGAAACATAACAGCGATGTGATATACTTGTGAGAGAGAGAGAGAGTGAGAATGCCATAGAAGAATTTCCCTAAATATAGGCTGCAAAGGATACTATAAAAACCACGATGAAATCTTTCACAATGATTCTAGACAGGAATATAAGTGCTTATGGATCACAAGAAACATAATCTTAAGTTAATTAGAGAGTCACCTCTATAGAAAGGCAACAATGCTCTCTCGTTTGGTGAGTGAATTATGACGTATTCAAGTTCATAAACAAGTAATTAAAGCAAAAACATTGTCGCCAAAAATCTCGAGCAATATTTCGCACTTCAACTACAAGCAGAATGATAAAAGATATCTCTCTGGTTCATTAGAAAATAACAATCAATCTACACTTGGTATGCAATTCTTCGTACAAAAACACAACTCACAAGTTTCCCTGATCCGATTTATCCACCCTTCGAATTTTCTCAAAAATATGAAATCTCCCTCCTTATATCTAAATGAAAACACCAGAAGAAATAGTCTCATATATGTGTGATTAAATCACGCATGAACAGTTTCAATTAGGAAGTGATTTCTGGTCTGCAAGACTGCAATAGAGAAAAAGATTTAGTAAAGGAGTCACCCCGATTAACGAATTCAAAAGGCAGATTCCATTTCAACATACAGATCATTTTCCAACTGTTTTACTACGATAGCCTCAGCGAACCGAAAATGACTTGGGTTAATGTACTTGTTAGTTTTTTCTGAATGCCACCAATGTCTCTATTCAGTGTGACTAAAGAAATCAAAATGTTCAGCCTCTTTAATCGAAGGCTCTTTGTTCAAAGAACCTGACATAAACCCTTCTTTCTGTTATCAGAATATAACTGCCCTCATACATACACGTGAACTGAAATACACACTTGGAGATAACATACAAGGGGTACTTATCGATATTCGAAAAAGAGAGACTAACTTTACTGCAGGATATTTACCATCATCACAGAATCATCACTTGAAACTTAATAATTACCCGGATAAATTAGTCAAGAAATATGTAAGTAAATGTAAAAATAAAATAAAGAAGGATAACAGAGATAGTGATAATAATAATAATGATAACAATAATAATAATAATGGTAATAATAATAGTGATAATAATAGTAATATTAATAACGACACCAACAATAAGGAATGTAAATCATCAACAATAATTCCATACAAAGAAGGAACCTCGGAAGCCTTACGCAGAATTCTTAACAAGGCAGGAATAAAAGTGGCATTCAAACCCACAAACTCAATTAGAAACAAGCTTTGTCGGTTAAAGGATCCTGTAGAGCCATTAAAACAAAACAATTTAGTTTATCTAATACCTTGCAATGATTGTGAGGTCAAATACATAGGTCAAACTAGTAGAACAGGGGCAGTCAGACTAGCCGAACATAAAAACCTAGCTAAATCTAGATTGGTTGACCCGAATAAGATAAGAAATCTAGAGAGTAGTTCAGCTATAGCACTACATGCAGTTACACACAACCATACAATAGGATGGGATAGGATGACAGTTTTAAAATCTAATGTCACAGGGTATAGGGAGAGATTGATAACAGAAGCTTTGTTTATCGAATCAACTGCAAATACATGTAATAGGAATGATTCAACACCTGTCCCAGATATATGGAAAATTCTACTGCCCGTACAACAAATAGGAGAAGACAGAGAAAACTATAAAAATCAAATCTCGAAGTCGTGTGACAAAAATTGATATGATTATGAACAATAAATTTTGTTCGAAACGTCATCCAGTATACAATACTGTTTCACTGTGTGATACATTTAATAATCAAACTAATATGGAATTACTTAATACCACAGTGCCCAAGTTTTACGCATATATTAACAGAATCATCACTTTTGAAATCAAGGTGAGTAAAAGTCATCTTCTGTTGGAATATACTTTCTTACCAGACTCACTGATGAAGCTATGTGGGTGACCATTTGCTTTCAAGTATTTCTCAAGTAACATTTGTTCACTGCCTAGTCTATCAGTCGAAATAATTCTTTTAGCTGTACAGAGTTCGTTTGTAGATGGAATTAAAGCTGTTGAAATATGGATGTAGATCAGTCCATATACCCTTGAGATACATCGAACTTTCAAGTGAGTCATCTGTTCTTTGCTCAAAGATGATACCCAAGAGGCTGAATCTCCCACCGTTTTCGTGTTTCATTTTATGAGTGGTGTATTCATGTACACTGTTAAATAAACCAAGTAGATAGACGGCTTGACTCAAGTCGTTGCATACGATGAATCTGTCACCTCCGTACCTCTAGTAGGCCTCTATTTCATGAATTTCACAACTAAGCATTGTCGATTCAAGACTACCCATATAAGTATCTGGCAGTGTAGTACGCAGCGGACTACCCGTTGTCCATTTGTCAGCTTTGTAATGTATTTTTTTGGCGAAGTGAAATCCGACATCCCTGATATTTAATAAGAGAAACCACTTAAACTGCAGTTTTGGTGAAGGAAGAAGACTGGCGTATTAACTGCTGATGTCAAAAGTTCCTTGAAGGGAAACCTGTGTAAAAAACAAGGGGGGCATAACCTTATTGTTTAGTTAACACACCTTACCAAGAAGCTGTTGAATAATTTCTGGCCTCTTTTCTGTTCAATTCAATTCCTGTTGATAAATAGATGATAATGCTGTATTATAGATATCATTATTGTTACTAGCATTTCCATTTACGATGTTTCACCTCGGTGAAGAATAGTGATATTCAATGTTTCAGAGGCCAACTACATTAAGTGCAACTACTTTTAAAATTCTTACGAATTATGACAACTTCATTAGGTTTCTTCTTAATACTATCAAAATTTAATTCATATTCTCGTTTGTGACTAGCACCCACAGTTAGCTTGATCATTGTCGAACAAGTATCACTCGCTAATTACTTCACTTATGTGACGAGATTTCTAAACTCCACTGGATTCATGAGAATATTCATTACAAACAAGAGACGATTTGGTACCTTTTATGAATTTACATCTACGCAGAATTTGATAAAAAGTCTATTACAATTTTTTGCATTGATATTTGGTGACTCCTATAGTATACAACTTTCACAGTGAAGGTGAGGTAATAAAACGGAGAGGTTCTAATTAGTTATGTCAATGTATAAAAACTAATAAACGTGAGCACGTTTACAGTTATTCATATAAATGAAAACTCTCATTAAACAGTCTGGTCAAATAGTTCGAAACTTTTTTCACTTTTTGGCGTCTCATCACTGTTTTCATTTGTTCCATAAACGCCTTAGCATAGGTCTGACTCTCATGCATTTGTTGACGATAACAGAACATCCACTTCCATAATAAATCTTTCAAAATCAGACCTCTTTGCTGGCTAGTGTGTTCCGCAATGCGAGTCCAGCACTCCCATTCGGTTTCATTGAAGTAAAATGACAAAACAAGATCAAATCAAGAATAAATTTTGTCTAGTCAACTGAAAGATTTTGATTTATATATCAACGATGGTCCATAGTTGAAGTACAGTCTACGCCGAGAACTTACAGTCTTCTGAATAACATCCGTTAATATATCAAAAAAGCTGTAATCCCAACAATTACACAGATCAAGTCTCCCAAAAAATACATTATTCTTAATTACACAATTTCTCAACAAAATAAAGCTAATATATGCTAACGCAATCAAGGGGAGAAGACAAATCAAATGTAACAATTTTTTGAAACATGAAAAATAACCAAGAAAATATCTTGAGACGAATCGAAACAATTTGAGCTAAGGAAACAGTGTTACTCAAAAGAAAATTACCGGACAGAAAACAAAACAAAAATCTCAAATAATACCATGTTTGTGAGAAAAAATTCTAGACCTAATCAGCATAAAAAGGCGTAAAATACAGGCGATATACCGAGAGATAAGTAAACAACTCATCTCTACCAAAAAAAACCGTATTACTGAAAATGACTGTAGAAATCGTTACCAAAACAAACGCATAAGGAAAGCGAAATATCATTAAAATGTTCAGTTAAAAGATTGCACAACATGATTCACTCAAAAAAAGCATATAAAATAACGAATACCATACTCTATTGTTAGAAAAACGCAAATTAAACCAAAATAAAACCATACATACATACAGTAAATCGCATACACGACCTAGCCTAATGATAAGCATCGAAAGATGCAAAATGAGACGTGATCATAGTGGAATGATTTCGAAATGTTTCCAGACAGGATTGTAGATGAATACCCAACTCAACTAAAATTACCATTGGATAATACGGCGGTAAGATTCATAACACAGAAAAATAATAAATCTACAAGCATTATACATTTATCCATTAAAAAAAAGCTCATATGTTTCGCTGATCTCATTTATCCAGCCTCTGATTCTTCTCACCAATATGAAATCTTACTCCTTATATCTAAAAACAAAACCAGAGCACGTCCTCTCGAATATGTATGAGTGAATCACGCATGAACAGTTTCAATTAGGCAGTGATTTCTGGTCTCAGGTTATTTGTCACTCTGAAACAATTTGCTACTCGATAACAGTTAAAATGATCTCGTTGTACATATTTATGCCGTGTTAAGCACTTCTGACAATGGAAACAAGTTCAAGCATAGAATTAGCTGACGCTGTAAAGCGTTTCGCTAAGCCATTCAAGCATATGAAATTATCAGTGAACTAGAATTCAACCATCTTTATGCTAATGATTTTGGACGAAACAGATAGTGTTGTGCGCATATAAAGATGCACATTTATCCATCACATTCACGAATTAAGGGATTCGATTTTAAAACTGGTTTCAGACGAACTAAAGCATGCAGTCAGACTAAACTAGATACACCTCAGTTTACATGGAATACTAGAATTAATGTGTAGAATATCGAATACATTAACAAATTGTTTAAGGACATTGTAAAGTAGAGTAGCACTCCATAGAACGCTAAGAGAATATCATCCGATATCTATTGAAATTTACATTACCAGCACATCGCTTCCAACATAGAAGCATTTAGTCGTATGAATAGATAGAGGCACTTGCAAGAAAGTTAGTCCTCAGGATTTAACTTCTAGTGAGATTCCCCTTAGATTTTACCTGTAATAAGGAATACGAACGAGATGTGGGATTTCAATCTCAATACCATTATGGGTAAATTTTGTTTTGATAAAGTCTCACAGCGTTATACAGTAATGTTTACTGATGACGTTTCGAGCACAATTTATTGCTCATAATCATATCAAGGTAATCACACGACTTCCTAAATTCATTTATATAGTTCCATTGTTTTTCTCTTGATTTTCACTTGATTTGATTGGTAATAGTATTTTCCATATTTCAGGTATGAGTGACGAGTCATTCCTATTGCATGTGTTGGGTGTAGACTCGATGAACAAGGATTCAGTAATCAACCTCTCTCTCCACCTACCTAGATTACTTTTTAGAATTTTAACCCTCTCCCACCCTATTGTGTGGTTGTGTGTTAGCGCATGCATTGCAATTGCTGAGCTTTTTTCTAAATTATTTATCTTCTCGGGGTCAACCATTCTTACCTTAGCTAAATTTTTATTCTCTGACAATCTGACTACCCCTGACCTACTAGTTTGACCTATGTAGTTGACCTCACAGTCATTGCATGGTATTTTGTAAATAATATTATTTTGTCCTTTAACCTACAGAGCTTGTCCCTGAGTGAGTTTGTAGGTTTAAATGCCACCCTAATTCCTATTTTATTCAGAATCCTACGTAGTGTCTCAGATGTCCCCTCTTTATATGGTATAACTGTGGATGACTTATATTCTTTCTTATTTATGTTATTATTAGTAGTTTCACAATTATTTTATCAAAACAAAATTTACCCATAATGGAATTACACTCTACCACAGTGCACAAGTTTTATTCTTATATCAATGATACATATGGTCTTCCTACTAGGAAGCTTATCAACAAACTCACACGACTTAGTCAAACTGAAGCAAGATTTACAAATCATCGGATTTTTAACAGTCGATGTTTAAAAAGCCATATAATTCCAAAATATTTACGTCTACGTACTCCAATTACTTCAAACAAAATAACATCAGCCGCAGAACATGTCAGTAAATTATGTCTAAGAGAAGAATTACATCGAGTTACTGTAAAACTAAATAATATACGAAATCAAATTGAAAAACTCAAACACAAACTCAAATGTATGATCAATGACAAAGATTATATAATTGTTGTTGAAACATCCAACAAAGCTAGAGAATCCGCATTAAGAAAATCAAAAATCACGCAAATCAAAAAATTCAACAAACTAATAGAAGAAAAGAACACAACAAATGAAACTGATATCAATGCTTCATCCTCTATCGACAGAACAAAGTGGGTGATCAACCTCTCATCAAGGGAACTAAACTCTAATGAGATAAAAGTACTTGAAAAAGGACTAAACTTCAACGTAACAGTTAATAAATTAAAACCAGAGGACGTCATTCCTAACATAGAAGCAGCACTAAACTCAATAGATAAGACTACAGCAGAAGAGGTTCGAGCACAATGTGCATTAACCCTAAAAAATCAAAAGAAAACAAAATCAAACTTAACAAAACCAGAAAGGGAAGCTTTAATTAGTCTTAAACAGGATAAAAACATTGTCATCGCAAAAGCTGACAAAGGAAACGCCACCGTAGTTTTGGATAAATCTGACTACATCAAAAAAGTTACTGAACATATTCAAACGGGTCCATATGAGGAAATTAAGAAGCCTGTAGATACAATAATGAATAAGGTTAAGAAATCTACAGCGGAACTAATACGCAGAATGAAGCCATCACTGGGTGAGTCTAAATGGTTTAATTTAATGCCTAAAACTAATAATGCTAGTAGAATATATGGTACTATAAAAATACATAAGCCAGGTTACCCCATAAGACCAATAGTAGATTTTAGAAATACCCCCACGTATGAATTATCAAAACACTTAGCTCTAATACTTTGTCCCATTAGAAATCGTTCAAACTCTAGATTAACTAATTCATATGAGATGAAAAATAAAATAAATGACATTCAACTAGCGAATGATGAAACAATGGTTAGTTTTGATATAACTAGTCTTTATACTAATATACCAGTTAATATGGCCTTAGAAGCAGTTAAAAAAGAATTAACTGCGGATCCGGAACTCAGTCATAGGACAAAGCTGTCCATTGAAGAAATTATTTTAGGGATTCAGTTATGCCTCACATCTACTATCTTTAAGTTCCAAGGCAAAATATATAGACAAACAGAAGGTGTAGCAATGGGATCACCAATATCCCCTATCGTAGCAGACATATTTATGGACAGCTGGGAAAATAGTGCCCTCAATACATTTAACCCTACTCCGAAAATATGGTGGAGATATGTGGATGACACTTTCACAGTGTTAAAAACAGAACACATCTCTAGCTTCTTGACACATATAAACTCACAAGTTGAGGGAATAAAATTCACATTTGAATCAGAAAATGAACAAGGAGAATTAGCTATGTTAGATTGTAAGATAAAAAGAATAGAAGAAGGCAAACTACACACTAGTGTTTATAGAAAACCAACGCATTCTAATAGATATTTAGACTTTAATTCGTCTCATCCTTTAACTGTTAAGGCAGGCTTAGTTAAATGTTTAACAAACCGAGCAGTGGCACTAAGTAGCACAAAAAAAGATCTAAATGATGAATTAAAACAGATAGAAGAAGCGTTGGTGTTGAATAACTATCCTATAAAATTCATTAGGAAGATCATTAAAGGCCAAAAACAAAATAAAAATAATTGTGAAACTAGTAATAATAACATAAATAAGAAAGAATATAAGTCATCCACAGTTATACCATATAAAGAGGGGACATCTGAGACACTACGTAGGATTCTGAATAAAATAGGAATTAGGGTGGCATTTAAACCTACAAACTCACTCAGGGACAAGCTCTGTAGGTTAAAGGACCCAGTTGACCCAATTAGACAAAATAATATTATTTACAAAATACCATGCAATGACTGTGAGGTCAACTACATAGGTCAAACTAGTAGGTCAGGGGTAGTCAGATTGTCAGAGCATAAAAATTTAGCTAAGGTAAGAATGGTTGACCCCGAGAAGATAAATAATTTAGAAAAAAGCTCAGCAATTGCAATGCATGCGCTAACACACAACCACACAATAGGGTGGGAGAGGGTTAAAATTCTAAAAAGTAATCTAGGTAGGTGGAGAGAGAGGTTGATTACTGAATCCTTGTTCATCGAGTCTACACCCAACACATGCAATAGGAATGACTCGTCACTCATACCTGAAATATGGAAAATACTATTACCAATCAAATCAAGTGAAAATCAAGAGAAAAACAATGGAACTATATAAATGAATTTAGGAAGTCGTGTGATTACCTTGATATGATTATGAGCAATAAATTGTGCTCGAAACGTCATCAGTAAACATTACTGTATAACGCTGTGAGACTTTATCAAAACAAAATTTACCCATAATGGAATTACACTCTACCACAGTGCACAAGTTTTATTCTTATATCAATTCAATCTCAATATTATAATCAAGTTTCGAAGAAAATGGTGACAACCAGAAAGTCAGAATGCAAAAGAGTTATTACAAATAAGATGCACTCTTACCAAAACATGAACCCTAAAGGAGACTGGTAAAATATGCAGTTAATGGCAAAGTTAAACACTAAGCACAAGTAAGTACCAGTGGAGAGCGACCATAACAATGAATTTGAAAGGCACACTGAGCGAACTAGTGAAACCTGGAAAGTAATATTGTAATCTTGAATTAATTATGCTCAATGAAGTGTTACTTTGTTAAATGGGATATCAGGTAAGTTTCAGGTTAGGATTGGGAAAGATTTAGTTAGGGTCCTTAGTTAGGCTAAGGAGAGGCTAAGGTCACGTTAACCTAATGAAGGCAACAATAGCGTTGGTTCGAGTTAGACTGGGGTTAATTAAAGTATATTACTAAATTGGGGTTAAGTAAAGGATAGATCAGAGTCACTTCTAGGGTAAAAGGAACTAGATAATACATGCATATTGTGTGGTGTGGGAGGTATTATTGTCACATGTCAGAAAAAGACATCTTTTATAACATTTTCATGTATTTCATTCTCAGAAATATAAGTATTATTTACAAAGTAACTGCCATTATCATGAGGTTGGGGCGTTCAAGACCCATTTCCGTTGGTACTTAGTGATTCTTCCAGTTTAACTTCGCCATGTTCAAATATTATCTGCATTTAAATTCGAAGAAATATATTTACACGTATATTCTCAGATAAACTACAAATTGTCTTCAAGTTGTCGACTGTCAACCCGTGAATAATTCAGGATAAGATTCATGATACGAACTACATAATCATCCGTGATTGATTACTTAAAGAAATATACATTAGCTAGATGTGTACTCCAACCATTTTAGTGAATTTGTCCAGCATCATGGACGTGAGAAATCTGGACCGATATCAGTTTATACATTCTCATCCGACTATCCATACTGTGAATGTGTATGGAAATTACACTGACAAGTGAACTTGTACTTTCCAAGAAATCATTCACACACTGTCGAAATAAACGTGATTCACCAAGTATTCTGGTGAACAGAGAGAAGACGGAGGTGAAGAAAAATGACCAACAAACCAAACAAAAAACAATCAACAAGCACTAATCAACGTCAACGAAAGAATTTCGAAAGTGGCCACTCACATCACGAATCTAGGAGGCATCGTCTCACTCAAATACAATCAGTTGGGACGGATGAAAATGTCAAATGTGAAATCCAAAATTGCGAGCCAAACTTTCATAATCATGAAATCAGTCTGGAAATCTTCTGCACTCAGAATGAATAACTAAATTTGGATATTCAACACCAATGTTAAGTGAGTCATTTCCTCCATATGGATCAGAAACTCGACACACACGTCACGGAAAGCACGGATTAAAGGTAACTCACCAAAGATTTGCATTCAAGGCATTCAAATATGAATTCGAAATCTTCTGTATTCAAGGAGACAGACGCGTCAATTCAAAGTGGTCGAATTCCCTTATTGTTTATCGATTGTGCCTCATGTAATTCCTTCATGTTCAACTAATTCGTCGAACGTAGTCTTTAAACCTTTATCTAAATGATATTTAGCCTTATCAATTAGTGTAGTCAGTGAAGTAAGATCTGTCGGCATTATTAAAACCGCTCTGTTCGGTTCTGTCAACACTAATTCTATGAAGTCACTATCTCTTGACTGGAATCGTAAGTGCTTGACAATTTTCAAAAGAAATGCCGTCTAGTTCAAGAAAAGTTGAATAACTGAAAATTCTCAGGACGAGAGAAATACATATTCGAGAATGAGTAATTGAAAAGCCAAACTGATTTCTCCTATCGATCAATCGATTCTATTTGTGAATTTCTTGTATATCGACATTTGATTTCATCATTGTATAGAATGAGTTACACAATCAGAAATTTTATGCAAAAGCGAGTTAATGTTGTGGAAGGAAGGAACTTCACGCTATAACTTTTAGTTTACACTAAATCGCTTGTAAAACATGCCTAATGTGGGTCAAGCAAAATTCTACTTTTGTAGGAAGTTCACTCTAATTTTGAACCTCAAGTCTGTAGATGATTGACAAGATCGAATTTTGTACACAAAAGGTCAAAAAACATCTGTCAGGGAATAATTCTTTGGATTTTTAAACCAGTTAATTGTAATAAAAACGGCCTACTAGGAATTATCTTTTTTTACTTCACAGCATTTAGCATTCATATCATTTTATAATAAAGTAGAAGCCATGCTAATTACAAGTGTGTCGTGATCATGTTTTTCGCTTTGTTCATGAATCCAATTGTCAATGTAGTTGAAGATTGAACGATGAATTCATGGTTGTTTGCTCAAACCCAACTTCCCTATATTTTCGCGGAGGCATCAATACACCAGTCATCGTCTGATCGATCGCTGTTCAAAAAGAACGTAGAAAAACCGTCAGAAGTAATATCGTGATTTATTATTGTAATATTTGTTCATAGACTTTGGTTTATTATGCTGCTTATATGTTGGTGTTAGAATAAAGAATTCTCGAGTCGCCAATCTGTGTTCTGGTTTTCGCATCCGTTAGTACTAAGCGTTTCTGAAAGGCTTCGAGGGACAGCGAGAGGCCCGGCGTAGCAAGAGATGGGCATTAACGGTTTTTGAGATGTGATTGACAGTTTCTGACGGTTGGTGACAGTTTCTTGCAGTTTGGATAGTCTCCGTCCGTCTTTCCTGGTGCCGGCCAAGTCTTCTTTGAACAAGCCTTATCTGGAACTTCCTGGAATTTTGGTTACGTTCTATGATGCCTGGGTCAAAGAAGGGACAGAGCGTCTTGGAAGCAAACAGGAAAGTAAGTCATGTTGACTCGTCTGTTACTTGTAACGATATGTCTGATGTTAAGCATGACAGGGTTGATGTTACTGTTTCGCCATCTAGGGATAATAGGAATATCCAACTCCCAAAATTTGAACCACCGTGTTTCGACGGAAACCCAGCTGATTATTTACAGTTTGTAAAGGAGTTTGAGGTCATGTTGAGTGGTTTTTTATTAAATGATGAAATGAAGTTAATGTATTTGATGAGGTACTGCACTGGGGTTGCTTCAAGAGCTACACAGTGCTGTAAGCTGATGCCCCCTGAAGAAGGATACTCTGAGGCTATGAATATACTGTGGCAAAGATTCAGAAGACCTTCGATGATTGTAGGAAAATTATTCGAGGCTGTTAATGGTAATGGTGGTCAATTACAAGATGACTCCAAGGCACTATCTGAGTTTTTGGATAATCTGTTGACTTACAAAAATGCATTGATTTCTATGAATTGCATGAGTGATCTCAACTCGAGTTTTATACTAGAAGTAACAGCGAGACGCCCACCTACTCGACTGCAAAGGAAGTGGGTGAAGATAAGCTCCCGTATAGAGGATGAGGGTATTGAGCCAAAGTTCGATGATATTCTGGAACTGGTAAACGATAGTGTCAATCAATCGATGAGCAAGTTTGCCAGTATATTGCATCTCACCCCTAGAATAGAGCAGCCTGAGGGCAAAACGCAATCATTGATGACGAATAGGCCTCAGAGAGGTGGATATCGAGAAGGATTTATGGTGTCTAGTAATTCATATAGACTTAGTGAGTGTAACAGGTCTCGTGGTACATCTTCGACAGATAAGTTACAAGCTGCAAGACAAACACGGTTGTGTTTTACACGTTTGCAAGAAGTGCATACAAAGATGAACTGTGAATCAGTGAGCAAGTTTATTGGTAAGCTAAATGTGAAATCAAGGTCTGACTCCGAATTGTGTGATGATAACGGTGTGGTCAAGAAGCCTGTAGTTGCAGCTGGTAAGCCGTTGTTGAATAGTGTCACAGACGACACCACAGTTTGTGCAGGAGAAGAGAGTTACAGTTTCAGAGTCTACTTCTGACTCCATAAGTTTACAAGGTATTACTAGTCAGAGTGAAGGTATAAAACCTCTAAGGATTTATGAGGAAGAACCCAAATCATCTACTGCTGTTATTAAAGAGTTTGAAAACGATGAAGTCGACCAGATAGATGACGGTAAAGTGAATATTCGTGATAATGATCATGATAGTGCACATTTGTCTTTGGTTGATCATGATGAGATGAGGGGAATGCCTACTACTGCTAAGTTGAACAAAAGTTCTGTACAACTTGAAGGTGAAGTAGAATTGAATGCAGTTGCAGAAGGTATGAATACTGGTGAGACCGCCAGTGTAATTGATCAGCGTGTAGTCCACCTATCACCAGATGCCAGTGCTAAACTGGAGCTAATAGTAAAAGACAGCAGTGGTTTTAGTCTTGCAGTTAGACAACTTTCTGAAAGCCGAACAACAACAGCTTCTGATGCACCGCTAAGTTCATCAACTGGTATCAGTCAGTCGTCGTGGGTATTGTCATCCACAATAAAAAAGACGCCCATCAGCTCAAGTATCTTGTACTATGACCATGCTAGTATCAGTCCGTTTGAAAAGACGAAAGATATTGCTCAATTAAGTGAGGATAAGCTAAGCGTGTACGAGAGGGTAATTGTTAAATTGACTTGCATGAATAAAGGTTTTTCAAGTTCCAAATTACTATTTGAATGCTATTATCTTTGGTGTAACTTACTCTGTGCCTACGCTTGGTTGATCAGATACGTCGTGTGTTTGTTCGTCATATGTATTCTACGACACAATGACATGAGCGCGTTACCGTTCAGATTTGAAGATATAGCTGATAGAAGGAAGTCAGCGAATGAACTCTGCAACGATTTTCCAACCTAGGGCGTCAACCTGAGAAGGGTTGTAGGCGTACTGGTGTAAGTCCTACAATTCTTCAAAGGGTAGCGCATCAATAAGCAGCCCAATGTGCTTGGTGTGTGATTTTGTACATATGTTCATGTTGTATATACTGAATTGGTATCATCTCTCATCTGTCTGTTGGTAATTTTGTTTGTGTCTGGACGTCTTCCACTTGGATCATCAACCTGAGAAGGAATGTAGGCGTACTGCTGTAAGTCCTACAATTCTTCAAGGGTAGTTTGTCATGGCAGAATCCACAACATTTGATGTATTGATTGTAAATATGTTGGTGTTAAATAATTGTGTGGGTTCGAATTATTGTAATTAATGATCAATCTTCTTTGTGTCCGGACATTCTACAACTTAAAATCGTCTAACCCTAACAATAACTCTCATCTTCCCTTAACTTAATCCAAATATGGAAATATCCCTAAACTAAACCTAATCCAAGTCGAACCAACGCTATTGTCGCCTTCATTAGGTTAACGTGACCTTAGCCTCTCCTTAGCCTAACTAAGGACCCTAACTAAATCTTTCCCAATCCTAACCTGAAACTTACCTGATATCCCATTTAACAAAGTAACACTTCATTGAGCATAATTAATTCAAGATTACAATATTACTTTCCAGGTTTCACTAGTTCGCTCAGTGTGCCTTTCAAATTCATTGTTATGGTCGCTCTCCACTGGTACTTACTTGTGCTTAGTGTTTAACTTTGCCATTAACTGCATATTTTACCAGTCTCCTTTAGGGTTCATGTTTTGGTAAGAGTGCATCTTATTTGTAATAACTCTTTTGCATTCTGACTCTCTGGTTGTCACCATTTTCTTCGAAACTTGATTATAATATTGAGATTGAAATCCCACATCCCGTTCGTATTCCTTATTACAGGTAAAATCTAAGGGGAATCTCACTAGAAGTTAAATCCTGAGGACTAACTTTCTTGCAAGTGCCTCTATCTATTCATACGACTAAATGCTTCTATGTTGGAAGCGATGTGCTGGTAATGTAAATTTCAATAGATATCGGATGATATTCTCTTAGCGTTCTATGGAGTGCTACTCTACTTTACAATGTCCTTAAACAATTTGTTAATGTATTCGATATTCTACACATTAATTCTAGTATTCCATGTAAACTGAGGTGTATCTAGTTTAGTCTGACTGCATGCTTTAGTTCGTCTGAAACCAGTTTTAAAATCGAATCCCTTAATTCGTGAATGTGATGGATAAATGTGCATCTTTATATGCGCACAACACTATCTGTTTCGTCCAAAATCATTAGCATAAAGATGGTTGAATTCTAGTTCACTGATAATTTCATATGCTTGAATGGCTTAGCGAAACGCTTTACAGCGTCAGCTAATTCTATGCTTGAACTTGTTTCCATTGTCAGAAGTGCTTAACACGGCATAAATATGTACAACGAGATCATTTTAACTGTTATCGAGTAGCAAATTGTTTCAGAGTGACAAATAACCTGAGACCAGAAATCACTGCCTAATTGAAACTGTTCATGCGTGATTCACTCATACATATTCGAGAGGGCTTGCTCTGGTTTTGTTTTTAGATATAAGGAGTAAGATTTCATATTGGTGAGAAGAATCAGAGGCTGGATAAATGAGATCAGCGAAACATATGAGCTTTTTTTTAATGGATAAATGTATAATGCTTGTAGATTTATTATTTTTCTGTGTTATGAATCTTACCGCCGTATTATCCAATGGTAATTTTAGTTGAGTTGGGTATTCATCTACAATCCTGTCTGGAAACATTTCGAAATCATTCCACTATGATCACGTCTCATTTTGCATCTTTCGATGCTTATCATTAGGCTAGGTCGTGTATGCGATTTACTGTATGTATGTATGGTTTTATTTTGGTTTAATTTGCGTTTTTCTAACAATAGAGTATGGTATTCGTTATTTTATATGCTTTTTTTGAGTGAATCATGTTGCGCAATCTTTTAACTGAACATTTTAATGATATTTCGCTTTCCTTATGCGTTTGTTTTGGTAACGATTTCTACAGTCATTTTCAGTAATACGGTTTTTTTTGGTAGAGATGAGTTGTTTACTTATCTCTCGGTATATCGCCTGTATTTTACGCCTTTTTATGCTGATTAGGTCTAGAATTTTTTCTCACAAACATGGTATTATTTGAGATTTTTGTTTTGTTTTCTGTCCGGTAATTTTCTTTTGAGTAACACTGTTTCCTTAGCTCAAATTGTTTCGATTCGTCTCAAGATATTTTCTTGGTTATTTTTCATGTTTCAAAAAATTGTTACATTTGATTTGTCTTCTCCCTTGATTGCGTTAGCATATATTAGCTTTATTTTGTTGAGAAATTGTGTAATTAAGAATAATGTATTTTTTGGGAGACTTGATCTGTGTAATTGTTGGGATTACAGCTTTTTTGATATATTAACGGATGTTATTCAGAAGACTGTAAGTTCTCGGCGTAGACTGTACTTCAACTATGGACCATCGTTGATATATAAATCAAAATCTTTCAGTTGACTAGACAAAATTTATTCTTGATTTGATCTTGTTTTGTCATTTTACTTCAATGAAACCGAATGGGAGTGCTGGACTCGCATTGCGGAACACACTAGCCAGCAAAGAGGTCTGATTTTGAAAGATTTATTATGGAAGTGGATGTTCTGTTATCGTCAACAAATGCATGAGAGTCAGACCTATGCTAAGGCGTTTATGGAACAAATGAAAACAGTGATGAGACGCCAAAAAGTGAAAAAAGTTTCGAACTATTTGACCAGACTGTTTAATGAGAGTTTTCATTTATATGAATAACTGTAAACGTGCTCACGTTTATTAGTTTTTATACATTGACATAACTAATTAGAACCTCTCCGTTTTATTACCTCACCTTCACTGTGAAAGTTGTATACTATAGGTGTCACCAAATATCAATGCAAAAAATTGTAATAGACTTTTTATCAAATTCTGCGTAGATGTAAATTCATAAAAGGTAGCAAATCGTCTCTTGTTTGTAATGAATATTCTCATGAATCCAGTGGAGTTTAGAAATCTCGTCACATAAGTGAAGTAATTAGCGAGTGATACTTGTTCGACAATGATCAAGCTAACTGTGGGTGCTAGTCACAAACGAGAATATGAATTAAATTTTGATAGTATTAAGAAGAAACCTAATGAAGTTGTCATAATTCGTAAGAATTTTAAAAGTAGTTGCACTTAATGTAGTTGGCCTCTGAAACATTGAATATCACTATTCTTCACCGAGGTGAAACATCGTAAATGGAAATGCTAGTAACAATAATGATATCTATAATACAGCATTATCATCTATTTATCAACAGGAATTGAATTGAACAGAAAAGAGGCCAGAAATTATTCAACAACTTCTTGGTAAGGTGTGTTAACTAAACAATAAGGTTATGCCCCCCTTGTTTTTTACACAGGTTTCCCTTCAAGGAACTTTTGACATCAGCAGTTAATACGCCAGTCTTCTTCCTTCACCAAAACTGTAGTTTAAGTGGTTTCTCTTATTAAATATCAGGGATGTCGGATTTCACTTCGCCAAAAAAATACATTACAAAGCTGACAAATGGACAACGGGTAGTCCGCTGCGTACTACACTGCCATATACTTATATGGGTAGTCTTGAATCGACAATGCTTAGTTGTGAAATTCATGAAATAGAGGCCTACTAGAGGTACGGAGGTGACAGATTCATCGTATGCAACGACTTGAGTCAAGCCGTCTATCTACTTGGTTTATTTAACAGTGTACATGAATACACCACTCATAAAATGAAACACGAAAACGGTGGGAGATTCAGCCTCTTGGGTATCATCTTTGAGCAAAGAACAGATGACTCACTTGAAAGTTCGATGTATCTCAAGGGTATATGGACTGATCTACATCCATATTTCAACAGCTTTAATTCCATCTACAAACGAACTCTGTACAGCTAAAAGAATTATTTCGACTGATAGACTAGGCAGTGAACAAATGTTACTTGAGAAATACTTGAAAGCAAATGGTCACCCACATAGCTTCATCAGTAAGTCTGGTAAGAAAGTATATTCCAACAGAAGATGACTTTTACTCACCTTGATTTCAAAAGTGATGATTCTGTTAATATATGTGTAAAACTTGGGCACTGTGGTATTAAGTAATTCCATATTAGTTTGATTATTAAATGTATCACACAGTGAAACAGTATTGTATACTGGATGACGTTTCGAACAAAATTTATTGTTCATAATCATATCAATTTTTGTCACACGACTTCGAGATTTGATTTTTATAGTTTTCTCTGTCTTCTCCTATTTGTTGTACGGGCAGTAGAATTTTCCATATATCTGGGACAGGTGTTGAATCATTCCTATTACATGTATTTGCAGTTGATTCGATAAACAAAGCTTCTGTTATCAATCTCTCCCTATACCCTGTGACATTAGATTTTAAAACTGTCATCCTATCCCATCCTATTGTATGGTTGTGTGTAACTGCATGTAGTGCTATAGCTGAACTACTCTCTAGATTTCTTATCTTATTCGGGTCAACCAATCTAGATTTAGCTAGGTTTTTATGTTCGGCTAGTCTGACTGCCCCTGTTCTACTAGTTTGACCTATGTATTTGACCTCACAATCATTGCAGGGTATTAGATAAACTAAATTGTTTTGTTTTAATGGCTCTACAGGATCCTTTAACCGACAAAGCTTGTTTCTAATTGAGTTTGTGGGTTTGAATGCCACTTTTATTCCTGCCTTGTTAAGAATTCTGCGTAAGGCTTCCGAGGTTCCTTCTTTGTATGGAATTATTGTTGATGATTTACATTCCTTATTGTTGGTGTCGTTATTAATATTATTATTATTATCACTATTATTATTACCATTATTATTATTATTATTATTGTTATCATTATTATTATTATCACTATCTCTGTTATCCTTGTTTATTTTATTTTTACATTTACTTACATATTTCTTGACTAATTTATCCGGGTAATTATTAAGTTTCAAGGCTTCTTTTATGTGTGTCACTTCCTGTCTTAGATTTTCCTTGGTACTACTTAGTTTTTGTGCTCTGTCATTTAAACATTTCACTAATCCTATTTTTACTGACATAGGATGGGATGATCGGAAATCCAAATATCTGTTTGAATGTGTGGGTTTTCTGTAAACACTAGTGTTTAGCTTCCCATCTTCTTTCCTTTTTACGTTGCAATCTAACATTGGAAGTTCCCCTTCCTGACTTTCCAATTCATAAGTGAATTGAATTGCCTCTACCTTCGAGTTGATGTGCTCGAAAAATCTATCTATATCTTGTGTTCTAAGTACAGTGAATGTGTCATCTACATACCTCCACCATACTTTTGGGGTGGGGGTGAACGTTTCAATCGCTATCTTTTCCCACCTATCCATGAATATATCTGCTACCACCGGGGATATTGGTGATCCCATTGCAACTCCCTCAGTTTGTTTGTATATTTTCCCTTGGAATTTAAATACTGTAGAAGTCAGGCAAAGCTGCACTCCCAGCATTATGTCCTCAATTGGCACTTTTGTCCTAAGTTCGAGTTCTTGGTCAGAAATGAGTTCGTTTCTGATTGCCTCTATAGCCATATTTATTGGTATACGTGTATATAAACTGACAATGTCAAAACTAACCATTTTTTCTTCATTATCTAATTTTAAATTATCTAATCTGTGTTTTAGTTCATAAGAATTAGTTAGTCTAGATTTCGAGTGGATTTTTAGGGGATTTAATACCATGGCTAAATATTTAGATAATTCATAGGTAGGTGAATTTCTAAAATCAACTATAGGTCTAATAGGGTATCCTGATTTATGAATTTTAACAACACCATACATCCTACTGGGGTTATTAGTTTTTGGCATTAAATTAAACCACTTAGACTCACCTAGAAACGGCTTCATTCGGCGTATAACGTCCGCTGTGGATTTCTTAACTTTATTCATAACTGTGTCTATTGATTTATTAATTTCCTCATATGGTCCTGTTTGTATGTGAGTATTTACCTTGTCCAAATAGTCCGATTTGTCTAATACTACTGTTGCGTTCCCTTTGTCTGACTTTGTGATTACTATATCCTTGTTATTCTTGAGGTGTTTCAGGGCTTCTGTCTCTTGTTTTGTCAGGTTAGGTTTTCCACATTTTTGTCGTTTTAATGTAAGTGCACATTGTGCACGTACTTCTTCAGCTGTTGTTTTGTCTATCCCACTTAGTGCTATTTCTATTTTAGGGATGACATCCTCAGGTTTTAGCTTGTCCACCGCTACATTGAAGTTTAGTCCCTTTTCTAATACACTTATTTCCATCGGACTTAATATATGTGATGAGAGATTGATAACCCACTTTGATTTATCGATCGCCGTTGATTTTGGATTGTTGACTTCATTATTCTGAAATGAAGATTTCTCCTCTAATAATTTGTTGAACTTTTTGATTTGACTATTTTTTGACTTTTTGAAAGTGGCTGATTTTGCATTGTTGGAGGATTGTGTTATACGATCATAATCTACATTGGTAACTATTCCTTTTAGCTTTTGTTTTAATTGCTCAATTTCACATCTGATATGTTGTAATTTTCTAACGATCCTGTGGATCTCTTCTTTCAAGCATAATTTTTGTAGACTTTCTATTCTGCTTCTAACTCTGTCCGTTGGAACTGGAGCTCGTAGACGTAGATATTTAGGAATGATTTCATTTTTTAAGCATCGAATGTTAAAAATACGGTGATTTTCATATCTTGCTTCAGTTTGTGAAAGTCGAGTGAGTTTATTGATAAGTCTTCGTACAGGAAGACCATAAGTCATGTTAATATATGTGTAAAACTTGGGCACTGTGGTATTAAGTAATTCCATATTAGTTTGATTATTAAATGTATCACACAGTGAAACAGTATTGTATACTGGATGACGTTTCGAACAAAATTTATTGTTCATAATCATATCAATTTTTGTCACACGACTTCGAGATTTGATTTTTATAGTTTTCTCTGTCTTCTCCTATTTGTTGTACGGGCAGTAGAATTTTCCATATATCTGGGACAGGTGTTGAATCATTCCTATTACATGTATTTGCAGTTGATTCGATAAACAAAGCTTCTGTTATCAATCTCTCCCTATACCCTGTGACATTAGATTTTAAAACTGTCATCCTATCCCATCCTATTGTATGGTTGTGTGTAACTGCATGTAGTGCTATAGCTGAACTACTCTCTAGATTTCTTATCTTATTCGGGTCAACCAATCTAGATTTAGCTAGGTTTTTATGTTCGGCTAGTCTGACTGCCCCTGTTCTACTAGTTTGACCTATGTATTTGACCTCACAATCATTGCAGGGTATTAGATAAACTAAATTGTTTTGTTTTAATGGCTCTACAGGATCCTTTAACCGACAAAGCTTGTTTCTAATTGAGTTTGTGGGTTTGAATGCCACTTTTATTCCTGCCTTGTTAAGAATTCTGCGTAAGGCTTCCGAGGTTCCTTCTTTGTATGGAATTATTGTTGATGATTTACATTCCTTATTGTTGGTGTCGTTATTAATATTATTATTATTATCACTATTATTATTACCATTATTATTATTATTATTATTGTTATCATTATTATTATTATCACTATCTCTGTTATCCTTGTTTATTTTATTTTTACATTTACTTACATATTTCTTGACTAATTTATCCGGGTAATTATTAAGTTTCAAGGCTTCTTTTATGTGTGTCACTTCCTGTCTTAGATTTTCCTTGGTACTACTTAGTTTTTGTGCTCTGTCATTTAAACATTTCACTAATCCTATTTTTACTGACATAGGATGGGATGATCGGAAATCCAAATATCTGTTTGAATGTGTGGGTTTTCTGTAAACACTAGTGTTTAGCTTCCCATCTTCTTTCCTTTTTACGTTGCAATCTAACATTGGAAGTTCCCCTTCCTGACTTTCCAATTCATAAGTGAATTGAATTGCCTCTACCTTCGAGTTGATGTGCTCGAAAAATCTATCTATATCTTGTGTTCTAAGTACAGTGAATGTGTCATCTACATACCTCCACCATACTTTTGGGGTGGGGGTGAACGTTTCAATCGCTATCTTTTCCCACCTATCCATGAATATATCTGCTACCACCGGGGATATTGGTGATCCCATTGCAACTCCCTCAGTTTGTTTGTATATTTTCCCTTGGAATTTAAATACTGTAGAAGTCAGGCAAAGCTGCACTCCCAGCATTATGTCCTCAATTGGCACTTTTGTCCTAAGTTCGAGTTCTTGGTCAGAAATGAGTTCGTTTCTGATTGCCTCTATAGCCATATTTATTGGTATACGTGTATATAAACTGACAATGTCAAAACTAACCATTTTTTCTTCATTATCTAATTTTAAATTATCTAATCTGTGTTTTAGTTCATAAGAATTAGTTAGTCTAGATTTCGAGTGGATTTTTAGGGGATTTAATACCATGGCTAAATATTTAGATAATTCATAGGTAGGTGAATTTCTAAAATCAACTATAGGTCTAATAGGGTATCCTGATTTATGAATTTTAACAACACCATACATCCTACTGGGGTTATTAGTTTTTGGCATTAAATTAAACCACTTAGACTCACCTAGAAACGGCTTCATTCGGCGTATAACGTCCGCTGTGGATTTCTTAACTTTATTCATAACTGTGTCTATTGATTTATTAATTTCCTCATATGGTCCTGTTTGTATGTGAGTATTTACCTTGTCCAAATAGTCCGATTTGTCTAATACTACTGTTGCGTTCCCTTTGTCTGACTTTGTGATTACTATATCCTTGTTATTCTTGAGGTGTTTCAGGGCTTCTGTCTCTTGTTTTGTCAGGTTAGGTTTTCCACATTTTTGTCGTTTTAATGTAAGTGCACATTGTGCACGTACTTCTTCAGCTGTTGTTTTGTCTATCCCACTTAGTGCTATTTCTATTTTAGGGATGACATCCTCAGGTTTTAGCTTGTCCACCGCTACATTGAAGTTTAGTCCCTTTTCTAATACACTTATTTCCATCGGACTTAATATATGTGATGAGAGATTGATAACCCACTTTGATTTATCGATCGCCGTTGATTTTGGATTGTTGACTTCATTATTCTGAAATGAAGATTTCTCCTCTAATAATTTGTTGAACTTTTTGATTTGACTATTTTTTGACTTTTTGAAAGTGGCTGATTTTGCATTGTTGGAGGATTGTGTTATACGATCATAATCTACATTGGTAACTATTCCTTTTAGCTTTTGTTTTAATTGCTCAATTTCACATCTGATATGTTGTAATTTTCTAACGATCCTGTGGATCTCTTCTTTCAAGCATAATTTTTGTAGACTTTCTATTCTGCTTCTAACTCTGTCCGTTGGAACTGGAGCTCGTAGACGTAGATATTTAGGAATGATTTCATTTTTTAAGCATCGAATGTTAAAAATACGGTGATTTTCATATCTTGCTTCAGTTTGTGAAAGTCGAGTGAGTTTATTGATAAGTCTTCGTACAGGAAGACCATAAGTCATGTTAATATATGTGTAAAACTTGGGCACTGTGGTATTAAGTAATTCCATATTAGTTTGATTATTAAATGTATCACACAGTGAAACAGTATTGTATACTGGATGACGTTTCGAACAAAATTTATTGTTCATAATCATATCAATTTTTGTCACACGACTTCGAGATTTGATTTTTATAGTTTTCTCTGTCTTCTCCTATTTGTTGTACGGGCAGTAGAATTTTCCATATATCTGGGACAGGTGTTGAATCATTCCTATTACATGTATTTGCAGTTGATTCGATAAACAAAGCTTCTGTTATCAATCTCTCCCTATACCCTGTGACATTAGATTTTAAAACTGTCATCCTATCCCATCCTATTGTATGGTTGTGTGTAACTGCATGTAGTGCTATAGCTGAACTACTCTCTAGATTTCTTATCTTATTCGGGTCAACCAATCTAGATTTAGCTAGGTTTTTATGTTCGGCTAGTCTGACTGCCCCTGTTCTACTAGTTTGACCTATGTATTTGACCTCACAATCATTGCAGGGTATTAGATAAACTAAATTGTTTTGTTTTAATGGCTCTACAGGATCCTTTAACCGACAAAGCTTGTTTCTAATTGAGTTTGTGGGTTTGAATGCCACTTTTATTCCTGCCTTGTTAAGAATTCTGCGTAAGGCTTCCGAGGTTCCTTCTTTGTATGGAATTATTGTTGATGATTTACATTCCTTATTGTTGGTGTCGTTATTAATATTATTATTATTATCACTATTATTATTACCATTATTATTATTATTATTATTGTTATCATTATTATTATTATCACTATCTCTGTTATCCTTGTTTATTTTATTTTTACATTTACTTACATATTTCTTGACTAATTTATCCGGGTAATTATTAAGTTTCAAGGCTTCTTTTATGTGTGTCACTTCCTGTCTTAGATTTTCCTTGGTACTACTTAGTTTTTGTGCTCTGTCATTTAAACATTTCACTAATCCTATTTTTACTGACATAGGATGGGATGATCGGAAATCCAAATATCTGTTTGAATGTGTGGGTTTTCTGTAAACACTAGTGTTTAGCTTCCCATCTTCTTTCCTTTTTACGTTGCAATCTAACATTGGAAGTTCCCCTTCCTGACTTTCCAATTCATAAGTGAATTGAATTGCCTCTACCTTCGAGTTGATGTGCTCGAAAAATCTATCTATATCTTGTGTTCTAAGTACAGTGAATGTGTCATCTACATACCTCCACCATACTTTTGGGGTGGGGGTGAACGTTTCAATCGCTATCTTTTCCCACCTATCCATGAATATATCTGCTACCACCGGGGATATTGGTGATCCCATTGCAACTCCCTCAGTTTGTTTGTATATTTTCCCTTGGAATTTAAATACTGTAGAAGTCAGGCAAAGCTGCACTCCCAGCATTATGTCCTCAATTGGCACTTTTGTCCTAAGTTCGAGTTCTTGGTCAGAAATGAGTTCGTTTCTGATTGCCTCTATAGCCATATTTATTGGTATACGTGTATATAAACTGACAATGTCAAAACTAACCATTTTTTCTTCATTATCTAATTTTAAATTATCTAATCTGTGTTTTAGTTCATAAGAATTAGTTAGTCTAGATTTCGAGTGGATTTTTAGGGGATTTAATACCATGGCTAAATATTTAGATAATTCATAGGTAGGTGAATTTCTAAAATCAACTATAGGTCTAATAGGGTATCCTGATTTATGAATTTTAACAACACCATACATCCTACTGGGGTTATTAGTTTTTGGCATTAAATTAAACCACTTAGACTCACCTAGAAACGGCTTCATTCGGCGTATAACGTCCGCTGTGGATTTCTTAACTTTATTCATAACTGTGTCTATTGATTTATTAATTTCCTCATATGGTCCTGTTTGTATGTGAGTATTTACCTTGTCCAAATAGTCCGATTTGTCTAATACTACTGTTGCGTTCCCTTTGTCTGACTTTGTGATTACTATATCCTTGTTATTCTTGAGGTGTTTCAGGGCTTCTGTCTCTTGTTTTGTCAGGTTAGGTTTTCCACATTTTTGTCGTTTTAATGTAAGTGCACATTGTGCACGTACTTCTTCAGCTGTTGTTTTGTCTATCCCACTTAGTGCTATTTCTATTTTAGGGATGACATCCTCAGGTTTTAGCTTGTCCACCGCTACATTGAAGTTTAGTCCCTTTTCTAATACACTTATTTCCATCGGACTTAATATATGTGATGAGAGATTGATAACCCACTTTGATTTATCGATCGCCGTTGATTTTGGATTGTTGACTTCATTATTCTGAAATGAAGATTTCTCCTCTAATAATTTGTTGAACTTTTTGATTTGACTATTTTTTGACTTTTTGAAAGTGGCTGATTTTGCATTGTTGGAGGATTGTGTTATACGATCATAATCTACATTGGTAACTATTCCTTTTAGCTTTTGTTTTAATTGCTCAATTTCACATCTGATATGTTGTAATTTTCTAACGATCCTGTGGATCTCTTCTTTCAAGCATAATTTTTGTAGACTTTCTATTCTGCTTCTAACTCTGTCCGTTGGAACTGGAGCTCGTAGACGTAGATATTTAGGAATGATTTCATTTTTTAAGCATCGAATGTTAAAAATACGGTGATTTTCATATCTTGCTTCAGTTTGTGAAAGTCGAGTGAGTTTATTGATAAGTCTTCGTACAGGAAGACCATAAGTCATGTTAATATATGTGTAAAACTTGGGCACTGTGGTATTAAGTAATTCCATATTAGTTTGATTATTAAATGTATCACACAGTGAAACAGTATTGTATACTGGATGACGTTTCGAACAAAATTTATTGTTCATAATCATATCAATTTTTGTCACACGACTTCGAGATTTGATTTTTATAGTTTTCTCTGTCTTCTCCTATTTGTTGTACGGGCAGTAGAATTTTCCATATATCTGGGACAGGTGTTGAATCATTCCTATTACATGTATTTGCAGTTGATTCGATAAACAAAGCTTCTGTTATCAATCTCTCCCTATACCCTGTGACATTAGATTTTAAAACTGTCATCCTATCCCATCCTATTGTATGGTTGTGTGTAACTGCATGTAGTGCTATAGCTGAACTACTCTCTAGATTTCTTATCTTATTCGGGTCAACCAATCTAGATTTAGCTAGGTTTTTATGTTCGGCTAGTCTGACTGCCCCTGTTCTACTAGTTTGACCTATGTATTTGACCTCACAATCATTGCAGGGTATTAGATAAACTAAATTGTTTTGTTTTAATGGCTCTACAGGATCCTTTAACCGACAAAGCTTGTTTCTAATTGAGTTTGTGGGTTTGAATGCCACTTTTATTCCTGCCTTGTTAAGAATTCTGCGTAAGGCTTCCGAGGTTCCTTCTTTGTATGGAATTATTGTTGATGATTTACATTCCTTATTGTTGGTGTCGTTATTAATATTATTATTATTATCACTATTATTATTACCATTATTATTATTATTGTTATTATTATTATTTTATCATTATTATTGTTATCATTATTATTATTATCACTATCTCTGTTATCCTTGTTTATTTTATTTTTACATTTACTTACATATTTCTTGACTAATTTATCCGGGTAATTATTAAGTTTCAAGTGATGATTCTTTGATGATGGTAAATATCCTGCAGTAAAGTTAGTCTCTCTTTTTCGAATATCGATAAGTACCCCTTGTATGTTATCTCCAAGTGTGTATTTCATTTCACGTGTATGTATGAGGGCAGTTATATTCTGATAACAGAAAGAAGGGTTTATGTCAGGTTCTTTGAACAAAGAGCCTTCGATTAAAGAGGCTGAACATTTTGATTTCTTTAGTCACACTGAATAGAGACATTGGCGGCACTCAGAAAAAACTAACAAGTACATTAACCCAAGTCATTTTTGGTTCGCTGAGGCTATCGTAGTAAAACAGTTGGAAAATGATCTGTATGTTGAAATGGAATCTGTCTTTTGAATTCGTTAATGGGTGTGACTCTTTTTTTACCTCTTTTTTTCGATTACATTCTTTGTCGATTTTTATATTAGGCTTTTATTTGTGATCCTTTGAGTTCTTTTTACTGCATTTTAATATTAATACATCATGATTTTTTCATTAAAATGCTTACACATCGAATTTCAGCTTTTTTGATCTTCTGACTCCTGGTTATCGTTTTTTACTATGTCTTGTAATGTAGTTTTGCTGATTTATGAAACTAGTTAAATAATAACATATTTGTTAATGTTACCACACTTAACAACAGTATTTTCTTTTGAAAAATATCGTGGGAAGTCGTGACCAGTAGGTGCATCAGGTCGGGTGTGAGGACAAATACTCGCCGAAGACATTGTTTAGCGGTTGCGCTATATCGTGAATTGGTAGAAGTTAGAATTTATGGACCACTGGATCGGGTTTCAGTGGTTTAATGGTATAGGAGCTCTCTTCTTGTAATCAGTAGGTCCTGGGTTCGAACCCCATTGAGTACGTACTGTGAAGAGTCCCAGACTAGTATGAAACAGCTGTCCTGTACTCCCAGCTGGTTTTCGAATGGTTCCTCTAACCAATGTCATCTCATATTGAAATCCTGTAAACAATCAACCAAACCCCTACAAACTAATACTCGGAGATATACATATATTGTAAAACTTATTAGCATTACAATTATTTCAACTTTGAAACCAATCAAATCCTAAAAACCAAACTGCTGAAAATTAATGTACTAATGTTTCACTTTTACCTAGCTAAAGAGAAACTATGAAATGAAAAGTAAAGATGTTATTTTGCCCCAATTTTTCTCTCCATGTTAGCTACTCGTTATATATATACCAAGAAAAACTATCAGTAAAACAAAATCATATCTGGTGAAAAAAACGGCGACAGTTTTATTATATTTGACTGTGTAGTGCAAAAGCCACGGAAACCTGCATGTTTTATAAACGCTACTTATCTCTAATTATCTTGTTAGACAAAATTTTCAAAATACTGTAATTCTCTACCTTCCTTTTATTCTATATTATTGACATCCATTTTAACACATGTAATTTCTATTCATTTCACTTTACGAAAAACACGACCGAGGTGTTATTTAATTCATCCGTTTGAATCTATCAATCAAGGTAACGCATCACAGAAGTTAAAAAGTATTTCAAACATTTTGAGTATATTTCGTCAGGTATTTATCATAATTTGAAGAAAATGCAATTCCATCTGTTCAGTGAACTTTACGGATCATTATTTTCGTTGCATGCACCGGAAAAAAATTTTATAAGGTGATATACAACTTTGCGTACTATACTATATCGTTCTATTTGTTGATTAAATTGAAGAGGTTCAAATTTGTTCATTTCAAAGATAGATAAGAGAAAAATTTCGTGGAATGATACTAAGACCTGGAAACTAAATCGTGTTTACTTGAGGCATCATCACATTAATACACTTTCAAGTATTTGAAGACAAAGACAATAAATGATACCGATATTTAGAGCGAACTTTAGCCGACTGAATGATAAAACTTTTGAGCAATTAATATCTACTAGTTTACTGATATAAATACTTATGGATTTGTGGATGGAATTCCTCACAGTTCTGAGAACTGTAAGATTAACTATAAACACGTTTAGATTATGCAGAGACTGAACACATTAAAGTCTCACTTTGAATTTTAGAAAGCCTATGTTCACACCAGATGACAGCAATCCTAGGATTTTTGAAATCGGTTGAAATATGCAGACAACTTCTGTATAAATCTTGAATATAAAATTCTTACGTCTTACTAATTCATTTTTAACATAAATAGACAGTTAAACGCTTTTTTTTGATGCCGCATTTAACAGGCATGCATAATCAAAGCCTATGGATATTGTAAAAATTAATAAAGCTATATACAGCGAAACATTTATTGGATACGTACTTTTTATTCCATTTCATATTCTTGCTGTCCTTTGTGCTAACATTTTACAGTTCTGTCATTGTGTAAAGCAACTTCACTGAAGATATCTCGTTCTTTGTCACAGTAACTTTTGTTTTTTCTCTCATATGTATGAACATTAATTCTGGTTTCATTCTAAAAAGTGAGAATGAGCAAAGTTCCTTCAATTCTTGGTTTTTTCCTGCAGATTCCTTATCAGCATAGCTGATGATGTCATCTATACTCATTCCAAGGGTCAAAAATAAAACGCAATCACTACTGTCTTCACTATGAGCTATGAATGTCTACAATCTAAAAAAAGAACTATTTTTGAGAAGAAAATGACACGTGATATTTCCTACAATCTTCGTATTGATCGTGGTCACTTTCGTGGGTGATTTCGTTGTGTTCGTTTTCATTTAATTATACATTGCATAAATCATTGGCATATTAACAGGACAATCGTTTATATTACTGAATATCAATAAACTAAATATGTAGTTAACATAGAGTTGTTGTAGAAAACTGAGTGAATTTTCAACTTACTTCTCAAGTTCAGTTCACTTTTTAGTAACACGTTACGTACTTGGCGGACTGAGAGTAGTTTCCCGCAAATATTGTAACAGTAAAACACTCATAAAAGCCATAAGTCTTAACAACTAAGATTATGAAAAACATAAATCACCTTTCTGTGAAATTTCCGATAAGGTGGTACGTAGTATTTCGAGTGCTTTGAGTTTATCTGTAAATGGCTCACTACTAAACACGAAATCACAAAATTAACTATATTTGATGCAGACAGGATGTAGAACAAAGTGTACAATACCACGTTCACTCATGATTTATATGAGTTTGTAACTAGTCTCCATTAGTTTTTAAAGCATCCTCTTCAAATCAGGTCACACACCTCTGATTACTGTTACTTCTGAATTTTCCCTGAACTCATAGACTATCACTCAACAATTATTATTATCTATTATTATATCCTTTAATTCCAAGAGGAACATAGGGCTTCAGCCGCGCGTCTCCATTGCGTTCGGTTTACGGCCAATTGTTTCACCCCACTCCAAGTCTGCCCACACACTTTCATCTCCTCATCACATGACCTCATCCAAGTCACCCTTGCACTGACGACCAACTCGCTGCTTTCCTTTTGGGTTCCACTCGAGCAATGGCTTGTCTAGTGATGTCACTCGATGGTTGGTTTCCTCAGAGTATGGCCAATCCATCTCCATTTCTTCTTGCCTATTTGTTTCACGATCGGTTCCTGCTGGGTTGGTTCACTCATTGGCAGAGATCCCTGTTGCTGATCTTTTCTGGCCGGCCATCTGATCTTGATTACTGAGCAAAGACAACTGTTAATGAAGGTCTGTAGTTTGTTTGAGATGCTCTTTATGATGCGCCAAGTCTCTGATCCATTGGTGTTGAAAATCTGGGTCTTATTTTTCAAGCTGAGTGCTGTCAATCTCCACATAGACTTAAGAGTAATGAAAGCTTGTCTTGCTTTTCCGATTCTGGATTTGATATCCTTGTCATTTCCGCCTATAGTTGAAACGATGCTTACCATGTAGGTGAAGGAGGCTGTTTCTTTCAGGTTCCTCCCATTTATGCTGATTGTTGTCTGTTGTTGTTGTTGATGTTGGCTAGGAATCTTCATCACCTCTGTTTTATCTATGTTCACTTGAAGTCCCATCTTTGATGCTTCTTCTGGCAGCTTGTTGCCTTTCACTTGCATATCTTCGAGTGAGTAGGGAATCAGACATGTATCATCATCGGCGAAGTCTAGATCCTCCAAGTTTTTTGTGTGAGTCCATTTTATGCCTGTTCCCTCGTTGGTTGCCGTTGTCTGTTGCATTATCCAATCTACTGCAATCTGGAAGATCACTGGCGATAGTAGACAACTTTGCCTCACTCCTGTCCTCACTTCGAAGGCTTCCGTAAGTTTCCCGTTGTGGATTACTTGGCATGCAGTGCAGCATTGTCGTATAGCTGTTGGATGAGATGTGTAATTGTCGGTGAGACCCCGTAGTAGCGAAGTAGTTGCCAAATGACCTCTTGATCGACGCGATCGAAGGCCTTTTTGAAGTGGATGAAGTTGAGATAGAGAGGTGACTGCCATTCCAAGCTTTGTTCAATGATGATCCGTAGAGTGGCGATTTGATCAATACATGACTTGTTTCTCCTGAATCCAGCCTGTTCCGGTCGAAGTCTTTCATCATCACTCAACAATACACAACCATATCATACTACATCTAGGACCGTTCTAGGTTGAAACGCTGATTGCTTATTGTTTTAATAACTTAAATGAGCTTATCCTTAGTAAAACTGGGATGCTGCTAGACAGTATATTGTTAAATTAATCTGTTCACTTGATAAAGCACACATTGA
This sequence comes from Trichobilharzia regenti, assembly GCA_944472135.2. Lineage (NCBI taxonomy): Eukaryota > Metazoa > Platyhelminthes > Trematoda > Strigeidida > Schistosomatidae > Trichobilharzia > Trichobilharzia regenti. The sequence goes on along the minus strand of OX235262.1, from coordinate 110,740,300 downwards.
TTCGGTATCATTTCCCGGATGTGAACTATGTAGTATTGAATAATTCTATTGAACAATCTAAAATAATATCACTTCTCTAATCCCCTTTTTTTGCTTGTATTTCACTGGCTAGTTGCGTTTTCGTACTTCTTGATTTAACATTTTGCCTAGGCATACAACTGCATACAACACGATGAAACAGCTTATTACATCAGAAGAAAGAAGTGATTTCTTTAGATAAGAAACCTTTGTAATTTCCAATATTTTTTTACGGACTGATCCATGAGTAACGCCATTTACGACATTCAGCTTCCTACATCTTAAAGCAGGTAATAGAAATGACAATGAGGAAATAAAATAATTTAATAATAATAATTCTTGACTAAATAAAAGTCGGGATGAAACAGTTGAAAATAGAGTATCAGAAAACATTTTACCGGATTTCTTTTCAGCAAAATTTGTTTTGATTATAAAAAAAAATAGAAATGAATACTTTGTTGATATACTTATTAGTGGATTTATGTACAAAATGCAACACTGTTTGGTTTAAGATATATATATGGAATACATCATGAAGGCAGAATAATATAAGCTGTAAGACAGAATAAAGTAGATTAACTGAGTTCTATATATACATAACGAAAAAGATAAAGATTTACATAAAATCTGTTTATGTTATTGAAACTCTTACAATAGGCAAGATAAGCTGCAGTTTAGCTCATTGATGTTCGATTTTTACCTCTCTTTATCTCTGTACATTTAAGTGAAGTGTATATATATATATATATATATATATATATATATATATACATATATATATATATATATGAGTGAGTGAGTGAGTGAGTGAGTGAGTGAGTGAGTGAGTGAGTGAGTGAGTGAATTAACTCAAACAAGAAGAGAAAACAGATTTTGAAAATTCGATTTTCAAATTATAGAAATACTGAAGAAATAAATTTCTACATCTTTATAAATGAACATTTATCCACAAATAGTATCTACAGTGATCCTGGTAACCTAGTGATTGATGATGAGAAAAGTAGAAGGAAAAATTAAAGAAAAAAAATTAAATATTGATTTGTAAATTATTTATTGGCTAAGAGAAAAAAGAAATAAAGATTGTCTCATAGCAACTGAAAATACGAGCGAGACAGAATAGTTTTTTACAACGGTAACAATTTGAAAAACTATAATATCACAGGTTAAACATACCATTCTTTAGGACTGAGTTTCGATTTTCTTTTGTCTCCATTCTGTAGAGATATACGGTTATGTGTGCTGGTACTGATATCAGTATTTGAAGTACTAGTCTCTTTGTTACTGTTATTAGGGTCGTTATTACTTTTATCTGTCAGTATTACGTCAGGGGTGTTTTGAATCTCACCACTAGTAAAGAATGTTTTCTCATTTAATGAAGCAGATTCATTGATGAGTTTAACTAATGTCCCTCCATCGAAGTCACAAAGTTCATGATTATCTTTTAATAAAGTTACCAATTTGACTGATTCAATCGGTAAACTTATCAGTGGTAATGATGTCTGAATGACAGCATTAGTTTCACGATTAGTGTAATCAGTGACTTGTGGTGTTTCTCTGGTATATCCTATGGTTTCTTCGACTCTGTATGTTCCTTCGTCGCGTCGCATATATCGATAGATAATACAGGTTAAAATTATCAGGAGACAAATACCACTGATCGAAACAGCAATAATGAGCACAATGTTGAAAGGGAATTTTTTATTTCTATCTATAAATGAATTGATGATGTTATTCGAGTTTTTGTGTAGTGTATTTCCCAATGATTGATGATTTTCTATGTTAGATGTTTCGTACCATTTTTTTCCAGTTTCTTCATGTACCAGTTTATCTGAAGGACTAAACCAACTAGTAATTAAGGGTCCCATTTCATCTACACCTCCAACTGATTGGTCCAAATTAGCAAAGTTTTGGATAGAATTCATGTATGTTGTTTGAGATTGTTTGTTGTTGTTGCTTTGGTCAGCATTCCATCCTTGTTGGGGCTCATTTTTATCACTAAGGTAAAATAAAAAAGGATGAATTATACAGGATGTGATTCAAAGGGAGTTAAATTATCTGATTAACACGAAAAGAATATCTTATCTATTTACATGAATCTGGACTTCAAGATAGACGTAGTCTGCGATATCCTTAAGAAGAGGATTTCAGAATCTTTGAAAACATTCTTTGCAGCAACGCTAAGAGTAGTGTTCTGCAGTCGTCCACTGATATGAAGAAGTCTTATGGCCAATATCTCGCATCTGACTACTTTTGTGTCCATATGTCGGTTCACCTGTTATTGTGAAACCAGGTATATTGGTTATATGACGCGTATCCTATCCAGAAGTGTTCAAGAACACTTTCCCGCATTATCACGAAAAGGTGGTAGTGGCTGTATAAGGAGTGCAATAATCAGACACCTTGTCAATACTGGCCATTCCATCTCAACAAATGCCTCCTTCAAAGTAATCTATAAAGTCGAGAATAACCTATTAGAGACAATATGCTTTCGTCTCCTTTGTATTGCTGAAGCTTTAGGCATTCATTTAGAAAAAACAGAGTCATCTACACAAAAGTAAATCATTCAACCGTTTCTTCTTTTGTGGCAGCAATGGCGTTGATTTCTACTGACTTCATGCTTGTTTGCTTGTTTTTCTAACTCCTCATAACTCTTGTATTTCCTTACAACTCCTGCATAATTTCACGTTTTCTTTCGTTTCTATCTATATCCTAAGAAAAACTAATTCATTAAATTATTCATCTTGTTACGGAATTATAATGCACTTATTCAACTTCTCTTATGTATTGACTAGGATTAACAATAATTTTTTGGCAACTCGTCAACACTGCCATCTTACTAATAGTCATCCCCTAGTTACAATAGGATTACTGATCACACTTTTTTGACATACTTTGATGACTTTAACAAAAACCCTAACTAAGTTTTGCTGTCTGACAAGTCTAATTTACATACATTTACAAAAGTTATATATAATGGTGATTGTACGGCTAACTGAATGAATTCGGTGAAAAGAGACTTCGCTGAACTATGTGTTTTGTTTTGTCTCGATGGGTATTGTTCATGAGCTGTCTCTTTTCACTCAGCAAATAAGCCAGAATTGACTGTAACACTCAGAATTTTAAAATCTCAGCAAATTTTGATCAGAAATGATATGTTATTTGCGGATATTTGTTAGCTACTTAAGATATCTTTCATTCTTTCTCACTTCTATGCCAAAAATAGATATCATACTAGATAGTTGGAGGCGATCGGCCACAGAAAACCTTGGATCTAGGTTTCATGCCAGTTGGTACTCTTCAGCGAGACGTATCTGCCAACTTGAAGGAACTCATGTCCCTTCTGAGATTCGAACCCGCGTCACCCAGTCCTGGAGTCAGAGACGTTACCAGTGAGCTATTCGGGCTCGCGATTGATCTTATGTAGGGCTGTATACAGTGTGTACGTACTGTATGTATCAAACCGTGGTATGAGTAACTTCTTTGGAAACTGAAATCCCCATCTTCTGTCACAGATGTCATAGTCGTTCTCCTCTGAAGCATTTGGCTTATTTGAAGTGAAATATATAGTACCTTACGTCAGTTCCTAAATTTTCATGAGCAAAACTATAAGGCTGATAACAACTCCTATGGTTCATATTGAAAGTATAGTTTGCTGCAATCTATAAAACAGCATTCCTTCCTTAACTTCATGTAGGTGAAAACACACCCGTGCACACTGGATAAGCACACCACACTGTTCTCCTGCTCTGTTCTTAGAAAATGGCATAAAGTGTTACTTTCAATAGACGATGTTTATACATCGTGTACTTCACGTTTGCCCTGGATGTTATGCTTCACAAAGATACATTCTTATTAATGTGTTCTTGTTAAATTATTAGTGTTAACTCTAACCGCATCCCCGACATTAGCTGTTTTTCTCTCATCCGCATAAATAAGCAATGATTTCATCGTATTTTATCTGATTTACTAAAAGGCTGGACATTTGTCTAGTTACAGTTTCATAAAATATTCTTAATAAAAATAATCAATCGCTTACGCAGCTGCCACAGGCATTAGATAGTTATTATTGAATGTAACGAATGGACGAATGATTCCATCTTCATCTGCAGGTTGACATTCTTCATAGTTAAATACTTGATTTGACGTTGAACAGTCACTTTTTGGTATGACAATAGGCTGTGGCTTATAGTCAGTCGCTTTATCAAGCAAATCATTCTAAAATATGTAGAAGTTCAAAAAAATACTTGGAATTAGTGACACTAAAATGATAAAAGTGATGTTCAGTTAGTAATACTGAGGTGTATTTCAGATAAAGTCTTTATTCACTGTTAGTTCTGAAAACAAGAAGAGTTTTGGTGCATCTTTTCAAATCTTTTAAAAACATATTCTGCATCTTGTGGTCACCGAAAACGAGTTAATTTTTGGCGTAATTTTCAGTCTAACCTTTTAAACAGTCAAAACAGATTAATTGTAAAAGCAACTGATTTGAATTCATTTAATCAATAAACCTCCATTATATTGTACTAATGGATCAGACTGCTTTGATACGACAATCATCTTCCAGATGATAGTATAATGAAGCTTTATAATTCCTCTGTCCAACAGTGGCGCATTATTCAGTTGGTTTTATTACTATTTCTTGCTCATTAAGGTACTTAAGTACATTCACTATTAACTTGTATAAAAATTAATCACACAAAAAAGCAAAAGAATAAGTCTGATTTTTTTTCACTTAACTCAAAAAGTTAGTTTTTTCAGCAATAATTTTTCTAGAGAACTTGTTAAAGAAAATAAAGGGAAGAGGTAAACACAGCTAGAGAACTAAAGCGGACTGAGTACTGTGTAACTGTGCACTGGTGGCGTTAAGAAATTGCAAAAACTAAGACAACAAACAGTATTCAGAATTCTCTTTGATTGACAAACATTTCACAAGTGTTTTCTGAAGTGTATGGAAAACGAGATTGAATATTTAAGGAGTGTAATTATACCATCCAAACAAATGTGTCTAGATTCTAATTCTCGCACAGTGTTATGTTTTTAAATGTCTTAGCAACACGTATGTTACTGTCAGACGAAAAATACAGGTACACATCAGTTTGAAAAGAATGTGACGAATTAGAAATTGGGAAAAGATTAAGTCAAATATCTTTAAATGACAGAAAGATTGAACGAAGAAATATTTACTTTTCAATTAGATCCTCATATATGGCTCTACTCTAATATATACAGCATTTTTATTACAATACACAACAGTTTACCAATCAAGTGGCGATATGTTTGTTTCTTCACTTAATCTTTCTGTCTTCTAAATGTCTAAATGGGGATTTTTCTCTATATTGAAATATCTTTAAGAATAAATAAGCATATTCGAAGTTTCATTCACTGTCTTGACTGCCGTGTGAAGTCTTCAAGCCTTCGGAAAGCATTCTATTTTTCATGAAGAGAGAGGCTTCTGTCGAAATAAAGATACCTAATCTAATTTCATCATGATAAGGTAACTCCTGTGTGTCGGTGGCACAATGGTAGGATGCTTGCCAACTATGCATGTGGACTGAGGTTCGACCCCCAGCCAGTGCACTCTTTTACCTGGCTAAGTCAGCAAGAAGACTGGTAAAGAGGGGGGCTGGGCATGAGGGCAATAACCCTGTTGCGTAAAAAGAAACAGGTGTGCTACCGAAACTTCAAGTTTCTAGCTTGGAGCCCTATGTTCCATTGGAAACATAAAGGAATAAAAAAGGTAACTGTTAACGTTTTGCTTCGGTGTGTTCTAAATAACGTTTGGGGATAAATACCCAAAATACTGTCATGTTCACTAACGCTGACGGTGTCTACCTATCTAACTGCTGTTATTTTTTTACCTGTATTCTTTCCATCGATCCACTTGCCATTTTATCTCAAATAAGGATTATTCATGCTACAGAAGTGTAATTTACAGAGTGATAGCTGTTAGTTCTGCAGACTAATGAAATTAAGTGAAGTTTTCCTTGAGTGTTTTATTATTTATGACTTTCACGTATTTCTTGAAAATGAATCTGAATGTAAACATTTCAAGAAGCGAAACTGCTAGACAGGTATTAAGATCAAAAAAACATTGAAATGCCTTTATCTATGAAAGATGAATTGAATTATGATACTCAAACATAACTCCTCATTACTGACTATACTGAAGACATCGTTCATGATGCTTTTATGAAAATTTATGACCATTCACACCTCAAAGTTCAGGTAAAAACTCATACCCCCATCGATGATATCGGTTAGTAGTGCTGCTAAATAGAAGATGGAAAAGCCTAAAATCATTGATCATTTTATTCAGATAAATTGGCTGGAGGAACATATTTTCCCTTTGTAAACTCACAGTGTAAAGATTAACTCGTGTCGGGTACATATGTACGTCGAAATGTTACAAACAACGACAAAATATCCCTTCAGTATTCTTTGATTTTCAATAATTACTAACTTTAAATTACTAGCTGTTACTTTGCGGAATAATGAGGAGTATTTGTGGCCCGGGTGGGTGTTTTGGTAATTATCTGGACTTGGTGGTCTATATACAATGTCTTCATTTCCTTAATTCCACTTTGCAGTTAGCACTAAATATGTTGTCTCGAAAGCTGATGAAAGCTTAGTAATTAAACTATGCAGCTTAGAGGACAAAATAATACGAAAAATGTGAATTTTGAAAGTTAAATTAACAATCATGGCAACCTTGGAAAATGGTCCATTCAGACCGACCATCGACAACTTCTCTTTGCAAAAAAGGTATGTTGATGACACTTTTATCATTTCTAATAACAAATGTGACATAAATAATGTCCTGCAGGTTTTCAGTAGATGCCACTCAGCCATCAAATTTACAGTGGAAATAGAAACTGGAGAGACAATCTCATTTCTGGACGTCTGACTAACAAAGAAGACTGATGGTACCCTAAAGAGATAAGTATATCGGAAGCCTACATGGAACGACCAGCTGACAAACTTGTACAGTTGGGTACCCATCAATCGTAAGCGGAGCCGGATAATATCTCTTGTGACTAGAATCCGTGGAATATGCAGCCCCCAAATCAGTAGAGGAAGAGGTTACTGTTATGAGCAAGACACTACTTGAGAATGGCTATCCACCACGCTTTAAAGACAAATATATAAAGCTGAAAGAACAACAACCCATCACTGTGCCAAAAAAGATGATATTCATCAATTTGGCGTTCAAATGCGACCTTCTGGCCGACATCCTAAAGAGAAGAATATCTAAAGCCCTGAAAAGAACATTCTCTGCTGTTACATTACGACTGGTATTCTCAAGCTTCTCATTGTTCTTCAACAACTCCAGAGATAAACTATCACATCTGACCACTTCTGTGTGTATCTACCAATTTACTTGCTCATGTAGAGCGAGATATATAGTTCGTTTAATGCGCATTTTATCTAAAAGAGTTATAGAATATTACCCCGCTTGGCTACGTAAAAGGTGACAGTGGATTAAAATGGAGTACTATAATTGAACACATATTCAACACTGGTCACTCAATATGCCAGGAAAATTCATTCAAAGTCATCTATAAAGTCAAAAGAAAACTCTCAGAAACGGTAGGCTTCCGTATATTTTGCACTGCCGAGGACTTAGCAATCTGGATAGCAAGCCATGATTTATGCACACAGAAGAAACTTTTCCACCCCCACTTCAACCTTGAGTATAATTCCAAGTTCTACTACTTTGTCAGTAGTGTTTTCTTGTTTTCTTTTTTTAATTTTTGTATGACATCTTGGTAAAATCTTCTTAATCAACCCTTAATTTACTCTTTCTGCTTATTACATAATTTATTCTGGACACATGTCTCTATTAACACCCTGTTTCATATTATGCAACCCTTGTCATTACTTACTAATCTTCACCCCCTACTTACAATTTAGATTATTTGCCACATTTAAGAAACATTTTCATGACGTAAACTGTAACTCTAAGTAATTTTTATTTTATTTTTGGTTGGCAATCCTAATGTACACACACACACACACAAAATAATTATAGACAAATGCGATTGCACAGCTAAGTGATTGCATTCGCTGAAAAGACACTCTTCGCTGAACTTTGTTATTATTATGTTCATGTCTGGATGGGTATGTTCCATGAATAAAAAACTAACAATCTTCGCCAAAACAAAACAAAGATTTCAGCTAAGGAAATTCTTACTGCATCTATTTCATTTTCATGGCTGTACAATCGAACTTATGCATGAATTACAACCGATAATAGTAAATGTACATATATATATATATATATATATATTAAAATTTGACAGTGAGTGGAATTAGTGAATTGCAAATATACGGTTCTACGTGGTTCTCAATCACTAACTCACTATAATTATAAATTAGTGAATCACTTGATAAACTGATGAAAACTGCTTTTGTTCTGTCTTTTTAGTTACTTTGGTCTTCATTTTATTATGCCGTTCACAAAACTTCATCTATTCATTATCCCAAGTTTATTTATTTTTCTTTATTTTCCCTAATGTCATCTCATTTTTATTGATTTTTATGTGATTGACGATAGTTAACTCACCTTACTTTGCCATCTGATCAAATCTGACCTGATAATTTCACATTTCTCACCTCCGAATGCATTTAATCTTAATATAGAAATTAGCCCTTTAATCTATTAACCCATATCTACTCAAATTTATGTTGACCTTTCTTTATTGGTGAATATTTATTAGTGAGCAATCACCTAAATCAATGCTATTGTACTTCAATACTTTCACTCACTGATTGATTTTAACAAACAACAAATGTCCTTGTTATTCGAAATGTAAACTTCACCATAAATATATCAGTTAGGTAATCACGCAAAACCAAAGATCACTGGACAGCTGTGTCGTTCTAGTCTAAGAGCATAAAACTTGGGCACTGTGATAGAGTAAAACTCCATTATGGATAAGATTTTATTTTGATAAATAACACACGAGCAATAGCTTGTGCTCGAAACGTCATCAGTTAATATTACTCTACAACACTGTTTTTTTTCCTTCACGTTCCCCAGTGAAAAATAGGGCTCCAAGCTGTTGGCTTGAAGTTTCTGTACCAGTGTTTATATTACAAGATGGGGTTGCTAGCCTCATGCCCAACCTTTCCTCTTTACCAGCAATATTTCTGGCTTAGCGACGTAAAGGAGTGCGTCGGCCAGGGATCGAACCCCGGACCATGAGCGTGGTCGGCGAGCGTCCTAACCGCTATGCCACCAACGCACTTCAGCAGTGAGAAACCTAGTACAACACTGTAACTTATCAAAATAAAATCTTATCCATAACTGAGTTCTAGTCTGAGAGTCCTTATCCATGACCCCGTAAAAAGTAGGTCTCCAAGTTACATCGGTTAGTGATGTTATCTACACTGAAATTAGTCCAAAACCCTACAAAACCAAAAATCTGAGTACATGTTATTGTCCACTATATGTTACAAGTAAATACAACTGCACAGCTATAAAAATGAAATTTTGAAATATAAAGCGTTTTATGGATAAATAAGAGAAATATTAGTCAATGCTTCTTCAATATCCGTTAATAACATGTATCATGGCAAACACTGGCGACTTGATTTACCGATGTTATGGCAGTTTCGCTTACATAAGTTTTTCAGAACTTTTATCCGTAGGTAAACCTGGAGACGAAATCAAAAGTTCTAAATAAATTCAGTGCCTTGACAACATTGAAAATATAAGATAATTTATACATAGAATAAGCAGCAGTTATGGGAAAAAAACTTACCGCTGAGATCTGCATATCGTTCGCCTCTTTGTAATTTGTAGTTCCGGGTTTGGACCTATTAAAAAATGGGTAATAATCAGTCAGTCGTCCCAAGTGAATATAAGAAAAAAATTCGTGGGTAAAAAAAAGACTATTCTCCAGTATATATCTAGTAAAAGCAATATTTTCTCATCTCAAAGTGATTGAAATTCTGGATTCTTTAAATAATAGACGGCGATATCCTATGAATAATTCTAGCAAAATATTAAAGAAATATCTACATCATCGGGTAATCACAAGTGGAAACTTAATTTTTGTAATGTTATATCTGAAAAGCCTGAGCTTCTTGCAATGTGAAGTAGCTGCAAAGCTGTCTTACCTTTCATAGTGAGTTTGTAGATTCTTGATGTCCGCTTTAAAATTCGGGTTGAATTCTATGTTTTTTCGAGATTTTAAATATATTCCAGGTACCATGTTTCCAACCAGTACGTTCATTAAATCAATGCCATTTAAGTTTAAACCTGAAATTTTGAAAATATAAACAGATTAAGTTTGCAATCATCAGTATTTCACCACATATCAGCCAGTACGATAGAAATGTTAAGTGTTGAACCACTTCGTTTTAGTTAGTGATACTCTGTTCGAGAGTGCCCTTTTAATTCATCTTTTGGTAAACTTGATACTGTTGAATACCATCTAATTAATGTTCAAACTTTCTTTCTGCTTTGATGAATAAGTTGTAGAGAGAGAGAGGGACAGAGAGAGTGTAAGATGAATACACTTCATCTCTCTCTTTAACCATTTATAGTATTATGCAACCTCTTCTTATGAACTGCTTATAGACTGAGAAAATCCATACTATGCATTCAAGTGATAGACACTATAAGCTTTTAAATTTGCGGGAAAGTGATTCTTGACATTTTGTATTTTAGTGAAGCTTTTTATATCATGATCTCCAATACACTTTCCAATGCAAATCTAAAAGCTAAAAAATCAAGCGAGAAAGAAAAAAATTCGACGTAAAAATCCTATTACGCGTAAGTAAGTTGATTGCTGACATTTAAGTACCACATATGTTTCAAATATGGAAGTGTTTTTCAGATACAGTTCAAAATAAAATAGCGTACATATATATATATATATATATATATATATATATATATATGTATATATCATATATATTATGTAGCAGTAAGATTCCCGCATGATAAGTGAGATACTTTAGCACAAATACAATTTTGTTTTATCTATTTATAAGAGATCCCAACCGAAAGCTGCTGCCTTGACGTGGTGGTCGGGCTTGAACACCGCAATGATCTATTCAAGCTATACTGGCTGAGACTTATGTCTCTTGAGGTCTACCATGCCAGGCAGGTTGTTTGGATAGCGGTTAAACAAAAAGCAGCTACCCAATCCAACATCATGTCCAATACAAAATCACAAAATTTCATGCCGGATCGGCCGTGGCCCGGATTAACAACGACCGCGCTTCCTGCTGCCGTGTCACAGGGCAGGAGTGATAAATCTGCTACTGAGACACACAAAACAAAAAAGAACGAACAAAAACAGGCCGCGTGTGACCGGCCTCAAGCAGTTGTCCCCTGGGCTCTGCGGTCACGCAACCAACTTCCACGGTGTGGGCAGCCGGGAAGTAACAATCGCCCTCACAATCCGAAATGCACGCGAAACCTCTCTATTACTCACTCATCTTTGTCTTCATCTTCATCTCTATCATCTTGCCTTCCTTCCACTGATGCAACTCCTCGACTTGATAGCTCTCCACTTCCTCTCCACTCTGCGTCCACTAAAAACGATGGAAGCCAAAAAACCACCACCGACAGCCTCTTAAAGCCGCGCCACCAATTTCATATAGGAGCTCTTAATGTTAGGACACTTTGCCAAATAGGACAACAAGCATCACTAGCCAAGACCCTGGCATCACGAGCCATTGATGTATGCTGTGTTTCAGAAACACGCATACAAGACCCAAGTGTGGTTATTCACCTAACCCCACCTGGCCAACAGGTTGAATCTGCAAAATTCACCTTGAGGGTGTCAGGAGATGCCACAGCTAGTTCACGAGGATTAGCTGGCGTAGGGATAGCTTTGAGTACTAGGGCAGAAAAGACATTGCTTGACTGGATCCCGGTAGATAGCCGAATGTGTGCTGTCCGCCTGAACGGATCAGTAAGAAGGAGAAAGGACTGCACTACTCGCCGATGCCTTTTCGTAATCTCCGCCTACGCCCCCACTGACTGCAGTTCAGATGAAACGAAGGATGAGTTCTACCAAAAGCTGTCTAGTTTGGTGAGAAAGGCTAAACGCTCAGACATAGTCGTTCTAGCTGGTGACTTTAACGCTCAAGTAGGGAAATTGTGTCAATCTGAGAAGGATGTCGGTGGCACCTATGGAGTTCCGTGCCAGCGAACCGACAACGGTGACCGTCTCCTACAGTTCTGCTCTGATAATCATTTGTTTCTTGTAAGCACTAACTTCAAACACAAGGAGAGACACTGTTTGACTTGGAGACCCCCTTCATCAAACCAACGCTGGACACAAATAGACCACATAGCAATAAGCTATCGTTGGCGTGGGTCGGTAGGAGATTGTCGCTCCTTCTGGAACACGTGCGTAGATACCGACCATGCACTGGTCCGCGCTCGGGTGTGCTTACGACTGAACGGACGTAGGAAACAGCTGGCGGTAAAACCATCACGTCCCCAGCTCGATCAGGAAACTAAATCCGTATTTGAGGAAGAACTAGCTAAACACATATCTGTGTTCGACAGCTGTGCTCACCCTGAAGAAGCTTGGAAAAATATCCAGGCAGCCATAGATACAGCTGTAAAAGCTGTGAATAAGGTAAACCCAAAGGTGAGTAAAAACCACTGGATCTCCACCGCCTCATCCGAACTGATAGATGCTAGAAGACTTATTCCGGCGAGCTCCGAATTCAATGAGGAGCGAAAGCTGCACAAGAGGAAACTTACGAAAAGTCTCCGCAAGGACCGTGAACAGTGGTGGGCGACAAAAGCCAAAGAGATGGAGAAAGCTTCGAGGATAGGCAACACCAGGCAACTCTTTGGACTCATCAGGGAAACGGGTGGGAGAAGACAAATCATTAGTGAGACAATCTCGGAAAAAAATGGCACTATAATTAGCTCCCAGGATAGACGACTGGATCGTTGGAAAGAGCATTATGAGGAGCAGTTTAATTTGCCCACAGCCACGCTCAACCTTCCGAGCATCCAACACCTCCCTGAATGGGATATAGACACAGGTCCTCCGTCACTAACTGAGGTTACTAAAGCTGTCACCAATCTGAAACTAGGCAAAGCAGCGGGACCTGATGGAATGACTCCAGAGGTATTTAAGTACGGTGGAGACAGCTTACTGTCCGGATTAACTGAGGTACTAGGCAGCGTCTGGGAATCAGAAGAAGTCCCATCGGGTTGGTGTAAGTCACTGATTATCCCCATATACAAGAAGGGAGACAAGTCTTCCTGTGATAATCACAGAGGGATTAGCTTGACTAATATAGTATCTAAAGTCTTAGGCTCAATAATCATGCGTAGACTGAGTGGTGCTCGGGAAGCACAAACACGAGAGAGCCAGGCAGGCTTTAGACCAGGAAGAGGGTGTATTGATCATATCTTCACCCTCCGACAGATTCTAGAACATAGGCATTCCTACCGGCGTCCAACAGTCATTATATTTCTTGACCTAAAGGCAGCATTCGACTCTGTCGATCGGGAAGTTCTCTGGAGATGCTTGGCTGTAAAGGGAATTCCGAGAAAATATATTGCACTGATTAAGGCACTCTACTCGTACTCATACAGCCAGGTGAGGGCTTACGGCGAGCTGTCATCTGAACTGATGACGACCAGTGGTGTCCGTCAAGGATGCCCATTATCTCCTTTTCTATTCAACTTCATCATAGATGTGTTAATGGACTTAACCCTAGGTGACTTCAGCGACTCAGGGATTGACTTGCTACCGGGGAATAATCTCGTTGACTTGGAATATGCAGACGATATAGTCCTTCTAGGCGAAGACGCTGACGAAATGCAGAGTCTTCTAAACACCTTGAGCCGCAATCTACGAATGTTTGGCATGCGATTCGCTCCCGCCAAATGCAAGATGATGTTACAGGACTGGACTACATCGACGCCTAGTTTAAAAATAGGAAGTGAAGTGGTAGAGCACGTTGACCGCTTCACTTATTTGGGAAGTACCATCAGCCCCAACGGGCTGATCTCTGACGAAATCTCAGCACGAATACAGGGGGCTCGTTTCGCATTTGTTAGTTTACGCCGACTCTGGCGTAGACGAGATGTTCGACTATCGACCAAAGGGCGGGTGTACTGCTCATCAGTCCGCTCCGTCCTCCTTTATGGTTGTGAGACCTGGCCACTGAGAGTGGAAGACATGAAAAGACTAGCTGTCTTTGATCATAGGTGCCTGCGTTCTATTTCCCGTGTAAAGTGGCATAATAAGGTGAGCAACATGGAGGTTAGGCGTAGAGTTCTAGGTAAACAGGGGAAATCAATCGACGAAGTCGTGAAGCTACAAAGACTGAGATGGTTAGGACATGTGTTACGTATGCCAAGCCATCGCCTCCCTCGACGAGCAATGTTAGCGGATATAGGGTCAGGCTGGAAAAAAGCTAGCGGCGGTCAAACAAAAACTTGGCATCAGTCAATGAAATCCACAACAGTTGGTCTAAGCCACGTAGGAAGGTGTAGACTTCCAGGCTGGGGTCCTCGGGACGGTAAAAATCTATGGTTGGAAACAATTGGTGACATGGCTCAAAATCGTTCTCAGTGGCGCAGATGCATCCACTCCTTGTGACTTATGATCTCCAATGAAACTGTTTTGTTCTTCGTTATTACTCCTTTGTCTCACACCTCTGCTCACTGTCTCTATTATGCTTTTCTTGTACTTTCTTCTCTTGCTTCGCGTGCTACACGGAGTGTGGCGACTTGAACTGGTGCACATATGTGCAAAGTTCTATGTTGAAAACAGAGAGACAGACAATGACTTATGTACCATTCATTGATATAGACACTAAAGCTATCTCCATTCAATAAATTTTCGTATTTTGTCATTTTGTTTAAAATGATGAACAATGAGTTACAGTCGTTTCTTCTTTATTATGCAAAATACTTTAGTACATTAAGTTAGTATGTCTTTTTAATTAGTATAATTAGTGTGCATTATTATAATGGTTATGAATGACAAGAAATAACCAATACAATGAAATAAACAATCTTTCAACTAAAACGACCCATTCTTCCTTAAGAGTAAGCGGACTAATGAAGTTATCATTGGAAACGTTTAGTGGCATACTGAAAAGAGACAATTAACCTTCATACTTAGTTAATTGTAGAGCGATGTTTTTTGAAAATATTACAAATATTTCAAATATCTGCAAGGATTAATGACGATTAGTTTGTTTATTCTGAATAGTAAACTAACCGGTAAGAAAACCTGCAAATCCTTTTCTTGTAACAAACTTTTCGCTCATATTTTGAATTGGTTGTAGTTTTGAATTTGGGGATTTGCCAATATATATCCTTTTCAACGAATTGAAGTGTTTATTGTTTTTATCTTAACAATACAAAAGAATATATAAATACAAATACATATATAAATGTTGATAACATAGAAATATTTCATAACTACTTTTTATCGTTTCAATGCGATGTTAAGTATGTTAATCCACTTATTTACTGCGGTGATTAATCAGGCTACCCTATGCGCTCCTTTCTGGAGAATGTTTGTTCAGAATACAAAGTTAAACAGTGACTGGTCCTATTCAGGTAGGTAGTTACCTGGGGTTCTAGTGGGAAGTCGCAACCAGTTGGGTGCAGCTGGTCGGGTGTGAGAACAAATACTCGCCGAAGATATCGGCTGGGGTCGCGCTATGTCGTGAATTGGCAAAACTTAGAATTCGTGGGCCACTGGATCGGGTCCCAAAGGCTTAATGGTATACGAGCTCGCCTTGTAACCAGAAGGTCCTGGGTTCGAATCTCGGTGGGTGCGTACTGCTTAAGAGTCCCAAACTAGGACGAAATAGCTGTCCAGTACTCCCAGGTTTTCCAATGGTTCTCTAACTAATGTCTGCTCATGATGAAATCCTGTGAACAGTATTCGTCTGACAACATAGAATGGATATGTGGCAATGTAACTTTAGATAATCAAGCTTAGAAAAGAGTAAATGTTAGCACTAGAATTTGTCTTCATTGAATATGAAAGCCCATAACAACATCCGGATAATTACTTATGGAAACCACATGGTTTTGAATATGATAATGCCATACGCTCCTTTGTTTTATTGTCTTTTAGTTGGCCAGAGTCTGTTCTGAAATTATTTCATGCAACTAAATGGTAGTTTCTAACGACGTTGGCAGAAATAAAATTGTTTCAGTATGCCATTTGGGTATCTCATAAAATGGAGTAATAAAATTTATCTTCTGAAGAATCAACGCATGCAAATTGATCAATAACTTGTGGTTTGTAGAATTCTGAACTCTCTTTTTTTCCTTAAATTTATGAACCATTCAGCTTCGAATTTCATATTTGGTATTAATCAAGAGCTCTGTGTACAACCATTCAGCCAGATATTTAATTGTAGTTATGCTCAACCATTTCCAGACATTTAGGATAATATTACTTGGTAAAAAATAGTTGAGGGAAAGCAATTATGGTCTATAATGTAGCGTGCAATGAACTGTATTCAAAAATGTTGAAAAGCACAGGAACTATTTTCTAGAAGTTTCACTTTATGTGAGTACTCTTGCTAACAAAAAAGTTTCTCTATTTCTGGTTAATTTTTAGCAGGCATTACTTCCCTGCAACAGCTAAACTTTTGGTTGAGGCTTCCAAAAGACGGCGTTTATCTAAAAAATATGATGTGCATGTGTGACGAATTTTGACCACTCTGATTACACATCTACTTGTCAGTTCCAAAAATGGAAGGTCAAATAAAATGGACAGATAATAAAGTGGTTTAAGTGGTGATGTCGCACAATCCATGTTGTGTTTGCGGAATAAGCATATACGTGGATTGGGAGAATATGCTTTGTCTGCCACAGGGCAATATTATTGATGTGAATCATGAATTAAATACAGGAATCAGCGGGGGTACTAAACTGTGTTGAGGCGGCAGGTTTTCATAAAATTGGTCCGCACCCTACTTATGTGTGCGAAAACAATTTTTTGTCAGACTTAACCTACCATGGTAATACATATCGCATTATATTACTATGAGCAATCTCAGCTGTCACCATGACCTTGTCTGTGTTTTTAATATTTCATTTTTTCGCTTTTATATAAATCGGAGTGATAAGTAGATACGTGATGAGATTGTTTGCATGTGTTGCGCAAATGCATCATATATTTCTGACCAAATTAATTAAAGAAACTGAATGTCTTAAATAAAGGTCTGAAAGTGTTTCGAAGATTACACTAGGGTCTTTCAGTATATTTTACATATGAATCTAGAGCTGAAACGCTTTTATCTGAACACAATTTTGTGATATGGTAACTTCTACTGCAGTCACATGGTTAACGTAACTTTACAAAACATAGATTTATTAATGTTAAGTTAATTTCACCAAGGATTTTGAACCATAAAGCATGTGATTTAATACTGTGAAATATTCCCATATTATGAATTATAATTTTGTTTTTATTTAACTGAGTAATTTTCATGAACTTTATTTTATCATTGTTAACCATGTTAGTTGTAAAGCGGTTGTAAAGAAACTAAGAAATGATATCATCTCGCGAAATTTGTCTTCTTAATGCCTTATTCAAATATGAATTATAAGTCAATCTGAACGAAGAATATTCTTCTCAATAATTTCTTTTCAGGTTCTTACAATTATAAAATATAATATTTGTTATCCTTACAGTAATGGCCAGTTATGCGGCGGATACATTTATTTTAACGCAGAATAACAGATTAGTAATTATGGGGTGTCAAAATAAATAGTCGTATTTGTATGACAAACGTGGTAGGCTGAAATCGATTAGAAAATATTGTGAAATGGGAGACAATGGTGGTGATTAATCATAATAGATTTGTAGAGTGTGGGGTAGGGAAAATTGACAAATCAGTCCAAGTTTATGAAAGGTGTCAGGTGAGTGGTAAGTACAAAGTAGTATGCACTAAAGAGGAGATAGTAAGACTGAAATGAGAGGTTCATGATGAAATAAGGAATGTGTGAAATGAAACAGGTGCAGCAGCATATATTGAGAAAAGAGATAATATCACTAATAATAATTCCGGATAGTATAAATGGAAAATTCGATAGTATCGAGGGTATGTTTGCATGAAGGACATAAATTATGACGGATAATAATAATAATTGTAATAATAATGTTTGTAATAATTATTACGATTATTATTATTATTGAACTGACTTGTCAATTTTTCCTACCCCACACTCTACAAATCTATTTCGACTAATCACCACCACTGTCTCCCGTTTTACCATATTTTGTAATCGATTTGAGCCTATCACGTTTGTCATACAAATACGACTATTTATTTTGACACCCCATAATTACTAATCTGTTATTCTGCGTTAAAATAAATGTATCCGCCGCATAACTGGCCATTACTGTAAAAATAACAAATATTATGTTTTATAATTTAATAATTTATTGAAAAGAATATTCTTCGTTCAGATTGACTTTTAATTCATACAGCATGTATAAGGATAAGCCGTCAAAAGCTTCTTTAGTTGTAAATATGTTTAGGAATAGTATTTTTTAAAAATCATTCACAAGTCACCTTCTGCCGTTTTACTGATTTCATTCTGAAAATCTATCCTCAGTATTCCTTTGGCTTCGTGTCGTATGAATTGCACAACATGAAAGCGACCGTCGTTCAGATTCACATTCTGCTGAAAAAGTGTTTGTGTTCCTCCTCCCATATTATACTGAACAGCCAAGTTTTGTTGATTCTTGTAAAAAAAAAGAATTCAAATATGATAGTACTGTGGTTAGTTAAACTACCATTGAAAATAAAATTAAGTAAGTTAACGTAATATGATCTGCCTGGTTCTCCTGCCTTCTGCCCCTTAAACTAATTAGTACTGCAGAAATACCATAAATATCCGCAAAATACTTAAAACAGCAAGTATGCAAAAAAACAAGCACTGCATTTGATAGAGCTGATGGTAAAATTCTGATTTGGACATCTGATATATTACTTTATATTTCTTATGGCTTTTTAACGAAAGCAGCGTTTTGTTAATCGATCTCCTACTTATAGAAAGAAAACTAATACTACTGTTACGCTTTGAAGACATGGTACTATGCTTCTTTCATGCATTCCTGTAGGTGCTGTATACTATAATGTTGTATTTTTTTGGTTGTGGTCGTGATAAATCACGAATTGGTAGAAGTTAGAATTTATGAACTGGCCACTGAATCGGGTCCCAGTGGCTGGTTGGTATACGAGCTTGCTTTGTAACCGGAAGGTCCCGGGTTCGAATCCCAGTGGGTGCGTACTGCCGATGATTCCCAAACTAGGATGAAACAGCAGCTGTCCAGTACTCCCTGCTTGTTTTCAATGGTTCTCTAACTGATATCAATCCGTGATCAACTAGTAAAAATGTTGTATTTTCACAAATATTTGTGATTATCATTGTGCCATTCATAGTTGTAAGACACTGATTCAATGGGTAGATATTCAACAGTCTTTCTTTCTTTTGCTACCCCACCGTATTACCCTTTGAGTTATGCGCTTCACTTAGATTGCGTGTAACGAACAGTAGTATAATATCATTCACAACTATTTACATAAATGAAGGTGAATTTCCATTTGTGTGTAATGAAAACCACCAAATAATTGTCTGTGGATTGTTTATAGTATAACTTGTAGATCAAAATTTATTTGCTTCAGGTAGAAACTGTTATTGTTCTTGAATAAACTGTTAAGGAACAAAATGCTTTTTAAGATTCCGTTAACAAGATTGGTAGAAGTGCACATCAGTTCAGGCCGAATAAAATTCAACTGTGTTTTCTTCTGAATCGGTAAATGTCTAGTCAAAGATGATTTTCATTGCATGGAGGATTTAATCATGAGCTGACATCAGTTAGAGAACCACTGGAAAACCTGAGAGTACTGGACAGCCGTTTCGTCCTAGTTTGGGACTCCTCAGCAGTACGCACCCACCGGGATTCGAAGCCAGGACCTTCTGGTTACAAGGCGAGCTCGTAGACCATTGGATCGGGTCCCAGTGGCTCAATGGTCTACGAGCTCGCCTTGTAACCAGAAGGTCCTGGCTTCGAATCCCGGTGGGTGCGTACTGCTGAGGAGTCCCAAACTAGGACGAAACGGCTGTCCAGTACTCTCAGGTTTTCCAGTGGTTCTCTAACTGATGTCAGCTCATGATTAAATCCTCCATGCAATCAAACAAAAATCCCTACAAAAACCAATACTTTATGATTTTCATTCTTTATCTTATTACCACCAGCCTTTGATAAAAGCTGTCATAGCCTTCATAATAACCATATTACTGGTTTTGGCTAAGGGTTCATACATTTTTAAATAAACTGGTTAATATTTAAAGCTTGCTGAGGCGAATGCAATGATTTTCCTCCTGAAGAAAATTTTCTTCGTTGCAACCGCCTTTTTAATAATGCATGTTTCTTTGAAACAAGGGGTTATATTCGGTTAGAATCAATAATCATACGAATAGTATCTAACATTGCTGTTTGCCCGAAGGGTGGATGCTTACGTTTATTGAAGAATTTTGCATAAGATGTAACGAGTAAAGTCGGCTTCAAGATGGCTATTGATGTAAAACTGGTCATTAACTTTTTTCCATAAAGCCATATTGTGGAAAGATACTCTGCGATACCTTGCGATAAAAGATCAGGTCATTTTAGCTGTTTTTAGCTACGGATGGTTACACCATCACAATTCTTAGGTAAGACTGTAGCTATTGTAACAACTTTACTGTGTATTGTATCAAGTAGACTATTATGTCTGGGAATTATACTCTACCAAACTCTCCACTTTCTTTTCTTACATCGTCAAACACATTCTGACACTTCCACTTACCTTATTTTGTAGTAGTGTTACTTGTATGTAGTCTGGAGATTGTCCTTGACCCTGAATATGAACCAGCGTCATTGTACCGGGATGAGTGATTTCTATTCCAAATGCTAATCGATCCAGTGTTGTGTTCTGTGGTGAATTCAACTCAATAACAGCATATCTCTCCGGAAATTTTGATACATGAATGGATGGTCCAACTTAATTAAAATTTAGGAAATAAAACTCAGTGGCTGACTATATAATGAAATTTCATGGGAAATCAGAGTCCGATTTATATCAAATGCTAAACAACTTCATTAGAAATTAAAGTGGGATACAATTCACTTGCCTAAATGAAAAAGCTGGGTGGATTAAATTTTGTTTTGTAAAAAGGAAGACAGTTTTATAAAGCCAGACAGCTTTAACTGTTATTTCTGTCTCACGGAAACGTATTCTCTCATTAAAACATATCAATGAACCTACACTAGTTGTACTTATAGATATTTTTGATACGTTTCTGAGTTTGTTTCTTAAGCAATGATCCCTTTGATTGCTTTTCTTGTGCCAAGGTCTCTGTCGCCATGTAAGATCCTGTTACAGGCGCTTTGATACTGCTTTTTGGTTGACATGATTTCTGTATGCTGGTGATTAGCGATAGAGTTCAGAACAGAGTGTCTGTTGTTTGTTCTGCTTTTATATTACTGTTACTAACATTTTCAGTAAGTGTACCTTCTTAATAATCACAGGAAGAAATTTTATATCCCTAAATTTACAGTTCTGTTTGGTAAGTTTGGTTCTAGATAGTATTTTTGTATCTTTGCCATCACTACATAACGCACTGACCTGATGATTACTGCATGACTACCATCAAAAACTGTATTCGCATAAAAAAATAGGCTTGGAATCACCTAACTTATAATTTATGAACAACGACAGCTATTATGTATAACAGGGACGTTAAGTGAAAGTGAATTACTACTTTGTTTACAAATCATCACTTGGTGATATAACCTACAAAAATGAAGCATACTCTTATAGACACAGTGTGGCATTTTATCAGTCTGATCTTCTCTGGATATAAATATGCATGGTGTTTAAGCTAAATTAAAAAATTAACTTACAATTTTCACAGAACCTTCCAGTGAAGCCAGTCAGACTGCAGTCACAAGAAGTAGAATTCCATTGTTGTGAACAAATACCGTTAAAACGACATGAATTCTCTGAGCATTGGTTGATATCTGAAACTTTATTATTTGAATAACGACAGCCTATTTGTACATTGTGCCATTTTACATTTTGTGTATCACTTGAATGAAGATAGTTTAATTGATACTTTGAGACAACTGTGTGATTTATAAGTTTTGGCGAAGTTGACGGGTCATGATCGATAGAATGATTCAATGAGAATGATGCCAAACAACCTTGGAATCTTGGAGCTGACTGCAGATAGTCACCGAGGACAGGATAAACTGATTTTCTGAAAACAGTTTATTACAATATGCACAAAATAACGATTAATTAATACTAAGTGTATCTATTAGTTTGTATGGCAAATAGTTGAGCATAGGAAATCTATATAAACGAATTTACTCTCAGTAGTTGTACAACTGAGTAAACAAGATACTTCCTTCTCAAAATCATTTGTTCAATGAAGTAATCATCAATTTCAAGGTGAATGTAAAGACAGGAATAGAAATGTTAGCTTTGTTTGCCAGCTAAATGAAGCAGTTCGCTATACAACAAATAATTTCTGAATATAAGTCAGTTTTGAAAATAAAAGAGTTGGACGAAAAAACTTCGTCAAAGCTGTGTCGTACAGGTGACGCTTACTGATTTAGTTTGGAACCACATTTAGAACACTGTTGATAACCCCCGTATGAAAGTGTGGTGTGAGTGCTAAAAGGACAGCGATTGGCTGATTCAAATAAGTTGTAATTTCAGAGAAATACGCCACTGACATGTTTATATGATTTCCACCAAAATGGTTATCAACGTAAACCATTTGATCTTTGTAAGGGTAAAAAGTATTGCCAATCAAATGACAATTCTCTAAACGGTGGTAAGTGTTAAGTAGCATTTATTCGTGTTGCCCATGAAAAAAGCAACTGCCTAGAGCAGTCAATTAAATAATGCTATTTAGTAGGTCATACTCACGCTAAAATGTCCTGACTTCTGCCCATTTTTTTCTACTTTGTGTTTTGTTTAAATTTGTTTGACCTTAAGATCAACTGGGCAAATTAAATGAATGTTAACTAATTTTTTTAAAAAGCTTATTCGTGTATAAGATTTATTTTGAGTTTATCTGTGTGCTTCAGGGGAAAAATATTTGCCATAGATTTATTTCTAAATGAATTAACTTTATCGGACTTACCGTTCAGACAGTCCTCCAATGTTTATTGATTTTAGAGAAAAATAACTCGATTTATTCAATTCAATATGTGTTGACTGATTGTTAATCTGAATACTTATTGCTTGCATCAATGGCTTTTTAATGGCCTGTAATTAAATGGAGTATTTATTTTAGTCATTTGAATTTTTAAAAGATTATTAAAATTTATTATGTAACATATGAGGTATAATAGATAATAAAACACTTCAAAAGACAGTGGGAAAATACTGTTAACCATTATTATTATTATTATTGCTATGGGATTCAGTGATGAGGCAAAATAGAAAAAAATTTTAAATTATTTATGTGAATTGATTAAAAATGCCCATTAAAATTTTCAAAAGAATGGATATTGAACAAAGAATACTCTTTTCGATAACTTCATCATCAGGCTCTACAGTTAAATATACATTATAGTGAATGAATGAATTAGTGTTATGAAGAACATTAATGTTTAAATAACATCGAATCAATAATAATAATATCAATGGATTACAGTTCAGTAGCATCAACATAAAATAAGCTGAATGTCAGAAAAATTAGGAAAGATAATATTACGAATTCATGAATTTATAGTCTCTACTGAAAGCCGGCCAAGGTAGTAGTAGGGGATGGACATGGTTCTTTGGAACACAGAGCACTGGTTGTTTGAGGCAAATTGCAATAGCCTCTACTGTTTAAGGCATGCAGTGCTTCGATGATTTTGACAATTTATTAAGCACACGGTAGATGATAGAGGAGGATTGTTCCACGCTGGCTTTGAGACCCGCTTGCACAAGATGGTCCAATATCGAAAAGGGTATTCGTTGTTCAGTATCCATTCTTTTGAAAATTATTTATTTATTCAAAAGTTGGTTTTGTACAGATACAAATTCATGGTATATCCCATCTCATATCGATATAAGCTATGGAACCACTGAGAATCAGAAACCAACAGACAGCTGTTACGATACAGTTTAGGACTCTCCATAGGTGCCCAGCAGTCCAGCCACCACAAATTCAGTCCATGGCTGTCTGATCATGAGTAGGTCGCTTTTACCAAACGGCCACTGGATTCTATGTAATGATCAAGGAATTCTAATTTTTCCAGTTGAGAATATGGCCTCAATGTAATCTAGTCCATCCAGTGTGCGTCTCCTCTTCCACTTGTCATCATTGACACCACCTACGAATATGTCTCATTAGAAATTTAGCAGACTCTCCCTAATGTCCAACTTAACACCTGAACATTAACCTGCTGCTTGATTGTGATTTACTGCAGGGAGGCTTTCTGAACTCCTAGTCACAGGTAGGATCTAACAAGACGGTTGTGAGGTCAGGCAATCACCGACATTGTATGGCAGTGGCGCCATATCAGTAAATGGTAGAAACTGAAATTGGTGGTTTATAACATTCATCCCATTGGCTGATTTGTAAAAGTCATTGTTATGTACCTCTAAAGAGTTCTGAACCGAGTTAGAACAGCTGTCTATTGCCTTCTGTAGTTAAGTGATTTTCTGAGTGGTCATCACTAAAATATTTTCAGAATAAAATATGTGACCACATAGAACTATCTTTTGGATCAGAAGTAATAATTAATAAAGTAGAATACAAATAAACCGGTGTCCTTCTGCCTTTTATTTCTATAAAGGACTTCAGTTCTTCTTCCTGAGTATTCCGTTCTCACCTGTCCCATAATGCAATGTTGTTACCGAGGGACTTTATTTGCAACGAGGCCACAGAATAGATGTCAATATGATGATGATGATGTGGAAACACGTGAATTACCACATGTGCATTGATAGTCAGAGTGGAAGTCAGTTACTGCGTTAACATCTTTAAAGCATCTTCAAGATAAAATCATAGGAATAAATGAAACAATACTGTTTTCCTCAGGTTCTCATTTGTGTTTTGCCAGTGCACTGCAAAATGCACACAGTCCCACATATATTGCCTACTTCAGCTCTACACATTTTTATCTCTTATTTGTGGTAAATTACTATCTGATTACTACAATTTTTCGTAAAAAACTATTTTGGAAAACGCTACTTTATGCAGAAGGTCATGAAAAACAAATAAAAACAGAAATAAGAACTAGCATGACATAATCTATTTCATCTTAAATTTGAAGTCAATTCTTCCAGATGGGTCAGAAACTTGGCCCCGCGTGACGAAAACTATTTCCAAAAGACTTATCAACAGTTGCCTTCGCTCCATACTGAAGAGCAAATGGCCAGACAGAATTGGTAACAAGACACTATGGTAACAAACTAACCAAGAGGCTATCGTCTAAAAAATGTGTTGGAGACGATGGAGATGGATTGGAAACAAGGCGCGAAGACCGGCAAATGGCATCGCACGCAAGGCAATTACTCGAGTGGAACCCTAGTGGGAAACGACCAATGGGTCGTCCGAGAGTGACATGGAGAAGACCATGCTAGGAGGAGATGAGAAATTATGGGCATTCGTGGGCTCGGTGAAAGAGAATAGCAGAATGTAGAACAAAGTGGAGATGTGGTGTTGAAGCCCTCTGTTTCATTCCAAACCCAAGGGAACAATAACAATAAATAAATTTGAATGAATTAAACATACGAATTTCGTCACTTACTTTGATGTGATACCATTCAGTATCAACTAACGGCTTCGTTACACCAATATTATGTTTTTCAAGCTGACTATGATCTATCTGTATCAGCTGAAATCCACTGTCTGCCAATTCCAGAATGAAATGCTGATTGAAGTCATCATGAAGAAAAAGAATTACCCCAGGTTTCTGGTGGAATAATGTAAAAAAAGTGCCATTAGAGAATTACTTTAATCTAAAAAAGTGCATAGAAGTAGCTATAGTAAAAACAAAAAAACTGACTTACTGCCTGCTTGTTAGTTAACGATAACATAAACGAAGGTACACAAAAAGATATTTATGGGATCATTGAAAATAAGACCAACTGCCAGTATAAATACAAGCATTAAATATTATACCACGTAAATTCTTAAGTAATTCATAAAATCTACACATCCAGACATAGAAATACGCGCATACAGTTCAGAGAAGAGTTATATATATATATATATATATATATATATATATATATATATATATATATATATATATATATATATATATATATATATAGTTAACCTTGCTTAGTTTACTAGCTCGCTAGTTTTCTAGCCGGTCCCAAACCTGTAGAAGAGGGAGGGTTGGGCATGGGGCTAACTATCCTATTTAGTCATATGAAAAAGAGAAGACGTTCAGCGAAGAGACTCTTTTCGGCGAATTCATTCACATAGCTGTACAATCGCATTTATATATACTTATTTGTGTGTGTGTGTACATGAGGTTTGTCAAGTTTAGATAATTGATCAGGTAATACAAGAATGATCTAAAATAGAAACAAGGTTAATTGGACAGCAACTAGAGTAAGACTGAGTTAGGAAGTTAGATGACGTAAAATAACTGACTAAAATGTTTCAACTTAGGTCAGGGTAGCAACAGAGGTAATTACAGGTAGAGACTAAGTAGAAGTGGGGTAGATAATAATGCCATTTAAATTGGAACTGAAATTGAGCAATTAAGTTGGATGACGTAACATAAATGACTAGAAATTGAGTGTTGGTCAGGTCAATAACAATGGTAGTGAGGTGTAGAAATTAAATCGGGTGGGGGTAGAGAACAAGAGAGTTGAAAATGCAAAATATTACAATTAAAAAGACAAAATAATACTAATGAAGAAACACAAGAATAAAAGGTTGGGTAGGACTTAATCTATCTTATTACTTGAAAAGTAAATTCTCAGCACAAAGAACAAGATATGGATTTTCAACACAAATGTAAAGTCAGTTATTTTATGTGTGTCAGAAACGTGGGCAGGTCGTCACAAAAAGCACTTCCAACAGACCACAGACTTGATGGTATTAGATGGTTGGAGGCAATCGGCCACAGGTAGCCTTGGACCTAGGTTTCGTGCTAGTTGGTACTCATCAGTTAGCAAGGCGTATCTGCAACCTTGAAGGAACTCATGTCCCTTCTGATATTGGAATCCGCGCCACCCATTGCTGCAGTCAGAGACGTTACCACTGAGCTATTCGGGCCCGCGATTGACCTGCTGTAGGACTGTAGTGGATATATTGATTTGACACTAGTAACTAGTGTGATGCGTCTAGCCCTCTGATTGGTGTAGACCCGCGTGATGTGGATTCGAATCTCAGAAGGGACATGAGTTCCTTCAAGGTGGCAGATACGCCCTGCTGATGAGTGCCAACTAGCACGAAACCTAGGTCTAAGGCTTCCTGTGGCCGATTGCCTCCAACCATCTAATGCCATCAAATCAGTGTGCACCGTGATGGTGAGCTAGCTAGAATGGTGGTCACATTACAAAAACCTGACTGGTAGAATTCAGTCTACACCAGTGAGAGGACTAGACACATCACACTAGTTACCAGTGTAAAATCAAAAAGACCACAGACTTATCAACGGCTGCCTTCGTTGGCTTCATATTGAAGACCAAATGACCAGAAAGAATTATTAGGTGAAAAACATGGGAAAGAACCAGTCAAGAGCCTTTCGTTCAGCAATTACGCGGGAGATGATGAAGATGGATAAGTCATACTCTGAGGAGACAATCGAATGACATCTCTTTTCCAAGACATTGCTCTAGTGCAACCAGAAAGAGGAACTATGTGTTGGACGACCGAGGGTAACATGCAGGAGATCATACGAGGAGGATATGACAGAATATGAGCGATCTTCGGTGCAGCTATAGAGGACAGTAGAAAATATAACAAAGTGGAGGTGTGTTGCTGAAGCCTCATGTTCCACTAGGAACCCAAGGGAATAATAAAAGCAAAAATAAAACACATAAAATTATTTTTGTATTTGTGCGTACATTATGTTTGTCAAACGGGAATAAAATAACTTCTAAAGTATCTTGTTGACACTCTTGAACTATTTAACATCTCAAAATATTAACAGGCGACACACCGTACGTTTCTATATTTTTGAAATACAGTCTTTAGAATATATTTTGAATGTGGTTTTGCACAACCAAGATTTGTAAAACAAACATAATTAGATTTAAAATGTTTGCTAATAGATTAACGAGACCGCGGTTATTTATCACTTAAAATTCGTAAAAAAACAACCTTTTTAAAATCTACCTTTCTTCTAATGAACAAAAGAAATATGGACACTGGTGACTTCGTTTAATGTAATTACACGTGCAATGTTAGTGTGATTAGCGTAACTATTAAGCATCATTTATTATGAAATTTAGACTTCTTCAACGCAAGTCATTAATGTCAGCTGGGGTTGAAAATACTATTTTACCAAAAAAAACCCTTAATATTCTTGTATCTTTTATCTAAAACATTTTTACAATATAGCCATTTTAAAATTAAACGAAACTTACCTTCCACTTTATCCTTGTCTGTAAAGTGAATCCATTTGCAGGATTTTTAAGCTGGATGTTAATGTTTGAATCCAAATCATTGAAACTAATCGGCATTTCATAGATGGGCTCCATACCACTTTCACTGGCTGTTATATCTATTTTCCCTCGCCATGTGTACAGACTAGGATCATTGTTTAAATTTTGGGCGACTCGTAGAAAATCAACTCCATTAAACAGGAAAGTCATAAGATAGCCAATAAAAACGTTGTCTTTCGTACTACTGATTTCTGTATCAAGACTAAATTGTTTTCTTGTATCTGTGAGATAACTTGTAACTGATTTTTCAGAAGAACCGAAAATCAGATGATGGTGTGAAAGGTAACGACCGTCTTTTGGAATGTCTGCAATGAAGAGATGTATTTAAGGATTACCAATCACAAGTTTATTTTCATACAACGGGGAGTTCAGTGCATAATCAAACATAGACATAATCGCAGCTATTTTCTTGCAATAACAAACTTTTCGATGTTCAGTCTCTTCAGTTGGTTACACAGGGCAATATTTATTAGGTATTATGGGTCCATAAGGTGTGAAATCTAACACAGAACCGTTTCATCATCATTATTATAACCTTTAAAACAAAAGCACAGTCTAGCTAAAGTTAGTAGGTGTAATGCAAAAAAGGTGAAAAATATTTGTAAGTCATTTAATTTTCGATCTTCCAGTCGACTGATTGGACCGAAGTGTTCAGTCTCAGGTTGACATGTCAGCTTCTTGTGCAGATGCTTTGACGATGTCTGGGAATTTAATTCGAAATTAATTGGTGGATGGTGACTAGCAGTGGAATTCAGGACGCACATTTCGTCCTATTTTGGACTTGTCAGCCTGAAGGTCCAAGTGGTTTCGTGGATAATGCTTTGGCGTTCGAAATTGTGGGCACTGGGCTCGAGATTTGGTGGAAACATCCTCACTAGCTGCGGAATTCAGGTACATCCAAATGACGAGTCCCAAATACGACGAAATGAACATCCTGAATTCCACTGCTAGTCATCATCCACCAATTAAATTCTACTTGAAATTCGTTTGTTGATCCTTCCTATTATCAATAAAGCAGGTTTGATTTCCTGTAGAACAAGTATTTCAGTCAGAAATGTTGCCAGTATACGCATTCGTTTCGTAGAATAAAAATGGTTTTGTTGTACAAAGAGTGCATTTATCCATGTAAAAACAATAAAAGTAACTGCAAATTTGGTTAAATAATCCCACAGGTCAGTGGTATTATATGTTGTTATACAGCACTATGAGTCAACCATTCCACAACAGTATTTATTTTCTGATAGTGTAGTCAACTCGATTCCAAAAACTAATGAATAAATTGTTGCGGATACTCTTTTGGTCTGTTGAGATGGTGCAGCCAGAGTTCTTAAACTCCATGTAAGAAGTCAAGAAGTACCGACTCCGAATTGCAGTTAGAAATACAAGGTTACTAGTTACACGTCGCAAAGGATGATAAAAAAAGATAGAATTATGGATGCGAAATTTAATAGCACCAATGCTCCAGCGTAAAATTACTGCATGAATTCTATTCCTCTGTCACGTTCACTGTAATTACGATGCCTAGTCATTTTTATTTACATATCTGATAATCAAAAGTTGTCAGAACTAAGATTATATTAAAAATTAAGTAGTTGTTATGTTTTATCATTGCATATCTTGTATAATAAAACTATGAGAAGGTAAAGAAAGATACTGTGAAAGGCTGAAATGTTCAGTTATTAGAAAATGTTAAGATAAAACTATAAGTTCCGTTACTATATGTCCTATTCCATTTTTTAGGACCAATTTTATCTTATTGTAAAACTGGACAACTTTGCTTTCTAATTTCTAGAACACTGAAATGTGCACTTACCATAATTTTGAGAGAACTGATCGACTGTGAAGTTGAGCACATTTTCTCTCCTATAAACTTTCACAGTGTGCCAACTATTGTCTGCTACAAATACCGGGCTGTGATATACCTGAAATAAAGATTAAAACATTCGGATGAAGATTTCTTCATTACTCTTTGAGCCAAAATGAATATTTGAGGTCTGTGGTTCTTAGTCTACTTTCAAATCAAATTTCTTCTACGTTTGAACAAACGTTTCTAGTATAAACGCATCTGTCCAACTGTTTCTTGGAAAGTAGCATTTAACTGACCGACGAGTTATGGAAAATTTCACTTAGTTTTACTGAACACAAAATTATTTTGGCATTTCTACATTGATTGATTATCTTGCTGCATAATTTACCTTTCTGAAAAGTTGATTGATCTGCAGCTACATTGGTTGAAATTAACTCCCTTTTACTTGATCACATACGCACAAGGTATAACTGTTATGAAAGAAATGTGTTAGTGGACTAAAGAAACTTATTTATGAAGTAAATTCAACTCCATTTTTGACAAAATTAAACGTAGTTTAAATATGAAATGCTAATACGCTTACAGCACAGATGCAGTTACGTGAAGTATCGAATAACCTTCAACTAATAACACATTGAAACCAATAGAACTCATAAGTATGTTACTGTCGAGAAGGATCTGCTGCTGTGTAATCATTTCTCCTTTACAATTTGTTTAAAGATATTCAACTATGACTGCAGTATATCCAGTCCCTTGTCATCGGAAGAGGAAGATCGCTCATCTAAGACAAGTGAGATCTGGTATTTTCAGAAGTGTGACAGAAAATTATCAGGTTTATATTTTTATAATGATGAGTTAACCAAGCCTGTAAGCATTAGTAAAATCCTACAATTTGCACTATTTCTTCGTAACCTTTATAGTCGGAAAATAGTTAAGTGGAGGCCTTTAAACAATAGCCTTTTCCTGAGCCTTACTTAGTCGTAGTTCGAAATGTGTGAATTTTGTCAATATTCACAACTGAAATATGATGATCATATTTACTGTCAATTTAATGTAAGCAGGAAAGTTAACTGTCAGTCTACCTTGATGTATATGTAAATAGTGAAAGGAGTTTGTAGGCAAACTATATGACAAAGTATGGTAGACAGCTGTTCACTGTTTGTAACAGACATACCTATTATGCGTTTGCATGAATGAGTTTGTTTTCGAAAATCCAAAATGTTTGACGGTAAGTATGAAATTTGAGTTCTGTTATTTCTGCAGAATCTAAACTTAAACGGAGTCTGCATAAACAACTGTCTATTGAAAAATTTCACCACAAATTTTAGTCTCAGGAAGTGCTATAGACAACTGAATTTGAAACGTTTTCAAAAATCTATGAGTGTTTAAACACATCCAAAAAGGAATCCCTGTAACAATATGCACTTAATTTTGAGGCTGTTCATTGAATATATTTCCATTAGCAATCGTCACTGATAAGATGATTTCAGATAGTGCAGAAGTGGGACGGAACGACTTTCTCAAAAATATGTATAAAAAGCTTTTTATCAGCGGTTTGAAAATCCTAGTTCAAATGCCAGTCCATAAGTGAAACACCTACTGGATATATTGCTAAAAGAAAAATACTACCTAAGAATAATGATTTGATAGTTTGAAATATTCCCATATATTATGAATTAAAAGTCAATCTGAACGAAGAATATTCTTCTCAATAATTTCTCTTCAGGTTCTTACAATTATAAAATATAATATTTGTTATCTTTACAGTAATGACCAGTTATGCGGCGGATACATTTATTTTAACGCAGAATAACAGATTAGTAATTATGGGGTGTCAAAATAAATGGTCGTATTTGTATGACAAACGTGATAGGCTGAAATCGATTAGAAAATATTGTGAAGTGGGAGACAATGGTGGTGATTAATCATAATAGATTTGTAGAGTGTGGGGTAGGAAAATTGACAAGTCAGTCCAAGTTTATGAAAGGTGTCAGGTGAGTGGCTAGTACAAAGTAGTATGCACTAAAGAGGAGATAGTAAAACTGAAATGAGAGGTTCATGATGAAATAAGGAATGTGTGAAATGAAACAGGTGGAGTAGCATATATTGAGAAAAGAGATAATATCACTAATAATATATCCGGATAGTATAAATGGAAAATTCGATAGTATTGAGGGAATGTTTGCATGAAGGACATAAATTATGACGAACAATAATAATAATAATTGTAATAATAATATTTGTAATAATAAGCGAAGGAAAAAAACCAAGAGAGTTAAGGGGAAGGAGCAGTCTTGGTGAGAAGAAGGATCATCAGTCTAAGTTTGGCCACGGTAGGAACACCGTCTGGACGTGTTCTTTTTGGATACAAAGTTCAGGTTTAGTCGATCTTATTGCAACAGCTTCAGCTATGTGTAGGAGACGTAAGCGAACTGTACGTGATAACGACTTCGGAATCCAGTGTATAACCCTGAACGCTGTGTTGACATCGATAGGATGTCCAGTATCGACCGAGTATGACAGGATCGAGCTTTTTATGCACTTAATTTTTCCCTTCCCCCCCCCCCCCCACTGAACCAAACTGGTAAATGTTCTCGAACCTGTAGACGAACCTGCCTAATCGTGCGCCCTATATAACTTGAACCAAAGGAACAGTTGAAATGATATATGCATGAAGAAGAGCTAAGGTTAGGTAAGACATCTTTGAGTTGATGGGTGAACATTGGACGGCTACTGAAGGACAGACACAGACGTGCAGAATAGAAAGTTTTCTTGATCGCCCTGCTTATCACTGAAAATTATTGAAAAGAATATTCTTCGTTCAGATTGACGTTGAATTATGATTTGTTCTATGCAATGACAATTAACAAATGAATTCAGTTGTCAAAGGTGGTTACAGTACAATGAACTAAGATTAATGATGCATGGATCTTTGCTTAGTGTAAGCCATGTTTAACGAGCGGTTAAACTACATGTAGCACATTAGTCATTAAACTTCTGATAGTTAATTACGAATAAATACATTTTTTCACTAGTGGAGTCAGCTAATGTGTACAATATGCATGTATGACTTTGACTTTTGACTGCAAAACAACTATTGAAATCAAAATAGACACCACAGATAACTCTAGGAAGATAAATACATAAAACCTTTGTGATAAGTCTTTTTTATGAATGAAATTCATGAGGCAATTATGTCGTTATTCTCACTTTATACTTGTATACATGTTAATAGCTTGTATGCTTACATTATCTTTAGCACCCAAGTTATAGATTAACACTAAGTAACCGGAAATTATTTTTAATTCTAAACAGTCTGGAGCTGATAGCATTGAACTCCGGGTTGTCAACAAGAATCCATTCCTATATCTTGTTTTGAATCTCAGTGTTAATTCTTCAACTGCAGATTGGATGGGAAGAGGACTAATTTTTATCCATATCCACTGGAATCCATTGAAACTAACAATAATTGGATCTAGAGAACCTAAGAGTTGATAAACAACAAAAATAATTATGAATGTCAAATTTATAAACATAAATGAAAAGCATTTTTGAACTTGGTTCCTTTATCTGCTGATAAATTGTGATTTCAATAATCTGTCTAGAGACACTTTATGTATTTAAAGCTGAAATCAACGCTGTACTATATACAGTCATCAAGTAAGAGGTTCTTCTGAAGCGAGTGGTCTACTAGGAGAATAATTTTTTCGTCGTAAAAAAATTAGATTTTTGGTATTAGATGGTTGGAGGCAATCGGCCACAGGAAGCCTTGGACCTAGGTTTCGTGCTAGTTGGCACTCGTCAGCAAGGCGTATCTGCCACCTTGAAGGAACTCATGTCCCTTCTAAGGTTCGAACCTGCGTCACCCAGCGCTGCAGTTAGAGAAGTTACCACTGAGCTATTCAGGCTGAGCCTGAATACCAACAATTCACAGTGTACCGTAATGGCGAGCCACCTAGCATGGTGGCCACATTGCAAGCTTGACTGATAGAATTCAGTCTGCAGTGAAGATAGGACTAGACACATTGCACTAGTTACTGACTAGTATGCAATCAAAAGTTAGATTTTTATTACACACCCGTAAACTGCATTTCGCACATGTTTTATTCCATAAATTGTCTCATTTTACTTTTGGGAAAGGATCTGAAAATGTTCGCTCCAATTCACATACTATTTACTCTAGTTAATAACCTACATTTCGTTATTTACTGTGATTTAATCGGAAATAACTGCAAACTATTAACAAAATTCATGAAAACAGACTCTCATAACATAGACTTACTTTCCCAGTTTTCATTTAGATAAAAAGAGTAGATTAATTGTCACTGTATAATTTAGTTGTTATTGATTTCTAGAGTATTCTAACTTTTTTATGCTGTTATGAAATAAAAGGTTACAATAAATGATAAAAGGTTTTATGCGCATTTTGACTTCGATTGTTTAAATATGCCTAATTCGCAACTGAACGTAAATAACCAGCCACTAGGCTGAAATGAAATGGCCACGAATTATAACATCTGTCATTCTGCACTTTAGCGTCACCGCCATGTATCTTCATAGCCGACAGTCTGGAATCATTCCAAATTTGGTGAAATAGTATTCAGTCACTAGCTAGCAGTGGACTAGTTTTTAGCTTTTGAGGTTATCAAAACTTCACCCAGTTGAAGATAGATTTCGTCACAAATTGACGTCAGTTAAGGGATCTTTTGGAAAGCAGGAGAAATAGTAAAATTGGAAATATGAAGATGTATCACACAACTTTGACGTGAGTCGACAAATTAGTTGGTTGAGGAAGAGTTTTATTGGTCCTTTGTAGAATCTTTCTCATCCTCATTTTCTCTTTTCAAAATGCATTTAGGTATTTTTAAATGTTGTAAATTCGGCTGGATTTCAACAACTAAAATTCGAAAAACAAAATGCTTACTTTTTATACAGGGTTTCCCGGTTAATGTGCATTCACAATCAGATTGATTCCAATTAGAAAGGCAATAAGCATTGTTTGTACAAGTGTTGTCTGTACACAAATTAGTTGATGAAGAAAGTGTACAACCAAATTTTATAGATGATTTTGACCAACATGAACGACTTTCTAAATCAATATCCCATAATTGTTTATTTACAGTAAAATTGCCCAAACATCCAACAAAATCATGTCGTAGTTGAGCTGACCAAACGTCTGGAGATATAAATGAGTTGATTTGACGTATTGGTTCAGGAAGACCACCAATATAAAAATGTTCATTTAAGTTCAAGTATTTGTAGCTAAAAATCAGTTGACAAATATTTTAATGTTCTGTTTCTGTTACATATCAATAAATAGTGTAAATGTCTATAAAAACCACAGATTCAAAATACAGTTAATACATCCGTTGTGCAAACGCCACCTTGTCATACATAACCATATCTGCAAGCGTCACTGACACTACTTTGCAATGACTCTGACATTATTGGTGATACGTAGCAGTTACCAAGAAAGTTGTCATCTACTTGGCGTCAACTAATAAAAGGGATTCACAAAACTCATATACATCGTCTCAGTAATCATCAGCTGGGTAAATCTGCATGCAATTGTGAGAGATTTCTTGCTGAGACCACTAATTAACGACCAGTTTTTTAAATGCCAAAGAGGTGTCCACCAATATACTTAGGCAGGGCGATCACCCTTTGATATCAAGATTATGTAGGACACTAAAAACTATGTAAAAATACTTTACACATCTGCTGCCCTGAATTTCTGGTTGTTTCTCCAAGAAACTCGCTAATAATTTTATTCAAACGACCTACTTTTTAAAAGTATAAACTAAACATTAGAGTCAATTGCCTCTCACTACATTCTAAACTGTTTTATCCAAAACTCATTTATTCTCCTCATTAGTTGAAAGAACTACAATGAACAACTTAAGTGCAATTTTAAGTGCGTCGGTGGCACAGTGGTTACGACTCCCGCCGACCATGCACATGGTATGGGGTTTGATCCCCTGCCGACATACACCTGATATCTATGGTTGGCCTGCAAAATTTGAGCTACCTATATCATATGCTTAAAATTCCATGCCTGTACCAAAAAATACTGTGTGGAATCAAGCTGTAATCAAAAAATAAATTAGAAAATTTCATCAAACTATACGAACAATGGTTTACTATTATTTTGAATTTACGCGCCATTTTACTGGATACCCTAACCCTTTCTAAGTATTCGCTGTTAATTTATTGGATCTGCTTCTAGGGGCACAATTCTGGCTCACATTTTAATGAATGTGGTTTTCAACGTATGCTAGTTACCTCATATATATATATATATATATATATATATATATATATATATATATATATATATATATATATATATATATATATATATATATATATTAAAAGTCAATCTGAACGAAGAATATTCTTCTCAATAATTTCTCTTCAGGTTCTTACAATTATAAAATATAATATTTGTTATCCTTACAGTAATGGCCAGTTATGCGGCGGATACATTTATTTTAACGTAGAATAACAGATTAGTAATTATGGGGTGTCAAAATAAATAGTCGTATTTGTATGACAAACGTAATAGGCTGAAATCGATTAGAAAATATTGTGAAATGGGAGACAATGGTGGTGATTAATCATAATAGATTTGTGGAGTGTGGGGTAGGAAAATTGACAAGTGAGTCCAAGTATATAAAAGGTGTCAGGTGAGTGGCTAGTACAAAGTAGTATGCACTAAAGAGGAGATAGTAAAACTGAAATGAGAGGTTCATGATGAAATAAGGAATGTGTGAAATGAAACAGGTGGAGTAGCATATATTGAGAAAAGAGATAATATCACTAATAATAATTCCGGATAGTATAAATGGAAAATTCGATAGTATTGAGGGAATGTTTGCATGAAGGACATAAATTATGACGAAAAATAATAATAATAAGTGTAATAATAATATTTGTAATAATAAGCGAAGGAAAAATTCCAAGAGAGTTAAGGTGAATGAGCAGCCTTGGTGAGAAGAAGGATCATCAGTCTAAGTTTGGCCACGGTAGGAACACCGTCTGGACGTGTTCTTTTTGGATACAAAGTTCAGGTTTAGTCGATCTTATTGCAACAGCTTCAGCTATGTGTAGGAGACTGTACAAATCTATTATGATTAATCACCACCATTGTCTCCCACTTCACAATATTTTCTAATCGATTTCAGCCTATCACGTTTGTCATACAAATACGACTATTTATTTTGACACCCCATAATTACTAATCTGTTATTCTACGTTAAAATAAATGTATCCGCCGCATAACTGGCCATTACTGTAAGGATAACAAATATTTGCAATTAATAGTGTTTTCTGAGCTAGTTGGTTTAGTTGCGGAGCTTTCGTCCTCCTTCTGGACAACATCTTCAGCGCGCAAACTATTGCTCATAATCATATCAAGTTGAACGTCATCAGTTAATATTACTCTACAACACTGTGTGTTTTATCAAAATAAAATCTTATCCATAATGGAGTTAACTGAACTTTAGGAAATCAACATCCAGAAGTTGAGGTTTTGAGTAAAGTGACTATTGATTACGTATAACAGAGTAATTGTCTGTATCCGGGGTCTACAAAAGTGTACGTGTTTACTCATTGTAAAAAATCATCAGATATGTACTAGACATTATGATCACTTCCACAGGATTAATTCATAATTTCATTATAACTTTTAAAATGAAATTCTTGCATGAAATATTTACCTTAAAGTGAATATACATCCTTAAATTATTGTTATAAATACTCTTAAGTTGCATAAATCATGTTAGTTGTTGAGATAATGGTTAAATATATTGGTGTTGCACACCCATAACTTATAAATCCAATCCTGTTTTTACCCACAGACATGCAAAAATAATTTCTTTTTTTCAGATAGCACCAAGAATAAAATGCTATCAGACTTAGGCAGGACATTTGTCAAGTGGCCTGCAATGTACTGTACTATAGCATTTTGCCGCTAAGATCGCTTCTAATCAGTTACTTACTAGTTTATAAATCGAGGTTTATATTTCACAATAATTAATACATGTAAAACTCTCTGACATTTATTTGTAGACAACCTGTTCGAAATATCATTTACTAGCCTAGTCATGTTCTAATGTGAATTTTCCTTAGACATATTGAATCACGATTATGAATTGCAAAGGTAAGCTGTGTTTATCAGATAAAACCGTTATCTTTGTTCTGAGATATTAGTATTTTCATATTTTATTTTAAGTGGGAGTATATTTATCGTTTTTAAGCGTGATAATCTATCACCATTTAATGAGACTTGTATTCTAGTGGTTACCAGAAGTATTCTTTTCGTCTTCACTTTTTGTGTTATTAAAATCCATAGCAATGACAATAAATTATATCCATAAGAAACATTTCCAAAAATATTAGGGTAATCCAAGATACACACTAACAGTATTTTAAGGATTTCCCATGTTGGCTATAAATACAATGGGAAAACGAAAACGAATATAACCAAATTAGCGCAGGAGTACTTACGTTTTCGATTCAGCTCCATAAGTAACAAAATTCTGTCCATCAACGTTGATCGTTACATCACCTTCATCAAACACAATTTGAATGGCATGTTCATTTCCATCAGATATAAAACCTTTGCTCTCAGATTCAATGTATTTCCTACTAAACTCTGGCTGTACTATTCCTGATCCTGTATTCAATAGAAAATGCAGTCTTCCTAAGCGTATTTCTAAAGCAAATATATCAAATCCCATTTGTCTTAATCCTTGAACATCTTTTAGTAATGCAGTTTCATTGATAATTTTCGGATATAATTTATGTTCAGCAACTGAGTTACTGTATAGAATCAATCCATTCAAGGTTGTTGTGCGTAGAAGAAATGTGATTTCACCATGAAGAACAACTTTCCATCCTCGTGTTCTTAAAAAGCTACCTGGTCTAGTGAATGATATGAAAGTTTGTTTTCTCTCAAGATTTATATTGACTTTCGGTCGCAGTAGCTTTAAATCACAACGTGACATATTTGACTGAGGTGGGATTTCAACTCGAATATGTTTTCTACTGTCTGTAGCTAAAAGTGGTATAGAGATGTCCCCGGTCTTATAAAGAAGCTAAAAAAGAAGAGCATGAACTTTATTAAATATTTTTTTGTTGTAGATAAAAATGAAACCATTTACAAAAGTAGTAACATTAAAAAGTTAAAGTGGTTACATAATACTATGTAGTACTTTCAATTATCTATTAATATTCAAATCATTTTGAGTTAATCGAAACGTATTTTAAGTTCTCATCGTGTCTCCAGGCATCTATAACTCAAGTCCTGTTAAATACATCTTGTTCTAGTTACGAAATATCACTCTCTTTAGTATATTACTTCGAAGACACGTTATGGACGCTTTTATTTATTGAATATGTGTCATTTCTTAATCAAATAAATTAAAATTAAGTTTCTACAGAATAAATTGTGGGAATCTGACCATATGTATTTAACAAATGAAGTTGACTAAATTGATGGAGCCGAATGATGAAAAACGAGTAACCAAACTATGGAGCACAAT
The DNA here is from genome assembly GCA_944472135.2 of Trichobilharzia regenti. NCBI lineage: Eukaryota > Metazoa > Platyhelminthes > Trematoda > Strigeidida > Schistosomatidae > Trichobilharzia > Trichobilharzia regenti. Next base: position 110,700,271 of record OX235262.1, on the reverse strand, counting down.
AAATAAAAATGTAATTTCATGGCAAATGATGTGCTTATTGATCATTTTACTTCTGAGACCTTTATGCTTTTGACCCTAGTATTTGTTACGTCATAATTTTTGAAAATATTCAGGAGGAAGGGTGAATTTAAATACGTATATTTATACGTATATACGGTATTTCACTTAACGTTGACATCATTTAAATTCGTTTTAACTTGTCGTATGCAAACATACTTTTATCTACAGATACACTTTCAGTGTCATATAAATTATCTATCCGAAGATTTATTTTCCCAGTGGGATTTTAGTAAAAGTAAGGAGCGTGTTTTAGTACACTAGGCTTTAAATTATGTCTATTTGGAGGTATTTTAGAATTGTGAATGTTACTTGTCTGTCTTACCTAAATATTCCGAAAATACTTGAAATTCACGCGTAGTAGTTCAGGTTTATCAGATGACGACAAATTAGCACTGTCAAATTTAGCCTTTTAAATGTGCACAAGTCAAATCTAACTCTACAAAAAGGCATGAAAATAGGCTAAGTAATCACATACACTAGGCCAGAAGAAATACTGTCAAGAGGATTCCAGAATTTATTAGCTTTAATTTCACATTGCATATCCTAATTTCTGTATTCCTAAGAGCTTTGTATCGAAGATTCCCAGCTTTAACCCCTATTTCACAAACGTTTAAGCACGAAGCAAAGTTTTGAGAAGCCTACATTGATTCTGTGCGAATAGATTTTGTTACATACAATGCTTTTCTAACATAATACATTTTTCGAAAGTAACTAATTTCGCCTTTCCGACAAAATAATGCAGCGAATTTCACTTATACGCAGTAATTGTTATTACCTAATAACATATTTTTGTGCCTAAGCATAAGTAGGACTCTTCTCATGAGCTTCTCAGCCTTGACAAATATTAGTGGCAGTAAAAAAAACGAAGATAGATGTTTTCTATTTCCAGTCAAATATATGAACATACAAAATAGTAGCTTTGTTTTCAAACAAACGAAATGATTCCGTGGAAATTAGGCATATGTTTTGTGAGAAGTAAACAAAACTAAAAGGACTTCTGGAAGTAAATAAACTTACTGATCGAAAACATCCTCTAAAATAGGCTTGATCTATAGCAACAGGAAAACGCTGAGGAGTAACAGGCTCTGAGTAGTTCAGTATATTTGTCCCAATATACATAGTTTTAAAGACAAGTGATCGTCTTTGAGTTGGACAGTTTAACTTCACAAATGATTGATCATCTAGTACAACAAATAGCTGAAAGAGAAAAAGCCCCTGATAAATTGGTATATAATTAATAAAAAAGCAGCCTAAAGTAATGGAAGTGAATAGTAGTTCATCATTAGTCAAGGAAATAAAAAAGATAAATGCAGTTATTTTTTGCCTTTCCGTGTGTTGCAACTACTGCAACCACTTTCAACTGACAATATTTAAAAATGAATGAGACAGCGGAAGTTTTGATCAGTTCTGTTTGATATTTACAAAAATATAATTTGTTCTGAACCAAATAATGGTCTACACGCGTAACACTAGTTAGTTCAATCGAAGTATCCACTACAGTCCTACAGGAGGTCAATCGTGAGCCCGAATAGCTTAGTGGTAAAGTATCTGACTGAAACACTGGTAGACATGGGTTTGAATCTCAGAAGGCAGATGAGTTCCTTCAAGATTGCCAACAAGTGCGAAACTTAGATGCAAGACCGCCTGTTGATTACTTCCAACCATTTAATAGCATATATATTAGACGATAAGAGTTCTTACACTGAAGATCTATCACGCAACTAAAATACGAAAACCTGAAGTACTGAGTTTCGCTTAGAATCCAAGGAGAAAATAATAGTAAAATATGAAGACGATTTTTGTTATCTTTCGGCAACATATTTTGTAGTACTTGCTAGAAGTACTTCGCTTGAAATTAAAATAATAATTTATAAATAATACTGTTTTGGTTACAGGATTTCATCATGAGCTGACATCAGTTAGAGAACCATTGGAAAACCTGGGAGTACTGGACAACTGTTTCGTCCCGGTTTGGGACTCTTCAGCAGTACGTACCCACCGGGATTCGAACCCAGGACCTTCTGGTTACAAGGCCAGCGAGCTCGTATACCATTAAGCTACTGGGACTCGATCCAATGGCCCATGAATTCTAACTTCTGCCAATTCACGACATAACGCAACCCCTAGCCAATGTCTTCGGCGAGTATTTGTCCTCACAGGTGACCAGTAGGGTGCAGCAGGTCGGGTGTGAGGACAAATACTCGCCGAAGACATTGGCTAGGGGTCGCGCTATGTCGTGAATTGGCAGAAGTTAGAATTCATGGGCCATTGGATCGGGTCTCAGTAGCTTAATGGTACACAAGCTCGCCTTGTAACCGGAAGGTCCTGGGTTCGAATCCCGTGGGTGCGTAATGCTGATGATTCCCAAAACTAGGATGAAACGATAGCTGTCCAATACTCCAGGGTTTTCAATGGTTCTCTAACTGATATCAATCCTCTTTTGTGTCGATTTATAGCTTAATCGAATGTTAATAAATAACATGGATCATGAAATTAAAATACTCCGCTAACAGAACACAAAGGTAGTTAAACATAACCTACATCATTTTGTTTGATCGTTATTAGAACGTTGTGCCATTGTGTATCGGAACAAGTATTATAGTCTGATACACAATTTGTAAGGCGCTCGGTATCATCCATACACGGAAAGTTACTTGACGGTTTAATAACAAACGACCCATTTAGTAAATAACCATACAAATACAAAGCGACTGGTTTTTTCGCTTCAGTTTTCCACAAATTGAATAATTCTGTTTAGAAAATGAAAAGAAACAAATGGGAAAAATGTGACAATTTAGTGCATAAACGAAATAGTAAAAATATACAGTTGCCCTATTAAAGGGTTCATGTGATGTAATTAAAATGCACCTTATCAGAAGTATATTTAAAGACTACGTTTATGAAGGAAAAAGGGGTAATTATCAGATTCAAACGAATCTGGAAATCTTCGTCACTCAGCCAGCATCAAGAGCAAAATTCGGTCGGATTTTCAATACAAACGTCAAGTCAGTCAGTTCTTTTATACAGATCAGAAACTTGGCGGACGGGTCACAAAGAATGTTTCCAACAGCCTGTTGCAGACCTTCATCAACAACTGTCTTCGCTCTGAAGATCAGATGGCCGGCCGGGCCGGGTCGGAAAGAATCACCAACAAGAAACTATGGCTGGGAACAAACAAACAAAACAAGAACCAATCGCCAACCAACAAATATGCAGGAGAAAGTGGAAATGGATTGGATGGACACTCGCTGTGGAGGCCGCTGGGTGACATCGCGCACCCATCAGGCCATTGCTCGAGTGGAACCAGGTCGAAAGGGAAGAGGCGAGTGGGACGTCAGTGGGAGGATGACATGGAGGAGATCGTGTGAAGAGGAGTTGAAACAGTATGGACTAACATGGATGCAGGTGAAAAGTACAGGAGAAGGGAGACAGAAGCAAGTGGAGACGTGCAGTTGAAGCCCTATGTTCCACTAGGAACCCAAGAGAACAATAATAATAATCCCAGATTGAAGTGTAAGTAGTATCGTTATGATCTTAAATTTATGTAGAATAAATATTTGCAGCATGTTTAAATCACAGGAAATACTAATTTAAGATTCGAACGAAGGAGAATATCTGAACAATCAAGTTTAAAGTAAATAGTTTCGAAAACAATGAGCTTTATTCAACTTTGCAATACGCTAATTACTTAAACATGTTATGTGCATAACGGACATCGATGTTATTTGAATAGATTAATGACTTCTATTCTATTCTGTTTATAAAAGACATGTAATTCATTTCGTTAAAATTATTAGATAAAAATATGGTAAACTTGGTATAAAATGTATATGGATACATTTTTAAAAATTCTTTTATTTGCATCAAAGTAAATGGAATTCATTATTTTACCACATTATTTCAACCAAAACGGATAGAACAGTGATGTAATACTTCAAAGATGGTAGAGTCACTCGTAACTGACATCCAAAACCAGCTCCGCCCCTCTCAAAACTCCTAAAGCTAAGCGTTTAGAGATGAATTTATGTGACAAAATACTCAGACACAATTTACATGAAAACTAAGGGGATGCAGACTATTTAAAAGCAAATGAAATAATAAGTGACTGAGCGGAAGGGATGATTATAATACAGGAATAATAAGAAACTTGAGACACTGCTGCTTCTACGAATGCTAATCAGAGAAGCAGTACTAAAGTAGGTTAAATCTAATAGTAAATTGATTTTGAACAAGCTACGAGAGATTGGTTTTAATGGATGCCTATCATTTTAACATTTATGAATATACATAAAATCATGAACATTATTTTAACGTGCATTGTTTGATTCATGTGTAATATGTGTTTTAAGGAAGACGATGGTAGTCCGTCATATACACTTATCGATGTTTCAAAGTTCAGTTGTTTTCTGAACTGATTAGGCAGACGTTCATTTCCACTTACATAGAAACACGATTACTTCTCCACATATACGTTTCTTCATAAATTTGAAGTGTTAGGGCAACGAAAAACATACTTCATCACAAAATTCTCAATCCAAAAGTGATTATAATTTTTAGTGTGATGTTACTGTAGTTGCTGCATAAGTAGTTACACAGTTAGGCCTCAATCTGATCTTTAATAATAGGCATAAGAACTCCTTTCAAACAATTAGTGACTCTGATTGTTTAATACACTATCCAGATTACTTGAAAGTACTTAGAAATATAATCTTGAAGTGAATATGTGATTTAATGTACACTCCGAAAACTGGTTCCCAATTACATTAGAAAACCGTATCTCTTGGGAAATTGAAATGCTTATTCGTTGTAAATTTCACTTCCTCGTTTGATGCTTATTTTGTATATCATGCTAGGTGACCTCTGATAAAAGCATTATATCTTGTTGACAGTGAAGATTAATTCCACTTACACCTCTCCAGTAACTGATTAACTATGTAATATAAACATATGCATTAATTTTCTGTTATTAATATAAACAAATTAATATACTTCAACTTCACTTCTATTCACTACCACAGTGCATCGGTGGCACAGGGGTTAGGACTCTTACCAACCATGCACATGGTTCTAGGTTCGATCCCCTGCCGACGCACACCTGATATCTATGGTCGGCCTGCAAAATTTGGGCTACCGATATCCATGCTGAAAATTCCGTACTTGTACCAAAAATACGGTGTGGCATCAAGCTGTAATCAAAAATAAAAAAAATAAAAATACCTATGCATAATAATTCCATTATGTAATTCTGAATTCCTGTGGAGAATTACAAAATTACATATCTGCTTTAATTGTGTTCTTTGATATTGTTATTTATCATCGGGCGACTTCAGCGAACTACTTCTGAGTAAGAAATACTGACTGTTAGTCATGCATTAACAACAATAAGTCTTCCATAGTCCTACTTTAGACACTCTTAAATCCTTTCTGAATCAAATACGAAATCATTTCTATATTAGGAGAAAAAAATCAGTACAACTCGATCAACTGACTTGATACTTTCATTCAAAATGGAGGTGTTAGATATCCTTAATTTCACCTAAATTTTACCCAAAAGTAGCCCATAACCTTAAAATAACTCTGGATTTGTTTCTTTCCTCATATCTTTCTCTTTTAATGTTTCCCTTTTTATTTGTTAAGGCTGAGGCAGTAAAATTGCTTCCATCTTCTTTGATTGTTTCTACGTTTCACCGGTAGAGTTCTTGTTTTTATTAGCCCTGTGAATATCAATTAGGGTAGATTTTTAATCCCGTTAAGTTCGCTAAGCTTGAATTCTCATAGATTGTATTACTACTCATATCAGAAGGCTACACACATCTTCTGCAGAAAATCTGAAATCCTTTATTTGTCAAAAATATATTTATGCTTTAGTAGCTACCTACCAATTATGAAAGCGAACTAACGCTTTAGATATAAAAACTAAAAGCACCACATGAATTTGTCGTCTTAAATTCTTTTTTTTAATGTCAACTCAAGTGTGATGGCGGAATATCAACAATAAAATCCAAGATATTCTACATCTTTGACGGAAACTCTTAGCAGGTTAGGTCTTGCACCCACTGAAAAGTTAAGGTTACTGTGTCACTCAACTTGATGATTAATATGCTTGTCATTCTGTCCATTTGCCAATACTGCTATCTTCCCCTAAAATACTTCGCAGTTTATGTTATCATTTGCCTTGCAATTAAATATCCAGAATATCAAGAGGAAATAGTTCTTTTTCCTTCACGTTCCCCAGTGGAACATAGGGCTTCAAGCTACTGGCTTGAAGTTTCTGTACCAGTGTTAATGTTTACAGGATGGGGTTGCTAACCTCATGCCCAACCTTTCCTCTTTACCATTCGTATTACTGGCTTAGCGAGGTAAGGGAGTGCGTCGGTCGGGGATCGAACCCCGGACCATGTGCATGGTTGGTGAGCGTCCTAACCGCTATGCCACCGACGCCTAAGAGTAAATAGTATCAGATAGATTTTATGTAAAATTGTTAAATAGGCGATTAGTATCGTCTATTACTTGAATGCCTTGCATCCTCAGTGCATTAGAGTGACACAGGCGGCAGTTTTCTATCACTATAAACTGATAGATCAAACTGTTAAACAATCTTCTTTTTTCTTTAAAAATTATGACTACTTATTTATTAATCCCGAGAACTCACCAATACTGAACATCATCTGGTTTTCATCGCGTGTTCTAAATTCTAGAAAAATACTTTCATCAGATTTGACTGTAGTAAAATGAAATATGGCATAGTTTTGACCATTTAAATTGAGTGTATTGTGTGGTTCTTCTAAAAGAAAATAATGAAAAAAAAGTAAACAAAAATAAGAATTACAGCAAAACATCAGTAACACGTTTGTCTAAATAACAATAATAATAATAATAAAATAACACTTTTTAAATTCTGAAAAGTTTTACTTTTTTTCTGCGCAAAAATTGAACATTGAAAATTTTCTTGTACAATGGCAACACTCTTTTCGTAACAAAGTTATTCATAGACAGAACTGACTGACATAAGGCAGGAAGTAGTGACAACATTAATAACAACTAATAATAATAAAATCATACGCAAATTTTTTGGAAACCTTTCATGAGACCTGAACAGAAATCTTTATTATATTTTCAGACAACAGCATATTTGTATCATTAAAAAAATACCACTTATTGTGAGCGCTCTTTAAAATAATCTATTGTAAAACTTTTGGAATAGATTCAAGAATGAACGTACCTTCTACTGTTCATAACCAATAAGTTTATATATCAGTATAATGTAACTCATGATATACATAGGTATATATTTTTTATTCCTTAACGTTCCCAGAGAAACATAGGATTTCAAGCTAGAGGTATGAAGTCTTGGTAATAGTGGTGTTTATTTTTACGGGATGCGGTTGCTAGCCTCATGCCCAACCTCCTCTCTTTACCAATCCTATTACTGGTTTAGCAAGATAAAGGAGTGTGTCAACCGGGGATCTAACCCAGGACCAAGTGCATGGTTGGCCAGTATTCTACAGCTGTGCCACTGATGCATATATATATATATATATATATATACTAAAAAAGCCCGAAACTGAATTACATATGGAGACCATTGCTATTTTTACCCGCAACGATTTATTACAATTTTGCCCTTATTGTGTCCGTGATTTAAATCTGATGAAGTTAATCCAAAATAAATATGCACCGATAGGTTGTCCTACATAGTCGAACTTCTATCCGTCCCAATTCCATTACATAATGTATTCAGCTTTCATGAAGAAATAATTAAAGTCCTGGATTATATGGCACATCAGTATATCCTATGTGATGATATAACTAATGGAACCACTGCATATTTTTTATAATTGATATAATGCGAATTAAAAGCAAACGGTTAATACACTAAAATGACTAAGTTTCGAAGTAGAACTTTTCACAAAAGTGACATATTTTAAAAGCATACAAATGTAGCGAAACAAAAATCTGAAGGGAAGTGCAATAAAACAAAATGCGTGAAAGAAAGTACATGGAAAATAACGGCAATTTAATGGAGAATTCATAAGAGTGAATACGCCATGTGTAACACTTTGTAACCGTATCATCAATAGTCTTTACCCACCGGTTCATTATGCCTGAACGACCCAAGCTAGGAAGTCAGTACCACTATATGTGGTTTAAAGTGACAATCAGAGATTTACTGAATAGATGCCAGGCTTCTGTTCAGACACCCCTAACTTTCCTCCAACCTAATCCTATATCAGTTAACACTGCTCAAGTGAGGAAAGTAGTATCTCAGTATGCGTAGCACGTGTACCAGCTGTTTCAATTAGTGCAGCTTAAAAACTTCATCGGTTGAGTTTCCCTCCTTATCGAACACCTGACATTCAACCTCGATATTACTCACTATAGTTTGCCACTAGAGACGAAACACAAATACTTGTATTCAAAGACAGACAGTCTTCATATCCTTCACTTTTAACTGCTATATTTCACTGTCATCTAAAGGGACGGAGCAAGTTTCTGTGCAGGTTACATTTCTTTTGATAAGTAATATCTCGTTGAAGCCAGAGATAATAGAGGTTAGTGAATACCGCAGAAACCTTTAGTGTCAGTGCTGAGATTTCGTCCATCAAGACTGATGCTGCTACCCAAATAAGTAAAGTAGTCAACAATCTCCACCATTTTACTCTCCATTTTTAAACTAGGAAGAGTTGTAGACCACTCTTTTGGCATCATCTTATATTTGACAGGGATGTTACATATGTTAAGTGCATCGAGATTCCTCCCCAAGACGTTCAAGAGACTCTGCATTTTGTTACCAACTTGGCCTTAAAAGATTAAACCATTCTCATACTCGAAATCGACAAGAATATATCCTGAAAACAAGTCAATCCCTTGGTTGCTAAATTTTATCAGGGTCGTATCTGCTAGTACATCTATGAAGATACGAAATAAAAATGAAGACAGTAATCACCTCCGATGGACACCACTAGTTGTTATCATTTCATACGACAATTGTCGGTTAATGCATTAAAACGTAACAAAAACGTTAATTATGAACCTTTGTCTTCACAGTATGCACAGTGTATAACAGCATATTATTGATTAGATAATGATTATTTTTCCGAAACTGTGAACCATATGAATGTTTCAACTGAGTTCATGGTTTCATTTGATGCAACCTCCTTTTCAATCAATGAAGCTACTAAGATCATTTGTCAGCAGTCTGATAGTCTCCCACTTTCAGAGTCTCAGTTCAAACGCCTACTGTTAATGTGTACCATTGGTGTACAACTCCAGTTAGACAAAACTGTTTATCGCCAAAAAGCTAGTGTAGTTATGGCCAGTCCACTTAGGCCTGTTTTAGCAGATATATACATGCTCAACCTTGAAAGAACAAAGTTGAAGCAAGTAACAGACGAAACAACTTCTTACTGTCAATATATCAGTGATACATCTGTAGTGTGCAGCAGTGAATGTCATGCTCTCTACCTACTCAGATTGTTTAACGACGCATATACTAAAATTGAATTTGCTTTGGAACATGAAAATGATCGAAAGTTACATTTCCTCGACACTGCTATACAACGCTTAGAGGATGGTAGTCTACAGAGGTCAGATTACCGAAAGCCAATATGGAATAGACAATACTTACATTTTAGTAGTTTTTGTCCAAATAGCTATAAACGAGCACTGGTTAAGACTCAGTACCATGAAGCAAGGAGAATATACTCTGCACAAAAATTAGAGGAAGAATTTGTGATTCTCGAAAAGATATTGGAAAGTGACGATTACCCTCAAAGGTTCATTAACAAGTACGGGAAATCCTGAAGGCTCAAATGTCTAGCAAATTATAGTAGGAAAAAGCCCTTCTACATTCAACTTGATTTTATAATTGAAAATATTACAGCAATTGTCAACAGAAGATTGAGGCCGTCGGCAGGCAGAGCCTATCCTGCAGCTAAGCTCGTTTCCCTCTATCGAACAACTTGCTCTTCGGTACAATCAAACGTCGACAGATATCCTTCTCATTTTAACTCCAACTGTGCATAAAAATTCGCGTGTATCTGTAGGAGCAGTTACACTGGAAGAACAGAAAGAAGGACATACCTCCAATTTTCTGAACATGTACCGAAAAGCCTACGTCTCAAGAGAACAAACGCTTACAATAGTGCCATTACCAAACATCTCTTTGATACATGTCATGAGTTGGACGTCTCAAGATCCTTCAAAATTATCAATAGGCAAAAGAATTCAATTTTCCTTAAGTTTGCCGAAGCGATCTCCATCAAGTCCTTGAAACCCGATTTATGCGTTCAGAAAGAAGCGGTTACCAGTCTTTCCTTGACCCAGTAACTGGATATTATCACTCTCTCTTTCATCTGATTACTTAATATTGAATGTTTCCATTGTGTATGATCATTACTGTTTGGGATAAAGTGTTTATTATTATATGTATTATTATTGTACGCGTATACTGCCTGTTTGACTTTTGTTTAAAAATGAACTCTGTGCAAATATGTTAAAATAGTTTCTGTAGATATACTCAATAATATCTTTGGGCTGTAAGCAGCTGATGAGATGCCGACGAAGTAAAAGATGGTACCATTTTATTCTGCAAAATCTTTTGTTCTTACTTTATTTAAAGTGATAAAGTTTAACTAGGAAAAATGCAGTTTACTTTCAACTATACCACCCAACATGCCTTTTAGAACCTTTAACTTTTAACGAATTTAATTAAACATAATAAGCTTTGGAAGTCAACTAAGCCTTAAAAAAACAATATTTTCTTTGGAATAAAATTTTCTATCCTACAAGGGGGATTTTTTTTTATTAACAACAGCATAATTTTGTATTTGCTTAACTAATTTTGTTTACTTTGAAAATGCAAATTAAAAAAGTTTCAAACTTTTTCAGAATTTGGTTCCAGTTTTTATCGTTGTAGGTCACACCAATCAAGCTATTTAGGGTAATTTTGGTTTTGTGATACGATTAATTTGTGTATGTATGTACATCTATTTTGCAAAAACGCATACAAAGTGATGCTGCCTTGAGCTAGATAGAAGTCATTGTGTTCGCCTCTCCGTGTCTCTAACTTATAACATTTCCGCTACTATCCTTTCAACGTTTAAATTATATTATTCTCATGCTGTTATAATCATTGTAGTTTTAGGCAGTTTTCTGCATACGAAAACAATGTAAAGTAATATTGTATTGTTTTAGAATTCGGTCTTTCTTGTTTTATCAAAATTTATGAAGTAAAATAAATGTATGAAACAATCATACGGTTTTAAGGGGTGAGAAAATGAATATAGATCACAGTGAAACGTTACATTGAGGGTTGCAATAAAAATAAGATCAATAAGGCAAATTTTGGTCTTAGGAAAAAATTTACCAGTGGAGATTTGGTGTGATAACGAAGCGTTTGTGAACATATAAAGGTGACATAAACTTCTTATTGTCTAATACTTCCTCTGATTTTATGATGCGGCCTAAACTGAAAAGACATAGAGAGACTTATTTTATGTTATATTTCAATAATATGTTTCACTATTCAAGAGCTTGGACATGTGGTCTAGCAAGCGATTGGGCCCTTAGACTCAGCCTGCGTCTGACGTCACTTACGGATGAGTCCTGCAGTCCCTACGATTAGAGATCGATGAGTCCTCCCTCTGTGTGAGTGACCATGGTTACATTTAAATTTATGAGTACACATGGGCGTAACATAATTTTCAACTTGTTTTAGGACTTAGAAAGATATAAAAGGTCTAAATTCTCAATCATCCCTACCCAAGGTGCGAAAAATATTCTTTTAATAGTAGACGTCAATGTCTATGTGAGCACCAAGTTATTTTGATCACGCATGTCATACAGTTTGATAAATGCCTCCTTCTTTAGGGAAAGGTAGAGAATATATCTCAGTTTCGATTTTGTCTTTGAGTGGTAGAATATAAGCATTCAAATAATTTAATGTCACGGTTTTACGGAATTAAATATTTCGATGCTATGAGTGGTTTTCAAACCTAATCACGGTTGATTTAGCCCCCTCTGTTTATATGACGTTGTGCATTAAAGAGATTACTGATTGAGTAGACAGCAAATTGACAGGAATGTATCAAAATATTTGCCAAGTGTCTGTTAAGCGATTCCATCTATTCTTCTTCTTGCTTCAGATCTTGTTTTCGTCTTAATTCATGAGATAAAAAAACGCCAGTTACATTTTCGAACAATATCTACGTCATCCGAGGGTTTAATTAGTAATACTTGACCATTATTTACAGATATTCAATGGCAAGCAGTTTTGTAATTTAAAAAAAGAACTGCTATACCCTGAGGCTATTTAAACCACGGGAAATTAACTGAAAACTAAGCTAAATTAGATACACTAAGAAACGTTTTTGTCTGTTCGTTTTTATATTTGAATTGTTTAATTTTAGAAAGATATGTTTCCTTTAGTCATGTTTGACTGACTACACATCCAGATTTCAAAATAGATAACTTTGTAAATGGCAGTCATTTCAAAACAGTTTTGAATTACCACTTAGTTTTATCAGAAGTTTAGAAACTTCCAGTGTTTATTCTGTCATCAAAATCGAAGAGGAATTTTTGTGAGATGTCAATGAAGTTATAGTTCTGACTGTCATTATATCTACATGTACAACGACGCCATGTAAAAATGCATTCTTTCTTGGTCTATTTATTTTAACTTTCATATAATCCTGTAGTATAAAATTCACTGTTTTTATGAACCAAATATTTTATCCTTTAGGACTTAGTGGAAAATGATTGGGAAAGACTGTAAATAGTGAACTGTGGTTTCATGATAAATGTAAAATATAGTGCCAACAGGTTTAAAGAGTTTTCTAACTTTTTTCTTGATTCACTTGTAGAGAATTTCTTCATAATTTAATTGGTGGATGGTGACCAGCAGTGGAATCCAGAATGCGCATTTCGTCCTATTCGGGATTCAGTTGACGAGTCCCAAATGGGACGAAATGCGCATTCTGGATTCCACTGCTAGTCACCACCTACCAATTAACTTCTAATTAAATGCCCAGACATCGTCGAAGCATCTGCACAAGAAGCTGATATGTCAACCTGAGATCGAACACTTCGGTCCAATCAATCGACGGGAAAATCTCAAATTCAATAAAATTTCTTCACAAATTGCAGACATCTAGGGATATTAGTCAGCTGTCTATATCACACAGAACATTTCATTTTAGCATACTTTTGCATTTCATTGCTGCATTAAAATTTTCTCAACAACTTATAAAGCTGTTTTACTTAACACTAATGTTTGCTAGATAATAGCTAACATAAAATTTCATTCGTAAACTTTATACTGTTCTCCAGATTTGATATTTGATTGTGAATACTACACCAACATCATAACTAAGTGAGACATTTCTACGAGCTTCGTAAAAATCTACTTATCATTTCTTCTGCTTCAATATTTAATGCAGTGGAGATATTATTGTTACTCAACATTTGGAAATTACAATCATTTATGATATACAAGGATGATTCATTTTGAAGCATAAAAATTGTACCCCGCCCCTTTTAGTGTTGTTATGTTCTATTACTGATCGAATCACTTAAAGCTTCTAGTTAATCGAGGTATTTGTTTTTACTCTTAAACAAACTGCCTACATGGGTGTGAGTCCATTTGTAAATTAATTTTTTGGACCAAATGGTAGATTAGTTTAGTGATTTCACTGCTTTCTTTGTCACCGCAATTCAAGTTGAAGGAAGGATCTTGGTTGGTGGCACATTTAGTTTCTTTGGTGAAGGATAAGTAATCGTTCTATTCTGTTCTCTGCTTTTAAGATGATTCAATGAAACTTAGCAGGTATCACTTTATTTCGAACACCTTTTACAAGCAGTCTACTTCATATTTTCGTTATTTGCGTGTGCTTTAATATATCTCAGCCCTTAAGGATAATGTTTTCACTCAATATTTTTTTATGAAGAGTCCTAAGATAGCTCCTTTATTGTAAAATTTGTTCGATATGGATATCGTGCAGTTTTTCGTTTGTAAGGTCCATAATTTGGTACTACTGATGAGCACACCAAGGAAGTCAATCTGATTGTAGTTTTCTACAACTGTCGACTGAATTATTTTACGTTTTTGGCGCTTACAGAAGCTTTCAGTTCAAGATAGCTTCGAGTCGCCAAATTGTCTTCGACCTACCTAATAAGAATCTATGGCACCTACATCTCCTTTTCAGAAATCACTGCCGATATTGTTGACCCTATGAGTGTTCGAAAGGTTACATGACAGAATTTTCTCCCTTCAGTTAAAATTGCTCAAAGTAAATTCGAATATACTTGGTTTTTTAATGAGTTCTCGGCTTATTATTAAACTGTGTGGTGAATCGTCCGTAATCAGACACAGAATTCTGGAGAAAACTTAACAGCTCCCACTTTCATTCTAAGCTAAAAATTTGTTTTCCACTTTCTTCGATTTTAATTTATCTTTATTATCAATCCATGGAATTTTAATTCACTACAGTGCCTTACCTCAACACCTTTCATATATGTTAGGTTTCGTGTATTATCCAACCATGAAAATAACATAATACGTGTTGTTAAAAGTTTATTCAAATAGGCCTTAAAGAGGAAATAAAATATATGGAATTAGTTTAACATAATTTATTGACCAGAATATTGCGTATATAGCCACAGTGCTTCAGCGTCCGTTTACCTTGTGTAATTTTACATGGTTAAGTGTTGAATTGTACGTGTGGAGTAATTAGAAACAGAAAAAAAGAAATGTCACATATTTAATCATGAATCGGCAATGCGATTCACAGTCCCTCCTTAAACATTTTCACTTGTACAAAGTAATTACCTGTTACAGGTTTATTTTGGTGTTCCTTTTACAGCAGGTAATGATTCCAGTTACGTAATGGATTATGACTGAAGGTGAAATAGGAATCTGGTTAGAGGCAGAATTTGAAACTCCAGAACAAAACTGGAACATTTGTATTGTCAGCCTGTTGTTGTATTGGTGAGGTGAAACTGAATTTCACAAGTATACATCATCTCATCATTGTTAGGTTCTATGGTACGTACACTTTTTTATAACTATTTCACATCTACACCATTTATTCGACAAATTATTGACTAAGACTCAGTCACTTTCTTGCGATTCATGATGATGTTAATAAATTATTAAAATGGCTTTAATTTGATTCACCTTCAGTTTAAATAAACTATGCTTGAACTTTAGCCTTTCCTCCACATTTGATATCATTAAAGCTGTCTTATTTCTTTTACTTAAGGTACATATGCTCGCTTAGTTTGAATTTATGATAGGTGTATTCTTAATTGTTATCTATTCTGCTATAATTAATTCATAGATTTAGCAAAATAGCGTTTGTAAACGTATTTGCCCATGTTTGAGCTCAACAAGGAAACATTTCAAGGATTTTTTTATGCTGAATAGTAAATGTGTACACATATATATGCATTCCTGTATTCATGCATTCGCTTCATCAAAATTTAAGCTGAATGACAGAAAGTTTATCTTGTATTCAACAACGATATTACTGTTCATCTTTTTTCATGCAATGGTATTTTCAATAATCTGTACATTTTTCGCAGTAGGAATATCATAGTGAAATATGTCTTATGGAATTTATTTCAAATGTCTGAATAGAACATAGGATATCTGAACAAAAGAAAGTTGTTTAACTGTCCATTTTTTTGCTACTGTTATTGTGAAATGTGAAATACAGATACTTCCTAAGACAGGTTTAAATCACTGATTGTAAAATTATTCTAAGACACCGACGGAAGTTAATAGTACTTAATTTTGATTAAGGAATTATTTCTAGGCTAGAAGACATTTTTCTGTAGGAAATCTTCTCATACCTACAAAGTATCCTATGTTCTTGCCTTCTCTTTACTCTACCTGTGTATACACACCCTTCCTATTAGTGATTTGTCATTATGATTTGAAACGTTTAATACTATTTACAGTGTTCTGTGAAACTTTATGCTTAATTTTTTGTGTAGAAATTATTTAACCGGTTCACTGATAATATACTTGATGAACTGAAAGTCCTTTGAATAAATTAATTTACAAGATATTGTCAATGCTGGTGAACATTGAATAGTTTGTTCATTCGAAATGGCCTCCATTTGGCGCGAGACAAGTAAGCTATCATTGCCTAATCGTGTGCTGGTTGGCACAAGATTGGATATATACGACCAGAAGTATCGTTGTATATTATGCTAACGTTTATATACAGACTGTGGCACTGACTAGCAATCGTAAATATGTTTGGAACATCATCATTCACTGAGAAAGGCAGGTACATCCAGCTGATGAGTCCCGAATAGGACGAAATGAGCATCCTGGATTCCACTACTAGTCACCATCCACCAATTAAATGTTTGGTTATCAGTTGAAGAATACACAATTGTATTACCCCACCATTTTCTGTTGTTCTGCATTAGTTACAGTGCATAGTATCCTGCGTATTAGGCTGAGTCTTCTGAAAACAACGATAGGTGCAAGATCTTCGTGATCTGGATATTTGATAGATATCTTATTGAGTTTGGAGCCATGACTAAAGAAATAACCACAATTTCAGATCCATGATAGGGGTAAACAGGTTTAATGAATTAAAAGCGAATGTCTTTTCTAAAATCACATCCGTGTATCTCTCCTAGCTTAGTACTGTTTTCATGATTGTCTGAAAAACTTTTACTAGTGAATCTAATTTTGACATGAAACTCAAGACTTACAACAATTTTATTCTTTTTCCACAAGTGATGTACACCTATACAGATTCTTTTGAAAAAAACATTAAAGCCTTTGCGGGCGATCTCTCATTATTAGACTCTAAGCGTCATCTATCAGTCGTGGTGATTTAGTAATAAAAACAACAACAACGAAATTACTTCAGCATTCGTCAGACTAGATATTCATGCAATAAAATACGCCATGGTATATATGCCTCAAACTGACAGTGTGTAGGGGACTATTCTAAACTTATTTAACACTTAAGGATACATTGAAATTCACCAGTCAAAGTAATCATAACAACTGCTTCTCGGTGGCGGAAATTATTTTCGAATAACACTTGAATAATCTGATAAATTACAGTTAAAAAAAACAAAACAACAAAAATATTTCTCAAACTAACCAGACAAATAATCACAGCTAAGAATTAATTTCTTAAACAAGACGAAAATAATTTTCGAGCTTGCATCAAAAAGAAAAGGTTTCATATACTGTTACCCCAGTAGTTTCTCTCTCTTTCTCTGTGTGTCTATTTTAGACCACATAGTTACTTATGGATTATACCAAACTTAATTACCGAGGGAATGTGAAAGGCTGTTTTCCTATTTTGTATGTCAGACTAAAATGTTTATTAAAGAGGTGCAAATGTTTGACAGTTTTTTTATTTTAACCCATTTTAATATTTTATGACAGAAGTAATATTTAGATTAATCCAGTTCGCCAGATTATATTTCCAGTATGTTTTATAAAGTCACTTGTTTGTTATATGAAATCTCTGTCTACGTATGTACCACTAGCATTAAATGTATGGATTTCCCTTGCGGGCTAAATTCTTATATTTACGGTAACACTAAAGCAAGTAAATTCATGTACAGTTTACTTTTAAACCCTAAGCTTGTTGAAAATTGTGTCTTAGTCCGCTGTACTAACCAGCAGCACATAAAAATGAGACAATCGAAGGTCGTATCGAATACTTACAAGATAAGTTTCCTTAAAATCCGCCTAAAATCCTTGAATCAAGTTGTCCGGAGAGAGTTCTTAATTAAAACACAAAGTTGATGACACTAATTTCAGTGGAGTTCCATATGACAACGAAATACTCATTGTTTATTTTAAAATTATTATTCGCCTATTTAAATATCCCTAGGCGGTATGAAATTACTCCGAAAAAATTCCTTTCTAATCTGTATGTGTTGTACAAATGCATTAAGCAAAATTATGATGGATGCACAGGATGTTTGAAAGTACACTACCGTGCCGCTACATTATGTAAAGTAAAATGTAAACTATATTATATCTAATATGACATATCCTTTATGCAATTTTCCTTCCAACAGAGAACACACTTCACATGTGTTTTTGCATTTTGTTCTCGTCGGGTGAAAGTAGCAAAACTTATTATAACTAGTTTGACTGATTGTACATATTTTTGAGGTAAAATATACATCCAAAAATTCAAATTAATGAGATGCCAGTGTATAGTGTAAACAGTTGAATAATATAGTAAATATAACAGAATAAAGCGTGACTAGACATAAAAAATTTAATAAATAAGAAAATAAACACAAAGAATTAGGCCGTGAATTAAAAACCATGGCTAATCTGTGTAATAATACGGAGATTCACGCACACCAAATAAATAGACACTAAAAGAACAAGTGATATTGGAGGCAATTCAAAGGTTAGAATAAAGATGGGAGTAACATCAGGTCACAGAGTAGTCTGTGTGTCGAAAATCTCAAACGATCCTCTATTATACGTTATAACTCTAATGAATATTTCACTTAGACTAACAATAAGGGCGCTGACAGTCTGAATCACAAAAAGTGCAAAACTATTATAAAAGCATAGGTGATTTTCTTGAAAAAAGAAAATTTCAAGCTGTTGTCGATGTTAAAGCAGTAAATTAAATATCTATTAGTCACTGAAACAAAATGTTTTTCAACTGATCCGTGTGTCTGTATCGGAACAACTGACATTCCATCAAGTATTTAATAATTTTGTTGACTGTTTCCGCTTGTAAATATAATCTTCAGAAGTATGTTAACTAGGAAAAGCTACAGTATAATTCACTGTTCATTTCTGTTTGCAAAAATGCCCATAACAGATGTGAGAGTTTTTTGAAAAACAATGAGGTAATCATTTTCTGTGTTGAACCTATTTATCGAAACCTACTTCTACCTTCACTATATCCAGTTCCCTGTTCATTCTAAGCCAACCATCACTATTTAAACTTGATAATTTATTATCTAATCAATGTAAATACCTACTTTATTTGATCAGACAATCATGGCGTAATGAATTTGAAAATATTCTTTGTGATTCTAGAAAGATGGATACCTTTCATAGTTGTTCCCTGCTGAACAATTGAGATCTATTAGCACAATTTAAAAGAACTTCTGTTATTACCTTTAGTGGACAGAGTGCATTATAAATGCGGCTTTAAAGATACATTCTGCTAGGATATTCAGTTTTATATTTAGAAATTATTTTTAATATCATAGTGACTATACGACTATGGAACAAGATGTATTTACATGGTTATAATAAATAAGCACAATGACATGATAATGTTTAGATAAAATTGCTAATTCCTGATATAATAATTACAATAGCAGTAAATGCAATAAAAGCTGGGAAAATAGGCGAATGGAGGCATCAATCAACAGTTCTTGTTAACTTACTTTGATCATGTAAGTTCACTGGTGTCTGCACTGGTTTCATTCCACATAGATCTTCTGAATAACCATCTACTACTAATAACAATAATTCAAATATATGCTCTATAGGTAATAGTTTTACAAGAAGTACAACAATTTTCGTAATGTACCATAAAGATGTGTTAATACTAGTAAATATCCACATATTTCTCTATAGAAGCTGGTTATCACAGGCTTGTTATACTCCAGTTGACATTGTCAACTGTTAAATGCTTCCTCTCATTTTGCATATTTTCAGGTAACCAGTTAAATATTTATCAAAATGAAATACCACCGCCATGCTTTATATATATATATATATATATGTGCGTGAAATCAACACACCATATTTTACAAAATATATTCTGTAATAATTATGACTTTATATGATCCTTTATAATGTTATTCCATCACGACATTCATTTGAAAATCTCGCCCCTTATTATTTATAATTTCTCAGGATTATTACCATTTCTTTGAGAGACAAAAAAAGAGTTACATTGAAGATATCTTGTTTTCAGAATAAATTTTGTAGTAAAAAGAATTATATGTGATTGGTCCTCTTTAGTTTTTGACACAGAACGACATATGCATGGTTTTAACATTTTCATACAGATGATATAATATTATTAATATTCCCTACTGTGTGAAGCTGATATGTTTGTGCATGAATATGTACAATAGACACAATCTTAAATCTGCTAAGAAATATTAGTAAAAATTATCTACCAATCAGTAAATAATCGATTCATACATATTGAAGCTGACTTCATCTATGCATACATACACACACACAGATATAGACTAACCAAAAAATTCACTTTTCCTTAAGTGAAGCTTAAAAATTGTTGGATTGGAGGATAAACAACAGATAATAGAAGAATATGAAAAGGCAAATATAATAGATATATGGGTTGTTTATGCTAAATTATCCCAAACGTTATCATTGGTTAACGAGTCAATCAGTTATTTTATAAACTAATGCAAAAAAGTCCACTTCATCATTTCCTTTAAGCTAAACTTGTGTACATACATATGTACTTACACAAAGATCTGAAATTTAGATTAATTTAAATTAATTAAAGTATACTTTTCATTTTAATAAATTTTTCTATCTTTTTGTATCCTAAGTTTCACTTGCTTCAGTAGTTTGGTGAAACTACAGGTATGCTAATTAATTAGACTCCCTATGTTTATAAATTTATGGGTGATAGAAAGAAATATAATGAAGTCAGCACCTGTTAGCATGAACAGCAGGTACAGGATACTATATAGTTTTAATTCCATTTAATAAGCTTAGGAAGAATATTAAAAAAAATAAACTCAATCTGAACTACACTATGATGATATTCATATTAGAGCTTCAGATAACTAAAGAAAAACTTATGTTTGTCATGACATTTGAGCATAAATTACGCATTCTTGGGAAGATAAATAAATATTCCTATCAAAGAGTTCAGAATTTAAGTGACTTTCTGGAATAACCGATGGATGAACTTATAAGCTTGACTTATACATACACATTTTACTTCGTTAGTATTTCAGTACGAATATCTAACTTATCGTACCAGACTCAGAAGTAGATGGGATATACATAAATCAAGTGATCCGCCAAAGTATTTCAAATTAATTTGATGATTATAACCTTGATTTTCGAGCCAAACAAGCCTGTTTAAATAATTGCCAAGTTTCTGATCAGGGAGTTTTCATTATGGAGAAATTGAAACTGTCGTTATAAACAGCTTGTTAAAAAGTGTTAAAATGTCTGAAATGAATCTTCAAATTCTCTCAGTAATAATTCTTTATTCCAGTTTTTTTATGCATCCTTACATAACCAGTGTAGCACTTATTGTTCCCATTACCAATTATTTTTCAAGAAATTCCAAGTAACTTGCATTGCAGAGTTAAAAGTAGTAGATTTACGTCAAACTTACTGACCAAAAAGATCAAGTAAGGTTATATAAATCAGTCATCTTGTGGTAAGAAGAGGAATGATTTAGACACAAGTGACAATTGTGATCTATTGACCACGTATTCAGTGTAATCTCTGGATTAAGGTAACCAGCTAACACAGTTCTGCTTGTTACCATCAGGACGAAATTTAGCCAATGCAGTTTAATCCGCAATAGTTTCAGTAGCAGCCTGAAAAGCCTATCGGTAAATTTCTTTACTTCGTAGTTGAAGCATTTATGAAATATAGAGTTCACAGAAAATTGCAACCATGAAAGCTAAGTTCGTTGCTTATTACCTATGGATTGCTTTAAAAAGTGGGTTTCAAATTATTGTTCAATACGGTACGTAATGTCTTCAGGTCAGTCACCTCTGGTCTTACATCGAGAGCACAATCTCCAAGTATTAATCTATTTAAATACAAATGTTTGAGTCATGTACTTACGTTTTTGTTTGCTGAATAACACAGTGGTTATTGTGGTGGTATCAATTTTTCTATTTTTTTAAGTTGTTTCAAGTATATAAGATGAATATTGTATTTCATCACTTTTCACACTACTAATTAAAATTTGTTTTATCCACCATGAACCAAGTGTTGGGTAAATAAATGTGAACAGCATTAAATCCAGTCTTACATTAAACTGCAAAGATGGGAACAATTTAATAGGGAAACACTGAAATATTTCTGTGTGACGAAAATATTAATGTAGCCAGGGATGTACTACACCTTCATGGGTGTCATGGAATTTACGTTTTGAAACCTATAAAATACTTTTGCTTGTAGTTTTTTTCTACGGTCAGATGAAAGATGATGATATACATTTAACAAATCAAGCATGCACGTGTTACCAAACCTTGGTATTTTTTTTAAACTAAAATTCTTACAAGCCAACATACTGATTATGTCCTACCAAAGACACTTTAATGTTAAGACAAGGCAAGGGACAAAAACATGAAGGTTGAAAGCACTAACACTAAGTTTCAAAACATAAATTTCTTAACTATCCAACTTATCCAATTTAAATGGAAATTATTTACAAGTATTGGTTTTGTAGGGATTTTGTTTGATTGCATGGAGGATTTAATCATGAGCTGACAGGAAATTATTTAGCAATAAATTATTTGGCTACTTATATCATTGAAAGTAGTAGCCACTTGCTCATGAAATTTTGCATTGTGTGGAAATTGTATAGATTAAGGTATATTGATTACCCATGAATTCTAACTCATGCCCTTTGGTGATGAGTGAGAAAAAAGGTACTTGAGTGTCCATTTAACAAGTGTGGAGAAGAAAATATGACAGTGATAATAGTGAATTAATCAATAAAGCAGAAGCAAACGAAAAGTAAAATTAAAAACTAAAAATGTACAGGAAACGACTAGTGAAGAGGTTAAGAGTATGGTAAAATAAGAGACTGGACAAACGGTTTTTGTTTGCAAAGTTCAGAGTTGTATCGACGAATTGCCAACGCCTCCTCTATGAACAAATGCTGAAACCTAACTCCTTTTGTACCCTTTCATCTCAGCTTGTAGACAATCTTGAAAGACAACTATGGTGGAGCTGTATAACTTGATTTCATCAAGTGCTCGAGAATTAAGCACCTGAAAATTGACCTGATGCTCACTAGTGACTGGCTTTATCCTGGCAGTAACTTGGAGTTTTAGTGGGAAGCTGTTTGACCAGTAGGGTGCAGCAAGTTGAAGTTGAGGCAGTAAATCATCGAAGAAGATATTGCGAGTGGTCGCACTATGTTGTGAATTGACAAAGTTAGAATTCATCGGCAATCAGATTGGGTCCCGGTGGCCTAATGATCTGTGACCTCGCCTTGTAACCAGAAGGTCCCGGGTTCAAACCCTGGCAGTGGGTGCGTACTGATGAAGGGTCCCAAACTAGAACGAAACAGGCGTCCAGTACTCCCAGCTGCTTTTCCAATGGCTATCTATCCGATATCAGTTCATAATGAAATCCTCCAACCAATTGAGCTAGTAACTGTCCTGCACTGTCCTTTTGTTAACCAAAGCGGATAATGTTTATAGATGCGTTTGGAAAGTGTGCGCTTTGTGCGGCAAACATAGCTCCACAGAAATAAGTGAATTTATAAACACACATTGAAGTGGCTCAAAAACTGCTGTTTATTCCTCACACATCAAACTAACCTCATGTTTATGATTAGCAATCAACCAATATTCAAATGTCGTCTCGTAGAGTAATTTTACTATATCGTGAGGCAACAGAATTTAGAATTTACAGTATATAAAATTCTGACTGGCAATATGAGTAGTATTGTCCTCACCTCATAACCTGTATGTGCCTGATTCGATCCATGGTACAGTCATGTCTGCTTTCTGATAAAGAGCCAAAACAATTGGAAACAGCTATCCAGTGATCGTATGTTTTAGTAACTTTTCTAACTAATGTTGATTCTGGGATAAATCCATACTAATTTTACATTTGGTTTGTTAAGCTAAGAAATTTATCTGGAGTTGTGATTATTCACTGTCAATTATTTTGCCTGGAAGGGTTAATCAAGTTTAAAATTCAGAAGTTAAAGTGAGATTTTGATCTAATATCTAAGTGTTCGAATATCAGCACCTTTTTCGAATAACCTGTAGTTCATAAAAACAGAGTAAATGTGTATCTGTAACAGGTGCGATCATGGTTTTCAGTTTTACTGAGTTAGCATGTGTATGACTGAATAATTGAAAATGTCTTTAATTGATGTAAAAAATAAGTGAACAGATATAGAAAGTGAGTACTCATTAAATTCATAGATTTTCATCTAAAAAATATCATTAGCATGCTTTATATACATTATATGTTACATCAAACGAGCAAATCGATAAAAATGCGAATAAACGCGAAACCGATGGCAGCAGATAACTTTCAGCAGTGAGTA
This sequence comes from Trichobilharzia regenti, assembly GCA_944472135.2. Classification (NCBI taxonomy): domain Eukaryota; kingdom Metazoa; phylum Platyhelminthes; class Trematoda; order Strigeidida; family Schistosomatidae; genus Trichobilharzia; species Trichobilharzia regenti. The sequence continues at coordinate 110,675,936 of OX235262.1, read as the reverse complement.
AAAGTGAAGCTTGAAATTAAATATGGAAAGTCAACAGAAACACAGTTTGAGGAAAATTCAAGACGAAGGTTTTCCAATGAAGAAGTCATGTGGTGGCTGGTATATAAATCTGTTCAAATTGACAATAAAGTAGTTTAAAAGGTACTGAAATACTCATATATATATATATATATATATATATATATATATAAAGATTAGTTTCATTTCAGTATACCAATTCCTTGATGGGATGCCTACATATAACCAAGATTAAGAGGAGTCCAAATGCACAGTGGAAGTGAACAATGAGGTCAGATAAATCAGTGAGAAATTGCAAATAAAAATAAATAATTTCAAATAATGTATATTGCATAACTGGTGGCCCACTGAACTAGCGGATAACGCTTTGGTGTCTGAAACAATAGGTACTGGGTTCGAGAGAACACCACCATTATTACTGATATTATTCCCTTGGGTTCCGAGTGGAATATACTGCCTCAACAACACATCTTCGCTTCTATTTTCTGCCGTCGTCTTCAAGTAGGCGTTTTATTTATTTATCCTAGTAATTTACTTGGCGTGAACAAGAGCATAATTCCATACCAGTCAGTTATTGCAGAAGCTAAAGTCTCCCTTCTTTGGCAGCTTCACAAGGTAGCCTTTCCTCTAGTCACTAGACACCTATCCTTCCTTCCAAATCTTTTGTAATAATGGCGTGAAAAATTCTGCCGCAGTCTCTGGATTCTTTTTCAGTGCTTTGGAGGGGGGGAATTCTGTCTAGTCCCGTTGCCTTATTGGTTGGACTTCAGTAGCTTGATCGCATTTGGAATTTCTGCTTTCGTTGTAGGAATGGTGTCCTTCGGCAGTTCTGTGAGCGTTGTTGTCGGTGTATTTATGGGTGAGTTGCAGGTGATGGTCAATTCAAGAGTCCTTTGAAATGATCAGCTAATTGTTTTATTTGTTTCACAATTAATTGTGCAGAATAATAATAATAACTGGATCAACAAGAATTGTGGGACCCTGAAAAGCTTGAGATTTTGACGATTTTATTTTTATCGCCTAAATTCTGGATATAAAATTGGCACGCGTTCGCAAGTATTTCTCGTCTCTATGTAGTTATTGTCTATTATCATTTAAGTAGAAAATCATATTTCCTTTCCACAGCGAAAGTAACGTATACTTTTACAACATAAATTTAAACCTTAGTCTCGGTATTGTAGTCAATGTAATTTCTAAGGGTTAACCACAACGGATGGAAGTCTCCATCAGTTTTCAGTGGTATTGTTACTTCCGGAAATTCTTGATACAATGGAGACAGGAAGGTATTTGAAATAAGACGAAAATTACATTTTGTCTCCTAAAACTGAAATATCAAACATTTTTCCAAAGCACAAATGTCCAAAAGATACTGTAAAAATACAATCTCTATCACAGCATATCACTTATATTTTTTAAATAACATTTTGAATGGTTATAGTTTGTCACCAGATTTTCAGTTTCATATTTGTCTCGACAGTGATACTGTTTGTTGTTCGCTGTTAAAAATCCTTAGAATAATTACGTGTGAAAAGTACTCCAGGGATAACCATGGCCAAATCAGTGCATACATTCTCTAAAGACTTGTATGTTTACATTCACTGGTCCCTGGGACGTCATGTGTTTAATCCGTAATGCCTATAACTGTATTCTGTCAGTCAGATGTGCAGTGTGACCATTATACTTGAAGGTTCCATGGAATAGTTTATTATTCAAGTGTTGGTTTTTAGGGATTTGATTGCTTACAGGATTTTCATCATGAGCTGAAATTAGTTAGAGAACCATTAGAAAACTAGCTGGGAGTACTGGACAGCTGTTTCGTCCTAGTTTGGGACTCTTCATCAGTTTATTGATGACATATAAAACTGCAGCGCCGAGTGGTGCCGACTAGAACCGCCGAAAGGACAACATTTCCATCTGGCTGCAAAATGTCAATAAATACGAGAGGAGGTCCAGGATTATTAACCATCTACCCAAAGGTATCTAATAACAGACAACTTTGTGATATGCAAATTTTCAGAATTCACTTCATAAATTGATTAACCTGATACTGGAGGTGTTTTACATTCTTCAAGAATTAATCCAGATGTGAATGTATATGATTAAATTAATAAACGGAAGTTGATATTGCGTGATAGATGTGAGAATGACCTAATTAATTTTACTGCCTAAAAATGTGCATGGGAGTTGAAAAAATGCTGTTGTTTAGACGAAACCCATATGAGAAGAGAAAAGACACATTATTACCATAATGTCTGAAAATCCACGGTGAGCAGTGACTGTATTTATTGTGTTCGGACAGAAGTTTCAAAGGAACAGTGAGTTTGATATTTTAAAGATGACATTTTAGAATTCGTCTATTACTATGTCGCGATACTCTGTGACTTGTTGTGAAGCAGTTATATCAAGTTTCTGAACTCCAAATGCTGATAAGGTACTTACTGATAAAGCTACTGAAATTCCTCGCCTCGCCACTTTGAATAGCCAAGGTATATGATGTTTCAAAGTAAGCTATCGGAAATGACTCTGTACTGCTGACCTACTCTGTTTCACAGGAACAAGTAAACTGATAGATACATTTTAGGTAAAAAATTCTAGGGTTCAATAACAGTATTTAATATGAATACAGATTTGTAGCTGAATAAACGATTATGTCGGAACAAAAATAAATAATTCCGCCAAATACCTTATTCGCTTCATATTTTTTATATCTAATGTTTAATAGACGTATTAAGCAATTACACTATAAACAGTGATGATTCATTGTGGGTATAAAAATGTTACTGAAACAATTAATGTAATAAGGGTGCAAGGAATATGGAGAAGTTATTCAGTTGAGATGTAAAATCTGTGGTTAAATGATCAGAATTACAAACAACAATAACACCAACAACAAATGTCTACTGTGTACAGTAGCTACACAAAATTTCGGTGAGATTTATGAAGAAAGAAAGATAAAAATGTTAACTGCGAACATTTTGTTTCTCCTCATAATAGTATCAACGAAATAAAATACACGAAACTAAACAAATCTAAGAGTATCACTATTAGACTGTAACTGTAATAAGTGAATATGTGTTTGAGATTAAGCAGGATGATAACTGGGGAAAAATTTTGCCTCAGATAAGCGCCAAACCTTTTGAAAATGGTCGCAAGTTAAACTTTGAGAAAATATTTGAACAGAGAGTATCAAAAGATTTAACTACACATAGAATTTTAGCCAGCAAAATATTTATTCTTCAATTTTTATTTTTAGAAAATATTCTAAACTTTGTTCTAGACGTGTTTCACAGAAGAATAGTTTATCATGGTATAGTGTTCATGTGAGCAGAATGTATGTGGAAAAATTGCTTAAGAACATCTTATACAAGACGTAATCTGATAAGATTGTTTTATCATGGGGGAGGCGGGTGACAGCATGTTAGCAGTAAACGTTTGAGACTGGCTCCCACCATAAAACTTGCTTCTTATAATTACTAAGACGGTAATTAATCAATGTCTAAATGGGGATAGAGTTAAATTGCATTAGAAATTGTATACATTAAAAAGTGACTTGCAGTCATTATTGCTGTAAACAAAAACGTTCACCGTTTTAATAATTCACGAAATGAATTTATATGATACGACACAAAGTCATATGTGTGGCCAGTCGAACAATAACAGATTAGTTTTGAAATTATTTTCATTTCGAGTTCTATACTGCATAGTTGCGTAAATTAAGAAACTTGAAGCAGAAATAGTGAAATTCAATAAAAATAGAATTGGAGTACAGTTTCGTTACTGTCGACACCTACAGTTTACTTGCCACTTATGTCTTTAAAAATGTGTGTCACTAAAATCTGAAGAAAAATAGTTCATTTGGTCAATATCCAGTTATTTCACATTTCATATCATGCAGCATTTTTGTATGAGGAATTTTCTCAAATAGTAGGGTCAGCAAATTTTTAATTTTTGTATCAGTCTATAAGAAATGATCAATGTATAGCGTGATGGCGAGCTACCTGGGATGGTGGCCACATTGCAAACCTGACTGGTAGAATTCAGTCTGCATCAAAGAAATTAATAGACACGTCACTCTAGTTACTGTTGTCCAATGAAAATACCCACTACAGTCCCATAGGAGGTCAATCGCGAACCCGAATAGCTCAGTGGTGACGTCTGAGCACTGAGTGGCGTGGGTTCGAATCTCAGAAGGGCATGGGTTCCTTCAAGGTGGCAGATACGCCTTGCTGACGAGTGCCAATTAGCACGAAACCTAGATTGAAGGTTTCCTGTCTATTGCCTCCAACTATCTAATATCATCAAATGATTACTTTTACTTTTAAGCTTCTATTGTGTTATCAACAGAATGAATACCTTCAATTTGATTTATTGAATTTATAATAGTGTAACAACAGAAGACAAGGGTCGGCAACAGATCCTTTTATTACGGAAATCAGCACGTATTTATATATATTTCATGTACATTATTATAGCCTATTCAAGCAGACAAGCACAGTCTTCTGATTGGTTGTTTCTGGTTTCTCGGAAAGTTAAGCCATATATTTGCGAATCTTATTTGCCCACGTTAAGTCTGCTGTGATTGGTTGTTGAATCAACCTTGTTCATATTTTCTCACGGCCCATATTAGTGACCTAGACATTGACGTGAATTAATGTCTACCAGTTGGCTAGCAGCCTGCTCTCACCACAATAGAACCATGTGCCTGTAATCCGATATTCTGGATAACTGTTGCTTAGTACATATGTAGCAATGTGATTGACATTACAGCAGCACATTTCGCTGGCAGAGTTTATAACTATTCTAAACTAAACACTGAGTAACCATTTTATTGAAATGTGCACATCGATGATTACACTTTATTCTCGACAATATGTTAACACAGTGTAGGATTCTTCGTATATTCAACTGGAAAATATCCTTAAAACATAAGGATAGACTTTGGAAACTGTGGCAGAGTATAATTCCATATCAGGGTAATTTTATTTGATAAAACTCTCAGTGAGACAACATGGTTTAATTATAGTGACATTTGCAGTATAATTCATTTCTTATAATTACATTATGATTCTTACATAACTTTTAGTGTAGAAGGATTGACACCAGAAAGATTATTAGCCTGGAGTTAAACTCCGCAGTCTCAATACATGCACCAAGGTGTACTCACACGATAAGGGGGGATGGAGCTGAAGTCTTAAAAATAATGTGGTGAGATCGAGAGGGACGTTGATTACTGAATGTTTTTTCATCAAATTGACATCTAACAAGTGCAACAGGAATGGCACAACACTGGTACCCAAGATATGGAAAATGGCATTATCAATGATGTCAAAGGATAGAAAGTAGTGAAAGTTATGTGGCTATCATGATATGGTGATAAGTAATAAATTGTGTGCGAAGCATCATCAATAAACATTACTGTAGAACTGCTTATTTTTTTCAAATTATTCTGTCATGAGAAACATTTAACCTGCCTACAGGACCTTTCAGTATAATTGTAATCAACGCTGTATCATTTAACAGTATTGTTCTGAGACAAAATCCCGTGGGTGCGTACTACTAAAGAGTCCCAAAATAGGACGAAACAGCTGCCCACTACTCCCAGGTTTTCCAATGGTTCTCTAACCACTGTCAGGTCATTATGAAATCCTGTAGCCAATCAAATCCCTACAAACCAACACTTGAATACCATTGAGATGCTTACTGGTGACTTGCCTTATTCAGGTAAGTAGTTACCTGACGTTCCAGTGACCAGTAGGGTGCAGCAGGTCAGGTGTGAGGACAAATACGCGCCGAAAACATTGGTTAGTTGTCTCTCTATATCTTTAACTGGTACAAGCTGGAATTTATGGGCCATTGGATTGGGTCCCAGTGGCTTGATGGTCTACGAGCTCGCCTTGTAACCAAAAGGTCCTGGGTTCGACCCCTGGTGGTGGGTGTGTACTGTGAAGGATCCCGAACTAGACTGACGAAACAGCTGTCTAGTACTCTCAGGTGGCACAGTGGTTAGGACTCTCGCAGACTATGCACATGGTCTGAGGTTCGATCCCCCGCCAACGCACACCTGATATCTATGGTTAGCCTGCAAAATTTCGGCTACCGATGTCGCATACTGAAAATTCCATACTTGTACCAAAAATACGGTGTGGAATCAAGTTGTAATAAAAGAAGGTGGTTTTCCAATGGTCCTCTAACCGATGTCAGCTCATGATGAAATCCTGTAACCAAAATTCAATCCTTTATGCTAATTTTCTTTCACTGTCTTCGAGAAGTGCACAGTATTACCTTAGATAATGAAGGAATAAAGTTATTTTAGAAGATAAAAGAATCATCAAAGAATGATCTACTCAACAAATTCATCATCATATCCTGCAGTCGTATGTGTAGATTATTTAATGAGTAATTGTAATCGACAAGGCCAACTTTTTTTGATTAACATCGAGTTGTTGTGATCAGTAGACTACAGTTCAAAAACATGATGTCACTAAATCCTACCCTTTAAATAGAAAGGGTATACAGCTGAAGAGCCGAATGAGGAAGTTATCAAAAAGAATATCTTACCCAGATCTTTTTGCTTTACAAATTTCTAAATGAAAGTTTTTCTTATATTTTTTGTATTTATTTTACTTTTTAATGAAGTAATTGCTGGTATAATATACCTGAATACGGAAAGCTGATTGCGGGAATTGTTAATTATATCGGGATAAGCAAACAAAATGTATGTGTGAAAGATTGAAATTGTTGCCTTTTTGACCTATTTGTTTTTGTCTTTATTAGTAACGGTGATTCGGATTTAACTGTCACTTATGAAACGTCATTTTTGAGCTCGATCAATTTAACTAAACAATTTTAGCAATATTTTAAAGGCTGTTGTCATAAAGGTGTTTAAACTCGTGTTTTTTTCTCTCTCACTTTCTCATTCAAAATACTGTCTTACTGTTAGGCTTTTCCAGTAATTGCAATTAACTGTGATAGCGAGGTTAGTCTGTCATCGGATGAAAACAGAATTTTCGCGTTATTTATCCATGAAGTGATTTGAGAAGAAATAAGTAATAAGAACTAATAAGTGAAAGTGGTAAAACTAAATGCAGAATATTCGCAATCCAAAATGAGATGAGATATTGCTCTTGTTTCCTATTGTTCAACTGTTGACACACAAATATAATATAAGAAAGTTCATTAAATGAATAAATCATGAGATTTAAATATCGTTTCAACTACAGGCGGCATGGATCAGGATTTCTAGAGCAGTAAGGATTAAGAAAATAAGGCAGGTGTCCATCACTGTAAAATCGGTGTGGATATCTATAGTACTCATCACTAAGAACAATATCCAGATTTCTCAACACTAATGCCAAGTCACTGGTGTTTAACGGAAACCATTTTCAACTGGAAGAAAACTTCAATCAACACCTGCCTCTGCTGACCTGGATACTGGAGGTCAGGGACTCCAGCAGCCAGCCACCAACCTGTTATCTAATAAATATGCAGAAGAAAATGAAGATGGATCAGATAAATGTTGATAAGACTTTTGGATGGAACCCAAATAGGAAGTGAAGAGTTGAACGTTGGAGAATGACTTCGGGATGATCATCTGAAGAAGGAATGAGAGATTCGGAGTTATTGTGAAGTCAGATAAAAGTGGGTAAAATAAAAATGTGCCGTTGATGTCCTGTTTCACCTAGAATACAGGAAGTGAATTATAAAAATGATAACCTCCAATGACAGTTATAAGAATTCAGAATACTCGCATGTAAGCTTTCAATAGGTCAAAAAATATATTATTGGGTAGTAAGATGTTTTCAATAAAATATCATGAAGTATTTTTCAAATATATTGACTTCTATAGTTTGGTTCGTAAGGGTTACTTTTGTTTTTGACTTCGTTGAATGTATCTTCATACGTAAATGTCTATACGTAAATAAACACAGCTTAAGTTAGACTTGAAAATGCCACTTTAGTAATAGATTAAAACTTATGATGTCAGGCGTTTATATTGGATTAGTACAAGTAAAAACCACTTACTGTTTTCAAATTAATTTTAAGAAGTTTACAATAAACAATCAGGTGACACAAATATATATATATATATATATATTTATATTTAAAAAACTTTGCAAATATTTGATGCTATGTATTCATTAGAAATATGTTTATTCTTCTTAATATTATGTTATATATAACAGAAATATAACAATATATGTCTGATGCAGTTGTATCTTGAAACATCAGTTAAGCCGCATATATTTATCGGCATTCAAAATTATTCTGTAATTGACGTCACATGAGAATACGAAATAAATTAAGAGATAAAACTTTACTAAAACCAGACGCTAACTAACAAGTAGGCTGAAAGTACTGAAAACTTTAGCCATAATACCATGTTACTATTATTATTATTATTGATTTTTCTTTATTTAATTGTGTGTAGGTAGTATTTACCACTTAGTTCAATTTAGATTTTCCCGTCGATTGATTCCACCGAAGGGCTCGGTCTCAGCTTGACATGTCGGTTCCTTGTATAGAAGCTTCGACGATGTCTGGTCATGTAACTTGGAGTAAATTGATGGCTGATGATTAGTGATGGAAACCAGGATGCGCATTTTGTCCTATTTTTGACCCGTCAACTAGGTGCACGTGTATTTCCCAGTGAGTGATGCTGTCCCCACTGAGGCTTGAACCCACTTCCAAGAAGTGGCTCTCGTGGCCCAAGTGGTCTAGTGGATAACCCTTTGGCGTTTGAAACTATGGGTATCGGGTCCGGGCCTTAGTAGGAACACCATCACTCACTGGGAAATGCAGGTACATCCAGATGACGAGTCCAAAACGAAACGCGTATCCTGGATTCCAGTGCTAGTCACCATCCACCAACTGACTTGAAGTATTTATTATTCTTTGTTTTTTTTTGGTTCCAAGCAGCCTTTATACAGTGAAATACTTTATGAAAAAATATATGTGATTAACTCGATGTCACCTGAAGAGTTGACTTTAATTGATATGTCATAATCCACAGGATGTCTTCCTATCAGTTATTTAATTTAGAAATAGTGTCAAGGAATGTATCTGTTAATTCGCCTCAGTATGGTTTCTAAAATAAAATCTTTTTTGTAAATAAGGGTTTTATTACCACTTGCATCAAGATTTTTGGTTTCTTTATTAAAGGAGTAAAGCTAATTACAGAAAATAACACTTCTTTATCATAAGATACGGATATTGAACTTCAAGAAGGAATTACTACTGAAATTGAAGCCATCCGATTTTTATCATATGCATTATTTCACAGGAGTGATTACGTCATCTTTCTGAGTCAAGTGTGATGAAAGGAACTTGACCGCCGCTACTGTCAACAAAATGCTAGACACAATGATGCCTTTTAAACCACTGACTTTAGTAAAGACTACACCAAACAAATAATTAATGGAAAAGCAGAAATTGGGCACTTCGGCAGGATGGAATTCCATATTAGGTAAGTTTATTTCAAGTATCACACGGTTATGCAGTACTAATAACTGGATAACGTTTCGAGTAGAATTTATCCCATAAAATCATATCAGTTTAGTCACAAGGATTCACAATTCGCATCATATATATTTCTCTCTCTCCTCCCCATGTCATTTGTTAACACTCCTCATATCTCCGGATAAGGCGTTGAAAGAAACAACGAGAGGAGGCTAGAGAAAAGCATATGAAGCAAATTATGAAGCCGAGTAACTACACTGCTGTTATGATTATCAGCAATAAATTCTGCTGAAAGCACCATCCAGTTATTAAAATTGCATCACTTTGTGATACTTGAAATGAACTTCTCTATTATGGGATTTCATCAGTTGATGAGCTGACTTAAACTGAAATGAGTTCACAGACTGATGTAATTAAACTATCTGACTTAATGAAAATTCGTTATTAAATGCATCATGAAAAATACCATAATACTCTACATTCCGATAGGTAGAAATTTCAAACAATCCTTTTTACATTACTGTAGGTGTAATGTTGAGTGTTTTCAGGAAAATAGTTGAAATATATATCAAAGGTAAGTTTAATATGAACTGTGATGAATAGTTGATCGAACAGTTTCAGAATAATTGGGCACTGAATGAGAAGCAGACATGTGTAAAAATTATATTTGTAAAATCTCACCGAAATTAGAATGAGTAAATCCAACGTTTCGTTAGACAAACTGTTCCGAACTTCTTCAGGGATATTAATCGAAATTAAAATAAAAAAAAATAAAAAAAGACATCTCGTGCCTTTAAAACATTTGTCCAGTTATATGAGTGATGAAAAAGGCCTCAAAATATAATTAACAAACTTGCATGATTGCTATTATTATTGTTTCCTCGGGCTCCTAGTGGAAAATAGGGCTTCAACGTCACGTCCACACTTGCTTCTGTCTTCCTTCTGCTGTACTTTTCACCTGTATCCATGTTAGTCCATACTCTTCCAACTCCTCTTCACACGACATCCTACATGTCACCCAACCTTGCACTGACGTCCCACTCGCCTCTTCCCTTCCGGCCTGGTTCCCCTCGAGCAATGGCCTGACGCGTTCGCGATGTCACCCAGCGGCCTCCTCAGCGAGCGAGTGTCCAATCCATCACCATCCACTTTCTCCTGCATATTTGTTGGTTGGTGATTGGTTCTTGCTTTGTTTGTTTGTTCCCAGCCATAGTTTCTTGTTGGTGAGTCTTTCCGGCCCGGCCCGGCCGGCCATCTGATCTTCAGTATAGATCCAGCGAAGACAGTTCTTGGTTGATAAAGGTAGCGTCTGCAACAGGCTGTTGGAAATATTCTTTGTGACCCGCCCACCAAGTTTCTCATCCGTTCCGTATAGAAGAACTGACTGACTTGACGTTTGTATTGAAAATCAGACTGAATTTTGCTCTTGATGCTGGCTGAGTGACGAAGATTTCCAGATTGGTTGTTTCAGGTTGATGAATGTGTTTCTCGCTCGCCTTCCCGATTCTCGCTCGATTTGACATCCTCGTCCGTTCCGACTTCCTGTAGTTGAGACAATGCTCAATGCTGGATAAGTGAATGAAGTAACCTCTTTCAAATCCCTCCCGTTGATGGTGATTGGCGCTGGATGTTTCTGCTGTTGTTGTTGTTCGTTGGTTGGTTGGTTGGTTATTTTCATGACCTCCGTCTTGTCTATGTTTACCTGGAGTCCTGTCTTCGCCGGCTGCTTCTTCAACCAGTTTGTCGGTTTTCGCTTGCAAGTCTTCGATTTTGTGACAGTGACATCAAACATAAATCATCGCCGCGCGAAATCCAGGTCTTCTAGGCTCTTCACGTCGGTCCAGGATATTCCTGTCTTCTCGTTTCCCTGTCACTGTCTGACGCATAATCCAGTCAGTCCACCACAATTAGGAATATCACCGTGGGTGATAATAAGCCAGCACTCTTGTCTGACTCCTGTGTTTACTCCAAACGCCTCACTGAGTTTTCCGTTGTGGATCACTTGACGTGTCCCGTTGTCGTACATCTGTTGAATAAGGTTGATGAATATTTGGAGTACGCCGTAGTGCTCGAGTAGTTTTCAAATTACTTCGCGGTCAACGCTGTCTGTCGAAGGCCTTCTCGAAGTCTATAAAGTTGAGGTAGAGGTTTGATTGCCATTCCATGCTTTGTTCTGTGATGATGATGCGTAGAGCTGCAATTTGGTCAGTACATGATTTGCCTGACTTTCTTGAATCCAGCCTGTTCTGGTCGGAGTTCTGCATCCAATGCGTCCTTCATTCTCTGCAGGATGATGCGACTCAGGATTTTAATTGGCGTCGACAGGAGCATGATTCCTCGCCAGTTCTTGCAGAGTGAGGCCTAAGTCGCTCTTCTTTGGTAGTTCCACGAGGTGACCTTTCTTCCAGTCATTAGTCGCCTTTCCCTCCTTCCAGACCTTTTGGAATAATGGAGTCAGCATGTCTGCTGTAGTCTCTGGGTCCGCTTTCAGTGCTTCAGCGGTGCTCCATCTGGTCCAGCTGATTTTCCAGCTTTCAGAAGCCTGACTGCATTCAAGACTTCAGCTCTCGTTGGAGTACTGGTGTCAACTTGCAGTTGTGTACGTGCTGTTGTTGGTATTTCTGGACGGGTTGCAGGTGATGGTCGGTTCAAGAGTCTTTTCAAGTGATCTGCATGAACTGTGATCAAAATTCGACCTCAGCCTTCTGAGAAATATTAGTCTGCCTTTGTTAAACACTGTAAACAGTGTGTACTTTTTATTCAGAATGTTAGTTATTTCGTTTGACTAAAGTTCATGGTTGTAGATAACTGAATATGAAGATGTATAAATCTATATGTGGTAACAATGGTGTTTGTGCACGTGTATATAATAATAATAATAATAATTTTTCTTTCACGTTCTCAGTGGAACATAGGGCTCCAAGCTAGTGGCTTGAAGTTTCTCTAGCAGTGTTTATTTTACAGGATGGGGTTGCTAGCCTCATGCCCAACCTTTCCTCTTTACCAGCATTATTTCTGGCTCGGTGAGGTGAAGGAGTGCGCCGGCCAGGGATCGAACCCCGGACCATATGCATGGTCGGCGAGCGTGTATATGCGTCAACATTTATACATGGCATCACAATCCCTACAACTGATTTACTATACACGATTCTGTTGGTTGTCTTCGTCTATTTTATCCTCAGCCTTCACCAGTGATGAGCGTAAGGTGTCCGTCAGGTGTCATGCTTGTTAAGGATTCGCTTTATCTCATCTACAGTCTCTTTGAGGTTAGGAATCACAATTGTGCTAATACAAGTCTTAGCAACAGGTTTCGATTCATCCTTATCTTCACATTTTATAAAAGACTTTGGGGTAATTTTCTGATTCCTAAGTGGACTGAACTAATTCCAGTTCTCCGCTGATCTCTTTCCCTTCACTAACTAGACGTTTGAGTCTGTTAATCTGATTCCTGGCCAGAGTTACTTTGGTGGTATTAACATTTTCGCTTCAAGTAAATCACTTGGATTTAGCTGATAGAGAAAATAACGATAATGAATGTTGAAATAATAGAGAAGATTTGTAGCTCAGGTGGACGATTTGCAATTATTAGTGTTATCTGAGCCAAACCAACCAGCTCAGAGAACACTATTAATTGCAGAAAATGGATGTTATTATTCCGTCCGCTTTTCTTTATATATATTTGTATGAAACACTCTCTGAAATATAGAACACTGCATTCGCCATGCGTTTTTTTTCATTTATGTATTTCTGCTACTTTCTCTCCATTGTTATATGGGTAATCTCCATTGAGATAGATGGAGGTATTCGACTCACCAATGTGGACATTTCCAAGGAATCACTCGTACATATTCTTACAATTTTTCAGCAAAACTGGTTTCCTTAATACGACCGAAGGATCTCGGTTAATCTGTAAATTGCCCTTTCAAATGCCGAATGTTTCACTTTACCCTGATACAGTTCTAACGCCATGTTTTGATCTAGTGTACCAGTAACTACACATTTAGTTTCACTTATCCTATCAGTAGATACTTCCATTTTTGTGGTTAAGATGTGTGCAAAGTTTCAATAAAATCACGAATCAGGATGTATTCCTTTTCTGGAAATACTCGACTTTAATTTTATCACCTAATATGCATTCTTTCACAGGATTCATAAAGGGAAGCCTGTGTGAGTTGGTTTGGCCTTCAAACAAGAATTAATTCTTGTCAGTACCTGGTTCAACAGCCATTAGGACGTCTTCTGAACTAAAATATAATTACGAAAAATGTGTAGTCTATAATGGAGAAGACCTGCAGTTCAGGTAGATAATTTTGATGTAGCTGTATTCTCAGAGCTGGATGGCTTACTTGCGAAGCATACACTGCCTTACTGAGAAACATGTTCAGAGCAAACTTAGATCTTAAGTGAGCTTTCAGCTTCCTCCATGAGTTTATTAGTCATCTCTTGTGGTGACCTTGAAAGTGATTGATTTCTTTTGCCTGTTTTCACACCCTCTAGGCTAATTGTATTGGAAGTGATTGTTTCCTTGACTTGAACTTGAACCCCTTGTGAGTGAGATTTTCTTCTTATCGATCAGTAAATTTTGTTTATATCAATATATCTATTGATTGACGATTCACTGGAATACCAGGCGTCTAAAAATTCAATAGCATTCTTGATGTTTCCTCTGTTTAATATTTGAACGTTGTTCCAATCGAATTGATGTCCATGTTGTATGTATTCAGCGATATGATGGAATGGATGTCATGTCTTTTGACGATTAGTTCATGTTCATGGATACGAAGACGAAGAGGGTATCCACTTTGACCAATGTAGTGTTTTTCGCAGTCGTTACAATCTATTTTGTAGATGATATTGATTCTATCTTCTTTCGCTGCTGAGTCTTTTGACAGATACATAAATGAGTGAAGTGATTTTGTTTTTCGTGTGTAACATCACTTCTTAAAGGTTTGAAGAGCCTTGCAGTGATTTCTGAGATGCCTTTTATGTATGGTAGTACGATTTTCTTTGTGTTTCCCCTGGAGGCCTTTAATTTGATTGGTTGGCTTGGTAGTAGATGTCTTTTGAAGTAGACGTTCTTGAAGTATTTTTTTTCAATTTTCCTTAAGGCAAGAATGCTGCAGTGAGTCCTGGATTTTTTGGATAATGTTTGCATGCAACTGTTTTTTGCGTTACTGCGTTGTTACTGTTGTAATTGAGTATATGACTTGTGTGAGTTGATTTTCTGTAAACTTGAGTTTCTAATTTCCTTGTGCTTGTTCGCTTGACTAAGACGTTAAAAATGGGATTTCGTTCTAAGATTCCTCTTCTCTTGTGAATTTGATGTCATTGAAGATGTTGTTTATTGGGTTGTGGGTTTGCCTAAGTCATTTCTCTTGTTTGTTACAAACGTGTCATTCACGCAACATGTCTTTGGATACGGTTGTCTAACATTTGCATAGCATTTTTTGTAAGCGGTTGGTACACATCTTTATCTTTCTTAGTGTATTGTTTTCTGTCCATGAGTACTGTGGTTCTTCCTTTGTCAGCTGGTAGAATGACGGTGTCGCCATGAGAGATGGCTAATAAACTCATGCAGAAATTTCATAAGCTCAATTCAGATTGAAATATGAACTGAATGTGCTGCTAATTAAGGCAATGTAAGCTTTGTAAATAAGCCATCCAGCTTAGAGAACATATGTACATCGTGGTGTGTAGTCTTTCCATCATAGACATGTTTCTCAAGGAAAGAGAGTATCTTATTATTGGATTTCCTCACAGTCAGTACAAAAACAGATCGGCCACTAACTGGGATGAGCAGATTGTAAAGGTACGGAACCACCACAGACGAGAAAGCGCCTTATAAATATAAACATTATTTTATACAGATGCAACTTTAAAAGACTCCATAATTACTTGAGAACCACAGAAATAAATGGGTGCATCTGGTTGGTTATCCCTTTTCAGCACTCTACATTTTCAGTACTTTCTATTACCTCACCTTCTTCATTACAAGTTGAGACTATTCTATTCCTGAATAAGTTTCAAATCCTTCACTCCAAATTTCCGAGATACATTTAAAAAGCCCATAACTTGTGAAGATTGTGGAAACCATGGCTGTTCGTAAAGGGACATTTAGGTGAAGATGAAAAACATTATTGCCGAATTTAATATTGACTTCCACAAGGTTTGTCTTATTTATTAACTGCTTCATACAGAAATGTGTTCCTGACTACCAAGTGTCATATCAATTTTAAGTGACAGTCAAGTCATATAATGTTAAATCTTCCGAGTTATATAAAAGTTACTCTAACTTCGGCGGTTGTGTTCCACTGAAGAAACCCAAGCCAGCAGGAAACAAACCCACTGATAATGCCACTGATATTAGCTCATTATCAACCCTGTAATCAATCAAATCTCTGCAAACTAACATGATGAAATATTTTCTTTTTATTGAGGTAGATTTCATACGAAAACTTTTACAGCACAATCGAAAATTAATTTATTTGTTCCCCTAATCGTGCAAAATGTTGGGAGATGTATTGATATACCCAACAATTTCTACAAAACAGACAGACATACATGCATTCATTTCAAAACTAGCCATCAGTACCCTCCCTATTCACCATTCCTTCCAACACAGTTCCATCAATTCACCAACAATTCATTCTCAACTGATTTAAATTCCACTCGATGTAGGCCAACGAAACAAATTCATTTATCTCATCTTCAAATTCAACAAACAAAATTTCATTCACTAAATTTCCGACTACTTGACATTCTACATTCTACTCAGTGTTGCCACTCTTTTTTTTGTTCCCCTTTTCAAAATTCACAAGTGTTGCCAAATGAAAAACGAAACATTCTTAATAATAAAACATTGGAAAATCAAATTTCTGTCAATTGACAAACTTGTAGTCAGCTGTGAGTAGGGGAAAGCTTTCTTCACAGTGGAATTTCAAAGTGATGAGTAGTTGTTCCACTCTCCACTCCAGTAGCTTCACTTCTCTCTCGCTCTCTCTCTCTCTCCCACTGTTTTCAATCGTTTGACTGCATACACTCTGAGAAAGACGGAGGGAGAGAGAGAATGAATAAGTAGTTTAGACATTTCGCCTATATATATTTTTTGTAACAGTATTATTCTTATTGCTTTTTTAGTGTATAAGTGAATGTCATGAAAAGATTTAAAACAGATATGAGAATATGATACGGTTCAAAGAAGACTTTGGTTAACAAATCGCATTGATTATTTTGTAAATATTTTATGCTCACACAAGGTTATGACTTGCACGCAAGGAAATTCACTTTTAAAAAAGTGTATTTTTTCCCTGGACGATGGCATTGCAATATTTGCTTTCGTTGAACTGTGTGTCTGTTGTCAAGCTAACCAGTATTTGCAATCTTTATTTTTAGTAATAAATTATATTACTTGAATTCCTCATGGTACATTTTAAAAAAGCCTAACAACCTTGTGACAAAGTTAGAGGATTATTTGTAGATATAGAGAGGCAGACTACATCATGTTAGAATTTGTCGATGTAGAATAATATAATCGTATCTGAATTTTGTTTAAATCAAAAAAGACGTAAAGGTGATCTTCTGCATGAAAACTCAGTTACGCATAACGAGAAAATTGCTTGATTTTGCTGTAATGAGTACGCGTAAATTCGTTATAATGAAGAGAACCTAAATAGGATTTCACTACTAATAGCAAATATTAGTATGACTCTCATGGGATTAATCAGTTTTCACCTATTTGTTGTTCATTGCTTTAACTTTATGCCAAACTGAGAGAAAATATTAACGAATAAATAAAATGTTCACTTTATCTCAACGAAAAACAATTGACGCCATAATAGATACAGCCTTTTATTGACTGTTTGTAAAATGCTCAAAAGCTGCAATATTCTGAATTATAAAGTTTAATGTTAAGAAATCGACGAAATATAAGGATGCAGTCCACTTTATTAGGAATACAATTTGAAAAATACCGAACTACAATGTAGTCCTCGGCTGAATTCAGACACCCGTGTATTAAATCAATTTGAAACCGCTAGCATTAATTCAATAGCTGTGTTTCATCAACTAATTTCTCCTCAGTAGCGTGCAGCCATGGTTTCTCAGCAAAAGAGCATAAACTTCAGTTGCATTCAAATAAACCCATCAAAAATGAAAAGAAATCAGAAATCTTTTAGTCTTATCAGTCCTTTGAAAGTGTAATGTATAATTCTCGCTAGTTTTCTAGCCGGTCCCAAGCCCGTATAAAGAGGGAGGGTTGGGGCATGGTGCCAGCAACTCCACCCCCAAAACTTAACCAAACCGTTACAGAAACTTCAATGCTCCAATATATTAAAAATTCTAAAAATTTGAACAGTTACCTTATTTTTCGCTGGAATCGGGGAAGTGAAATGATGCAGGCTGGTGAAAGCCTTCAGGAAGCCAGTCAGCCGATGTGCCTTCTTTCGATGAAAGCGAAAATAAGGATGGATACGTGGAATGTACGTACAGTGTACGAAACTGGATAGGCTGCCCAGGTAGCAGCAGAAATGAGAAGATACAGAATAGAAGTGCTGCGAATCTGCAAGAGCAGATGGAACGGAACTGGGAGGTGCCAACTGGAGAGACAATAATCTACTCCGGTCACCCAGAGGAAAACCACGAGCACACCGAGGGAGTGACCATCATGATGTCACCAACAGCAGCCAAAGCTCTCATGCAGTGGGAACCAATCTCCTCCAGAATAATGACAGCCAGTTTCAACTCGAAAGGAAGGAAGGTTACAATCATTCAACGCTATGCGCCTACAAACGTCTCAGAACAAGAAAAGAAGGAGGTGTTCTACAGACAACTACAAACAGTAATGGACAACGTCCCAAATGGCGACATCAAAATCCTGATGGGTGACATGAATGCGAAGCTGGGAGGAGACAACACAGGAAGAGAACTCTCCATGGGTCAAGAGGCCCTCGGTGAAACGAACGACAATGGTGAACTCTTCTCATACTTCTGCGCCTTCAATGATTTGGTCATTGGCGGCAGCGTTTTCAAACACAAGGATATACACAAGACGCCATGGATTTCACCTAATGGAAACACCAAGAACCAAACAGACTTCATCTAAATTTCAAGGAAGTGGAGACGGAGCTTACTGGACACAAGGTCGAGGAGAGAAGCAGATGTGGGTTCAGACCACTATCTAGTAGAAGGGACTTTCAAGGTGAAGCTAAAAGCCTCGAGGATAGCTGGGGATAGGCCACAATGCAAGTTCAACACTCAAAAACTGAAGGACACAACCAAAAAGGACACTTTCACTGAAACTGTCAGAGCAAAGCAAGAAACACTACGCAACATCATTGAAGAATCATGTGTGGAAGAACATTGGAAGTCTCTGAAGGCGATTCTCAACGAAACGTGTTCAACGGTTCTAGGAAGAAAGAAGAGACAAGACAAGGAATGGCTCTCAACGGACACTTGGAAATTAATAGAGGAGAGGAGAATGGTGATAGAGAAAATGATTCAATGCAAGGACGGACAGGAGAAGGAGACGCTGAGCTCAACTTACACAGCACTGTACAAAGAAAAGAAGAAGAGTGCAAGGAAGGACGAAAGACAATTCTACGACAATCTGGCAACTAAAGCTGAGAAAGCAGCATGTAAAAGGGACCTAAAGACACTATATCAGATAACCAAGTCTCTATCCGGGAAGAGATCAACACAAGTGAAACCTAAAAAAGACAGGCAAGGGAACCCAATTACCAAGGAAGAAAGACAGACTGAACAAAGGACGGATCACTTCAAAGGACTCTTGAACCGACCATCACCTGCAACTCGTCCAGAAATACCAACAACAGCACGTACACAACTGCAAGTTGACACCAGTACTCCAACGAGAGCTGAAGTCTTGAATGCAGTCAGGCTTCTGAAAGCTGGAAAATCAGCTGGACCAGATGGAGCACCGCTGAAGCACTGAAAGCGGACCCAGAGACTACAGCAGACATGCTGACTCCATTATTCCAAAAGGTCTGGAAGGAGGGAAGGGTGCGTACTGACTGGAGGAAAGGTCACCTCGTGGAACTACCAAAGAAGAGCGACTTAGGCCTCACTCTGCAAGAACTGGGTGGGAATCATGCTCCTGTCGACGCCAATTAAAATCCTGAGTCGCATCATCCTGCAGAGAATGAAGGACGCATTGGATGCAGAACTCCGACCAGAACAGGCTGGATTCAAGAAAGTCAGGCAAATCATGTACTGACCAAATTGCAGCTCTACGCATCATCATCACAGAACAAAGCATGGAATGGCAATCAAACCTCTACCTCAACTTTATAGACTTCGAGAAGGCCTTCGACAGACAGCGTTGACCGCGAAGTAATTTGAAAACTACTCGAGCACTACGGCGTACTCCAAATATTCATCAACCTTATTCAACAGATGTACGACAACGGGACACGTCAAGTGATCCACAACGGAAAACTCAGTGAGGCGTTTGGAGTAAACACAGGAGTCAGACAAGAGTGCTGGCTTATTATCACCCATGATATTCCTAATTGTGGTGGACTGACTGGATTATGCGTCAGACAGTGACAGGGAAACGAGAAGACAGGAATATCCTGGACCGACGTGAAGAGCCTAGAAGACCTGGATTTCGCGCGGCGATGATTTATGTTTGATGTCACTGTCACAAAATCGAAGACTTGCAAGCGAAAACCGACAAACTGGTTGAAGAAGCAGCCGGCGAAGACAGGACTCCAGGTAAACATAGACAAGACGGAGGTCATGAAAATAACCAGCCAACCAACCAACAACAACAACAACAGCAGAAACATCCAGCGCCAATCACCATCAACGGGAGGGATTTGAAAGAGATTACTTCATTCACTTATCCAGCATTGAGCATTGTCTCAACTACAGGAAGTCGGAACGGACGAGGATGTCAAATCGAGCGAGAATCGGGAAGGCGAGCGAGAAACACATTCATCAACCTGAAACAACCAATCTGGAAATCTTCGTCACTCAGCCAGCATCAAGAGCAAAATTCAGTCTGATTTTCAATACAAACGTCAAGTCAGTCAGTTCTTCTATACGGAACGGATGAGAAACTTGGTGGGCGGGTCACAAAGAATATTTCCAACAGCCTGTTGCAGACGCTACCTTTATCAACCAAGAACTGTCTTCGCTGGATCTATACTGAAGATCAGATGGCCGGCCGGGCCGGGCCGGAAAGACTCACCAACAAGAAACTATGGCTGGGAACAAACAAACAAAGCAAGAACCAATCGCCAACCAACAAATATGCAGGAGAAAGTGGATGGTGATGGATTGGACACTCGCTCGCTGAGGAGGCCGCTGGGTGACATCGCGAACGCGTCAGGCCATTGCTCGAGGGGAACCAGGCCGAAAGGGAAGAGTCCGAGTGTGACGTCAGTGCGAGGATGACATGGAGGAGGTCGTGTGAAGAAGTGTTGGAAGAGTATGGACTAACATGGATGCAGGTGAAAGGTACAGGAGAAGGAAGACAGAAGCAAGTGTGGACGTGACGTTGAAGCCCCATGTTCCACTAGGAACCCAAGGGAATATTAATAATTTTGAAATTTATGAATATAGCTTCTCCTCCTAACATCCATATCATGCGGTGTTTAATGACCATTGTGTTGAGCTTTATTCATCCAGTCACTGTTTGACTCATAATCATCTACACCAATATTATCGCACTTTATTATATCCAGTTGGTGTCAAATTTAACACGCACACACACAGAAGAAAACCAACTATCATTACCTATCACAATATATATACATATACATCATCAAAAAGAGAATTTTGTTCGCTGAAAGCAGAATTTATTTAAGCACTAAAGTACCGATACTATTGATTCCAACACTGTCTTACCAGTTGAAAAGGATCAGGCACAGATAGACAGAATATACAGTATATGCGGGGACTAGCTATGTAGCATACTACTGACAGTATGATACAAACGCTTCATATAGTCTGTCTACACGATTAAAATACAAAATTCTTTATTCAAGTATTGGTTTGTAGGGATTTGGTTGACTGGTTACAGGATTTTAACATAAGCTGACATCGGTTAGAGAACCATTGAAAAACCTGTGAGTACTGGACAGCTGTTTTTTCCTGGTTTGGGACTCTTCTGATGTGAGGACAAATACTCGCCGGAGACATTAGCTAGCGGTTGCGCTATATCGTGAATTGGCAGAAGTTAGAATTCATGAGCCATTGGATAGGGTCCCAGTGACTTAATGGTCTACGAGCTCTCCTTGTAACTAGAAGGTCTTTGGTTCGGACCTCGGTGGGTGCGTACTACTGAAGAGTCTCAAAACAGGACGAAACAGCTGTCAAATCGTTCTCTAACCGATGCCAGCTCATGGTGAAATCGTGTAACTAAAAATTCTTTATCTTCAGTACTGGTAGAAAAAGATTACGGATAGCATTGAATAGGTCTTTTCGCCTCACATTCCCTAATGTTTCCCTGGTAGTATCCAAATACACCGAATCCATATGTCTCCTGCTATTTTAACTGTTGTTTGAACCATGGATGATCTTACACAAGTTACGACCCAGCTCATCAGCTTCATTGGATTCTTCAGATCATGAATCTCACCTTCATAAGAAGATATTACAATTGGCGTTATGCAAACAGTGAATAAAAACATACACTTTGACATGTTACTAATAACTCTTTTTCGAATGTGAATTAAAACACCATTTCTTCGCCTTGGTGACAATGAGGACATAAAAATGTCGTTTGCTCAGTAACCCTTCTAAATTAAGAACCAGATTGAGTTTCAACTGTTCTGCTTTGATCAGTGTTTTTATAATAAAAAAGCAGGATTTTGAAGGCAAATCTCAGGCCAGCACTGCCATTAAAATTACTTTCTACTCTGGTACTGCAAAAGAAAATATTGAGATTTCATTAACAAACCTGGCCGTTTGATTACTGAATCCTGAAAACTATAAAATCAGCAATAAGAGTTTCTTCAGTGACTTAGATGAATTCACCCAGAATTACCTAATGGAATTTCTTTAAATCTGAATATTTAATCGATAATGGTAAATAAGAATCCAAAGCGCTTCGAATACTTTTATAAAGCAGAGATTCTAAGAAGGGTTATTATAAAACAAATGTTGTTTTAAAACTTCAAATAGTCAATAAGAATGAATTTTTCAATGTTCATTTTCTGAAATTTTTTATTTTGATGCCACACCGTTTTTGTGGCACAAGTATGGAATTTTCAGCATGTGATATCGGTAGCCTAAATTTTGCAGGCCGACCATAGATATCGAGTATGCGTCGGCAGGGGATCGAACCCGGACCATGTGCATGGACGGCGAAAGTCCGAACCACTGTGCTACCGACGCATATTTGTGAATTCATATCACGAAAAAACTATTCAAACTGCACTTATTTTCTGGATTCAGAGTTTCAAAGTGCATCATATGAGAAGTTTGTTTAACATAATCTGATGCTGATAGCCAGAGGTTTGCATGAATGATTTTAAAACACTTGAAACCTAGTATTGTTTGAATAATATCACTAAGAATTTTTGTTTTTTTAAATTATTTTTTATTCCTTTAAGATCCCAGTGGTACATAGGGCTTCAAGCTACAGGCTTGAAGTTTCGGGAGCACTGGTCTTTATTTTTACTTGATGGAGTTGCTAGCCTCATGTCCATCCTTCCCCATTTACAAGTTCTATTACTGGCTTAACCAGGTAAAGAAGTGAGTCAGCCAGAGATTGAACCCCAAACCACATGCATGGTCGGCGAGTATTATACCGCTGTGCCACCAGCGCACTTAAAACTCATTATAGCCACATGCAGTTTTTTAGAAAACAGTTGTAAAAATGAAGGAAAACACGGTGAGGCAATAACTCATCGAAGAAGACACTGCTAAGTGGTTGCGCTATGTCATTAATTGGAAGGAGTTATAATTCATAACTCATTGGAACAGGTCCCAGTGGCTTAATCATCTGTGAGCTCCTTAGCCTTGTAACCAGAAGGTCCTGGGTCCGAACTCTGGCGGTGGGTGTGTACTGGTGGAGGGTCCCGAACTACGACTAAATAGCTGTCCAGTGCTTCCAGCTGCTTTTCTAATGGTTCTCTAACTGATATCAGCTCGTGACGAAATCCTCCAACCAATCAAAAACATGGAAGTTTTCTTCAAATTCAATATTATAATTCATAAATGAAAATTTAATTGGGACTTCTGATGTAAGCAGCCATCCAGCTTCGTATACACCACTTTTTCCTTAAAGAATTTCGAATTTGAACTTACTGGCATTTTTATTGTTCCATCTATTATTATTCTCATTATTATAATCGCATAAGAAAATCATTTAAGCTATTTATATGAAATACATATTTTGATGCAGGCTTTTACGTTTTATCTTCGTTAGGCATAAAGATAAGAAATATTGTTCAATTCGTGATATTTCATAAATATTCCTGTCCATCAAAATGGAACTTCATTCATTGATGTTGTTGTTAACTTTATTGACAAAAACAAAAACAAACAAATTTATTAATTATGCATCATTGTTCTTTGGAATACTGAGTAACTTGTTTTTCTGCGTTTATGTGAATGAATGGGTTTTTAGTTTTCCTGACAAACTAATGAAATATTTTTTCGTGTGTTTCCAACGAGTCTATGTAGCATAATAAATTCCTGTGGTGCATTCCACTTTATGAGTGGCACATACACAACTGTCGTATTCAGAGGATATGAATTATAACTCGAGAAGCTGAGTAACAAATATTACTGAAACATAAGAGCTTTAAGTGGCGGATCCTATTCCAGAGCCATTTTTATCTATTCCAGGTTACATACCGTTGAGAACAGAAAGGATTTTTAGTTTTTCATGTATTATAGCATCCTTATATCAATTACCAATAAGTTAAGACGGAAAACGAAGTTTAGCCACAGCTATCCTAACTTAAATCAAAAATTATTCTCTCTTTGACCAGGATGAATTCCAACACATAGCGACCTACGTTTTTCTTTCATTTTCACTTAAATCTAATTAAATTATTTTTTTAAAAACCGCCATACACTAAGTGGACAGAATATTCTAATTCAGTAAATCTATGTCAACAACAATCATATATTTTAATCCATAGGATATATTAAGATAAATTTAGTATTTTATTTTGAAGAAATAGTCTGTCGATGTTTTACTGCTTATTAGTTTCAACATCACTGGTTTTGTAATTAAATTTATAATCTGAACAGTATCAGAGCGTTTTGTACAGTGAAATCAAGGGATGAGATGTGATTTCCACTTTTTTGTTGAATAAAAGGTTACTAGCACAAGATACTTAAATAAATATTGTAATGAAAATGACTGATTTTATAGTTTATAGTCAGTGAAGAATTATTAATAAGTTATATTTGTCACGAAAATGCTTGTAGAACAAAGCATTATGTGTTTAACAAAAATTATCAGTACTTAAAGTTCATTAAGTGAATAAAATCAAGTACTTAAAATAAATTTCAAGTTTTTTATACCCGAAGCAATAATTATAATAATACACTAAAAAGTTGAGACAGTCTGGAATCACTCAACCTCTACTATTATAGCTTATTAACTCTCTCATCTTATCTGTTGTACTTTATTGCTCTCCCTTTTAGTCTATCCTGGGTTACTCAAGAAGAATCACGTCCTATCATGCAGAGTTTTAAAGGCTCTCAGTAGGGGAAGTTTTTTTGTTAATTTATGTTCCCAGTGGTAAATAGGGCTTCAAGCTAGAGGGTTGAAGTTTCAGTAGCAGTGGTATTTATTTCTACGGGATGGGTTCACTAGCCTCATGCCCAACCTATCTCAACTTCATTACTTTGAAAAGGCCTTCGACAGCGTCGATCGAGAGGTCATTTGGCAACTACTTCGCTACTACGGGGTCCCATCGACAATTATACATCTCATCCAACAGTTATACGACAATGCTGCACTGCATGCCAAGTAATCCACAACGGGAAACTTACGGGAGCCTTCGGAGTGAGGACGGGAGTGAGGCAAGGCTGTCTACTATCGCCAATGATCTTCCAGATTGCAGTAGATTGGATAATGCCATAGACAACGACAACCAACGAGGAAACGGGCATAAAATGGACGCACACAAAAGACTTGGATGATCTGGACTTCGCCGATGATATATGTCTGATTTCCACAAACAAACTGAAAGATATCCAAATGAAAAGCAACAAGTTGGCAGAAGAAGCATACAGAGAAGATAGGACTACAGATGGACATAGATAAAACAGAGGTGATGAAGATTCCTGGCCAACATCAACAGCAACAACAACAACAGACAACAATCAGCCAGCATAAATGGGAGGAACCTGATAGAAACAACCTCCTTTACCTACCTACCTACCTACCTACCTACCTACCTACCTACCTACCTACCTACCTACCTACCTACCTACCTACCTACCTACCTACCTACCTACCTACCTACCTACCTACCTACCTACCTACCTACCTACCTACCTACCTACCTACCTACCTACCTACCTACCTACCTACCTACCTACCTACCTACCTACCTACCTACCTACCTACCTACCTACCTACCTACCTACCTACCTACCTACCTACCTACCTACCTACCTACCTACCTACCTACCTACCTACCTACCTACCTACCTACCTACCTACCTTCCTACCTACCTGGGGAGCATCCTTTCAACTACAGGCGGGCGGAACTGACGAGGATATCAAAGCCAGAATCGGAAAAGAAAGACAAGCTTTCATTACTCCCAAGTCTGTGTGGAGGTCAACAGCACTCACCATCAAAAATAACATCCGGATTTTCAACTCCAATGTGAAGTCAGTCAGTGCTAATTGCTATACTGATCAGAGACTTGGCCAGCGCGTCATAAAGAGCATCTCAAACAAACTACAGACCTTCATCAACAGTTGTCTTCGCTCAACACTCAAGATCAGATGGCCGGCCAGAAAAGATTAGCAACAGGGATCTCTGGCAATGAGCAAACCAACCAGGAACCGATTGTGAAACAAATAGGCAGGAAGAAATGGAGATGGATTGGCTGGCCATACTCTGAGGAAACACGCCATCAAGTGACATCACTAGACAAGCCACTGCTCGAGTGGAACCCGAATGGGAAGCGGCGAGTTGGTCGTCAATGTGAGGGTGACTTGGAGGAGGTCGTGCGAGGAGGAGATGAAAGCATGTGGGCAGACTTGGAGCGGGGTGAAAATGTTGGAGGAAAACCGAAGACAATGGAGACGCGCGGCCGAAGCTCTATGTTCCTCTAGGAACTAAAGGATAAAATAATAATGCCCAACCTTCACTTTTTACCAGTCTTATTACTGGCTTAGCGAGGTAAAGGAGTGCGTCGGCCGGGGATCGAACCTTGAACCACCTGCGTGGTTGGTGAGCATTCTCCCGCTATACCACCGACACAGTAGGGGAAGTAGCGTACCACTAAGTCGTTTCGTTGCTATTATAGTAGAGCGACACCTGCAATTATATGAGAAATGGTCTAAATTCATACTGTCTAACTCTCAACACCTGATTTATTCACCCAACTCTTCACTTCCTTACATCTCATCCGTTAGGACCAGAAGTCTTTTTAAAAGATTATATGCTCGTTCAGCTAAGTGAAAAAGCTCAAAGATATCATATTTAGGCCGCATCCTATGTGACAGGGATAATGTCAAGCGTGAAACTTATGACTTAACACGTTATTAGCAAAATACTTGGCTGTTTTATCCTCTTATATTTGTAATTTATGGTGACACTATTTCAACTAGCTCACAATTTTAGATTATTGTCATCATTTTAGAATTTTTGTACATCTTTGACTGTATTGTCACTGGTAATACCAAAAACTGCTTTTATCAATCCTATAATATTATTTTTTACTTTGTTTTTGCTGTTGTCAAGTGAGTTAAATGTAGTATTGTACTAAATAGTGAGAATTCCACAATGTATCATAAGAACTGTTATGGAATAAAGCAAATTTTCATAATTATTTCATCTGAAAATTATGTTCTAATACAAAACGGAATTATGAGTGTCATTTATTGCAAAATATTTACTTCCCGTGTAGTATCTTCAAGCAAATATTCATAGACAGTTTATCGTGTGACGCAGTGTCTTTCTGATTGAAACACAACGCAGTCCTCTATGATATTCTCTCCTTCTCTTCTTTAAGTGCACTGTGGTAGGTTTTAAGACAATTAAAAATTTTCTTGACTTCATCCAAGAGCATAATTCGAAGATTAGAAGAACGACAGCCAACAGAAAATAGTAGATGCGTTATGCTGAATGGAAATTTAGGCAACCCAGTAATTTAGGTAGGCCGCTTATGATTATTATCTCGTAAAAAATGTAAATCACTTAACCAAACTTACCATAGGTATCGGCATAAGTAAAGCGAAAACAAACTCTATTACAAGGTAAAACAATTTCTGTTACTCAGTTTTGTTTACCAGTGTTAATTTTTAATATTACTCTTTGTTTTTACACAGTTCTGAAATAAAATAGGAGAGTTTTTCTCAAGAAAATAAAAGGTAGCTCAATTTAAAAACAATCAATATCCAGAAGGAAGATTTTATCACTTCACCCTCACTCTTATTTGAATTGAGTACATACAGGAGCATGAAATGCCGGTGATACGATAACACGTACAGTACAGAATAGAACAAAAGTCGGCATATTTTTCCAAGAAGTAAGTCATATATTGTGTCACACTGCTTGACAGATAAGTAGAATGATCTAGACGAAAGCCTACCATTTAGGATAAAAGGTAGTCCCTTGGCAAGAGTAAAAAAGTATATAAAGCAATTTTAATGATGTAGTAAATGTAATATGAGTGTGCCTCGGTGGCATGGCGGTTATGACGCTCGCCGACTATGCACATGGTCCAGGGTTCGATCCCTGGCCACAGACGCGCTCCTTTACCTCTCTAAGCCAGAAATAATGCTGATAAAGAGGAAAGGTTGGGCATGCGGCTAGCAACCCCATCCTGTAAAATAAACAATGCGAGAGAAACTTCAAGTCACTAGCTTGAGGCCCTATGCTGCAATGGCATACGTGAAGGAAAAAAATGTAATATGAGATCTGGGGACATGGTGCACAAGATATAACTTCAACAAATACTAGAACTTCACCAAAAAAGGCAACATAACGTACAACTGCCTAGTAAATGAAGGCAAAACTGTGCTTGTTTCAAAACTACAAGATATTTATTCCGCTTTGCGAGTATAAAACTCCACAATGTTATTATAGTATTATAATATAAATAATGTGGGTTAGAAAGGTACAAAAACAGATTTTCTACTTAAAAAACGAATGCAAAATTAGTAGTTTGTAGAACTTTTTGAAAAAAAAACAATAATTACTATATGTCATGCTGAAAAATTATTCAAATAATAATACGTATGTAAAATCAAAAAAAGGTTAGGTAAGATTGTAACACATATCTTCTGAATAATTAATGAGATCTACTCACTACAGCCCTCTCAAAACACAATCATATTCTCATATCTGTTTTCACTTATACACTAAAAAAGCAATAAGAATAATACTGTTACAAAAAATATATATAAGCGAAATGTCTAAACTACTTATTCATTCTCTCTCTCCCTCCGTCTTTCTCAGAGTGTATGCAGTCAAACGATTGAAAACAGTGGGAGAGAGAGAGAGAGAGCGAGAGAGAAGTGAAGCTACTGGAGTGGAGAGTGGAACAACTACTCATCACTTTGAAATTCCACTGTGAAGAAAGCTTTCCCCTACTCACAGCTGACTACAAGTTTGTCAATTGACAGAAATTTGATTTTCCAATGTTTTATTATTAAGAATGTTTCGTTTTTCGTTTGGCAACACTTGTGAATTTTGAAAAGGGGAACAAAAAAAAGAGTGGCAACACTGAGTAGAATGTAGAATGTCAAGTAGTCGGAAATTTAGTGAATGAAATTTTGTTTGTTGAATTTGAAGATGAGATAAGTGAATTTGTTTCGTTGGCCTACATCGAGTGGAATTTAAATCAGTTGAGAATGAATTGTTGGTGAATTGATGGAATTGTGTTGGAAGGAATGGTGAATAGGGAGGGTACTGATGGCTAGTTTTGAAATGAATGCATGTATGTCTGTCTGTTTTCGTAATTGTTGGGTATATTTTCTGAATGACAGCAAAATCAATTTACTACGCTACCTTGAGACATTTACAGACATGGAGACGGTTTACATGCATCAACTTAGTTGAAATTGTTTCAGTGTGCTGTAAAACCTTGCGAAAGCATTTGTGCTTTTTAAAAGTAACCCATTTTTGCGTGACTAGAAATATTTAATTATTCTGCATTGTACAAATTAACTATGTCTGGTAACTGAGATTGAAGATGGTAATTAGGAATAGTGAGAGAGGACATCTGTTTTCAGTAAATTTTTCTTCAGGCTATACACTCGTAAATCCATTAATTTTCGTATGCAATAGCCAGTAGATGCAAGTTGGAATTATATCGGAGACTGTATTTTGGGACAAATGCAACAATACTTCGAAAGCTGAGCAGTTGTAAAGACATAACTGAGGCTACTGAACGCCAGATAACTAAGGCGCCAAAATACTCAGTTGAAAGAATTCTGATCTTAAGTCTACGCTTGATGAACTAAAACCCTCAGCCACGTATAAATCAAAACTTTGCATTTTACCAAAGGTTCACTGGCATGAAATGCTGTTACGTCTTATTCTAGATATGTATCAGCCCCTATCGTTCTACAGCAAAGTAGCTGGAAAAAGGCTTGGTAGCTCTACATCGTGAACTAGTTAAGTTTGGTGTAAAACACGCTTTCAGCTTTGTAGAAACTGTCACAAGCCTAAATTTAAACCGGGAGAAAAATGATGTCCCACCTCTTGAATCAGTTAATTACATCTTTGGCCAACTGACAGAACGAAACATAGTTATAGAAATCCCACTTGTTGGAATTTACAATGAATTTTCAGCTGATGTTCATTAATAATTCCTATAGACAAGTTGATATGGTTGAGATCGCTTGACCTCTAGGCCTTAAGCTAGGGGGTATTTTCCACTCAAAGACACGACGAAAGAGCTCAACTGTTGTTGCTAGTTTGTAGACGACACTGTCGTCGTTTGTGATATAAACCCTAATAAGCAAGAGCTTTGGAATTCTATCGCTAATGTTCAACCAGCCATTCGTTACAACTGTAAGGAAGAATAAAACATTAAATACCTTCTCTAGACATCTTCCTTACCAAGAAGACAGATGGATATCCGCAAAGGAACCTGTTTAGAAAAAAGAATTGGACGAGTCAGTACACCCATTTTCATAGCTTCACACCTCTGCAATACAAAAGGAACTTAGTTAAGTGCCTTAGTTATATAATGAGACGTATATATTCTGATGAACGCACTGTAGAAAAAATGTGTAAATTGAAACTTGCACTACAAGGAAATGGATAGCCAAAGTACTTCCTAAAAAGGTGGATATTGATAATCAAATTCACAAATCGCAAATTAGTTAGCAATTTACACATTTCCAGTGGCGAAATGTAGCTTCAGTCTCCCTTGGAAACTGAACTGTTCTGGTCACATTATGTGATCTACTTGACATCATAAATGATAATTGACCTACCTAGACAGGACTGCTAGCTGATATTACTGATATGTGAATACTCATCTCAATAAATTTTTAGTATGTCATTTTGTGCAGATAAATGTCGATAGTTACAGATAAGGGAACGATGGGTACTGTAGATAATAAACCTCTATATCTAAAGTTATGCTCCAAAGGAGAAATCGCAGCAGACATCCTAAAATTTTGACGTAATAGTACTCAGTTTCTCAGCTAAACTAGTACTGACACACTGAGTTTATAAGCGTTATATATATATATATATATAAAAGCGTTGTTTTCTGAGCACTGTTCACTAATTTCAGAAACTCCTATCACCTGATATCACGTAAAATTTGAAAGTATGTTAAAACTCTTCTGTATATTATTATTATTATATCCTGTAGTTCCTAGAGGAACATAGAGCTTCGGCCGCGCGTCTCCATTGTCTTCGGTTTTCCTCCAACATTTTCACCCCGCTCCAAGTCTGCCCACATGCTTTCATCTCCTCCTCGCACGACCTCCTCCAAGTCACCCTCACATTGACGACCAACTCGCCGCTTCCCATTCGGGTTCCACTCGAGCAGTGGCTTGTCTAGTGATGTTACTTGATGGTTGGTTTCCTCAGAGTATGGTCAATCCACCTGCATTTCTTCCTGCCGTTTTGTTGCACAATCGGTTCCTGCTGGGTTGGTTCGCTCATTGCCAGAGATCCCTCACTATTGCTGATCTTTTCTGGCCGGCTATCTGATCTTGAGTAGTTTTGGGCGGAGATGACTGTTAATGAAGGTCTGAAGTTTGTTTGAGATGCTCTTTATGACGCGCTGGCCAAGTCTCTTATCCGTAAAGTAGCACTGACTGACTTCACATTGGAGTTGAAAATCCGGATGTTATTTTTGATGGTGAGTGCTGTTGACCTCCACACAGACTTGGGAGTAATGAAAGCTTGTCTTTCTTTTCCGATTCTGGCTTTGATATCCTCGTCAGTTCCGCCCGCCTGTAGTTGAAAGGATGCTTCCTAGGTAGGTAGGTAAAGGAGGTTGTTTCTTTCAGGTTCCTCCCATTTCTGCTAGCTGATTGTTGTCTGTTGTTTTTGTTGTTGCTGTTAAAGCTCTTTTGTACATAAACGTAATATTTTATTTAGAGTGTAAGAAACTGATGAAAAGCCAACGAAATAATTGATGGCACCATATTATTCTGCAAAACTGTTGTTTTTCTTTATTCAAATTCATAAAAGGGAATGAATGTATGGAGGCCTCGCCGATGTCCACCTATCAGATTAACTGCTAATGTGGGGCTAGTTACACTGACCGTACTCTGAGGGCTTTATCCATGCGAGCGAGTGAATATATACATGTATGGTTGAGTTTGATTGAGATGTTTACTTCATGCATATTTCGATTTCATGAACTTTCTTATTATGTCTCTGACCTTAGGTTGATGCAATACTTTTCAAACTTCTTGTTATATCTACACATTCCTGTTCATTCTACTTCACTAGATTCATCATTCAGCCACTGGGACCTGATTCATCGGCCAGTTCATGAATTCTAACTTCTATCAGTTCGTGATTTACCTTGCCCACTAACCAATGTCACCACTGGGAAATACATCCTCACAAGTGACTGGTTGGACCTCATCAATCACGATGTCTCACCAGAACCCCAGGAAACACTGTTCTGTAGCAAGTCATTAGCGAGCATCAAATTAATTTACCTGGGTTCGAACCCCAATGGGTGCGTAATGCCAATGGTTCTCAAAACTACGTGAAACAGATGTCCAGTACTCCATGTTTTTCAATGGTTCTCTAACTTATATCGATCCGTGGTCAACTCGTAAAAAGCAAATCTAATCCTTACAAACCAACTCTTGAAAATAAATCGGATGCTCGCTAGTGACTTATTGTAGTACAGAGTTTCCTGGAGTTCTAGTGAGAAGTCGTGACCACTGAGGTCCAACTAGTCAAGTGTGAGGATGGATGTTGACATTGGTTGGCGGTTGCACTAAATCAAAAGTTGGCAGAAGTTAGAGTTCATGGGCTGGCCAGTGAATTGGGTCCCAGTGGCTGAATGGTGTGCAGGCTTACCTTGTAACCGGAAGGTCCTGGGTTCGAACTCCAGTGGGTGTGTACTGCAGATGATTCTCAAAACTAAAATTGATTATTATCTGGTAGTAATCATTCAATAACATTACATTTACGTTTTCACCACATCATCGTTATTACTTCATCATCACCATTATTACTGTTATTTGTCACCTTTAAACTTACGTACAATCTATTCCGTTTATCGGTAAACGGCATTGTTTTTTCTTTTGTTCTTTTTATTGCATTGTCACTAGTATTTCCACTTGATTTGATTTTATATTCACTTCTTATTGGAAAATATTATTCGTGTAAATGTCCTATTTTAATTATATTTTGGTAATCAGAAAATTTCATGCAATATTGTATTACATGCTAAAAAAATCCATATATGTTCCAAAAGTACTGTTTTGGAATAAAGCTATTATTATTATTATTAGTGTGATTATGTTGTCTCACACACACCACTGACTACACTCACCCTTTAGATGTGTACTTTTGTAGACTATATATTTCACTGAATTATTCTACCTCATATTACTTCATGTTCTTATTGACTAGACATATATTAAATGATTATTATTCAACAATACACTTTCTGATATAATTCCAACTTGCCTCTACTGGCATGCTAAAATTAATGTATTTATGATTGCAAAGCCTGAAGAAGAATTTACTGAAAGCAATTGTTGTCTGTAATTATTTCTTTTCTAAATAATTTATGAATATATTTGGTTATTAATTTGTTAGATTGTGACTAGCAGTGGAATCCAGGGTGGGTATTTTGTCCCATTTGGGACTCGTTAACCGGATGTACCTGCATTAACCAATAAGCAGTAGTGTTCCCATTAAGGCTCAAACCCAGTAGCCATCATTTCAGACGCCAAGGCGTTATCCACTAGACCCCTTTGGCCACAAGAGTCACCACCTCTTGCTTGGCAGGTGTCAGTTATCATTTAATTTTAATTCAGTTCTTATTTTCCTCTTGATTGATTGAACATTTCAGTATTGGTCAGTTTTTTGCCGAAACGCATGAGAAATAATGATACCTCTTATCTACACCAAAATGTTGTAGTTTGAGTAGATTTTTATGATATTCATTATAATAGAGGTTTTCTGTATTTCCCAATGAATGAAAAAACAAAACGAGATTGTTTTTACTGACGTTTCGCTATTTAATGCTAATAGCTTTCTCAAAGTATTATTAAACCGGAATTTACAAAATCTCAGCATATATATAACAAAGAATTAGGGGGTGAGAAAAAAAATATAGACTTAGTTCAACTTAAAAGGACATATTGAAAGTCAAAATAACAATGAAGATCAATATGTCCTTTTAAGTTGAACTAAGTCTATATTTTTTTCTCACCCCCTAATTCTTTGTTATATATATGCTGAGATTTTGTAAATACCGGTTTAATAATACTTTGAGAAAGCTATTAGCATTAAATAGCGAAACGTCAGTAAAAACAATCTCGTTTTGTTTTTTCATTCATTGGGAAATACAAAAAACCTCTATTATAATGAATATCATATACCCAATGCCCAAATTTTTTCAAACCGTTAAAAGTGAACTTGGTTTGGATATATATAGATTTTTATGAATTGAGAAACTGCCTAGAACGCATGTTCTTTTATGGACAATAGTGGATTTCAAAAACTGTCACTAAATTATAGGCTGTTTGGATACAAGTCACAAGTACTAAAACTTTACGAAATCTTGGAAAATCGGAGTACGAAGTGAAGGATTCGAACATGTTTGAGGGAAAAATAGTCTCGTCTGGTATTGAAGAGGATGAGCGGATAAGACACATTGACATTTACACATTGATCATAAATGGTCTCTAAAGCGGCAGCCTACTTAAAACTTGGGCTACCAAAAAACTTCCACCTCTCTACTGCATATATTTCCTCTTTTACACTTTGTCTTAATCGATTAAAATATGACTTCCAGTGCTTCTGATTCGCAAGTTCTTACTAAACTTGGGGAAACGCCTGATTGTGGATGGCAACGTCTTCCAATACGTTAGATAACTTTTTGATGTGGTTGTGTTCTCTGAGCTAGAATGTGAGATAACTGTTCTTCAGTTACTTCCTTGGGTTTCAAAATGTACTTCTGAACATCTTAGGACCGGCTTTCGACTAGATATTGTGGATTTCTTGAAGGGGATAAGGCATATATATCATAATGGAATGGTGTGTGCTTCAGCTCAGAGACCATTGTGTCACGGGATATACTGTCAATTAATATCTTGAAGTTATTATACGAAGGTGAAAATCATGCAATAAGCTCCGCTGTAAATTCTGTACATTACATAAATACTGTCCAGAATAAAGATATTATTTTCAAGGATTGGTTTTGTAGGGATTTTGTTTGATTGTATGGAGGATTTCACCAAACAGAATCCCTACAAAACCAATCCTTGAAAATTAATCTGATGCTCACTAGCGACTGGCCCTATTCAGGCAGTTAACCTGGGGTTCTAGTGGAAAGCCGTGACCAGTAGGGTACAGCAGGTCGAAGATGAGGCAGTAACTCATCGAAGAAGACACTGCGAAGTGGATGCGCTATGTCGTGAACTGGGAGAAGTTAGAATTCAAGAACCACTGGATCAGGTTCCAGTGGCTCAATGGTCTACGAGCTCGCCTTGTAACCGTAAGGTCCTGGGTTCGAACCCCGGTGGGTGCGAACAGATGAAGAGTCCCAAACTAGGACGAAACAGCTGTATAGTACTCCCAGATTTTCCATCTCTAACTGATGTCAGCTCATGGTGAAATCCTCCATACAATCAAAGATGTTATTATTAAAGGTACTTTACATGTTATTTATAATTTACTAAAAAGGCACAAATAAATTGACACTCCTACTGGTCGTCTAGGTATTAGCACAACTCATCCATTTCTTTGAAACTGTCAACGCACATTTCTGTTTCCAACCGGAGGAGACTCCATCCTCGATGATGGCTTTCTACCATGTGCTTATGTATCATCAGCAGCCAATCTATTTTTGCATTCATTGTAAACAAATACAATAATAACCCGCTTTGTTCTCCCAAGTGATATGGCTGTGCTGCGTAGACTGCATATCTTTTGTAATTACACTTTAGTTCAGGTGTCTTTACGATGGCTTAACCAGGTATAGGAAGGTATTTCAGGAATCGTCTAGTCAACTGAGAACAAGATAAAATTAAAGTTGAGTATTTTGAGACAATGAGAACATTCGAATTTGTAATTTGATGATTACTTTCCACACTTTTTAACCAACGAAATAATGCTATCTACGAATTCCATATGGAAAGTCAAGTGTATGTATTATGAGTGCTTCAAAAGAGAAGAAATTTTGAAACTGATTCGGGGAACATTGGATCGATTAGTTACCAAATAACTTACATGTGAATTTATTTGGAAAGTTTAAGATGGATACAAATTTCTCACTGACACTGAAGAAAATGCTCATTATGAAAGACTGTATGAATGTATGTAGATAGAATCACTCGCATTCATTAATCGAACACACTGCGGTCTATCTCAGTAAAAATTAAGCCTAATACACGGATATAAAAATAACAGAACTTTGTTTATTGCAAAAAGCTGTCACAGTTGTGACGCCGTGTATTTCAAACAGGCGGGTGGCAACATTGCCTGAACACACTTTATTGTTCAGTAATCGACACCCTTCCTGTTCACTGGAACATTTAATCAATATGGAAACAGAGACCCTCTAAACTTAATATTTTTACTTCCAAAGGAGTCGTTTCATATACCATAGGCAGTTAAAACATTCTACAGACTAATCAGTTTTCACACATACTAAGACATCAGCAACATCCAGCGCCAATCACCATCAACGGGAGGGATTTGAAAGAGGTTACTTCATTCACTTATCCAGCATTGAGCATTGTCTCAACTACAGGAAGTCGGAACGGACGAGGATGTCAAATCGAGCGAGAATCGGGAAGGCGAGCGAGAAACACATTCATCAACCTGAAACAACCAATCTGGAAATCTTCGTCACTCAGCCAGCATCAAGAGCAAAATTCAGTCTGATTTTCAATACAAACGTCAAGTCAGTCAGTTCTTCTATACGGAACGGATGAGAAACTTGGTGGGTGGGTCACAAAGAATATTTACAACAGCCTGTTGCAGACACTACCTTTATCAACCAAGAACTGTCTTCGCTGGATCTATACTGAAGATCAGATGGCCGGCCGGGCCGGGCCGGAAAGAATCACCAACAAGAAACTACGGCTAGGAACAAACAAACAAAACAAGAACCAATCGCCAACCAACAAATATGCAGGAGAAAGTGGATGGTGATGGATTGGACACTCGCTCGCTGAGGAGGCCGCTGGGTGACATCGCGAACGCGTCAGGCCATTGCTCGAGTGGAACCAGGCTGAAAGGGAAGAGGCGAGTGGGACGTCAGTGCAAGGGTGGGTGACATGTAGGAGGTCGTGTGAAGAGGAGTTGGAAGAGTATGGACTAACATGGATGCAGGTGAAAGGTACAGCAGAAGGAAGACAGAAGCAAGTGTGGACGTGCAGTTGAAGCCCTATTTTCCACTAGGAACTAAAGGGAACAATAATAATAATAAGGTATCACAGTAAAACATGACTTAACAGCTTTTGACATTTTGTTGTAGACTAATTTAATGTTTATTTTCTGAAAAATTACAGTCGAATAACAACTTAAGACATGACAGAGTATTCGTGTAATTAGTTGGAATTTCGATTACACGAGTTAATTGTTATCCGATGAATTTAGTGGGTGAGTGACAGTGGAAAAATTCACATAATAAGCCTGTTCGATCATATGTTGTACAGATTATTTTAATTGAGCAATCATTATGATCATCATTTGAAAACAAACTTGTGTTTACCACATAATTATGAAATCATTATCAGTCATCATCTAACAGTAGAATTCAGGCATCATGGTAGAATATAATTCCATGTTAGATGCATTTATTTGACATGACACATAGTGATACAGTAATAATAACTAAATAATTTTTACAGTACAATTTTTAAATCAAGTTATCAATTCATGTAGACACATTGATGTGATAATAAACAACAAAGTGTACTCGAATCATGATCCAGTTATTAATCCTGTACCACTGTGTTTTACGTCTTATGAGCTTATCTCGTACGGAATCATGTATGCTGTACATAAATGAAGGCATGCAGGTACCAACAACTTACTTTCGAGGAGTAAATAATCTAAAACAGGCCACAAAGATTAATAAAGCAGGATTTAATGAATCCATCGAATTTCGGTACAACTCTTCAGCTGAATACTCTACATTCAGGGATATTTAAACTATTAGAAACACATTGGGAGATATAAGACCAGTAAGCAAATAAACTACATTGATATTTTGATTTGACACTAGTAACTAATGTGATGTGTCTAGTCCTATCATTGGTGCAGACTGAATTCTATCAGTCACTTTGTAATGTGGCCACCATTCTAGATAGCTCGACATCACGGTGCACGTTGATTTGATGATATTCGATGGCTAAAAGCGATCGGCAGGAATCCTTGGACCTAGGTCTCATGCTAGTCGGCACTCGTCAGCAAGGCGTATCTGCAGCCTTGAAGGAACTCATGTCCCTTCTGAGACTCGAACCCACGTCACCTAGTGCTACAGTCAGAGACGTTACCAGTGAACTAATCAGGCTCGCGATTGACCTGCTGTAGGACTGTAGTGGACTGTAGTAGCGGGTTCAAACCTCAGAAGGAACATGAGTTCCTTCAAGGTTTCAGATACGCCTTGTTGACGAGCGCCAACTGGCACGAAACCTAGGTCCAAAGCTTCCTGCCAATTGCCTCCAACTATCTAATATAAACTACATTGAATTAATCATTCAAGACGACGGGTGTGAATGTTTTTCAGATCATGTTCTAATAAATAAGGGGAAGGGAGTATGAGGGATTACACTTCAATTATATCACTTAGATAAGCCATTAGTCATCGGAGAAAGAACTTAAATATATCAAGAACTGAGTAATATTAATAATAATTACAATACTGAAACCAGTTAAGGCAATGGTACTGATAAAAGATAGTTTTAAATGAATCAGGAATAATAATAAGGGGTGGAATAAAGTATTAATAATAATAACAGTTGATAAGTAAAACGTAACACCATGGTAGATTCATAGTGACGACCATTTCCTTTTGTACACAGAGACCTAGTTTATAAACTCTAATTGCACAAGCCTCCACAGCTGCAAGCATCTTCCTGTTTCTTTGCCTGCTGAAAACACTGAATAAGTTGACAGAGTCAAAATCATGTTTATAAATAACATTTTAAGACGTAGCTATTCATACAAAGAATGACTTGTCTTAATGATACTTTCTTTAGGCTTTCATAAAAGTTCCCGTCAAACTGTAAGCTACTTAAGAGCATCACAAAGCACCAGTTAATCCACCTCAAGTAACTTCGCATATGTGGACATTTTTATGTAGACAATCAGTTATAAACCTTGTTGTGTGCAAAAATGTGTAGTTAAAAGGTCATATCTACTAAAAAGTGTGAATTTGTCAGCTTTTTCAGTCTATGCATGACTTAATTTGAACAACTATAGTATTATATCAAAACTTTTACGTTCAAAAGTGTCGTTTATGCATGGTGTTGCTAGTTATCTTATTTTAAGTAAAAATAAAATGACCAAATAGACATTGGACTTCTTTAGTTAACTTTTCAATAGGATTTGATTTAGGATATATCATGAAAACAGTTTTTTATCGTCATAATTTTAACAACCAATTTGTCATTACATTGCCATTACACTTGGGACTAACATACTGCAATGCCAAAAACAAATGTAGACACAACTGACACCTATGAGAAATCAGTCTTATCTTAAAATCTGTGTTTATTTTAGTGAGTGGTACAGGCTATATCTTAAGTGATACTATCAGTTCTCTCTCTTTCTCTATTTCCCTTCAAATAAACTCTTCATAAGTCTTATAGATACACTCAAAACAGGGAAGTATAACAAGTAACCACCTGTATATATATGAGCCAGAACTATCTCCCTATCCCAAATGAAAAAGCAAGTGTAAACATAAACCAAATAATACTTCACACTCATGCATATTTATTCTACAAAGTCATAGAAAAGCTTTTTTTCATTGTCAAGAATTTTCAGTAGACAATATCGTGTATGCTTTTCCAAAAAAAAGTATGCTACAAGATTGCTAGGATGAAAACTTGAATAATCTTTCACTTTTATCTATCTATTAAGTACTTGTGTAAACAAAACATTCCTTAATTTACATCTATTTTTCAAAATATCCTTATACAAAATTAGTCTGTGTATATAAAGATAAAGGGAAGTGATGCCATGGTTTATACAGAAGCTGTAATATCTCATTCAACATTTGTATTACACCGCAA
The DNA here is from genome assembly GCA_944472135.2 of Trichobilharzia regenti. NCBI lineage: Eukaryota > Metazoa > Platyhelminthes > Trematoda > Strigeidida > Schistosomatidae > Trichobilharzia > Trichobilharzia regenti. The sequence continues at coordinate 110,635,378 of OX235262.1, read as the reverse complement.
AAATTACCAAATGCATGTAGCAGTTAATGATATAGGTTAACAAGTGCTAATCAATGCATCGATTTCTCTGAACTAAAAAACCTTCAGGCTAACATGTTGAATTAATTTGTTACTTCCAGCTATGGTAAATTTTACAGAATTTACAACTCTACTTATCATGGTATAGCAATGTTCTGATATGTTTACTAAAACAAAATGCCTGATGTATTCATTGTAAATAAACACACCATTCATGCTTTTTTTAATTCCACTATCTTGCAGTCTTTTTTTAACTTAGACACTATGAAGTTCTCCAGAACAACTGATATTGTAGACTCCGACTTCACTCTTAATGTTTTAGGCCTTTATGATAATGTCACAGATAATATTTATTACCCTGCTCCAATAATTCACACACTAGAGATCATTTGAAGTACAGTATGGGCGATAAATTAAATAGGTAGTACCGTAAAACCTAGCTACTTTACCGTATAGGATGACAATTATACGTGACTGATTTGGCTTTTACACATGTACATTCAATGCCATTTAATAAAACCTCAGAAAATCAGAGTTCATTGCATAGCTTGCTAATAATTATGTTACGAACTTCAATTATATGAAAATACAGCTTTTGTTATTCGATACAAGTATTACAGTCAGTAGACAGTAATGACACGTGCATGTTCGAGAACATGCACCAAAACCCTCTTATCTGCTTGTTAAAGATTATGACATTGTGCACTAAGGATTTATTGTCTACAACTCTAGTAATCCACATAAATAACAAAAAACTTGTTGAGTTCATATTTCTGTGAATAGTTCTTTGGTAAAAATGTAAGTGTTCCTTGACTAATTACATTTTGACATTGGTTAGAGAACTATTGGAAAACCAGCTGGGAGTACTGGACATCTGTTTCGCCAGTCTGGCTTGTGACTCTTCATCAGTGCGCACCCACTACTAGGATTTGAATCCAGGACCTTCTGGTAACAAGGCTAGCGAGTTCATAGACCATTGACCCACCAGGACCCTATCCAATGGCCCATAGATTCTGACTTCTGCCATTCTGTGACGCAGTGCGACCACTAGGCAATGTCTTCTTCGACGAGTAACTGTCCTCACCTCTGACCTGCTGTACCCTACTGGTCGCGGCTTCCCACTAGAACCCCAGGTCACTGCCTGAACACGGCCAGTCACTAGTAAGCATCAGAACAATTTTCTACCACTTTTTGCAAGGATTTCGTTTGATTTGGTTGGAAGTTGGAATTCACGGACCATTGGATTGAGTCCAAGTGGCTTAATGATCTACGAGGTCGTCTTATACCCAGAACCTCAGTGGGTGCGTACTGATGAAGAGTCCCAGATAAGACTGACGAAACAACTGTCCAGTACTCCCAGCTGATTTTCCAGTGGTTCCCTAACCGATGTCGTCTCATGATGAAATACTCCAAGCTAATCAAACGAAATCCAAACAAACCAATACTTTATAATTAGATTCTGTTAAACTAAATGAAAAATTATTTACCATGGGTTTCTTCAGGTTAGGATTGGTTTGCCTAAACTGTATTGTGGATCAAAATCATCCATATTTGACGCTTTTTGAATCCTAAATAACCCTGACCACTTTTCACAATCAACGGAACTGAAATGCCTTCGATTTCACTTTTTAAAATGCCAAAAGTTACTGCAGGCTGTTGTAATTCTCAGATGTAACTACAAGTTTCACCAACATAGCATAATGAAACATACTAATGAAGTTTTATTAAATGCCTTATTATACATTTCCAGTATCACAATACAATAATAATGGTGTTCATCATATTTCGGATATCTATCAAACGTCTATATAGCACGCTATATGAAATGAAAAACTAACATTGGCCTAAAAATATATAAAATTAAAACGCAAAAAGAAAATGACAGCTAAATTTAAACTGAAGTCTAAGTATGGTTTAGGGAATGTCTAAAAAGTGAGTTTTCATGGCTTTGGAAACTTTATCTTTTTAAGTGGGGAAAATGATGTGTATGGCATGAGTCTTATTTTGATAGCGTTATTAGAAGACGGAGATTATCTGAAAAATGTGATGTATTAGCGCTATACATTTCGAACAATCTGATCACACATTTACTTGTCAAGTCAATATATATAGAAAGGCTAAATTAAACAAAGTGAGAGAAAAAGGAATTAAGAATAATTAACACAAACGTTTGGTAATCCAATCAAATAAGGATTACCAAGGTAGGTTAAGAGTAATAACAAACTGTTTTTGAATACACAAGGGGGGATTAAGTCTATGAATAGCTATAGCCTCAGCGTATTTCTGTAAACGCCCTTGACCGTTTTTATAGATAACTTTAAAGGCTGAGTTAACATCAATCTTATGGTTCATCTCGCTTAGATGTTTGGCTATAGACGAAGTTGGTTGTCTGACACCTGCATCTATTGACTTGTCACAATTCATCTGTTTTTCTAACCATCTTGGGATATGCTCTCCCACCCTCACGTGCAAAGCGCGATTACTCCTCCCTATGTATGTATTTCCCCACACACACACGAAAATTGGTAAATTGTGTGGGATGTGATATAATCACTTGTGCACATTTGAGATTAACAGTGAAGCAAATTTTTAGCTTTTTCCGCAATTACAAGATGGGCTGCATAGTAGGTTCTATGGATGATTCAATTTAACCTTTGTCTCACAATCCTACAGTTTATTTCCCCGTTATATGGTAATTTGATGAAAACCTTTTTCTTAGGGAAGGTATGGATTGTAGGTTTAGAGGCTAGTTGATGATTGATTAATTCCACGATGCATATTTAATACTCTGGTGAGCTACTGTATTTGTCTTATCCAAAATATTCTGAAATAACAGTTTCACTAGGAAACACGTCACATGGAATATGATAAACAATAATGAAATATGAAAATGAATTAGAAAACAACCCAGTAGACTGAAACATTTGAAACTATGATAAATGTCTTTCAAGTTAATGCACACGAGAAATAAGTTGGAAAGTAGATAAAGAACAGGGATTTTTCCTCAAAAATGATTTAGCACAAATCCAACTGCATTAGTGGCCTATTTGAGCAGCATAACTTGATTACAAAGTGAATAAAACAAATAAAAGAAATTGAAAATTTAAACATCATATTATTATCAAACAGCCAATGTTTATGAAAATCTGAGAATGGAACTGATTTTGCGCCTCGTTGACACCACAAACTCACTTTTATTCTCCCACTTTTTCTGTCAGTGAAGATAACGATTAGACCGAGTGTGACACGCAGCCACAGCCTTTTAAGTTAGTCTTTTGTTTTGATATTTTTGTTACTTAATTCATGCCGAAAATATTTCGAATAAAATTCAAATTTATACTGAGTAAAAATGTTTGTGAAAGACAGAATAAATATAATATAATAAAATAAAAACTATGTACAATTTTTACTTGTAAAAAATTAGAAAAATTTTCAAATTTCTGACTTTCTACCTACTTTTTAAAAAGAGATGTGATCAATAATTCTAATCCAACTGTTTCAAGAAAAAAAATTTTCCCATTAAACTGTTCAACATAATTTCGCATAACTTGTTTAAACATGTTACTGACGCTTATGCTCATGTGAATATATATTTATCCAGGTGAATATAACCATCACTGGCATATAATTTTTACAGTTTGACCATGGATTGATATCAGTTTGAGAACCATTGAAAACGAATAAAGTAGTGGACAGCTGTTTCCTCCTAGTTTGGGGCAGTACGCGCCCACAGGGTTTTGAACTTAAAAGGCAAGCTCACTGACCATTAGCCACTGGGACCCGATTCAGTGGCCAATTCATGAATTCTAAATTCTACCAATTCGTGATTTTAGCACGACTACCAACCGATTTCATCGGCAAGCGTTCGTCCTCACTCCTAACCGGATGGATCATACTGGTCATGGCTTATCATGAGGACTTCAGGAAACTTCGTCCTGTAGCCAATCATTAGGGAGCATTAAATTAATTTTCAGGAATTCAAGAATTGGTTTGTAGGGATTTGGTTGACTGGTTACAGGATTTCATCATGAGCTGACATTGGTTAGAAAACCATTAGAAAACCAGCTGGGAGTACTGGGCAGCTGTTTCGTCCTAGATTTGGGAATCATCGGCGGTACGCACCCACCACCAGGGTTCGAACCCGAGACCTTCTGGTTACAAGGTGAGCTAGCTCGTAGACCATTAAACCACTGGGACCCGATCCAATGTCCCGCGAATTTAGGAGCTGATGTGTAGGGTTTTGATTAATTTATCAAGTCGATTATGTAAAAATGACTCATTCTAAATCTTCAATTCTATTTATAAAATGCAATCTACTGTAATTTATGTACGTATTAATTTTCACTTAAGTGTAAGAAACGTTACGCCCGTTTCATATTAAAGAGTAGTATTTGGTTAAGCATTTATTCAGTGCAGAATATACGTCAACAGGTATTGCGTTAGCTATGGGAGTATCAGTAATAAAGTGTATCCACTTTCCGCACCGAAATAAAACCCACAGTAGATTTTCTAAAGAACCATTCATATCATTTAGCTTTTGATAAAACTGAAAGAAATGCGTATGGAATAAATGATAAAGATATCTTAGTTTTGTTTACACAAAGGAAAAAATGTGGAAGGCCGGAATTTCATTAATCAATAACTATATTACACTATGATTTTTTTATGAACTAGTGCACTTTTCAAGTTATAAGAAACTTTACACTTGCAGCAGTACTAGGTAAAATTTATCAAAAAGAATTTCGGTTAAGGAATAACAACTTTTACTTTTACATTTACCTTTTTTATTATTATTATTAATATTTCTGCATATGAAAGTGATACACTATCGTGCATCAAAACTTTTATGATTTATATTTTAGTGAAAGGTTAACATTTCTCTGATTTTTTTTCAACCTGTTAATGTAGTCTTTGGTATTCTAAAGAAACCATTTTTATTCCTTGATAATGTTATTTGTATGAGAGGTGGAGAAATTCTTACATATACATCATAAAAAGGCTGATAGATACATACATATATATACATATTGTAATAAACTTGTCAATATTGATTACATTTGATACAGTACAATCATCGCCATTCCCAAAAATCAAAACCACTGCAGAAATGAATAAAAATGAAGAGTACCATGCAGCTATTTGATATTTATTTGCATAATCAACAGCTAATAATTATATTATCCCAGATAGAATGGAATTTTCAGCATTTATATGTTGTAAAAGTTTCCCTCCTAAAACTAACAAAACCAAATTTAGTGACCTAAAATAACGAAAGGGAGTAGAATGATAAAGTAAGAAGTAATCAGGTTGAAAATAGGTAGGAATTTTAGTCCACTTGCAACATTCGTCTCTTCAGACAACTCTCACTCGTTCTATGTAGGGTATAGTTGAATTTCAATATTTAACTGTGGAAGCATAAATTCTAACGAAGTTACTTCTTACAGGATTTCACCATGAGCTGACATTAGTTAGATAACCATTGGAAAACCAGCTGAAAGCACTGAACAGCTGTTCCGTCCTAGTTTGGGACTCTTCACAGTACACACCAACCACCAGGGTTCGAACCCAGGACCTTCTGGTTACAAGGCTAGTGAGCTGGCATACCATTAAGCCACCAGGACTCAATCCAATGGCCCATGATTTCCAACTTCTGCCAATACACGACATAGCGCGACCCCTAGCCAATGTCTTCGGCGAGTATATGTCCTCACACCCTTACCTGATGCACCCTACTGGTCACGACTTCTAATCGCTCCTGGAGAGATACAAAGAGAAGGCTGTGAATAAAATGAGGGTGTCTGTCCTGTATTTAACAAGATGATCTTAACCACCTGCCTAACCGCCGAATTTAAACTTGTCAATATTACTGTCAGCCAGTTAGTATATCACTAACCCTTCTTACAACCTTTAAGATCTGACATATTGCTTTACAGGAAGACCAGAGAAACATAAGGGATAAGAATGAAAAAGAATGGATAGAATAAATGAATTCATAAATTATGAAGGAAAAGGGTAATTTATGCCAGAAAGTTTAAACTCCCTTATGCAATAAGTCAAACTCAAGAATTCATGAAATCTACAATTTATGAGATAAAAAAGATTAGAAGACTAATACTGAGATATGCAACTCTCAATTTATTTTCTATAACTTTGAAATAAATATCACGGTAATTGTAGGTCGGAAGCAATTCACGCAAGTTTCGTTCACTTTTGAAACTGAAATTACCACTCTGATAACATAGAGGAGTTCAGATCATTTAAATATGGGCAGTTCAGATAGGAAACTGTTCGTATGAGAGCAATCTAGTGCAGATTCAACTGGAACATAAATTGACTGATTGTCAAACTACTTAATGAAATCGGTTTTTCAAGAATACGTTAAGTTATGCAGAGAGAGGTAAAAGAAATAGGAAATTAGAGCAACTTCAGGTACTCAAGTCTCAAGAAGAAAAGAAGCTGGGTGTAGCAGAATGACTGGTCTAAATATCACTCATGGACAATCTATTCACAATATTATTATTTGTCTGAGTATTTCAACTAATACAATCACTGTTATCATTTACCCCTCACTTGCATTTCATTGTTCCAGCACTTTCATACCTTCTCTTGACTTAATCTGTATCATTGTATCATCTGTATCTTTGTTTTTATATGATTCCTAATCTTAGTGATTCACTCCACCCTTATGTGGTGTGAACTGTTGACAGCTATGAAACGTTTCCATGATTTCATCATGAACTGACATCGGTTAGAGGACCATTGGGAAACCACCTGAGAGTACTGGGAACCTGTTTCGTCAGTCTAGTTTGTGACCATTCACAGTACACATCCACCACCAGGGTTCGAACCCAGGACCTTCTGGTTACAAGGCGAGCTAGTATACCACTAAGCCACTGGGGCCTGATCGAGTGGTCCATGGATTTCAGTGACCAGTAGGGTACAACAGGTCGAAGGTGAGGAGAGTTACTCATCGAAGACAATGCTAAATAGTTGCACTATGTCGTGAATTGGTAGAATTTTTTTATTACAGCTTGATTCCGCACTATATTTTTGGTACAAGTATGGAATTTTCAGCAGGCCGGCCATAGATATCAGGTGTGCGTCGGCAGGGGATCGAACCTCGGACCATGGGCATGGTCGGCGAGAGTCCTAACTACTATGCCACCAACACACAGGAAGTTGGAATTCATGGGCCATTCGTTTGGGTCTCAGGGGCTTCTTGGTCTATGAGCTCATCTTGTAACCAGAAGGTCTTAGGTTCGAACCCTGGTGGTGGATGTGTACTATGACTGGTCACAAACTAGACTGATGAAACAGGTTCCTAGTACTCTCAGGTGGTTTCCCAATGGTCCTCTAACCGATGTCGTTCATCATGAAGTCCTGAAACCAATCAGTTCTCTGCAAACCAACACTTGAATATGTGTTGTTTCGTTACCCCTACATTTGTCTGATTGGACATAAATGTGGGCCATAGGGTGGCTGTTTGCACTTGGTTCTGCGGAAAACGTGATTTTCTCTATTCGATTCCTAAAGACAGAGTTTTGATCAAAACTTGTTAGAAAACTTCTTGTTGGTTCGCAAGTGTCTTACGGTTGCATTTGATTAATTAGTTTTCCACCTGAGAAATATTTAAACTATGTGGTTGGCCTACCGCACTGTTGAAGCATTTTGTACTTCTGATAAAACTTTTTTCATTTATTGGTGACATAGATTTCGTCACATGGAAAGGATTTTTAATGCTATTGGAATACAATTCTGACTGAGAGTGACTCATTGAAATTCAGTAAACTAAACAGAACATATTAAGTCCTTTGGATAATACTAACTAGATTTCCCTGATTGATTTCCTGCCTTCAGAGCAAAACAGCTGGGTTCTGATCGTTACGTGAACACTTTCAGCGGAAGACAGTGATGTGTTTCATACCGAAAAATAAGAAAACAACCAAGTTTTGACCAAGAGCACAGAAAGTGTTGAAGTTAGTATGCTTTGAGAGATCACCCTAAGAATTAAAATCTAGAGCTAGAGTGTAGTATAAGGAGGGAAACTAAATTTGCATCTCTGCTTTTGTGGGAAACAATATTATAGTGCCGTTTCGATGTTAAATAATGCACTTACGAATTGTATAGAGGGATGAGATAAAATATCTTCACGTTTATTGAGCAAAACAGTTGGTGAACTACCAGCACCTGAGTCCTGTAATGGATTCAAGGATATGAGACGCGCTGAGACATCGTTTTCATCAAAACCTCAAGTTTATTTTATTTATTCATTGTTCCTTTGGGTTCCAAGTGGAACATAGGGCCTCCACAACATATTTCCACTTTTTTCTATTTTCGGCTCTCTTCTGTAGCTAGGCCCACAAGTGCTCGTAATCTCTTATCTCCTCTTCACACGATCTCCTCCATGCTATCCTCAGACCCATGCCAAACTCGTCATTTCTCATTCAGATTCCACTCGAGCAATGACCTGGCGCACACTGTCATTAGACGGTCTCCTCGGTGTATGTTCAGTTCATCTCCATTTTCTGCTACATATTTGCTGAGCAACAGATTCCTGATTAGTTCTACCTTGCTTTTCTGACTCTACCTTTCTCATTCTCATCCATTCCACCTGTAGTTGAAACGCTACTTCCCAGATAAATGAAGGAAGTACCCTCTGTCAAATATCTCCCGTTGATGGTGATTGGTGCTAACTGTCGTCACTTTTATTTGGTTATCTTCGTCACATCCATCTTCTCTATTTTCACCTGGAGTCCTGTCTTCGCTGCCTGCCTTTCAGCCAGTGTGTTGGTTTTCACCTGTAAGTCTTCGAGTTTGTGTGACACTAAACATAAATCTTCTGTGAAATCCAGATCTTATAGAGCCTTCTTATCTGTCCGGCGTGTTCCTGTCTTCTCGCTCTCAAGCACAGACTGATGTATAATTCAGTCTACCATAATTAAGAATGTCATTTGTGATAAGAGACAGTCTTGTCTCACACTTGTATTCACCTCAAGAGCCTCACTAAGTTTTCTGTTATGAATCTCCTGACACTTGCTATTGTCACATAGCTGTTGAATGAGGCTGATAAAGACTTGGTCGCTAAATGCCATAGTTTTGAAGTAATTTTCAAATTACTTCTCCATCAACGCTGTCAAGTGCTTTCAGCTTGACCTTGGAGATTGAAATGAAGTCTGTCTGGTTTTCAGTGTATCTGTCTGCGGAATTCATGTCAACTTCTGTATATTTTTGTGCTTGTACCCGCTGCCTACAATCTTCAAATCAATGAAGGTGCAGATGTCTACAAATTGTTCTCCATTGCCATTCATTCGGCCGAAAGCCTCTCGAATCATGAAGAGTACTCTCCCTTCATTGCCGGCTTCCAGTTCGGCACTATTCAGGATGTTTTCCATTACTGTTTGTAGTTGTCTGTAAAAAATCTTGCTTCTTCTCTTTTTCCAAGTTGTTTGTAGGTGCGTAACATCGCGTGATAATTATAACCTTCCTTTCTTTCTTTTGAGTTGAATCTTGCTGTTGTAATCCTGGAGGTTGGTCCCCTCCGCATAACAGCTTTGGCTGCTGTTAGAGACATCATGACAGCCACTCACCGCCTCAGTGTGCCCGTGGTTGTCGTCTAGGTGACCGAAGGAGGTTACCGACTGTCCGGCTGACAATTTTGACAATCCGCATCCATCCCATCTGCTCTCGCAGATACCCAGCACTTCTATGCCATATCTGCGCATTTCTTTGGCTACCTGGGCAGCCTTCCCTGTCTCGTACATTGTATGGACATTCCAAGTCCCCATTCTTATTCTTGCTTTCATCGAGAGAAGACATGTCGACTGACTGGCTTCTTCAAGGCTTTCACCAGCCCAAGTCATTTCACTTGTCTGATTCCTGCGACGAACAATTTTGTTTTTCATATTGATGTATTTTTAATATTTTCCTTGTGCGTTGAAGTTTCTCTAGAAGTATGATTGGTTTTTTGAGGTAGTTTTACCAGCCACACGTCCAACTCTGCCTCTTTTTCAGGCCTTGGAACCGGCTAGAAATCTAGCCAACTAGTAAACTTAGCAAGGTTCAGAGCCTCAAAAGTATCGATTAATGTGGATAAAGGCTTCGGGTACAACCATATATTCTTTTTGTCTCAAAAAGATCGGTTTATGGTGTATACGTCATAAGATACATCAGTAGCTATATATTTTTTCCCAGTAATTTGATTAAATAACTTCTTAACACTGGAAGCAATTTTACATAACAAGAAATTTTGATTATCAATTGTATTTCCAAATTTGCTATGGGGTACAGTCTCCCAATATCGGTGCTGTCATTAAACTAAAAGAAGGGGGTGAATTGAATCAATGTGTGACTGATGGATGTTGGCATTTCGGTAGTTCAAATTCAAACAGACTCCCATCATCCATTAATGTCCTGTGTATAATTCTTCATAAAGTTGAAAACTGATACCATCGAGAAGTTGCTAATAGAAAAGCAACAATTCTTTTAGACATAATGGCTTCCAAAATCAGTCGATTTTTTCCACACAATTAAGAGATTAAGACGATCAATGTGTTAAATTTGAAAGTAAAAATTAGTTGAAACAAAGCGCCTAAGGCTTTTCTCTATCCTCTACTTTCGTTTATTTACACTAATGATAGTGTAATTTCAAGGGATCACGACAGAAACTGTAAGGTAAATCTCTGTTTTAATATAGATGCGTTAAAAATGTTTAACCAGACTTTTCACAGGGTGTATAGATGGAGACGTCTATATTTTTTAAAATATCACTGTGAGTTACTGAATTTCAAATTAATCGATATGATGAATCGTGATTACACACTACAACTACCGAAGGGTATGATTTACTATGATATAGGATAATATAGGGTACTGCTGTGGAACTAAATATGTATTCTAACTGAAGGCGTTACACAGAACTGTAGCAAACGAAACGAAGTATACAAAACTAAGGAGAATAGTGGTGACTTTTCTCAATAAATTACTTGAGTATAAATAGCTCCTACTATTAAAGCATACATTTTCAAAGAAAGCGGTCATCATAAATCTTCCACCAACAAATCTCTACAGCCTTCAGAGGCAATGATAAAGTGAGGACTAGTTTCAACTAATTAGAACAATTTGAGAATAACTTGCTGTTATCTTCTTGAGCTGAAGAATTAAGGAAGAGTTTGTAAAAGAAGATGGCAAGTCTTGAAAATGCAACTAAGTTTATTTCTTAAAAACAAATGCTTTTCAGCATATGCTAACACTAAAAAATGATATATTTGTAGTACAGTACCTAATTAATATTGCTAACAGGAACTTTAGTGCTTCGGTGGCACAGCGGTTAGAACGCTGGCCGACCATGCACATGGTCTGGGGTTCAATTGCCTTCCGACGCACTCCTATATTATTATTTTTTGATTACAGGTTGATTCCACATCGTATTTTTTGGTACAAGTATAGAATTTTCAGTATGTGATATCGGTAGCCCAAGTTTCGCAGGCCAACCGTAGATATCAGGTGTGCGTCGGCAGGGTATCGGAACCCGGACCATGTGCATGGTCGGCGAGAGTCATAATCGTCGTGCCACCGACGAACCTCGCTGAGCCAGAAATAATGATGGTAAAGAGGAAAGGTTGGGAATGAGGCTAGCAACCCCATCCTGTAAAATATGCACTGTTACCGAAACTTCAAGCCACTACCAAGTCAGAGAATGCACCTGGGCAATGTGGTTAAACGTGGGCTAAATGGGTAGTTTTGATGGGCAATTAGGTGGGCAAAGGATGGTGTAAATGCTACATAATTTGCCCACTTTACCCATATTGGCAACTTTTTCCCAGTTTACCCATATCATTCTCTAAAATGGCCGAATTATCCCCCACTTCACCCATGTTACAACCAAAAACAGCCCACCTTTTCCAACTTCGCCCAAATTTCGACGGAAAAAATGCCCACGTTTTCATCCACATATCCCAGGTCAGAAAAAAAAATAACCGACTGGGTAGCTTGAAGCCCTGTGTTCCGCTGGGGAACGTGAAGGAAAAAAACAGGAACTTTATCCAAAATTCGTTCATTAATCTCTAAGAAAACTCAACACTCTGATAAAAATAAGGTACCGTAAATATACGATAACAAAACCTTTTCTGTGGAAATTTCACTCACATCTAAAATTTTTAAAAATGGGGGACTTACTTCCACAAAACATTGTGTTTTTACTTTTCTCGTCAAAATTGAAATGTACTGGACCATCTAACGCTTCAGGATGAAGTTTCGCCTGATTATTTCGTGAAAAACAGAAACTGGGAGTTGATGAATAGGAATCAGAATCTACATTTACTGCACCATTTTCTAAACTTATAGTTTCAAATTCCATGCATTCTGTAGCCAAAGGTAATAAATTTATCCTTTTTGAATTTTTGGAATCTATGCATTGAACAGTTCGGATATCTTTAATAATTCCTTGAAAACTAGACTGCATAGCAACACTGAATAATGCACGCTCAGTAGCATCTGAACGCATTGCATCTGGTATTTGTCCAATGTAAACATACGGACCGAATAATGAAGACTTCGATTGTGAATATGATCTAATAAGTGACAAACTGTCTGATGGTGAAAGTTGAATTTGAGTATGGAATTCATTAACTTTCATTCTTACTACATCAGTTGAGTATTCTGTTTTCGAATGAAAACTAATTTCTACATAATTCCACTGTGTTGACTGAATTTTGTCTAGATTCGATGAAACACGTGAACTTAACCAATTCATACTAGGATTAATGTTATTCTTTTGTGAATAATCCAAAGTCATTGTTGTATGGGCTCGTGTAACTCGATATTGTGGTGGACGTAGTTCCATTTCTAACTTTATTCTATTACCAGGTAGTAGGGTGAGTGCAAAAAACTGTCCAGTTTTATTATTTTCTGCATACATTAGTAAACCAGTTGAGCCTGCAGAAAGAAAAGTAAGATATAATTTACTTGAAGGACATGGTTGAAATTCTGATAAGATTACATGACTATTTGGAATTCTAAATAAAAAATCCGCCATAGTTTCCCTCTGATTTGTAGACCAAATTATATGAAGTAAAGTCACGTAGAGTATTAAATTAACCCCCGTCACAGAGTAATTCATTATCCATAGAATAAAATTATATGAAATGACAAAATAATCCCCACATATTCATAGAATCCATTGGGTTTTGTATAAATCCTTTTTATAAGTAACATTATATCGTCATTGAGTTATGAATGAATATTCCTCTTTTATGGCTTGGAAACAATGTACTATTTTTATTTTCACAAAAGAAACGAAGATTATTTCGCTGGTCAACATTCATTCATTTACTGGTTAGCTGATTTTCTGATTGGCACTTTATACATTAGCCAATCAGATTTTTGAGTGATAGATTGTTTTATTTAACTTCTGATTAAGTTAATATTTATTTTTAATACAAAAAATAATAATAATAAACAAACAAATATTAATACGATCGATAATATTCTTCTGTTGTCAGACTGCGTTGTCATCATTCTCATTCATACGAGAAACTTATTCTTGTACAGATGCATTGAATAAACTTCAAAAACCATATTAGAGAAAACTGGCATTCCAACAACAGTTCTAAGACAGTATTCAGATTTTAAAAATGTAATACATCAAAATTATACGGATCAAATGGTGATTTGTGGGTTAAAAAGAAAATAACAATTATGGTGTGTAGGAAAGGTGGAAATAATCACGCAATTCAAGATAACAGTTAAAGGACAAGATCACCTAAAATAGAGTTAGTTTGTTGAAGTTAGCCACTGATTACTGTATTATCGATAGTTTCCAAGATAAAGACCTTTAAGGAGATTGAGTAAAGTAATTTGCAATTATAATTGCCAAGAAGTTAAGTGAATAAGCCTAAATTACAAAATGGTTTGTCAAGGCTGGTGAACATTGAATAGTTTGTTTATTCGAAATGGCCTCCATTTGACGGGAGACAAGAAGGCTGTCATTGCTTAATAGTGTACTGATTGGAGCAATTCTATCAGAAGTATTGTTGTACATTATATTAACGGTTAGTTATAGACTCTGCCAGTGACTAACCATTGTAAATCTGTTTCGTTATCTCTTGAAGAATAAACAACCGTATCGACCAACCATTTTCTGTTGTTCTGCGTCGGTTACAGTGTATAGTTTTCTGAAACCAACAATAGGTCCAGGATCTCTGAGATCTGGATATTTGATATGGTCTATTTAAGGGTATACAAAAACTGGATGCATATCAAATTTATGTTGGTTACACGTTTATATTTCTTGATCGCAGAACTGACAACCACACTCTGCTGAAGAAGTTCAGCAATTTACATCCAGTACTTATTTTCCACTATGATAGAGAACATGAAGTAAAACCACATTTTCTAAATATTATATCAAGTGGAAGACCAAATGGTTATCTCAGGAGAAATGGATATAGAAAGTCTGAGAAATGAATTTGACAAGACACTTCACAATATGAGTAAGACGGATCTTCACCTTTGATTTATTAGAAAACGAATTATGTTGCTTTCATAACTATGAACAATAAATACGATAAAGTGAAGTCAATCACACAAAAATAATTGTTCATAAATCCCTAGTTCTTTTACAAAGTTGTCAGTGAATATATACAGTAAACACTATCTACAGTCAAACAAAAGATATATTTCTGCCACCCTTCGTCCATTATTTTCAGGCTGGGAAAAATACCTCTGCTCAGTTGTACTAGACCTTTATGCATTTACAAATTTGGCTGATTCTGTGAAGAAAGCAACACAGGCCAAACAGCTGAACAATTTAGCAGATGCATTTTTGGACACCTTAGACGTCGTTGGGCGAAAGTCAAACAGAATTTATAAGCAGCTCGAGTTTTTCTCACTTAACTAGTTGTAGTCACGAAGTGAACAGAAGAAGCAGCTTTATGGTCTTCTGTCACATTCCATCGGATTTTCCACAGGGAATCCAAACTCATCTTCTGTACACAGCAGAAGCTATGGAAATTTGGAAGAATAATGCAAGTCTTCTCATGCATTGGCGTGAAGAAACTTACTAACTGAATTAAATCTTCCTCCTTTTGGATTCTTTATTCCAATCATATAACAATCACATTTATATTAAAATTTGACAACCTGTCATGTTTGCCCTTATGTAACTTCTAATTTTATAAGAGTTTTCTTTTGGCTGCCAGTGTGTTATTTGTACAAATGTTTCCTTTGAAATTATTACTTATTTTGATGTGATGACTGGCAGATTTACAATGTCTAACACTTATTTATAATTGACTCTGAATGGAAACAATATTGTTCACGTATATGTCTTCCTTCAAAGTAGTAATGATTAAATAAATATAGTAATTATAATGTTGATTAACAAAAATATTGGGGGATGGTAACTCATAAGTTTCTGAATACCAGAAAATCTGAAAGCTGTCTCGTTGATGTAGATTTCCGTTGTATGCTTCTAGGTATTACGAAATCTACTCGCATTGTTGCCAGAAAATGTTGACGAGGAAGTAAGAAAAAAAGGGGAATATTTTCCCGTTCATTCTGGGTTTCTAAATACTTGTAATAAAACTCTAAAGTTACTTAACTGTTATACGCAAATCATTATAGTTCAGCTTTAATTACTAAGTGATTTTATGAAATCCTCAATGTTATAATTTTTCAGCCCGCATGAAAGTCTTTTGTGGAAAAAAAGATACTCATGTCTTTTTCAAATGCTTTATTTTGCTGTTTAGTAATTAGTTTTAGCAATTGTTATTTGCGTGCATTCATTTTGCTGTCGTCTATACATTCACTTGTTTGCGCTGACGTAAAACAAATCATCCCTAAAGGATGGAACTCTAGTCATTGTTAAAATGTTCTGTATACATATATTCCTTAAACACACTAGATATTGAATAAACTGTTCCATTTAGGTAAGTTTATTCAATAAAATACACAGCAATACAATGTAAATAAATGGATGATGTTTTGATCACAAGTGACTGCTTATAATAACACTAATATATTCACAAGTCTTCTTAACTTACTCGATATGGTTCTTAATCCCCCATTGTTTTTTAATGGTCAATATATCCTAGGTAAGTTTTGCGTCATTCTCATTACATGTATGTCGTTTTGATTCGACTGACAAAGATTCTGTAATTAGCCCATCCCTGGACCTAACTATAATACTTATTAGTACTTTACTCTATCTCATCCTTTTATGTGATTACGTGCAAATGAATGTATTCCAGTGTCGGAGCATTTTTCCAGATTATTCAGCTTATCTTTTTGTTTTCCTTCACGTTCTGCAGTGGAACATAGGGCCTCAAGCTAGTGGCTTGAAGTTTCTCTAGCAGTGTTTAATTTTACAGAATGGGGTTGCTAGCCTCATGTCCAACCTTCCCTCTTTACCAGCATTATTTCTGGCTTAGCGAGGTAAAGGAGTGCGTGCGTCGGTGGTCGGGGATCGAACCCCGGACCATGACCATGGTTGGTGAGCGTCCTAACCTCTATGCCACCGACGCACATTCAGCTTATCTGGGTCAACTGTTCTGATAACCTAACTTATCCTATTCTACTGGTATGACTTATTGTAATCGACCTCACAGTCATTACATGTTACGTGGTAAGTTACATCATTCTGTGTAATCGGGTCTGACAAGTCCTCAAGCGGACAAAGTTAATCTCTCAGTGAATTAATTGGTTTAATCATCATCCTGATTTCAGATTTCTTAAAAATTCTGTGAATGCCTTCTAATACTCCTTTCTAATACATTACAGTATTATCCAGAATGAATTCATTCTTAATTATATTATTTTTATTATTTGCACCAGCAATTCTAATCTCCTTATTAGTCTTAATAACTTTTGAATGAGTTCAGATGGACAGTTTTTAATTAGTAGTATCATTTCCTTAATTAATTAATTTAAATTTTATAATTCATTGGTTAGATTCCAGGCTCAGTTGCATGAACATTTGACTAAAACCAACTTAACGGACTCTGAGTGAAATGTTTCGGATTCTAAGTATCTGTTAGAATGTAGTGGTTGCTCACAAATGCAAGTATCTAAACTCCCATCTAGTTTCCTATTAATTTTTCTCTCAAGCAAATTTATTTTACGCTGTTTATTTTAGACTGACTGTAAGTTTTAGATCCTATTCATAACTGTGGCTGCAGTATCCTTATTCTCCTCATAATTTATCCAGTTGCAGTTACTATATCACTGTGTGTTGTATCAGATAAACTAATCTAATATATAAGATTATATTCTTCATTAGTGCTTAAACTTCACTCTTGAATTAACACAATATTCTACCTACTGAATAATTGATGTACTATGTTTATCAATAACTTAATGAAGCCAGTTTCAGTTCCAGTTTATTTCAAATGATTAGAATGTATTAACTAAGTAATCTGAAATAAAATTGTTCCTTAGATAATAGAACATGGTAACTTTATTCCATAAAATGTTTAATTTTGAGACTATTGAGCATTTAGGGACAATGGTAAGGCAAAAGACAAGAAGAAAGTTTATAGGTGCCAATTATAGTGATGCACGAAAATTTCGGAAAGCAAATGAAGATGGAAGGCAGAGAAAAAAAATGTAAACTAGAATGCGATATAATCTTTATTATGCCTAAAATAACACACGATAGAAAGGGTACAAAAGAAGCATACTAAAGAAATGTAATGTGCTGTGAAACAACAGATCAATTTGCCCAAAGAATAACTGATAATTAGTAGTTCTAATTAAACTTCTGCAAAAAGCAGAGAGTACGTACATATTTTGATCAGGCAAACTGTGGAGAGAGTTCTGAAATGTATTGCGACTTTATAAAACTCTTTGTGACGGAAGAAACAGCTTTTACTGATTAAGCGAGAAAAATGAGTTTTTGCTGAACAGACATACTTTCTAACACAAAAGTATATCTTTATGATTAACCTTTGCAGACGAAGTCGTCGTCGAAAGCTGAGCAGTTTTAGTTATATCAACTGAAACGTATAGAAATCTACTTCTGTGTGAGTCCTTAACATAAGTGATGCAGTTACTTGGAAATAGCTTCTAAACAGAGGCATAATAAAGTATTGGTTTTGTAGGAATTCTGTTTGATGGGTTGGAGGGTTTCTTCATGAGCTAACATCAGTTAGGGAACCATTGGAAAAGCATCTGGGAGTAGTGGACAGTTAGTTCGTCCTAGTTTTGGAAGGTGTTAATGAAAAAGTAACTACAAAGGTTAAATGATTGTGCGAAATTCGGTAAAATGAAGACTATTAGTAGGTGAAAAGAACTTCGGTTCAGTATGCACTGAGAAGTGTGTAGATGGAACCACGAAAATACTGACTGGTAAAGTGTACAAATGACAATAATGAATTACTTACTGAAATTAGAAGCAAATAAGTTGGAAGGAGTTTAATACAATGGTAGAATGAAAGACTGCACAGCGCTTTTCTGCACACATGGTTCGGGGTCAAATGCCTTCTCCACACAGACGTTTCAAGAGACCCAACGCCATTTGTACCTCTCGGTCTCACTTTTTAGTTAATTTTTAGGGAGAACTCCGATGTAGCAGCATGACATGAATTTACCGGATGTTGGGGAAATGAGCTAGTAATCAACCTGGATCGTTTTCATAAAAATCATGGTAGGAGGTGTTCTGAGATGCGTTCGGCAACTGAGCGCCTTGTATAACCGGCATAAGTCGCTCCATAATAACAAGTGAATTGTTAAACAAGGCACTTTTCTTGACCATCTGGACGGGTGGTTTTTCAGAATTACTTACTTCGGAGCTATGTATATTACTGGAAATAACACTAGTTTTTCGAACATAATAATGTAGTTTTTGAAAACTGTGACCAAAATTTGGCCAAACAGTTCCAAAATAATTGCTCACCGAGTGCAAGGTGGACATATACAGCAATTACATCTGTATAAATCTCAGCGAAATTGAAACACATGGAAACACTCACATAACTTCATCTACCACTTTAAGGTACAATTCACGGGCCATTGGATCGGGTCCCAATGGCTTAATGGTATACGAGCTCGCCTTGTAACCAGAAGGTCCTGGGTTCGAATCCCAGTGGTTGCGTACTGCCGAAGAGTCCCAGACTAGGACGAAACGAGTTTCCAGTCACCCCAGGTGGTTTTCCGATGGTTCTCTAGTTGATGTCAGCTCATGATGAAATCTCTAACCAATCAAATCTCTTCAAACGAACACTTGAAAAACACAAAAGTTTAACTGTTGTATATAAGCAAATAACGGTCATTTCTCAACTTCATTACAGATGAAAGAGAAGCTGTGTCTATCTAATTACAGAAGACTTTGTATGAAGAAATCCTTAGTCTGCTTGTAGTATTCATGTATAAACAAAGATAAGTGGTCATTCCTCCGTCGTTATCAAAGAAATCTCTGTTGCCAGTCATAATGTACCGAGACGAAGTCATCCTTTTTGTTTGTAACAAAACAGGTGACCAGTGTCACTTGATTTTAAATCATCTTCTGACTGTTGTCATTTCCTGACATAATATGCCATGAGTTCAACAGAACATCACACAAATAGCGTTTACAAATGCTATGGACACTTTAAAGTTTAAATCTAGTGCCATTTCAATTATTTATTCATGAATAGAAGTAATTAAGCTTTTCAGTTTGTTTACCGATTTCTTAACATTGTAAAATACAAGATAGAATTTAAAGCGATTGTTTATTTACTAAAAACTTAATCGTTTTTGCTTTTGTTTTCACTGAATACAACAACATAACTTCATTTCCGTTTTTATAAATGCTGTCTTTGATATAAGTTATTTGATTGCAAGATAAGAGATGGGTAAAATAAACTCCCATCCAAATATTTCCGAATAACTCTACGTAATTTTTTAAACCCATTTGGACAAATATATTGTGTATATCAAACTAGCAACTTTACATATTTACTAACATAAGCGTATTTAAGTGAAGTCAATAAGCGACACTGTAGAGAGTATAATATAATTTGGCTGAAAAGCTGGAAAAGATTTTAATAAAGGCAATATGATAAATACTTTAAAAAGAGCTGTAGATTTTGCCTGAGTTTTAAAACTAAATTTAAAATGACAAGGATAACTAGAATACTGTGATTGTGGTGGTGGCGGTGTAGATAGTAACAATAACAGCGAAAATAATACGTTGTAGTAGTTTTTCTCTGTTTTGAAATAAATTACGCATATCCTTTGAAAAAATAGTAGACTAATTTCATTTTTACACTTTACTACTGTTATGTCAAAATAGATATTGATTTAAATTTAAAATATTGGGAGATTTCGACTATATTCCTACTGTCGGTACAAGTTATGAATGTTACTAAAACTTTTACAAGCGTTAACACTTTTATACTACATTTACGTACATTATTAAGAAACTCGAAAAAATCTGAGTAATTCTGCTGAGGAAACTGTGACTTACACAGGGGAACGTTTAGCAAAATCTTTGTTTTGACTTTCAAAACATCCTGAAATTTGAGAGTGTAAAATATTCCCATATTATGAATTAAAAATCAATCTGAACGAAGAATATTCTTTTCAATAATTTCTCTTCAGGGCGCACGATTAGGCAGGTTCGCCTACGGGTTCGAGAACACTTACCAGCTTGGTTCAGCAGGGGGGAAATTAAGTGCATGAAAAGCTCGATCCTGTCATACTCAGTCGATACTGGACATCGTATCGATGTCAACACAGCATTCAGGGTTATATACTGGATTCCGAAATCGTTATCATGTACAGTTCGCTTACATCTCCTACACATAGCTGAAGCTGTTGCAATAAGATCGACTAAACCTGAACTTTGTATCCAAAAAGAACACGTCCAGACGGTGTTCCTACCGTGGCCAAACTTAGACTGATGATCCTTCTTCTCACCAAGAGTGCTCATTCCCCTTAACTCTCTTGGTTTTTTCCTTCGCTTATCGTTACATATATTATTACAATTATTATTATTATCTGTCATAATTTATGCCCTTTATGCAAACATTCCCTCAATACTGTCGAATTTTTCATTTATACGGACTTATTATTACTGATAATATCTGTTTTCTCAATATATGCCTCCACCTGTTTCGTTTAACATATTCGTTATTTCATTATGAACCTCTCATTGCAGTCTTACTATCTCCTGTTTAACTCAGACCACTTTGCACTAGCCACTCACCTGACACCTTTTATAACCTTGAACTGATTTGTCAATTTTCCTACCCCACACTCTACAATTCCATTATGATTAACCACCACTATTGTCTCCCGTTTTACAATATCTTGGTAATCGATTTCAGCCTAGCGCGTTTGTCACACAAATATGACTATTTATTTTGACACCCCATAACTAATCTGTTATTCTACGTTAAGAAAAAATGTATCCGCCGCATAGCTGGTCTATGTTGTAACAACAACAAATATTATATTTTGTAATTGTAAGAACCTGAAGAGAAATTATTGAAAAGAATATTCTTCGTTCAGATTGACTTTTAATTCATGCTTAAATTATTTTAAATAACTGTACAATGATTCAGTCTCAAATCATTCCAAGAAATATGCAACATCTATCAGCCGGATATTTATAATACTCTATCGAATTTTGAAAGAATCCATGACAGTTTTTCAGGCAATGATTTAGACAGACATTTGCATGTATAAATGAGCTTCAAAGAAGTGATAATAAATCTAGTTGAAAAAATCCCCTTCGGGTTGTAGGTGAAACATAGAGCTTTAGCTTCACATCGTCATTTCACTGTGTTTCCTTTGGTCTATTTTCAGCTGGTTCCACAATTGCCCATAAGGTTTCATTTCCTCTTCATATGATCGCCTCCATGTTACTCTCGAACGTCAGGATAGTCGCTTACCATGTCAGTCCTACTCGAAGAAATAAATATTCCAGTATTATTGTTAGCAGATGAATTTTACCTGAAAAACATGATGCATATTTGAATGAAACACTTTGAAAAATGTAAACAAACACACTTTTCAAGTCAATTTTTATGGAAATCCTGGAATATTTAAGGATAATAAAGACTGTTGACGGTCCACAAAGCACTTTCAAAACAACCTAAATGAGCATAAGTAATGGTGTTGTAGCTGAAACATTTCCAACTCCCCTGTTTCCCTGCATATCTTCATTTTCACAACCATTTGAATCCAAGATAAAAATATAGCGTTGTGGCATGTGCTACTGACATGATTTATCAGTAGTGTATGAAGAGAGTTTCATCTGCACAAAAGTATCAAACAGCGAAGAGGTAAACTTGACGTCAAAGAGAAGCAAAGACACTGGAGACACTAGACACAATACGAAAGGGAGAAGTAACACAGCACGGAAGATTTAATCAAATGACGATTTTCATATAAGGTATGCATAATTTCCCTTTACGTGTACATCAAACTCCAATAACATTCCGTTACCTAGTCTTTGGCTTCTGGCGTTACATTTGGTGTCGCTACCTCCAGACCATGAATATCCCATGGTCTGGTGCCGTCGAAGAAGGAAGAATCAAGAACTTCTGGAGGAACTTTGATTCTGTAGCTGAGTTGGTAGGCGTCCAGGACCCCGCAGCGAAGACGGCAGTGCCGGAAATACTGCTGAGAGGTCAGACAAAGTCAGCGTACGACAGTGTGGAGTAATCAGGCGGTATAGAGGCGTGGAAGGTATTGGCTGAGCTATTGGTGACTGAGCTCGAAAGACAGACAACTGGCAATGCAGTAGTCCTGTGCCAAGAAGCTGGGACATAATAGATACCCGTTAGTGTTGGCGATGAAGGTGACAAATTTACTACGTCATCTTCTTCCCACATTGGATGAAGGGCCGAAGTCGCAGTTATCGACTTCCCAGATCATCAAGAAAGTTCTAGGCCATATCATTTAGCAAGTACAACTGATTAAAGTTTCACTGACCTAGGTCCATATCCTGGCAGCAAATATAACAACAGAATACAAGAAACTTGGTAACGGAATGTTATTGGAGTTTGATGTACACGTAAAGGGAAATTATGCATACCTTATATGAAAATCGTCATTTGATTAAATCTTCCGTGCTGTGTTACTTCTCCCTTTCGTATTGTGTCTAGTGTCTCCAATGTCTTTGCTTCTCTTTGACGTCAAGTTTACCTCTTTGCTGTTTGATACTTTTGTGCAGATGAAAGTCTCTTCATACACTACTGATAAATCATGTCAGTAGCACAAGCTACAGTGTAATACTTACTCCTGTGTACTTCAATAATAGGTGTACAAGCCATCCAGCCAGTTAAAGTGGCCCAAAACACCGAAATAATTTTCACAGATAATAAACTTTAGAGAGCACTAAATACTTAAAGCTCTGAAACCATACGACTTCGATAAATAATATAGTGATTCATTGTTCATACTCGTCATTGAGATATTTACTTGAATATCCATATAATTTATTCAGAACAAAACTAATTTGAGCGAATAATAATTTGCAATAAATAATTCTTTGGGCTCTACAATTATAAATCCATTAAGTTTAGTATACAATAGTCAGTAAAGGCAAATAAGAATTATGTGAAAGTGTATCTTTGTACAAGCAAAGGATGGAACAATAGTCAATGTGTTTCCATTATCATTTCAGTTCACATAAAATTTCTAGTCGACAAGAACCTGAGGTAAAATAAAATTAGATTATTCAGTGATATATTTTTATACCTTCAATCCACAAAGATACGGATCTGAATGAGTAACTGTAGTCAGTGTTCCAAGAGGAAATGTGAATACTGTAGAGAAATTAACCGATTAATGGGATACTCAAGGTGCAGGTTCAAGGGTAACAAATAATTGGCCATTGAATCGATTCCCAGTGGCTGAATGGTATACAAGCTACCCCTGTAACTGGAAGGTTCAAAGTTTGGACCCCAGTGGGTGCGTACTGCCGATGATTCCCAAACTAGGATGGGAAGTCTGTCCAGTATTCTCTGGTTTTCAATGGTTCTCCAACTTATATAAATCTGTGGTCAAACTCATAAAAACAAATTTAATCCTTACAAATCAACTCTTGAAGGTAAAATAATAAGTATAATGTGATCTAAGCACAAATGTACTAATAGGGAACTAGGTAACGAAGGATTCCATAAAACACTAAGGAAAAGACTGTGTAAATACAGTAACAAACTTGCAAAGTATTGTTTAACAACAGACACAGTATATTTTATTTGAGTTCAAATTATAATCATACTCGTTGATTATTATTCCATCTTGTGGTTTTATGGCGATATGCTTTTTTAATGTGATTCCGATTAGTGTTTAATAGCAAATGTATTTCAAATTTAATGGATTTACAACTATACAGCCGGAAGAATAATTTATTGAAAACACTTGTTCGCTCTAGCTAACCTATTTTTAGTTATTTGTTTCTTATATTTACTGGAATAAAACGAAATACAAATCCTGTTAATCTATATGCATATATAAACATTCGCAAGGACCTGAGACAGCATCATGAAATTATTCAGTGTAATAAATACCTTTTTTCATTGTTTTTGAGTTCCCAGTGGAACACATGGCTTCAAGCTTGGGCTTTGAAATTTCAGTGGCACTGGTGTTCTTCTTTAACAAAGTAGAGTTGCTAGCCTCACATCCAACCCATCCACTTCATCAGGCATCTTACTGGATAGGGAAGGTTTGGGAGTGTGTCAGCGGGGAATCGAACCCGGACCTTATAACTGGTTGATGAGCATTTAACTGCTGAACAACCCACACACCAGTAAATATCTATATTCTAATCATTATCTGAAACACTTATTGAAAACCATATATCGTGCTCCATATTAATTCATTCCAAAAGTCAAAATAATGCGAAGAAATATTAGTTCATTAGCTTGTCATGAAAATATAACATCTAAGGAGATTTGAATAAACTAAGCGAACGATATCCCTATAACATGCTTCCTTTAGTTAAATATGCCTATTTAATACGTGTGAAATTTTTCTAAAGAAGCCTCAGTGGACTGAATGAAATTTGCTAAACACATATGAATCTTTACTTGTTGGAAACCAGTGGCATGCGCATATATCATTGTCCTTAGACTTAAAGTATGTGGTGGGTAGAATCATCCTTTTACCTTTAATTAACTAAGACTAAATAATGTTGAGTAGCACAACAGTGATACAGTGAGGTTTTTTTCAAACACGCATGTTTCAGTGTGGACGTGTTTTTCCATTATAGATGCAGAACTTATCACATTATTAGTAATGAACTGAAGCATAATTAAGAAAATAACAGTTAGAAAAGAACACATTAAAACCCCTCTTTCATTTAAAATAGTGTTCTCAATTGAGTCTACAACACTCTGGGATTGTATTGCATTTTTAGTGACCAATAAAACCAAGCAGTTTGTAAAATTATACCTGTTCTATACCTCGAAAGTTTTATTCCCTTTTCTAAAGTAAATCGATATTTTAAAGTAATACTCAGAAGTTAAAAGAGCTGTTATCCAAGCAGAATAAATTACTTGCACATCTAAACGCTAAAACACATCGCTATTAGAGTGAAATTTAAGGTGTTAAGATATTGGCCAATTCTCTATAGCCATTTATGTAAAATGACATTATTTCTAAACAGTAATTCATACGACATTTTGTCAATGCAGCGTGTATCCTTCCTTCGGATAAAAAGATGTATTCTACGCTTTTCTGGATTCAAATAAACTCTAAGTATAGCAAAAATATTCATTCAGATATCTATAAAACACAACATAATCGAGCAAAGAATATTCTTTTCAATAAATTCCTCTTCTGGCTCTACAATTATATACATGTATATAATTGTAGAGCTAGAAGAGGAATTTATTGAAAAGAATATTCTTTGCTCGATTATGTTGTGTTTTATAAACTCTAAGTGTTCTCCATGAATATGAAACAAACTTTGTACTGAGGTCATTTCGAATGATAAATATTAGACAGCCTGAACCATATCTGAATGAGATTACGTGATCGAAACAGCACTTCTATTTTCAGTCATGTACTCACATACATGAGAAATAGACTCATACTTGTATTTCTAAAATCTTCCTCCTATTATTTATATATGTGTTTAAAAATGAACAGTATTTCAGATTCAAATTTGGTGGGTGGGAACTGCCAACGAGCCTCAAACTAGGGCGAAACAGCTGTACAGTACTCCCTGATCTTCAGTGGTTCTCCACCTGATACCAGCCAGTGGTCAAATTCATGTCAAATCAAATTTCTACAAACTAACTCTTGAAATATATAACTAGTAATTACGTAATTTATTAAGTTTAAGACTGCTAAGCAAGTTAAACAAAATATATAAAGAAAAAAATGACCCAAATGTTACAGTTATGGAAGAAAAATTGTTGTTTATTCTTTTTACGAAGCTCACAACCCAAATCATCTTTCTTTGCAGTCAATTTTGTATTTATTTGTTGAAAAACGAACTTTCTGAACTAAGCATCTCCTTTCTTGATATATGCCTTAGTAGACGCAATAATGGATCTTTCAAAAAGAAAACAATATTTATGAGCCTAAAATTCGAAGGTGATGAAGCTTCAGATATGCTGGAAAATAGTCTAAGTCAATCAATAAGATATTCTTTGCTGCAAACCTACAAATAACATTCACCAGCTGCAAGTTGTTCTGCATCCCCTCAAAAGTCAAGCTCTCTCGTCTGACCGCCTCCATGTGCATCTATCAGTTTACCTATTCTTATTGAGCAAGGTATATTGACCATAGCCAGAGAACGCTTTCCTCATGGATACGAGAACACATTGCAGCATGGTTTTACAGAGGAAAAACGAAGTGTGTAAGTAGCTCTTTTCTAGAACACTTGATCGACTCCTGTCACTCTACCAACCCTGACCATGATTTTAAGATGATCTATCGAATCCATACTGAATCACCACGTTTTCTACGTTATAACATGTAAAGACAGTGAAGTCCTTGGTCATTCATAAATTTAAGCTGAACCTTCGTGTACAAAAGATGTACAATCTCTACTTCTACCTTGGCCGTAGAGGGATAGACATTTATTTATTTTATTTATTTTGTTTATTTAGTTAATCTATGTATCTTTCTCTCATTATGACGATTATTGTTGTTAATATAATTACTACTATTCTCCCTTTAAATTGTTTCCACTTGTCATTCTAAATCTGAATTTTCTTCTACATTTTTTAAAATTCTATCTTATCAGATTTTACACCATGTTATGTAACATTTTATATTAGCCTACTAACCCTATAATTATACTCCCTTTTCCAACGTCTATACATCTTATGAATTTTTCTGTATTTGACATTAATCGTTTTGCCACTTGATATTTAACTATGATTATAATCATGAGTATTTCAATTGCATTTCATACTATTATTATTTCATGTATTTACAGCTTCTATTGAATTCCCTTAGCGGATATAATTCCTTAAAAACCATATATATATATATATACGATTGTACAACTTAATAACAAATTCATTGAAAAGAGTCTTTTCGCTGAATATTGGGATCTTAGTGTTACGATGGGAGGTTGTAAATGGTGGCAACATCAAAATATTGTTATGGCTGACATGGTATTTCGCACAATTAAACATCTGACGAAGCATGAAAATATTACCAATATGTATGCATTTAAATACCGAAAACCTCCATAAGAAAATATCATCTATTTTTTCGTATTCCCTAATCAGAGATAAGTTGAGTTATTGAAAAGTAAAAGTGGCCCAAAAGATGATTTAACCTGAAGGATAAATTTCAGTCTTAAGTATAAAACAAAATAATTGGTTCAGTGAAGAAGCTGCTTTTGATGATTTCATCTCCTGTAGCTGGAATCACGGTAAAGACCACCTTCACTGAACTAATTGCTTTCTTTTTTATCGATGCTTGGATGAGGATTATTGATTGAAAATATAAAATAGTAAAGACTGTATGAATTTTAGTGACAAAATGTGTATATTAATTCGGAGAGTATTACACTGACTGAAAAATTCTCGCATGACTAATTAAATTTGTTCATATAACTCAATAATATAATGAGGCATGTGCTTATCAAAATGCAATTTAACTTGTTTCATGCCTTATGCATCTTGTTGTACTTAATAGTGCTTCTGTAGAGCTATACTACATGTGAATTAAAATCCCTTACCTACTACAGGCATGGAATTTGAAAAGATGTATAATTATTTTAAGAATAGAAGTGATATTAGAACAAGATATATAAGCGAACAATTTTGTTTTCAGTTAGATCTTCTTCAGGATTAACCCTAATCAACTTAGATTCATATATAAAAATTCTAACCACTGACGGTGAATTTGTGGATCAAATAATAATGATAATAATAATGTGGTAAATGTTTTGAACTTCAATTAGTTGTGTTATCGGAGTTGGTTGGTTTAATTGCGGAGCTTGTGTTATCCTTCTGGATAATGTCTTCAGCGCAAGTTTCAGGATGAAATGAACTGATTTAAATTCTCTATGAATGATAGAATTGCGTCTCCTGGTAACCATCTTCGTGACTGGTAGTCGATTTAAATCTGTACTGATCATATATTATTGACTTGGATTTTGAACTTTTTCGTCACATGATTTACTTTCTATTAGTAGGTAAATTTGATCCAAATTAACATGTTTGTTAATTGCATATTGACTTGAGTACCAGGCTTTTAGGAATTCTCTGACACTTTTAGTGTTTCCTCTGTTTAAAATTTCGACATTATCCCAATCAAATTAATCTCCATAATTATGCACACACATTGATATAAAAAAAATATATATCATATCCTTTCACAGCTAATTTGTGATCTTCGATTCTAATTCGAAGTGGACGTCCGATGTTATATCTGTTACAGTTCATACAATTGAGTTTGTAAATGGTATTAATTTTCAAGTATTGGTTTTGTAGGGATTTTGTTTGATTGCATGGAGGATTTAATCATTATTAATTAATGTCTTCCTTTTCTGTTGGATCTTTCGGTTTGCACAACATCGAATGAAGTGATTTGACTGGCTTGTGTGCTACATCTATTTCAAACGGATTCAGTATTCTAGCGGTTATTTCAGAGATACTTTTTTATATATGGTAGGATGAATTTTCTTGTAGTCTTTGATGATGCTTACTTGTTGTTGTTGTGACTCGATTTTAAACACTTTTTGATTAAATTATGAGGATATCATTTTGATTGAGATAATGTCGAAATTTTAAACAGAGGAAACACTAAAAGTGTCAGAGAATTCCTAAAAGCCTGGTACTCAAGTCAATATGCAATTAACAAACATGTTAATTTGGATCAAATTTACCTACTAATAGAAAGTAAATCATGTGACGAAAAAGTTCAAAATCCAAGTCAATAATATATGATCAGTACAGATTTAAATCGACTACCAGTCACGAAGATGGTTACCAGGAGACGCAATTCTATCATTCATAGAGAATTTAAATCAGTTCATTTCATCCTGAAACTTGCGCTGAAGACATTATCCAGAAGGATAACACAAGCTCCGCAATTAAACCAACCAACTCCGATAACACAACTAATTGCAAATCATCCACCTAAGCTACAAATCTTCTCTAGTATTTCAGAATGTTTTCAATGTCAGTAATAACGATGATTATAATGAAAACAAATACTGATAATAAAGATTATGCATGTGGTGATAAGAATAATGAAGGTAGTAACATGTGTATATGTAAACAGTTCAATAAATAAATTAGGTCAAATCTTAGAAGTTACGTAACACTAAAGGTAAAGTTGACAGATAATCACAGTTTAAATAAATATCATAAAAGTACGAAGGAAGTGGAAAATAAGAAAGGATGGGAGGGCCAAAGGAGAAACAAAGGTAGAACAAAGGTAGACTAGGATTGTTCTCTGGAATTGACATAGATTCGGCTATGTATGAAAGGTGGGTTCGAGTTCCTTTTGAAAGGCTCGATAGAATGCTATAGATACCTTCGAAGACGCTTCTTCTGTCTGCTTGATGACCGCTACCAATCAAATGAGTCAAAATAGGACTTCTTATAAATTTTATTTGGCCTTTTCCGAACCATTAATGAAGATGTTCATGTTGAGCTATCTAGTTGTTCGCCCTATATAGCAAGAGCAGCTAACTTTGTAAATACACTTAGACGTGGCACAACTAGGCAGCTTGTCTTTCGCTGAGCAAGTCATAATTGGTCGGCTGGAAAGTGATAAAGGAAGGTTGGTGGCAGTATAGGTATAAAAGTGATAATTACATGTCTTAGTTTCTCTTTTTAATACGCTTGTCATGCAATGTAAAATGTACAACAGTGATTAATTTTTAACACCACGTTTATTCGAGTCCATACATCGATTCATCCCATTTCTTTTAAGTAGTATATAAACTTTAGGACAAGATATTTTAATATACCAATTAGGAAACCTTTTTTCAATGGACGTTATTAGTATGTCTGAAATGTCCTGGCCAATTTAATCAAGATAAACTAGCTTTACTATCTTCTGATTGTAAACTATGTGACAGATGTGGACATGCTGAGATGTTACGGACATATGCACATTAAAAACAACATTATTATTGTTATCAGTAATTATTATTTTATCAGAATATTGTAAGAAAAGCAAATGGAGCTTTAATAAGTGAAATAAGGATACAGTTTAATTATAAGCCAGATCTTATGATCGAGTAAAGTAATTTAAAAAAAATACCAACAGGTTTGTGTATAGAAGATTTCCAACTCGACCAACTTATACAGTATGTCTATGAGTTTAAACTGAAGTTTGATGTCGTGCATTTACAATACCCTTAGTTATATAAAGGTTAATATAACTATTCATTTTTCTATACCTAAAGCAATATAAATTTAGTGGTGTTCAGATGGATTAGTTATTGATTCATTTACTGGTGAAACAAAACCTTGATGAAAGCTAACGATTCCCTGCTGAAAAAACAAACAAACAACTGTATGCCTTCATGTACCATTATGCTCAAAAACATACCCTGGAAGATAAAAGTAATACGTTACATCATGTCCCAGTTCTCTTTGTCATACAAAAGGCTTTTTAGAAAAATTGACTGAACAACACTCAAACACTTCTGACAAGATCTAAGAAAGTTGTTACAACTATTCGTTTCCAAAAGAATCCTATGCAATTTCGTCGAACTTCCTCTGATTGAAAACACCCTGACGCATCACCTTGTTATTATAACTACACAATGTCTCTGTTATTTATATACTGTTTATTTAAAGCTTTATTAAATATGAATGTGTTTGAGGTTTTATTATTGTATTCTTAACATTATTATTACATATAATGTTTATCTCTAGGCTTAACACTCATTTATTAGGAGTTAAGTGTGTGTTTTGGCACTGAATTAGGCTGATTGTTTACACCACATCAACTTGAAATGCCACTTAGCCCTACTATAAAATTCAAGCAGATGTTTATGTATTTTTTTGTTGAATTTATAAACTAGTCTCGTATTTTATAACGCCTCCAAACAGAAACCGACATTGTAAATATAACTATACAAACGTTTCACTCATTTTTTCGCTAATTTTATCCTACTGATACTGATAGATACAAGGATGCTTTAGGAGTCACTACAATAAAACAAAATCTTGGCTCTGTGTGTTCTCCACCTAAGACCTCGTGATCAAACAATAGAAAAGTGTCGAAAATGTTATTTTTCATTGAGTCTTCATGTAATTCCTTTTTGTTTTTACTAAATTTTATAAAATTAATTCCCTTGATGAACTAGAGTGAAGCGAGAAGAGAAAAATGAGCAGGATAGCATGACGTCAATTTATTTCGTTAGTTTTTTTCAACTGCAAACCATTTTAATATCTGAACAGTAATTGTTATTGACAACTCTATTTTTCAAATAATGTCGAGTTGTTAAGATCAGTAGAATTACTGTTCAAAAGCATGTATGAGTAATAATATGCATACAAATGTAATAACAATCTAAATATATAAAATTAGTAAGAAAATCCATACGACATTTGAAGATAGCTAAAACAATAACAGTGTGTCAGAGTTTCGGAGGGAAAGAGAAACTGGTAAACCTTTACAGACAACTACCGCTGCCCAAGGTAAACAAAGCGTCTGCAAGGTCTTTTGAATATAAGTATAGTTTATTTTGACGACCTCAGTTATGTTTAAAAGTCGAACTAGTAAGGCGAAATTAAGAATACAGTTTTTTTCTTTCACGTTCCCCAGTGGAACATAGGGCTTCAAGCTAGTGGCTTGAATTTTCTGTGGCAGTGTTTATTTTACAGGATGGGATTTCTAGCCTCACGCCCAACCTTCCCTCTTTACCAGCATTATTTCTGGTTTAGCGAGGTAAAGGAGTGCGTTGGTCGGGGATCGAACCCCGGACCGTGTGCATGGTCGGCGAGCGTCCTAACTGCTAGAACACCGACGCACTAGGAATACAGTAGATAACTTTAAATGCATTGTTAACACAGACCACACAGGGTGATGTTCATAAATCCAATGACAAACACGTTTGTTTATATGCCTAATGTAACTGCCTTCACAGATCAAACTGGTAGATACACGTAGAGAAGGCGGAGTTAGACAGTTTATCTTTAATTGATGAATGCAAAATGCCATAACAAACAGGGGGACGGATAAATCTCAAACAAAGTAGCATCATAATTACTGAGAAGATTGATATATATTAAGACGACCCGCTTATATCATTGGGCTACCGAAATTACTTTCCTCCAAAATGCTTAATTTCATCTGGATTTATCATTGTTTTAATCATGCAGTTATATCAAATGACCTATACATAAACTTGCGCGATGATTTAACTTGCTCGCCGTACAATTCTTCAACGAAATGAAGATATACTTCAGATTATTACTTTACATGTGAATCCTTTGTGAAGAAAAAAGTACTTTGGAACTGAATACGCTGAAAATTTTGTACCGTATATTCGCATACTGTCTTAAATAAAGCTTAACTATTATTATTATATATTGTGCAATTGGGGGTTAGAAATGTAGAAATAACAAAAATAGACGGGATGTTTGGATAAAAATCTGGTGGGATCATAACTAATGTGACGAATAATTATTTTTGCAATCAGGGATTAAATATGTAGAATAAATATGTAGCTATAATCCCACCAGATTTTTTATCCAAACATCCTCTTTATTTTTGTTATTTCTCCATTTCTAACCCCCAGCTGCACAATATATCAATCTTCTCAGTAATTATGATGCTACTTTGTTTGAGTTTTATCCGCCCCATTGTTTATTATGGCATTTTAATTCTTAATTGTAATTTTATTAGTTTGACCCTTGACCGGAAGTTATTCTGGAACTTTACCACTCATCTATAATAAATACACGAATGTACAGCCTAGTTGATAACTTCATCGAAAAGAAAATTTTCTTCGCTGCAACCGTCTTTTCAAGATATTTATTTTCTCTAATAATCTTGAGTTCTTTATTAAGAAATTCATTAGAGCACATTACTCCAGCTCTACGAAGCATTCGCTTTGCTAAATTGAGTTTAAATCTCAAAATTACGAAAATCAAATATTGAGTATATTGACTAGTCCATGTAGGCTTTCTCTATGTACTCTTACCAGGTAGCAAGCAATTATTCTGGTGAAAACTTTCTCACCTTTTAGCCAAAAGTTCCTTGTAGTATGCTCAGATATGTGGTGACAAATCCCTCTCCCTTTTCGTCTGATTTATATGCTTTGGCACGTACTAGTAGACTGTCATATGGTGAATAACTAAACTATTTGAATATTATGTATCTTGATATTCGAATTATTTAAGACTGTATGTAGTCAGTAATAAGCAACAAAACAAAATGACGTCATGATGTTTTGCTCAATTTGTTGATCTTACGTTTATCGCGTTCTTGATCCCTTCTCTGTTTCACAAGCAAGTAAAGCTTGAAGAAAATAGAATGATAAATGATAGATGGACCAAAACAGACGAATCTTTGTCATTTTAATTTTAAAAACAATGAAAAAAATATGAAAAATCTGACAATATATCTTAAAAAGACAATGTTCAGTGTTATAAAAACGACGATTAAAAGCAAAAGCACTCACTATACAATGTCGATGTATAGAATAAGAGTCAAATGTGAACCAGACGAAAACCGTTTTCTATGTGATTTCTTTTCACTAATGTCTCATTGGGGATTATTCAAGAATTAAACCCCTCGACAGTCAACGAACTCAATGGTTTTCTGCGGTACTTTTTCTGTTTATCCATATCTACTAATTTCATCAAGATTATCTATTTCAAGCGTAAACCGTTTACTGTAGCGTAGCCAGTTTGTTTTAACGTCAGTTCTACCAGTAAAATAGAGTATCTCAAATGTATAAGTAACTAGAAAGAAACACTAAGAACTGTACACTATAATGCAGAATACAAAGTCTGATCAATTTGTTTGTATAAGATGTATTAACTTGTTTGATAGCAGTATTCACTGCGTAGTAATAATCTTAGAAGGCGTTTTACCCACAAGCACAATCTGATGAACTGAACTTTTTCTAATGTCATTTTTAGCTTCGGACTCACGACGGATATCGTCTTCATAGACCATCATCAATGAATTACTTTCTATAAGGTATCTTGTGTGCAAATGATGAGAAAATGTTCTTAAAAAGAAGCTTCTATACTGAAATAAAGTAAAATTAACAAATGGCTGTCGAGTAGAATTTCCCTACACCAAAAAGAATCAAATATGACTTTATTTGATTCATTGAACCATGAAATCCTAAAGATTGACAGTAAGTATTGCAAAAATATATAAAGACGGACGTGTATTTTAAAATGTTTTCCGAACATAGTTTCACCAACACACAGCGACCTAAACCCCTCCGGCGAATTCATTTTAACAGGATCTGATAGCGGAATATATTGCTGGCTTGGTTGTGACGATAAACAGGGAGTAAGGTATCATTCGTTTTCATGACAACCGGGTATTACACATGACGACTGCAGTGAAACCGTTTACCTGACTAGAAGATGTGTCACGTAGTCCATATAGGGGAGTCCGCTGTCGTTAACTGGATTTTTCTCTCTTCCCATTAATAACAGTCTACCAAGCCAAAATTACCCGTAGATAACTGACAGTTTCAACAACTCAAAGAAAATTATAAATAAGAAAATCAAAGGATGACGACTTTGTTTTTTAGTGCTATGTATAAGCCTCCATATTACTGAGGAGATTAAGTTCGGGTGGCAATATCTATGCTACGGGTTAATTAATTTAATTGTAAAGCCAGAAATTTTACTTTAATGTATAAGGTCGACGGTAAGGAGTATTTTTTTCATTATTGTGTTCATTTACCCATAATATATATCAGGAACAAAAACTGGAAATTCACTGTGTTTGGATAGTCAAGGTAACTGTCTTTTCGAAGGAGAGAAGTGATAGTTGAAAGAACTTACAGAATAAAAGGAAATTGCCTGTTAGAATCCTTCTTCTCTATGCACTCGTAAACTGGAAGAACCGAAATTAAAAGTATACTATTTGATTAAAATCCATTACAATTTTCAGCCTCGTAATTTTTATTGGTTTGAAGTACATTAAATATTAGTCATACTCTACATTTATACATTTTAATCTTATTTAGAGGTATTGGTCAGCATGTGTCGATACACAGTTATTCATGTGCGGTTATATGACACTTATTACTAAGGGTTAATTAATTTCTAGACAGAATCTAAAAATCGTGCATTAGCGGCTCAACAAAGTGAAAGCCACTACAGGGACACAAACGGACTGAAGTGGAGTAACATGAAACAAGTATAACGACGTTCATATTCTAATTGATAAAAATAGCTTGGTTTGTAGGGATTCGGTTGATCAGTTACAGGATTTCATCATGATGATGAATTCGCAGAAGTTAGAATTCGTTGGCCATTGGATTGGGTCCCGGTGACTTAATGGTCAACAAGCTCGCCTTGTAATCAGAAGGTCCTGGGTTCGAATCCCAGTGGTTGCGTACTGCTGAAGAGTCCCAAACTAGGCAGACGAAACAGCTGTCCAGTACTCCATTGCAGGTTTTCCACTGGTTCTCTAACCAATGTCAGCTCATGATGAAATCCTGTAACCAATAGCTTGGACTAATTAGGTCTAACAATTGAAAAACACCAAATTCAAATACTCACATGATTTAATATTATAATCAGTGAACTAGTAGACTTTGTGGCAATAAGTCGCTCGTTTAACTGTCAGGATATGCATAGCATCCAGGACATGAATTTTAGAGTCTGTTGTTTATTATTATCTAATAAAAGTTGTCAAAAGCTTCTTATTCTGTCAAGTAACATGTTACTGTAGATGTTATTTCAAATAAATAAAGATAAACAAACGTCAGTACAGCTTCAGTCATTTTTGACCTTGAAACACGCAAATAATAGCGCATTATTTATGGAAAGAAAATATTTCAACCGTTTACATGATCTAAACATACTTACGTCTTTCTTAAGAAATTAAGTTACTGGAAAGTGAATGTTTCATAATTTATAAGGGCTTAAAAATAGAAAAGCAAATATAGTGGGCTTCTGCTCGAAACGAGTTAGAGAATATCATATAACATTGCTGTAAAGAGAAATTGCTATGAGTGAACATCTCGTCAATACCTGTCAAAGCCTTTCAGCCGACCAATCACTCAGAGTTACTTACAATGTGTGAACAAATCTAGCGAATACAGTGTGCTTCCAAATTCTTTGCACTGCAGAAGCTGGAGGCATGTTTAATAAAAGACTGGCCAACTCCTTGATCTACCGAGTAAAGTGATGTAACTAATTTTATCAATACAAAGTCGTCTACCTCTCGCCATGTATGCGTTCTTTTTACCAATGAAAATATAAACTGAATCACTATAAAGCATAGTCCTGACATCTGAGTAAATTTTATTTCATCTAAGTGATAAGTGTTCAAGTCACACCTGATTGGCACTCTTAGATCTGTCCATTTAAGGAGACAAATTTACCGGAGCGGTTACTCTTATCCCAGAAAACTACTTATCTGAAGTCTACGAAGATTTGAAGTTTCAGACTCCTTGATCATGAAGGCATTTTCAGATTTACCACTCGCCTAAACAGTACACTAGACCTTGGCAATCTCAGTATGGAGGTCATAGGAGAGCTCCCTTGTAAAGTTATAAATAATGGATTATATGTGTTTCACCGAAAAAAGTATGAAAAATTAAAATACATAGCTTGTGTTTGTTTCTCAAAGATGTTTCAAGGAAGATCTTGTTAACCTGCCAATATTCTGTCATTTCGATTTACGTTGCAGGATACAGACTGAGACGTATTCAACGATGAAATGTCGGATGAAGTTCTGCTTGGGTACTTGCTGTTCTTCCGGAATGCTGTTGAAAATATTTGTTTAATAGGACCTGTTCTCTACAACTAAAGAAGCGTCAAAGAGACAAGAAAAGCTGATATAAAATACTTGTTTTGTAAGGCTGAATTTTTGAGTGTCGGAAATGCAAGGGTTAAATACAGTAGATACTCAAATTTCTTCTCTTATAAAATTGCTTGCGATATATGGAAACTTTTAAGGTCAAGTTATTAACAGGAAGCAAATTGCTACTGGTGCATGTGTGGTGAGAGCAGGCTGCTAGTCAAATCAGTAGACAATTATTTAAGTCAATGTTTATGCCCCAAATATTGGTCGTGAGAAAATATGAACAAGACTGATTCAACAACCAATCATAGCAGACTTTGCGTAGGCAGATACAGTTAACATATATATGACCTGACATTCAAGAAACAGTCACAAAGAGATGTAGGTCAACTTTCTGTGAGAAACAACCAATCGGAAGACTGTGTTTTTCTGCTAACAATAATCTATATTATGTACATGAAAATCTATAAATATGTGTTGATTTCCTTAATAAACGATTTGTTGCCTGGCCCTTATCTTCTGCTGTTACACATGTTCTTATGTATACATCTTCAACCGATTAGGATAACAGACTTACTTGATGTTACCAGAAAACTTTAGTTAGATGGATTTTCTAGGTTTTGGTGAATATGGTGTCTTAATATGTCTCAAATCTTTGAATTTATTATTTAGACCAGATGCTGACGGTGTGCTGACAGTTTCGCTTGATAAATTCACAGATATTTTGTGCCATCCTGCAGTACAAATTTTGATGAATCATTTAATAGGGATACAGTGCTTGTCGTCTAGGAGGCAATATAGATGGTACCCATAACGAAATCCTCATTTTTCAGGTTTAAGGTTTAGGTCACAATCATCTCCCCATTCATACAAGGACTAGGGGAAACTATATCTACCTGCTATAAGTCCCACATTAAAATCGTTCATTTAGGCTCAATAATTTTCTTATGAATGCAGTGGAAGTAATTCAGATACTGCTACTGTACTGCATCACAATAAGTTTGTTCACTCTGCCTTCTTAAACTTTACTGTCGCTTCTGATTCTCTTCCTGTGGTATCTTCTTTTAGCTAAATAAATTCAGAACTTACTGAGCCCAGAGTCATAATGTGATTGTCTTTTCATTTTTCAGACTATAAAAAGTGTATTTTCTCTAAAGGGAAGACATCCACTTCATCGATTACCGAAGCTGGTGTGCCCCGGGGCGTCATACTTTCTCCGTTTCAACTTCCCCTTTTTGCATGACTTACTATATTCTTTAAAAGCCAGATTTATTGAATAGGCTATTAATCTGACAACCTCTATATCACTTGTACATGTAGTTAATTGTTCTCCTATGTATTGTCCGTATTTGAAACCAACCAGTAGCTTTATTCAAATGGTCTCAATTTGAATACCTGTAAAAATCAGACTAACAAATTCAATTTCAGGAATGGACAAGACCTCGGTGAGCTCATTCAGTCCTAGGATTCTTGTAGTATCCATATCAGAGTTGTAGAAAATAAGTCAAATAATATTTATCTCAATATCAGTCTTTGTTAGCCACATCATATATTGTTGATTTCGAGAATTCTTGGGTTTGACCTACTACATAAGGGAGCTGAGACTTATAAATCAGTCTATTCTTTTGTATTCTATTTATTTATGCATTCCTTTCATTCTTTATTGTTTCCCCTTGATATTCTATGGGCTTTTGGAAAAGGACCACGGAAATTTACTTATAACTTTGAATGCTGTACGCAAGGTTGGTGGTGTGCCATTGGCGTAACCAACTGATGCTGTTATTTGGTTACAGTATCTCGTCATGAACTGGTATCAGTTAGGGAACCATTGGAAATCCAGCTGGGAGTACTGGACAGCTATTTCATCCTTGTTTGGAACTCTTTATGACTGAACATCCACTGGGGCATGAACTCGGGGCCTTCCGGTTACGAGGCGAGCTCGTAGACTACTAACTTACCAGGACCAGACCCAAAAGTCTATGAATTCCAACTTCTATCAATCCATGATACTCTTATTGACAGACATTTAAACTCGTCCAAGAAGTTGGTTAAGGCTACCGTATCAAATACTGAACGCCATCTTTTGATGCACAAATTTCTCCTTGTATCTCTTTAGGTGAAACCAGCAGTAATATCACTAGAATTCATGCCCATAAGATTAAATGTTAAAACTGTACAAACGAAAATATATATGGTTTTTTATGTGTGTACATTAAATTTGTCAAACGAAAATACAATTAATAACCTCAGATGAATTGGATGTTGATATAAGAGGATAGTGACAAAAGTGATGAGTTGTCACAAATGCTTGTTAATGAAGAGTTGCGTAATAACATGAATAGTCTGATGAAAGAGTTGTGCTCAGGGTGTACATGGAAACAAAATCGCATACAGAATTACGCAAGGGTTTTAAGTAGTTAGAAAAATAAGCATACAAGCAAAAGTCAAATCAAGTAAACAAACAAAAGTTAAGTAAAATCAACGGAGTTGTTACCATTAGAGTCGGAGTGGTTGAATAATTTTCTTTTGTATGCTTAGTTCTGGTTCTTCCAACTGAATGGCTAGGGATTCTGCGATGCAAAGAAGGCGGAAACGTATTGTCTTTGGAAGGTTGTTCTCTACTTTGTAGATTACTTTGAAGGAGGTGTTTGTTGAGATGGAATGACCAGTGTTAACGAGATGTTCGATTATTGCACTCCTTATATGGCCACTACTTCCTTTCTGCAGCCACGTAGGGTAGTGTTCTTTGACCCTTTTTGACAGGATGCTCATCGAAAGACCAATATACCTGGCTCCACATCTACAGGTGAACTGAAAATACACATAGAATTAGTCAGGTACGGGGTCTTATCCTTTGGGCCTCTGCGGATCAGCCGGCAAATAAACTGAAATTTTATAATTCTACGAATAAAATTAGTCCATAAGATTCAAACATTTTTCAGTGAATTTGAAACTACTGCTTAAACTGACATCCTGTTTTCAATCTTCAGTACACCTAGAAGATAA
Source organism: Trichobilharzia regenti (assembly GCA_944472135.2). Classification (NCBI taxonomy): domain Eukaryota; kingdom Metazoa; phylum Platyhelminthes; class Trematoda; order Strigeidida; family Schistosomatidae; genus Trichobilharzia; species Trichobilharzia regenti. Next base: position 110,594,983 of record OX235262.1, on the reverse strand, counting down.
CAAACCGCATTTTATTGAAAGAATAAACCTAATCGGTATCATCTAAAGGATCGCACCCATTAAGATATCCCCGTGTTAACTTACCATTCCATAGTGTTCGAAAATTATAAATCATTTCAAGGCGTGCAATGCGATTCACTAACTCAATAAATACTTCGGTTTACTCACTAACTTTTCTTTTTTTTCTCAATGAAATGCAGTAGCTAAAATAAAATCTTGTAATGTCTAGTTGCAACTCAACGAAATTTAGTCATTCAAATCAACCGAAATGATTTGTCTGTTGCGAATTAGGAGGTACACAGAAAACTAAACAAATCCACGTGCACACACACGCACATCCTTGATGACGAAGGGAGAATATTTCCGTGACTGTGGGTACTTATTTTACCCACTGTTGTCATTTTACTAACTGCTTAATTTTAATCTATGTAAAAATGAAAATCATTTTAATTTTATCAAGTACATAGTTTGTTTGCATTGATTAGGACGTTAAATTTGTTGGATTTTACGGCATACTACAAATATCAAGCTGACAAAACAAAATACACAAGTCAGAAGGACTGAAAATTTATGTGAAATAAGCAGGACCATTCCAATCCGTATTTAGCAAAACAAATTACAAAGATATATATATATATATATATATATATATATTCTCTTACTCTACTCTTCTCTTCTAAATAACTGAATACAATTTAATTACAAAAGTAAATACAATTAATATGAACCCAATAAAATGTAACCCTGAAGTAATGTTATTCGAACAGTCAGAATTGTAACCCGACTCCTGATTAGTCAACAAAATATGTAAAGTATGTGTGTATATGTAAAGATTAGTAAAGCTCAAATTCAATCTTTAATTTTACCATCTTAAGTCATGGGAGGTTGAATCAGTTCAGTAATCATGCATGAGAGGATATAAAAAAAAGTGACCTTAGTTTGTTTAAATGTGAAAACTTCATTAGATTATGACCTTTTGAAGGTTTTATAATCCTTTCACAAAACAAATAAGACCTTGTATTTTGAAAAATTGAACACAAATATCATCAGTGACTGCCTAATTACTAGTCTCTCTTCTTACTAGGTGAGATCCTAGACTTAAATGCTAACAAGACCAGCATTTTATTGCCATATAATGTCTAATTGTCATGTGAATGAATGACACTTTAATCCTAATTTATTACCACACCACCAGCCTAATTACGTCTTCTGTCAATCATATTCATAAAGAATTAGAAGGCGGTTAGGTTATTAATGGATGATGAGACTATGTGAAATAGTATTAGGATGACAGACTTTTATGGAGAATGAAGATGGATTGGAAATCTGGATTTCGGCAGGATTCGAAACAGCAGACTCCTAGTCCAGAGAGAATTAATGAACACTACTGAACATCCGAAAGATATGAAATATTCTCTGTCACTTCACTACATAATGATAAGAAATATGATAATTCCTATCTGAAAAAGGAGAAATACAAAAGTGCACTGGCTCAAACTATTTCATAAGGATTTTTGTAAGCAATGGTATGAAACAAAAGACAATCAGTAATTTAAATAAAGGCAATATGAAGGCTTCTAGGAAGATGTCGAATGCACGCAAATATGTCATTTGGGTAAATTGACTACAGGTGCTAAAGCTGTTCACCATAGGTAAGGCCAGACAGACTTTCATTACTCTGAAATTAGTGTGGAAATCTATTGCACTTTGCAGAAAAATAAGATTTGGATTTCAAACACTAATGTCCAATCAGTACTTCTATATGGTTCAGAGACTTGGTGCAGGCGTCACCGATTGCATTTCCAATAGTCTGCATACTTCCATCAACAGCCACCTTCATTCAATATTGAAGTTTAGATGGTGAATTGGAGAAGATTAGCAAAAGCTAATTCTGGCAGTGAACTAGCCGAGAATCTATCACCCCAATAAACGCAGTGGAAAAGGGAAATGGGTTGGACATGTTCTGAGGAGACCTAAGAGTGACACCACAGGCCAAGCCCGAATGAGGAACGATTAGTTGGACATTGAAATATGTCATGGAGGAGTTCCTGTGAGGAAGAGATGAAACGTTATGGGCATTTGTGCAGCTAGCCTTAAAAGACTGTAGAGAATAAGGTAAAGTGGCGACGTGCTGCTGAAGCATTCTGTTTCACTAGGAACCCAAAGGAATAATAATAACATTAATGTTCCCATAAAAGCTGAGTATTCAAGTAAAAAATTAAGGTTGAAAAGTCCAAACTACTTATTACTCTATAAAATTTAAATTCAGAAGATATTCGATAATAATGTTCAGTTTACCATGTTATAACTACTGATATAATCAAATAATTTAATCTGTTGGCGGCCTGCTTAAAACTTGGGCTACCAAAAACTTCCATCTCTCTATTGCATACATTTTTTTTTCGGTTTATTTTAATCAATTTGTTTGCGAGCTCCTGATTCGCAAGTTCATACTAAACTTGAGGAAAACCTTGATTGTGGGTGGCAACATGTTTCAACATATGATATAGCTGTTCTTCATTGGGTCTCAATACGGACATCTGGAGATTTTGCAATTGGCTTTCAACTGCATATCATGGATTCCTTGAAGGAAACAAAGTAGATATATCACAGTTGGATGGTTTGTGATTCAGCTTGGTGACCATCATGTCATAGGATATACCATAAATTAATATTTTACTTCAAGATATTGTACGAAGGGAAAATATTACTCAATAAAATCCTCTGAAAATTCTGTACATTATATAACTATTGTTCAGAATAAAGATATTATTATCTAATGGTTACACCTTCACACTGAAAGAGGAAATACAAATGATCCGTAACAGTTGCAATGTTGGTTATGCCTAGATTATTAGATAATATTTATTCTACTTCCCGTTTATGCGAGACAGTTTATTTTACTATAGTACTTTTATGAATTACACTGATGTCAATCATACATGAAGTGATGGGAGTGGATTATCTTTTATCGTTAACAATAGGAACTAATCAAGAAACGCTGTTGTGTTTTCAAACCAAATTTCACCTCTAATTGGTCTCAAAATTTATTTCATTAATAATAATTTTTGCTAGTTTCTGGCTGCAGGCACAATTCATCTTCAAGTTCAGTGAAATCATCTTTAGTTCGTCGTCTTATTCTAAATTATGATGGTTCCAACATCTCATTCAAATAATTAGCATATTCTGATATAATACTCAGTACAATGGTTAGATGCAAACGATAGCTGGTAAAAAATTGTCTAATAAACTACTATTATCATTTTGATAGGCAATACGTTTTACAGAAATTTTTAAGAATCAATCTACACAGTCGTCATTAAATATGTCCCTATGGTATGAACTATCAATCTTTCATTTATCACTAAATACTGAAACCAGAAAGGATAGTGACTGATATTCTCAAGCGCCAATGTTAAAATGACACTTCCATTTGGAAAAAATCAGGTCAAATACACTACTGTAGAATTCATATTATTCAAATAAATACGTAGAACCCAAAGTGTGACAGATCAGTAATCTTGGGCAATTTGTGAAATATACAAAGTAGTTCAAAATATTTTGCAAAGAGGCAGTGTAACTATGCATAATGACTGCGTGTGATGTCCTACACGAAAAAGATCTCATAAAGAGCAATGACAAGGCATATCCATTTCGCATAGTTGGTCGCTCAAAACAAAGGAATCGTCACGTTTTGATGAAATCTTTACATAGTCTCTCTGTTATTAATATGCTTTAAACTAGGTTTCAATAAGGTATCTGAGACCACATAATCATGAAGAATATAAATAATGCCACTATCAATCAGTGGTCCATGAATCTTAATCTTAAGGAACCAGTGGTCATGAATACTGTATAGTTTGAAAATAGTTTAAACCCTATTCGTCAGACTGTGGGGAGTGAGGAGACAGGAATTCGCTGGACCACTAATTAGAAGACTATAAGACCTGAATTTTACAGATGATATATATCTAATGTCACACAAACCCAAAGACTTGCAAGTGAAAACCAGTAAACTGGCTGGAGAAGCTGACAGCGCAGACAGGACTTCAAGTGAATATCGAGAAAATGGAGGTGACGAAGATTACCAAGATAACAACCATCACTAATCACCATCAACGGGAGAGATTTGACAGAGGTTGCCTCCCTCACTTATCTAGGGAACGTCGTTTCAACCACAGGCCAATGGAACGGACGATGTCAAAGTCAATCAGAATCGGAAAAGCAAAATGCTCCTTCATCAACATGAAACCAGTGTGGAAATCTTCTACACTCAGCTTGAGGAACAAGATTAGGATTTTCAACACCAATCTCAAATTCGTCCTTCTATATGGGTCAGAAACTTGGCCATCATGTCAGTCACGGAAATGATTTCCAACAGGCTTCAGACTTTTATCAGAAGCTGCATTCCCCGGCTCCATACTGAAGATCGAATGGCCAGAAAGAGTCATTAATAAGAATCTCTGGGGACAAACCAACCAAGAGCCAATCACTCAATACACATGTCGGGGAAAATGAAGATGAATCGGACATATATTGAGGAAATCGCCGAATGACATAGCGCGCCAGGCAATTGATCGAGTGGAATCCAAATAGGAAGCGACGAGTGGGTCGTCAGTGCGAGGGTGACATGGAGGAGATCGTGTGAGGATGAGGCGAGAGAGTATGGGCAATCGTGAACCAAGCTGAAGAGGACAGCAGAAGATAAGACAAAGGCGAGATGTGTTGTTGAAGCCTTATGTTCCACACGGAAGCCAAGGGAATAATGATAATTAATCCCTGTTCATCCTATGTAATGATGACGAAAAATGAATAATATTACTGAACAGAAACAGTGGTATAGTGTTTTTGAAAAAGTCACATCAGGATCGACATTATATGTTAGCCAGACCAAGCATGCTTTTTACGAGCAAAATAGTTTGTCTGTTTCAGCTGACCTACTTACCTCTTGATACAGCAAACAAAACTGTAATATGTACATTTTTTCTATTCGAAACGAAATCCCTTGGTTTTCGAGATTTCTTAAGCATTAATTTCGTGCAGTTCACACACTGAATGTTTTGCTTATTATAACGTATATTCATAAAAGGTCACTCCTTAAGCACTCACAAGACCGCCTACTTAAATCTCCACTGTCATGTTCGGCTTCTATTAACGTATCGGCTCCTAGTACGGATATTTCAACGATGTCTGAGGATTAACACTGACAATATTTTCGGGATTGTAACTGGCAGCCGAATTCAGGATGGACACTTCGTTCTGTTCCGGACTTGTCGTCTGAGTGTACCAACAGTTCCAAGTATGTGATGTTGTTCCCATTAAGACTAGAATGCAATACCATTCGTTTCATCAAATGCAAAAGCAAAAAACAAACCTGAACAAAAATAATAAATTGTCCCCGATGGACAAGAGGTGGTACTCGCAGTTCAAGTAATCTAGTGGATAACACTCTGATGTTCGAAATAAGTCTAAATGGAAACACAACTCAACAGTGATCGTAGGTAGATCCACTTGACGAGCCCCAAATAAGGTGAAATATGCATCCTTGACTCCACTGTTAGTCACCATCCACCCGAATACAACACACGCGCGTCCACTCAACGGGTATCAAGTCTAGTTAGGCTGAATATGATCTTATAAGAAAATGCATAATTTAGTATCATAATTTATTCAAAATTTACTCACAATTTGCCTAAATCAATAACAAATAGAATACAGTAAACAATACAGTTAACTGAGGCTACAATGAGTAGATATTTCAGTGTTTTGCAATTTTATTTTCAACTATAAATTATTTAATCAAATTATAAAGAGAAGTAAAGTGAATTTGTTTAAAAGATAAGAAATGACACCAGTAAGAAAACAAGAATTCAAGATTCTCTTACTTTAAACTCACTGATAAAAAAGAACAATTTTCACTAATAACACAACACACTAGTAAACAATAATTCCTACTTAAATACAAATAATTCAATTTTTTATTTTAGGAGAAATTTTAATAAATTAGCTGAAGTTTTACTGTGTCAGTGTATGATTATTCTACCGGTTTACTAATCCTTCACAAAGTAGACTTTATAACAGATTTCGTTCATTATCATTATTATTACTGAAATATGTGTTCTCGCACCGAAAGAAACCAAGTCAAGTAATAATGAAGTATTAAGGGAGAAAATAATGTTTATTAAAATCAGTGAATAATCCTCCAGGAGAAACATTTATGCCCAACAAAATAAACAAAGCGATCTGAAGATTAGTCATTATTATTGGTTGTGACTAAAAAATAAGTACAGAAATAAAAAAGTTAACTTATACATAAACTTTGATCTACTTAAATGAGTAGGCAGGATGATTATCATTGAAATCAGTTGTAATGGAGAATTAAAGCAGCTAATGGGTAAATCTGTTATCAATAAGATTTCGTCCCCATAATCTTAAATTGTCTACTGCAAGTTACTGACAAGTGGAATACAGTAGTGTAATATGCTCAAAATCACATAATACACCGTAATTATTATTAATGTCTCCTTTCATTCCTAGAGGAATATAGGGCTTCAGCCGCATGTCTCCATTGCATTCAGTCCTCCACCAACGTTTTCATCTGGATACACATCTGCATGCTCCACATACTTTGATCTCCTCTTCACATGACCTCCTCTGTCATCCTCGCATTGACTAAAAACTCACTGCTTTTTATTCGGGTTCCACACGAGAGTCAGCCTGGCGTGTGACGTCACTCACTTGATGGTTTGTTTTCTCGGAGTGTGGCCAATCCACCTCCAGTTATTCCTGCATATATGATGGACAGTTGGTTCCTGATGGGTTGGTTCGTTCCTAGAGATCCCTCACTATTGATGGTATTTTCTGGCCATCTGATTTTGAGTATTGAGCGAAGACAGCTGTTGGTGAAAGTCTGTAGTTTGTCTGAAGTGCCTTTTGTGACGCTGCAAGTCTCTGATCCGTACAGTGGCACTGACTTCACATTGGAGTTGAAAATTCGGATCTTATTTTTTATGCTGAGGAGTGCTGTTGATCTCCACACAGACTTCAGTGTGTAATGAAAGCTTGCCTTGCATTCTCGATCCTTCCATTGATATCCTCATCAATACACTAGAAAGTGACACAAAAGTAACAACAGCCTTTCATTCCGTTGTGACTACATCTGTAATACAAGCGTATTCTAATTTGGTTACATAGTGATTCAAAACCTGTAGTGATATTACAGTTATATTTTGCTTTTTGAATTAAATTGTAAAAATCTGATAAATATCATAACTGTAAAATGTCACAATGAATAACATTAAAAGTGCATTTAATTGGATAAACAAATCAGTCAGAATAATCGATAGGATTTTTAAGAATATGATATCATGTGCTACTAGAATGAGACTTTGATGTGCTATTTTTATGTTGTCTTACAGTTTGAGGAGACTAAATATGACTTCATGTGTTCTGCATGCCTCTTTCTATATAGCTATTTGAAAACCTCGTACAAATTACAGGAAAAGCAATGAACCTATATAAGTTTCATTCCAAAAATCTTAAATTTACTTCTGATTTCCTTATTGATAGCCTATAAATTCTTACTCAAAATTGATGTCAGAAGTAAGTCCAGCCTTACTATGCTCCTAAATAATCAGGAATTCCCCATGGTTGAATGGTCAGTGGGTTCACCTTGTAACCAGAAGGTCTTGGGTTAGATCCCTAGTGCAGTCATGACCGTATACTACTGAAGCATTCAAAAAAGAAAGTAATAACTGTCCACTACCTCTTAGACAGTGCGTCAGTGGTTCAATGGTAGAATGCTCGTCAAACATGTGATTCCCAGCCAACACACCCCAGACTTCTCGTAGCTGGAATTAAACACTGTAAAGAGGCAAGATTGGACATGAGGCTAGCAACCTTATCAGATGAAAGATAAACATCGCTACCGAAAGCGCAGAGCTCAGTTTTGAAGCCATACGCTCCCCTTGGAATGGGAAGAAGTGAGGAAATAATGCTTACGAGTCACCACAAGCATATTTTAGATTCAAATACTAGGTGTGTTTAGTTTTTGTATTTGGTGAAACTGGAGTTCCACTGCAGGGATTTCGGGTTGTTAAGATCAAATTTAAGCAAGTTCAAAAGGCTTTTACACTTATAAAGTCTTGTATCTGGACAGGAAGCAGGTTTTTTGTTGTTCTTTCCAGAAAGAGGGTTGCTGCCCTGACTACAGACTATAATAAATCTGTTTGACTTATTTATGTGAGCGCTACCCAAGCAGAAGGTCTGTTTCAATTTAATTAGCTAGATTTTGCTGTATCTTAGCTATAAAGTATAACAGCTATTGAAGGGATTATTAATTTTCCTGGAGAATTGTTTATCGCTAAACATACATTTATTTGAGTCTCCTTATGTTAACCAATGTAATAGGTATAAGTTTCATTAGGATTTTTTTAAATTCTGAAATATTTAAAAGTAGCTGAAATAATAACTGAGTTTTAAAACTTCGATGTGCTTAAGATGATGGCAACATCTAGTCTGAAACCAATCAGATCACTGCAAACCAACACTTGGAAACTGGTCTAATGCTCAATAATGACTGACTACAGAAGGAATTTACGCGTCGCTGGCGCAGCGGTTAGCACGCTCGCCGGCCACCCTTATGGTCCGGGGTTCGATCCATGGCCGACGCAATCCTTTACCTAGCTAAGCCAGAAATAATTCTGCTAAAGAGGAAAAGTTGGGCATGAGACTAGCAACCCCATCCTATAAAATAAACACTACCACAGAAACTTCAAGCCACTAGCTTGAAGCCCTATGTTCCACTGGGGAACTTGAAGGAAAAAAAACATAAGGAAGTCACCTACAGCTCCAGTACGAAGTCGGGGTCTTTGGGGTCCACCTACTTTGGGTTTGAAGATAAATACTTACGGATAACACAGGCCTTATACATTGTGAACTTACAGAAGTCAGAAATATTTGGATGTTAGAATCTGTCTCAGTGTTGGAATAGTCAACGAGGCGGCCTCATAACCTTGGGGTCCTAGGATCGATCCATGATGGATGGAGACATAAGTTTGTACTGTTTAGGAGTCACAAGCTAGGTCGAAACAACTGCCTAGTACTCGCTGGTTTCCACTAGGTTTTTTAACTGATGTCAATTTATGATTCAAACTGAAACTGGCCACAGTATTCTTAGGGAAGATCTCCCTATGAAACCCATCAAAGTTTTTTTTATTTGAAATGTTGGCAATGTAAAACTGTAAAAACTTCTGTAACTCGTAATTCAAATACTACTGGAAAAATTCAAACAATTAACAAAATGACATGTAAGCCAGAATTTTATCTTAATGGATAATCTTTCTTTTGGTACATGAATTACATGCACTACAAAACATATAGTGTGGCCTAACATTAACCCATTTCATCTTGAATATAAAATGCGCCCTTCTAGTTTTTAAAATATTACTTGGATAATGGACAGTAAAAATTGAATCCATTTCAAGAAAGCCTCCTGTCAAATTGTAGGTTAAAATAATATATATATATATATATATATATATATATATATATGTATTTAAGTTAACTGGTAACTAATGTTTTAAGTTGACGTTACTTCTTAATTTGCCTGTAACTGATATTCATCCTCTTAAGGGTAAATTATTTTCACAAAATACACAAACAATTGTCTATTCATCAATTAGATGTTTAAAATGAACGAGAGAGTTCAATTAAGAGTGTGAAATTTCAAAAATTCACTTGATGTTGATGAAAAGACTAATTTGTGTGAATATATATTTAAATGTACTAGAAGTTTTTTTAAGATTCTGAATATCAACCAATGTGAAAATTCATATTTTACTTTTAAATAAATGGTACTAAAGCCTTCATCTACACTGTCTAGTAAGTGTTCATATTATGCTGTGTAAAAATTGTGCTTTTTCACGTTGGTTAGGTGAAAATACCACTAGCTTTAGTCTTTCACCATAGGTAGGCTTCATATGCACCTTATACCTATAGCGTATTATTATTATTATCGAATTATGATAAGCTAATTTTTATCGTTAGCACCAAGAGGTTATCTGGCTGAATCCATCTGTTTTATTAAGATATTTATTCTTTTCGATTTTACTATCAAATCAAACAACAATCAGAGATATTTTAACTGATTAAAAATGCCCATTGAAATTTTCAAAAGAATGGATACAGGCAAGTGGACGGAGTGGTGATGGGCTCCCCATTGGGTCCCATTCTAGCTGATTTCTTTCTAAGTAAGCTAGAAAATGGACCTCTGAACAACCTTATCAGTAAGCTGTCATTTTATTGCCGATATATGGATGATAACTTTATTCTTTGTGATAATGGTTCTGCTAAAACTACAATAATTACTGAATTCAATGAAATACAGTCGGCTATGAAATTCACATGTGAAGAGGAATCCCAAGACAGAACTGCCTTCCTGGATGTCCTACCTACAAGAAAACCAGATGGTAGCATAAAAAGAAATTTGCATAGAAAAAGCACTTGGACAGGACAATATACACATTTTCACAGCTTCATTCCTATCAAGTACAAAAGAAATTTAGTGAAGACCCTCAGGCACAGAGTTAGAGCTATATGCTCAGAAGAAGTAACTGAAGATGAATTATGCATTGTATATGATACTTTGATCGAAAATGGCTATCCCGACAAATTTATCAAGAAACATATGACAAAGAAAACAGAAAACGACTACTCACTATCTGTAAAAAAGAAGCCTCTTTATATACGACTACAATTCATGGGTGATATACCAAGTGGGATAATTGCGAAGAAATTAAGAAAATTAGTTCAAAGAACTTTTAATGCCGGAGAACTACACGTCTTATTCTCTACACGACCGATGGTGATACCTCGACTGAAAGATGAAGTACCTAGGCTAGCCACTTCTAATTGTATCTACCAATTCAACTGCGATTGTGGGGCAAGGTGCATTAGCCCTTGCTCTAGGACCTTGATTTTTCGTGCTCGTAAACATATCCCACTATGGCTAAGTAAAGGTGTAGTTAAAACCATTAGCAGTTCGATAATGGAACATCTGGTGCAAACCGGCCACAAAGCCAGCGTGGAAGAATCCTTCTCTTTCATCTACCGGGCGCCTAGTAAATTGCCAAAATCATCGAAGCACCACATGCTCCAAACACCAGAGGCTATTGCAATTCGCCTCAAACAACCAAAGTTCTGTGTTCAAAAGAAGTAAATCTAACCCCTACTACTGCGCTGGCCTTCAGTAGAAACTATAAACCCATGAATTTGTAATATTATCTTTCATAATTTTTCTGACATTCAGCTTATTTCATGTTGATGCTATTTAGCTGTTATCTATCGATATTATTGATTCGATGTTATTTAAATATTAATGTTCTTCATAACACTAATTCATTCATTCACTATAATGTATATATAACTGTAGAGCCTGATAGTGAAGTTATCGAAAAGAGTACCCTTTGTTCAATATCCATTCTTTTGAAAATCAGAAATATAAGAGAACTATGATATAATATTACTGTATAGCTTACAGTTCCACTAGATAATTATTGGCATTTATCACTTATTTTGTGAATTGTGTGTGAGGACAACCGGTGTCACTAATACAAAAGAGTCAGTTTTTCAAGTACCGGTTTGTAGGGATTATGTTTGTTTGGCTTGAAGATTTCATCATGAGCTGACATCGTTAGAGAATCATTGGAAAACCAGCCTGGTTTGGAACTCTTCATCAACAAGCACCTGCCACCAGGGTTCGAACCCAAGACCTTCTGGTTACAATATAATCTCGCAGGACATTAAGCCACTGGGACACTATCCAGTGTCCCATGTATTCTAACTTCTGCCGATTCCCGACATAGTGCAACCACTCAGCATTTTTTTCGATGAGTAACCGCCCCCATCTTCGACCTGCTGTACCCTACTGGTCACGGTTTCCCAGTGGCCTAATGGTCTACGAGCTCACTAGCCTTGTAACCAGAAGGTCTTAGGTTCGAACCCCAGTGGGTGCGTACTGTGGAGAGTCCCAGACAAGACTGACGAAACAGCTGTCCAGTACTCCCAGATGGTTTTCCAATGTTTTTATAACCAATGTATGTCAGTTCATGATGAAATCTTGCAACCAAACAAAAGAATCAGGCAAACGTAGATAATAATTGTTATATTGATTAGTATAGAATGATCATAAAAAAAAACAACGGAAAAACAAATGTAAATATATTATACTATAACTTAGGGTCTAAAATCTGCTAATCACATACTTCATTTGATTCTTGACAGAACGTATGAAGTCAATCAATAGGATTTCTTCAGACAAACAGAAAAGCAAATCACAAAACAACTTATACAAAGAGGAAATGAATAGAATAGTTCAAATACATGATTATTGTCCTAAAACCAAAGTAATAATTTTTTTTAAAAACCTTACCTACATATTTATTTATACTACGGATCGATGAAGTGAATAGATATATACAAAAGAGACTAAAAGATAACACATAGATAAGCAATTTAAAAAAAAAAACACGCAGACAGAATTGGTTAATCATGTTCATCAAGACAGAGAGAGAGAGAGAGGGAGAGAAAGAGGAATTAAGAGAAATTACACACCTCTTGTTCATCAGAACGTTGACTGAACAATTGACGCAGAGTATGACGATAATAAATAGTATCAATTTCACAGGATAACATTGTTCATTTATCGTTAATACTATGAGTTAATGTTTAATAACTATACTCTCCGTCTGTCTAATTTTATGTACTCTAACATAATTTTCTAAACAAAAACAAGTTAAATTCAAAATTATCACATGGATATCGACACGTGTTTGAGTACATTTTATGTAACTTTAATTTTCTACATCCGACAATATAACATTATTATTATTATTACCCTTTACCTAATAAAAGCTAATAGGTGGTATTATTAAGTTATTGGGAGGTAGAAATACCGTTGGTGTATAAATTTCTACGCCGGAGTTCATTTGAGCCTTTGACCTTGAATCTTATAAAAATCAAAACATAAAAAGATCTTTCAGAACAATATATGTACAGCATATACATAGTTAAGAGCCTTCTCATTTGCAATCGATAAAATTTTTTTAATTCAAGTATTGGTTTTTCTTTGCTATAACAACCTTAGAAAAGATAAAATAAACAAACTTCATTTGACTAACTTTTCATGTTGCTAGGCAGTTGTCATCTAAAGTACAGAGGGATATTTTCAGTGATATACTTTTTGTGTAATCTGAGATTTTCCGGCATTCATTTCAAAATGCTGACGTAAGCTGAAATACTATTGAGTAATACCTGTCATTATGACAAAAATGCGCCTGTTACCGCACACCGGTGCATTTAGCTTTGAGTTTATATGCATAAGTGAAGTCCACAAATTGTAACTTTTATGATACCGCTTGTCTTTGAACAAGTAGACATACATAAACCCAGGTACAATGTAAAAAACACTTTTAGGAATTATAATAATAATAATCATAATACGATGTAGAATGAAACTTTGGTTACTGCATATATAAAGTTAATCCACTACTTATCGCACCGAGATGTCTGTTTAGTTAACTCTGAACCAAAAAGCTCTATCTGTCTGCTTTATTCTTGTCAAACAATTTTAATAAAAACTGTTCGGTAATAGAGGGTTATTAACTTGTTTTCAAAATGGATGAATTCTGAAAACAAACTGGCATAATCATCATGTCTAAAACACTGCAAATTAAGAGGACAACATTTGAAGGAGCGCAAACACTGTGCTTAGTTGTGTAGGAGATTTCAGGTGGACAATTTGACCCCTGGAAATTATTTGGTAGTGAAAACAAAATAGGGTTACGTGGTTTCCTATTCATTGATTTCATATGATTTCACCGTAAAAATCTGTTTGTTTTCAGCAGTAAAACCGGGAACAGTGTAAGTGACTTCACCAACATTATATTTTAGAACGCAAGCCTCTCCTAAAAAATTTTCTTTATCAGTTATAAGGCTGTCCAGTACTGTCTTAAGCGTGTTTTGCATCTCACATTCATTGTAATATTAGCAATTTGACAAATCAAATCACAAGATGAAGTTCCATTTTTGCTTGGACTCAAAAAAAGACGTACCTTCTCGCAATGAGTTACCATTTCACGAAAAAAGAAAGGACTAAATTATTAAAACATATTATTATTTTATTGTTTCCTTTAATTCCTAGAGGAACATAAGGCTTCACTCGCACGTCTCCACTGCGTTCGGTTCTCCACCAACGTTTTCACACGGCTCCACATCTTCATGCTCTTCATCTCCTCTTCACATGACCTCCTCCATGTCACCCTTGCACTGACGATCAACTCGCCGCTCCCCATTCGGGTCTCACTTGAGAGATGGCCTGGCGTGTGATATCACTCACTACATGGTTTGTTTTTTCAGAGTATGGCCAATCCACCTCCATTTCTTCTTACATATTTGTTGCACAGTTGGTTCCTGGTGGGTTGGTTTGCTCCTAGAGATCCCTCACTATTGATGACATTTTCTGGCCATCTGATTTTGAATATTGAGTGAAGACAGCTGTTGATGAAAATCAGTATTTTGTAGTATAGCATTAAAACATGCTTTGACGGAATAACTGTTTGGAAATTCCCTACTGAAACACCTACTCATAATATTCATACTCTTTCGGGTATTTCAACTCACTTTGTAACTGTTTCCTTCTAATCTCGTGGGCTTTATATCATTGTTTTAAAGTTTGCATATCACCCGTCGAATTAATCCTTATTGTTTGTTTTTGTTCTTATTTAATCTCTAATTTTAATGCTCTTCTTTGTCACCGTGTAGTGATAATGTGTTCCTTACGTCGCTACTTTGTTTGAGTTAACCACAGTCGCTCAGACATTGGAGGTTTGATCCCACATTGTAGGGAATACTTTTCTTGATTCTTGAGTACTTCTTACAGTCAGTTTGGTTCCATAACTTTGTTTTACAGTACTAGTTGTTTTTACTCGAGAAACTTTTCGATCTGTCCAGCCACCTAATGGCATTGTTGAGGTAATTTTTAGTTTCGATATGTTATTATTGTTGAATAATACCACAGATTTTTCTACAAATAATCGTCTTTTTGCTGTCTTTGAAGCATTTTTTGATTGTGTGTAGGCTCAAGGAGGTCCAGTCTATCTACACAATAGAAAACAAAGATTGATCTTTTGCATTCAGACCATAATAAGTGAGTTTTGGTTGTTAAAAATAATATTTATTAGTGTATGACGACTAAAAGTGAAAGTATGAATATCTTATAAGCAAATAAAATTTAAAGATAGTTTCAGAAATCTCTACTCACCACCCTTTGACAGAATATACTTTTTCAAATACACTGAAAACTAAGCACTGAATAAACATAGATGTGAAATGCGACGAATAATCAGTGAAGATTCACTAACCAAATAAATGACTGTATTTAAAACGATACTATCAGTTATCCAACTCTTAATTAATGGGTGAGTAAGAATTTAGCCGAAAGCAACACAGCTAACTTTTACTGTCTAAACTACCTAAGTCACTAATGAATTCAATTATGGTATTTTCAGGTATTGATACTAACTATCACAAGTTTTGGAAATGAAAGCTTTTAATTATATATTGATAAATAATTTCAGGTTCTACTTTTGCCGCGTAAAACCACTAAATTTCGCTTTCTCCACAGCAAGCTTGACAGAGTACCGTAGAAATCCATTGAGTTCATTGACTGTCGAGGAGTCCTTGCTATGTTTCGATTCATGGATAATCCCCATCCAGGCATTAGTGATAACAAAACACGTAGAACAGCGAAGAGTCTATTTTCAGCGGAGAATTCATTTTCTTAGCTGTACAATCGCAAATATATATTTGTTATTTTGTATGCATGTGAACATTAAGTTTGTCAAACAAAAATACAATTGGTTATGGTTATTTTAACTAAACATGTGAAGATTGGTAATTGAAGTTACGTAATACAAAATCAGCCAAGAAAATTAGGTGTAAATGAAATTAGGGTAGTAACAAAGGTGATGAGTTGTCACAAACAGTTGTTAAAACAAGTTATGCAATAATATGAATAGTTTGATGAGTGAGTTTTACTCAGGATGTACATAGGAACAAAGTAGATAATACGAAATTACGTAACAGCCCTGAATAAATACAAAAATTCTAAGCAATTAAAGAACAGGCAAAGGAACAAAATTAAGTCAGCAAAATATAAAAATAAAATAAAAAAGGTTGTTACTATGACAGTAGAAGTGGTTGAGTAATCCTCTTTCGTAGGCACAGCTCCGTTTTTTCTATGTGAATGGCCAGAGCTTCAGCGATACAAAGTAGATGAAATGGTATTACCTTTGATAGGTTATTCTTGACTCTGTAGATTACTTCACCTGTTTAGTTAAAATAACCATAACCAATTGTATTTTTGTCTGACAAACTTAGTGTACAGATACATACAAAATAACACATATATATTTGCGATTGTACAGTTAAGAAAATAAATTCGCCGGCGAAAATAGACTCTTCGCTGATCTACGTGTTTTGTTTTCATTAAAACCGCTAAAGCTGTAAATATCTTAAATACTTTCAAAAGATCAAAAACTTATTTGAGCAATACTCTTATAAATAAATCTAATACTCCCTCATTTGGCTACTTTCAGAATCTCGTTTGTATCAGCTTTCATGCACTGTACTAATTTGATTTCAAATTTATTGATCTATAATCAACATTCGCATATTTCCAGTTCACAAGCAGGATTGTACTATATGTATGATTGTTTTCATTTTTCAGCTTTTAATTGTTTCTTTCATGTCTACATGTTTTCTAAAGCAAACCACATCTGGCTTTACCCAAACAACTGTCGCATTTTCCCATTATTTCTACTACTTGTAGGATGTCACGCTAACTTCATTTCGTTTTCACTATTAAACTGAGACTCAGTGAGGATAAATTCAACTAACATCGTAACTCCTATTAATGACGCCTTCTCTGTAACTTTATTTACAAAAACGAAAACACTGAACACTTGATCGAAACAAATTATCACAATAATAGCTTACTGAAGTGTTCCTCCTCAGTCTTTACTCTACCTCATATGCGGTCATTCAGTCAAATATTAAGTGTTGTTTTATGAAAGTACTATACATAATGAATGAATAAAATATTTTTTTCTCCTCAAATGTTCGTTCTATACACTAAAATGGTGAATAATAACAATAAATATACTTTCCCGTGACTACATCCTCTTTCTCCAATACAACTAACAATAAGATTCCCAAATCGAGAAATAACCTCTAGTTAATTTCCCTCGTAATGAAAACTGCACAGACCTACAGGAAGACTGAAGTTAAACAAGGCATGAAACCACTTATATACTACATAATCTTTCAAGCTGTTGGCTCGTAATAACTCAACATTCTTAAAAACCCCCGTTTCAACATTTCAAGACGCTGAATAATAATCTGTACGAGTAGTATCCGTGATCCAAAATGAAGATGAAACTGGTTTACAAATAGTTTTATACATCATAGTCAGTTTACTTGTACAGAACACTATGCAGCTACTAACAGCGTTAATAACTGACTTTGGTACAGTAAGACAAATCTGACTGGTCATGGCTGATGTGCTTCTGCATGTAGTACAGTTCACTTCTGATGTTACCGTACGATGACATTGCCGCAAAAGTGATACAAATATATTGCTCAATTTAAATTAATATACCCTAATCGTCATATTTCTTGACCTGAAACGGGCATTCTATTCTGTCGACCGAGAGGTACAGTGGAGATATTTGGCTGTGAACGGAATGTCGAGAAAATACATTGCACTGATCAAGACACTCTACTCGAACTCATGCAGCAAGGTGAGAGCTTACAGAGAGTTTTTGTATATAGTGGTGACAACCAGTGGTGTCCGTCAAGGATGTCCACTGTCCTAATTCCTCTTTAATTTCATCATAGACGTACTAATGAACCTAACCCTATCTATCTTCAGCGACTCAGGGATTGACTTGTCTGTTACAAAGGAATAATCTCGTTGAATTAGAATATGCAGATGATACGGTCCTCCCTACTGAGTGAAGATGCTAACAAATGCAGAGTCCTTTAAACACCTTGACAGGCAGCAATCTTCTCTAGTGTTTGGCATACGGTTCGCTCCTGTCAAATATAAGATGCTGCCACAGGACTGGATTACATTGACTCCTAGCTTAGAAATAGGGAGTGAGGTGGTAGAGCGTGAAAACCACTTCACTTATTTGACAGGTTGAATCAGCCAGCCCCGACGGGTTGATCACTGACGAAATCTCAGCTCGGATACGGAACGCTCCTTTCGCATATGCCAGTTTACGCCGTCTCTGGTGTGCACGTGATATCCTGCTGGTTGTCGGTCAAAGGGAGCGTGTACTGCTCAGCAGTACGCTCCTGTCCTCCTTTTTGGCTGTGAGACATGGCCACTGAAAGTGGAAAGTATGGCTAGCTGTCTTTGATCATAGCTGTCTGAGTTCTATCTCCCGTGTGAAGTGGTATAATAAGGTGAGTAATATCGAGGTTAGGAGTCGGTAGAGTGCTAGGTAAGGAGGGAAAATCAGTTGAAGAGGCTGTGGAGTTACACCGATTGAGATGGTTGGAACATGTGTTACGCATGCCTAGCCATCAGCTTCCTCGACTGAAGGGCAATGTTAGTTGACATAGGATTGATCAGGTTGGAAAAGATACAGCTATTGGTGATCAAAGTAAGACATGGAATCAGTCAGATTTTTCCCACAAATTAAAATGAAAAAGGACAGTAAACATGTAAATTCAACACAAACCAAATTTATGTCATGCCTGTACATTTGATGTGTTCCTACATAGTTAGGAATAAATATATCATTATGGTTATTAATTGCTGGTCTTAACACAAATGCCTTGAACCAATAACAGTTTCATACGAAATATTTTCTCACTTATAAATACCGACTTCTCAGTCTTTCTTAACAAACAAAAGTTTGTCGGTAAATTTACATTTCTGGTCAAAATGAACAGATTTTAAAAACAATTTCCACGTTTCATAGTTAAGGGTACATGCTTTAGCGCCTGTATATATGTGTAGTTTCAGCCATAAGCAAACCTTATCACATTAGGGAAAGGAGTTCTCACTTTACTTTTTATTTTATCAGTATTACATTTATATGCACGCTGACCAGTTGTTGAACGACAACCAGTCCAGTAATTTAAATCGCCGTACTTATAGAAAGCTGTCAGTTAAATGCTTTAAGCGACTTGACTTTGGGTACAATACAGCATTTGCTGAATTATCAGTGTTATATATTAAGAAGAGACAATAAATAAGGAACCCTGTAGCTAGACTAGTTACCTGTTAGCTCTTCGCAAAAACTGTAATTTGAAATATCCTGAAAAAAATCAAGCACTCTCTGAATTTAGTATATGTGTTAATAAACCTGCCAGATGTAAAAACTAATGGCAGCACAAAAGTGATTTTCACCTTTTATGGACATTACAAAAAATATTCCTTGACATGCAGAAGTAATAAAAACTTTATTATTCTTCAAAAAAGCAGATTTTTTGAAGGTCTGTAAAGATCTCTGATTTCAAGAGAACTTTTGCAATAACAGGTAGTTAAGTTGTTGCTTTTTTCTTTTAAGCTGTCTACAAGACAAAATATTAATAAAGTACTTGTTGCGATTGCATATTTTAGACGCCTATTATTATTGTTCCCCTGGGTTCCGAGTGGAACACAGGGCTCTAGAGACACATCATCCCGGTTTTCTATTCTCAGCGGTCATCTCAGGCTGGTTTTATGATTGTCTATAGTCACTCATCTTCTCCTCACACAATCTCCTCCATGTCACCCTCGGACGACCCACTCGTCACTTCTCGTTTGAGTTCCATTTGAGCATTGTCCTGGAGCGCGCTGTCATTCAACGGTCTCCTCAGTCTATGCCCAGTCCATCTCCATTTTCTTCTGCATATTTGCTGAGCAACAGATTCCTGATTAGTTCTTTCCCATAGTTTTTTGTAGCTAATTCCTTTTTCCCGGGCATTTAATCTTCAATATGGAGACAGCAAAGTGAGCAGCTGTTGATAAAAGTCTGCAGTGGCCCGTTGGAAATGCTCTTCATGACGTGGGTGCCAAGTTTCTGACTAATGTGGGACCGGGTGACTTCAGGTTTGTGTTGAAAATTCGTATCTTGTTCTTCGCGCTGACTGAGTGCGGACGGTTTCTGTTAAGAAGCCACACAGATACAGGCCTGGAACCGTTGCCCTACGTGAGATCCGCCGTTACCAAAAGAGCACTGAATTATTGATTCGCAAATTGCCCTTCCAACGTCTCGTCCGTGAGATTGCTCAGGACTTCAAGACCGATTTGCGTTTCCAGAGCTCAGCAGTTTCTGCCCTTCAAGAAGCCAGTGAAGCCTACTTGGTTGGTCTCTTCGAAGACACCAACTTGTGTGCTAATCCATTGGGGTTTCCCCGCGTGGGTTCATCCCATCCCCGTCGCCAAATTGTTATGTTACTAGTTTTCCCCGTCGCCAAATTGTTATGTACTAGTTTCCCCGTCGCCAAATTGTTATGTACTCGTCGCTAAGTTATTATTATGGACTGGTCGAGAAATTAATAGTCCTGACGCGAGAAGGCGGAAATCAGAAGACCAGTAGGTTTGCGATGATACTTCTATTGTCCAAACACAAGGAGACGAAAATAAAATGGTCCCACACCAAAGTGGTAAGTAAGTAAAGTAGTTGTAAAGAAAAGTTACAAGATTATGAATGCGAAATATATATGAATGTTCCAGACAAAACGTGGGAACAAATCATTAGACAGTCTTAACATGAATGGCTAATTATAATGGAGTGTCGATCCAAATATACATAGCGAATATAGCAGACATGTCAACAACCATATGTGGATATATGTCACTAAGCAACAGACTGTCAACAAACACTCATATTATATATAATATAAGGGGAATATACATTGTTAAAGGAGACAAGTTCATACAAGTGAAGTGGTCACAGACTAAGCGAGCAAACAGAAAGGGAGACCAACATACACACACACACACATAAATATATATGTGGATACATATCAGTTTCTAAACTGATTTCCGTGTAATGACGGTCTGTCTAGCCTTTCCGATTATATATTTGCCATCCTCGTCGTTTCCGCCTGTAGTTAAAATGATCCTCCCTAGATAAGTGAAGGAAGTGACCTCTCTCGAATTTCTCCCGTTGATGGTGATTGATGCTAATTATCGTCGCTTTTGGTTGGTTAACTTCATCCCCTCCGTCCTCTCTATGTTCACCTGGAATCCTGTCTTCTCTACCTCCCTCTTCAGACAGTTTGTTGGCTTTCCCCTGGAAGTCTTCAAGTTTGTATGACACTAAACACAAATCATCCGCATGCGAAATTCAGATCTTCTAGAGACTTCTTATCTGTCATTCCAACGTATTCCTGTTTTTTCCCTCCTCCCATACAGTGTGCCACCTAATCTATTCCTCCACATTTAGGTATATCAACTGCGATAGTAGTCAGGCAGCATTGTCTTACTCCTATATGCAATTCGAACGCCTCACTGAGTTTCCCTTCGTGCATCACCTGACACGTGCCATTGTCATATTGCTGTTGAATGAGGTTGATAAAAATTTGGGCACTGCACACTATAGTTATGAAATACTTTTCAAATTACTTATCGATGAACGCTGTTGACAGTCTTTTCGAAGTCGATGAAATTGAGGTAGAGGTCTGACTGGCATTTTATGCTTTTTTCGATGATGATGATGCGTAGAGTTACAATTCGATCATCACATGATTTGCCTAACCTAAATCCAGCTTGTTCTGGAATGGAGGAGTTCTGCATCCTGCGCACTTTTTATTCTCTCCAGGATGATGTGACTTAGTATTTTGCCTGATGTGGACGCTAATTCCGACATAATTCTGTTCACAATAGTCGTGAAGTTACAGATATTTCTCTTATAAACGTTTTCTGTATGAGCAACAATGATATTCAAATCGTCTAACTTAAAAATATACACTTGATACAGTCAGAAGTGATGTGCACTTTGTGTTGAAGTTTGAAAAAGCTTAACACACACATTTGTTCACATAGTTTATCTGATAAAAGCATTCGGTTCACTGATACATTTTATAATTTAAAGCCACATAAACTGTCTAAGTATGTTTACTGACACTGTAACATCAGCCAAATACTACTAAACGCGCTTGGTTTTGAAAAAGAATGACTACCATTACGAATTAAATAGTGATTTTTCCTACATTCATTAAATAACGTGCTAAATATATGATTGATATGACGAAAACTAGACACGCTAAATACTCTCGTTAATCTAGACAAAAATTGTTTCCACTACTGTTGTTGTTAAAAAAGGGTGGTTAGGAAGCGGATATAAGACTTTTTAAATTTTTTTTAGCTTTTCTGAGTTTTGACTTCTTTGGTCAGATACGTTAAATCTCTGAGTTACACCAACTGTCTTATGCTCTCTCTCTCTCTCTTATGCCTTCAACTTTCGAGTGGAACATAGGGCTTCAAAGTTTTGGTAGTAGTGGTGTTTATTTTTACGGGATGAATTTGCTAGCCTCACTCCCAGCCTTCACTCTCCACCGGCCCTACTCCATGCTTAGCTACGTTTGGAAGTGGGTCGGTTAGGAAAGGAACCCCAGGCCGACTACGTGGTTGGCAAGCATTCTACCTCTTAACCACTGACGCACCAACTGCTAGTGTTCAATAATTAGATATATCCAGACTTCTTCACTCTAATCTGGAACATTTTCCTAAGATGTCAAGCAGACTCATAATTGTAATGTAACTGCTTTCATTCAGCATTTGTTTCATTGATTCATTATCATGAAACAATTTTATTGAGGATCTGTATTCTGCTTGATATGAAACTTCTATAAGTATGTTGTTTCAAGATAACAACCAGAGAATTGAAAAGTCTTATTAAATTCATGCTCAGAAGAAACAAAGAAGTAAAACAAAAGACAGATTGGAAGGAATCTATTAAACGCTCATATCCAAGTAAATTAAGTTAAAAGTGCATTTACAGCTAAATCATTCCAGTCCTATTGGGCGAAATCTGTAAATGTTCGAAAAATAAATCTTTATTCCTTCGCAAGTGTAACCCAAGAATTCAGACTGAAATTATTCGGCTGGATAGTTTCTTCATGATATTAAATGTTCTCCTTCAGATTGAGTGTTGGTTCCATTATTATTGTTACGCACAGATTATCTGTCTCATGAAATGATGCAGTGGGACATTCACATGATCAGGCTTTAATTGAAAAAATGCTTTGGAAGTAAATTTTTACACAGCACACATATTTAGACCCAACTATTTTTTAAGTATAATACTTATGTTCTGAGAAGATTTTACAACACAAGATGATCTGTTCCAAATTTGTTATTAGAGGAAGATCATGCACTTTATAAGTGATGCTGAAACTAAAGCATACCATATTTACAAAAGTCGATTTGCTCATTTCTCCGTACAACCATATGACTAATGTATTTTTATGTAAGGGGGGAAGGACCTTAATCTACTTAAAGTGTATTAACCGGTTAACAGTGAGTCTGAATAAAGTAAATGATATACCAGTAAAGCGATTCTGAATTCCTTTAAGAACAATAGTTCCGTGTTAGTTTAGGAAGAAAATGTCTAAACCTTCTTCTGTCGGCTAGGATATAGGCTAACACAAGCCAAACTTGTCATGCTTTCGTTTCAACATACATGTATAGACAGAACGCTAGAGGTCAGTTACGACTTAAATTTCTTCAGGAAGCTAATTTTGTATTTGTTTGGCTGTTTCAAAAATGTTCTATCAAATTTTCTCCTCAGTTAGTGCATCTTTGCTGTGAAGATTGCTGTACAAATATGCACGAAAACACCTCACGATAGCCTTTATTCTCATCCTTCTTCTTCTATATATTTCAGTTTTAAAAAAAGCTAAATTTAGTTTATTAATGTTTTAACCTGTTAAATATTTAATGAAGGTATATTTACGCTTCTCTGAACAAATAAGATATTACAGCCTATTTTATCAGTACAACTATTTTTTTAGAAAAATATGTTTGGCTACATTTCCTCTAAATAACTTAAAAAACCAATGAAATCTTTGTAACCTTATCTATTTCCTTTATTTACTCTGTAAGTATTAAAGGAGTACAGTCTTTCTAGAAATTAAGCTAAAAGCTGATTGTTGTTTAAGTGATAGAGAATTCTAATCTGATGAAATAATGATACAGCCATTACTAGTTAGTTATTCAAGAACACTAAATATATTGGAATTTTCAAAATCATACTATTACTTGTTTTCCCGATTTGCTAAGCTAATACCACCGCACACACCTCGACCAATTTGAAAGTCGATTTAAAACCTAAAGAAGCAGTTGAATTGTCCGTTCAGAGAATCAGATAATTAAGTAGCACCTGTAAACCAGTTAAGCAAGTAAAATAAAATTTCAAGGCTTAAAACTAACATTTATTTTAAATTTTACCTCCATAAATTAACAAAGCTTCTTTTGATTTCAAAGGTTCACAATGAAACAGAAAAAGAACATGATACAAATCTAGTCAGCTATATGACGACTTATTCAAGAAGACATAAAAGCATAATTTCTGTACGATTCTTATGAGCAACTGTGAATATCGATGAGATACATAATAGCCAAAAAACATGTAGTTCTTTATTTCCTCTCAGTAAACACGATTTAGTGAGACGTCACTGTAGCGGAATAATTGTTTGCAAAATCCCCTACTGAAACACCTACTCATAATATTCATACTCTTTCGGGTATTTCAACTCACTTTGTAACTGTTTCCTTCTAATCTCGTGGGCTTTATATCATTGTTCTAAAGTTTGCATATCACTTGTTGAATTAATCCTAATTGTTTGTTTTTGTTCTTATTTAATCTCTCGTTTTAATACTTCTCTTTGCGGTTGTGTGATGATCTTGATAATGTGTTTTTTTTAAGATTGTGACTATGCGTGAATGAATTTATGGTTTGCCATGAGAATTTTGACCCTACACTGTTTGCAAGAAGTGTTTGATCCTTGCTGACAGAGTTTTTATCCCACACTGTTGTTGCGAATATTCTACTTGACTCTCAGGTGCTTCTTACGGTTGATTTTAGTTAACTAATTTTGTTGTACAATCTTTGTTTTGTACTTGAGTAATTTAGAAGAACACATTTAAGCGAATAATATTGTTTTCAATTAGATGTCATCAGGCTTAACAGGCTTAACTCGTATTCGTGTACTGCACGTAGCTGAGGCGATAGACATTTGAACTAGTAAACCTAAATTGTGCGTTCAAAAGAAATTCGTGCAACCATCATCCTTCCCTTGGCTCCTTTACCATCCCTTACTTTTATTTCCAATCCCTCTCTTATTATCCCTTAATCATAACACATCTTCATTAAAACGTATTTTCGACAGAGAATGAAAGACTAGATTTGCGGTATAAAATGATATCATTCTACTTCACAGGTTCTCGTCAGCTGCAAACTACCTGAAATTACAATGGTTATAAATAATAACATTTCATACTTCAATGTTTAAAAGGTAATAGAGAAAACATTATAAGGTGAACGCATCATCAATTTATATACTATCAAATTATGAAAAAAGAAAAAGGGGAAGAGGTGAGAAAAGACAGAAAACAGAAAAATCTAATAAACAGTGTCAACATGGCAACTCAAGAAGGTCAAAGTTCATCAGTTTGAAAACTTGCTTGGTGAGTTGAGCCCACTAGTGTGTATGACTAACCAGTGTAATGAAAGTGATATGGTTACCAAGGGAGTGAGAGATTGACTACACTCTCTTTCTGTACGCATAAGTTTGATTTGTGACATTTGATTGCGAATTGCTTCAGCAAATCGTAGTAGATTCGCTGTCCTATGTATGCTTAATATTTTGAAGGATTTGGAAATCTCGACAAAATGACCCGTATCTACAAGGTGTCTGATAATTGTGTTTTGTGAATATCTACTTCCTTTTAAGCATAAGTTTCTCGGAATATGCTCTAAAAACCGGATAGAAACCCTTCTTTCTGTCCTTTCAATGTACTTGCTGCCACAGGTACACGTCAATTTGTAAAAGCAGTTGGAGGTAACGTCAGCAGGGTACCTATCCAGTTTCGATAAGCTTATAGAGCATGTAGTACTGTATAGTGTCACCAGATTGGCTGCAGAGGAGCATCTCTTTATTGCTCCTTTCATCCTATTTTCAATATTGTGTGATACTGTTTCTCCTTTGTATGGGAGGCAAATGAACACTTTCTTCTTCTCAACTGTTGGAGATTTCTCTTTCTCATCTCTTTCTTTGCTGTACTTCAGGATAAATCCTTTTGGATACGTTTTCCTTAAGGCATTTTTCGACAAAGCTTAATTCTTCTTCCACCTTGTTAGGGGAACATAACGCCCTGGCCCTCTCGTACGGTGTCCCTACTAATCCCCGCTTGTAGCTCATAGGACAGAAGCTGTTATAATGAAGGTATTGTCCGGTCCAAGTTTCTTTCCTGTAGATGAACTTTTCGACTGTTCCATCGTTTCTTCTTTTTACATTTAGGTCCAGGAAATTAAACTCATCGTTGTGTTCGTATTCCATGGTGAATTTAATGTTTGGGTGGACCTCATTTAGGCGGTCAAATATTACGGATGCATGACTCATGTCGTTACAAACAACAAAAGTATCATCGACGTATCGACGGTAGTATGTTGTTCCATTGACAGCGTCACTCAGTCTTGTCTGTTCGAGATAGCCCATGAAAATGTCTGCTAGAATGGGTCCTAGGGGTGAACCCATGGCGACCCCGTCAATTTGTCGGTAAAATTGGTTACTGAATCTAAATTGGATGTCTTTTGTGCAAAGAATTAGTAGCCGTTTCATCTCTGACTCCGGTAGTGGCAATAGATCTCTTTCCTTACAAATGATATCTATTGTTTCTATCACTGGTACATTTGTGAATAAGGCAGTCACGTCGTATGACACCATCAGTTTATCTGATATGTCAACGTGATCGACTTCTTTAGAAAATTGAAAGGTGTCATCCAAGCTATGACTTGAAAATTTTTGTCGAATTGGCTTCAATGAATCAGCTAGCCATCGGGCTAGTTTGTGGCATGGTGAGTTTATCATTGATAATATCGGCCTTAAGGGCGCATTGGCCTTATGGATTTTTGATTTTTGAAAAGACGTATTTTATTTACTTCTTTCACAATACAGCATTACTTAATCGGTCAGTTTGTTTTTGTTAGCCTTTATCGACTAATACTTGTACCTGAACATTTGTTTCTTTAACCATGCTGTTTTTTGTTATTCTTGTTATCACAGATCGCCTCATTTTTTCATCGTTGTTATTATTGTTATGATAATTAATTACACAATTTATATACACAATTTTATTATCCTGTTGATAAAAAGCCGTGAGTGGTTCATATTTGAATATTTATTTGTAAAGTTATGTTTATTAGAGTTAACGCTGATGAGGTCTAATTGAAAACAAAATTGTTCGTTTAAATGTGTTGTTCTAAATTTTACTATGGGAATATTTGATACTTGAGACATTGTTGGGTCTGTATAGGTGCGTAGCGGTATTCTCGAGGTAATTTCGCATTTTGATTTTTTATTACTTTTGTTGTTGAATAGTATCGCGGATTTTACAAAGCTTAAATGTCTTTTGATATTGTTACAATAACTTCTGACTGCGCGTTACTTGCGAAAGTTTAGTGAGCTACATAATAGAACGCATAGATTGATGTCTTAGGCACCTTATGACCCTGTATAAGGTTTTACGTAATTAATGCATACACCGAAACACATCAGCCATAAATAAATACACTGAAGCTTTCTTCAAAGACAACGGCGTATTTCCAATATTTACAGCCTAATTTATTACTTAAGATTATATAAATTCACTTTTACCACCACTTTCGTGGACAAATAATGTACACAGCAAATCCTAAACTTCAGCATAAGCAATCAGAAGTTTGTGAGCAATTTAAAGACTGAAGGGTTTAGGGGCTAATACAAAAGAATAAGTCCTATTATTCAATTTTCAGACCCGCCTTGTAACCAGAAGTTCCTGGGTTTGAATCTCAGTTGTAACAAACTCCTAAAAGATCTCAAACTAGGGCTAGGCAATTCATCGGTAGCTCAATGGTAATACACTCGGTAACCACGCCCGTAGTCGGAGATTCGATGCGTAAAACACTCCATAATCTTGCCTAACTGGTAATAAGCCCTATAAATAGAGGTTGGGTTGAGGCTAACAATCCCACCTAGTAAAAATTAAACACTACTGCTACAGAAACTTCAGGCTGCAAAATAATAAAATAAAAGAATAAATTTCGTCTACAGAAATAATATACATATTTATATGTATGAACGTATAAAATCTAAACGAATCTCAACAGCTTACCGACTATAACTGCACCTTAAGTACCTCTAAATGTCGTACATATTAGAAACTATTTCAAATACAGAAATAAAGTGTATACAACCTATCTAGTTGAAATGAAACTATTTCGATTAATTAGTTCTGACATTATTCCAGGATAGCAAGCATTTTCGTATGTAGCAGAGTAATTCATACAACAGTGAACTTTAAATGTTCACTGGTGAATTGAGATCGAAATCCAAGGGAAAAGTATTTATCCCTTCCGTAATTTGAATCCAAGTGTCAAATGATAAATAATGAACATAATAATGAGATAATTATTGAAAAATTTGTGATGAAAACTACTGTGACATTCTTCCGATAGGTTGTTTAGCTAGAATGATAAGAATCCCATGTCTTAATATACGAAAAATTCATCCCACACAAATGTGTAAAGAAGTGCATTTGCAGTGTCTCCAAAGTTCTTATTTGAAGAATTGAAGAGTCAATTTCTGAACAGTTGGTTCATGAATAATAATTTGCTAAACATTGATATATATGCCTTGAATGCTCATACATCTTCAGCTCATTATCTGTTGATGTGTTTCTGCAATGAACTCAACGAAGGTTTCAGTGGTAACTATTTCATACATACAAGTTTGTGGCACATTAAGATGTTACATGATAAAAGCGAACTGTTTTGTGAGTACACGATATCAAATAAACGTAGTAGTAGTCTAAAGATGTACAGAGTGATGCAAAATGTGTTTTAACAGAATAGCCGAAATATTGAAGGTAACACGTTCATTATATTTTGCATTCAAGTGATATATAGCTATCAAACTCAATGTAATAATTAATTAATATAACATGTTACTTCGGGACCTTAAGTGTGAAATCTTCGTGACTAATACTAAATTCTTATTATCACGACAAGTAATAAACATCTTTAAATTTTTCAGAAACTGAGTTTCTTTTGAAAATTTATAGAATTGAATTTTAATACTTAAAACCTGAGATATGCATTAATACTACTGACTTTGCAATTGGAAACATCATCACTCAGTGAGAAATGCAGGTACATCCAGATGACGAGTCCCCAATGGGACGAAATGCGCATTCTAGATTCCACTGCTAGTCACCATCCACCAATTGATTACTAGCTAAATGCCCAGACACCGTCGAAGCATCTGGACAAGAAGCCGACATGTCAACCTGAGACCGAGCACTTAGGTCCAATCAATCAACGGGAAAATCTCAAATTCAATTAAATTTGTCCGTAATATCTAATCTCGCTATGGTAATCACTTCTGGAGTCGTCAACTAACAGCACTGAGTGATATTCGTTTCTAAAATACTGAGATTGATTTGATTCCAAGTATGTGATCAAAATTCCTCGATAAGTTTGAACAAACACAGCATGAAACGTTGTCTGTAATTTCTTGCGCATAACTGTAACAACTGACAGTCGACAAAACTATTAAGTCATCCCCTTTATTTATGATTGATTTATAAACAATCTAGTATTCAATATGTGGTGGTTCTGTGGCACAGTGGTAGAATGCCCGCCAACCACGCAGGTCGTTTAGGGTTCGACCCCTGGTCGACGCAATTCTTTACCTTACTAAGCCAGTAATAAGACTGGTAAAAAGAAAAGGTTGGGCATGAGGCTAGTAAACTCATCCCTTAAAAAATAAACACCAGTGCTACCGAAACTTGAAAGCTTTAGCTTGAAGCCTTATGTTCCACTAAGAATATAAAAGAATAAAACAAAGAGTAAAATTATATTTCAATAATTTTTAGCTAACACAAAGTAGCTGTATTATACTGAAATTGTCTATTCTTAAACCGTTTTTTTATCACTCATGGAAAATTCCCACTGTAACATTTAGAAAATCAAACCATGTGATTCAGCGAAGAGACTCTTTTCAACGAATTTATCATCAAGCTTTGAAGCCATTTACAAGGCAAAGAATAATTTCCCCAAATCCCTACGTACCCAACTCATCTGTATTGCTGAAGCCATCGTTGGCTATCGAAGCAGAAAAGCCAGATCTCTGTGTACAGAAAAAGTTCATTCAACCCCTCCAACTTTCATGGTCTTAATCCCTCTATGCTAAAGTATGGTAATCCCAGATCATATTTTAGCTCTACCAATCTTTCATTTTGTCTATTCAGTTTGTATTCTCTTCCTTATTACGTCAATTGTTACTATTACTACTCTAACTCTGAACTGTCCCCGGTATTATTTGAATTGTTCCACTTGTCATTCTAAATCAATTTTTTTACAACGTTAAATTCGATGCTATCAAATTTCACACAATATTACGTAACGTTATTTTATTCGATTTGTCTACTAATCCTATAATTGCACACCCTTTTTCAAGTTCTATCCATCCTATGAATTATTCTATATATGGCATTTAACTATGATTATCATCACAAACATTTTAGTTTTTAACTGCATTTCATACTATTGTTATTATTTTATGCATTCATACCTATGATTCAGCTCCCTCACTGGATATAGCTTCTTAAAAACCATATATATACGACTATACAGCTTGATGGTAAATTCGTTGAAAAGAGTCTCTTTGCTGAATCACTTGATTTTTTAATACACATAATTATCTCTCACCTATCCGGTATCATGAAAGTGATTACATCTTGTTAACTAACTAAAATCCATTTGATAGCTAGAACCTTGATCAGTTACCTAAGGAGTTATATGCCTGTTTACAGCTATTATTGAAGAGATAATTGGAAAGAAATGTGTCTCTATTTGCTCGACCGGCAGTTTCGCTATATTTCTAATCAGGAATTATTTAATTGGTGAAATCAACTCTCAGTGTTGTATTATAGGTGATATATTCTAATTTAGCTTGTTGTCCATTATTTCGAATTAAAACTGGCAGACTTGTTTCAGGTGTGTTATACATACTTCTGTGTATTATATGATATTCTAGGCGAATTCTGATAGCGAACTACTACTATTATTATTATTACGAGTACTAAAA
Source organism: Trichobilharzia regenti (assembly GCA_944472135.2). Classification (NCBI taxonomy): domain Eukaryota; kingdom Metazoa; phylum Platyhelminthes; class Trematoda; order Strigeidida; family Schistosomatidae; genus Trichobilharzia; species Trichobilharzia regenti. The sequence goes on along the minus strand of OX235262.1, from coordinate 110,563,573 downwards.
TGAAATTATTGTAAAACTATTCAGTATGTGCAGGCATGCAGTTACCAATTATTAATTTGTTTCATATTTTGGTTAAAGCTATTCCTACTGACTGTATAGTTATAATACTTTCTGAAAAAAAATAAGATTGATGAAATAAAGCGTATGCTTATGATTCAATATAATATAAGACTGAAATGTTTTACACAAAACAGTAAAATAGTAAGGATAATTACTGGATGATATACCATTTACTTCCTATCTCTTTCTTTTCTTTCATTAAAAAGCCAATAAATATATGGATGCATGTAAAAAGGTTAACACAACAACACAATTACAAATCTGTCATGTTTGTCAAAATATATCTGAAAGTTAATCTTAATACCGCTAGCATTTGTAAACCGATGTGTGCATTGATTGTAACACGAAAAAAAACATTTGAAGAGCAAGTCAAATAAGCTGTCATAAGAATATATTTGTCTACTATAATAATAATAACAAACGAATTATTTTGAAAACAAATACCAAGCAACAGACGAAATAAAACCAGAAATGTAACAAACAGGTAAAACTAAACGAACCTGTTTAACTCAATGAGCTTAAGGTGAACTAAAATAGACTATTATTGTTCAAAAAAACTAAAAAGTTCTATTTTTATCATGAACTGATATAAAAATTGTGGAATGACTTGAAATGAAACAGTGCCAGACTATAGTATTTCTACACAATAAATGCCTTTCAGACAATTATAGACGCTGAATTATGCTTTCTCAATAATCCAATATCTGATAACATTTTGAAATATCCACTACATCTTCACGCCTTTGCATGTCAGGCAGAACTGACTGTCATTTCATTATTGATTGTAGAATAAGTTAGATAGGTGTACTTAACGGAAATGGAAGTTGATAGACGTAAAAGTAAATTCAATGTATGTTAGATGTTTACAATCAACTGACCAGTACAACATATCTCCGAAATAGATAAAAAGCACTGGTCATGCAGTCAGAAAAAGGTAGTGACTAAGTTATAAAGGCTGTGAATAACCTTGAAGATTACATTCGCCAATTAATGAAATTCTTTAATTTCCTTATATATGTCAGACAGAAATGAGAAATTCATTTCGAAGATGGGGTGTCACATTATTATTACAGCACAATAAGTTTAAGGTTTTAAGTGATTTCACATCAACAAAGTAATTTCACACAGCATTGATTGTAACCTCCTGTTTAGATATAACTTTAAGGAGTGTTATTGTAAAATCTGTAGAATGAGAGATTGTAATTCACTGCATGAAGAACAGTTAATTATTTAAAGAGTATTGCACTACAAGCAAACTGAAGTTAATAAGCTTCAAAACTAATTAGTTTACTAAACATGCATCAGTTGGTGGTATTTTTAATAGATATGAAAAGTGATTCGAGTATTCTTTCAATGACAAAACTGTTTATCACACTGTCTAAGTTTTCCAATATTCATATTGTAACTTCTTTTCTGTTCAAGTACTTATAAAATATCATCAGATGTCTTACTTTTAGATTAGTAAATAAAATTCCTTTCGAATCAAGTCACAATAAGTTCCAACAAACATCATAAGTGTTTACACATCTAAAAACTACTTAACTCATCTATAAATACAGTAAATATTGAAACTTGTCTCTCCATGAACTACGATACTTAAATGTGGAATGGAAAGACAAGTCAGTTGTCTCCACATTTTTCTTTTTGCTAATTCTTTCTGGCCAACCATTTCATCTTTTGTACGGGGCGAAGGCAGATGTTGATGAAAGTCTGCAACCTGTTGGAAATCCTTTTCGTGACTCATGTGCAGTGCAAGTTTCTGACCCACATAGAAGAAGTGACCGACTTCACACTTATGTTTAAAATCCAACTCTCGTTCTTTATGCTGAGGAGTGCAGAAGATTTTCAAACTGGTTTCAGGTTGATGAAGGTGTGTCTTGCCTTTCCGATTCTGGCTGTCTTTGTCATCTTCATCCGTTCCACGCTGCTCCCAAGATAAGTGAAGGAAGTAAACTTTCTGACATTTCCGTTTGATGGTGCTGATGATTGGTGCTGTTTGTTGCGGCTGTTGATTGGTTGTCTTTATCACGTCCATCTTCTCTATGTCCACCTGGAGTTCTTTCTTCGCTACCTGCCTCTTCAACCAATGTGTTGGTTTGCGCCTATGAGTCTTCAAGTTTTTGTGTGACGTTAGGCATAAATCATCTGCGAAATCCTTTTCTTCTAGAGTCTGTTTATCGGCAGGCGTATTCCAGTGTTCTCAATTCCCACAGTCTGATGTATAATGCAGTCCACCGCAATTAAGAATATCATCGGCGATAATAGGTAGTGGTCCTGTCTAACTCCTATATTCACTCCAAAGTCTTCTCTGAGTTTTCCATTTTGGATAGCCTAAGACGTGCCAATGTCATAATTTCCATTTAAGATTCATTAGTATGAAAAGCTAGGGTATTTGTGAATAAGCGGACAAAGGTATACGTTGCTCACTAATATTATTTAAACCAGCAGCTTTTCGGATTAAGGGAAATGCGTGATAAACAATAGACTTTGCAAAACTTTTAAACAAGATTTTAAACACTAAAACAATAAGGTTATATAAACTTCACTAACCATATGTTAGCCTGATATATTTTAATTATCTAGTCCTCTTTTGCAAACGAAACGTTTTCATTACTTGAATCTCACCTTTTAGTTTGATCTGAGTAGTCTTAAACAATATACTACATAACATTTCAGGTGGAAAGATACTGGGTTTTTTCACTCCTAATTATCGAACAAAAGACATTATCAACTGTTCCTAGTTTACATCTGTTTCAACTGCTGATAACTAACATAAGATAAATAGGAAATATATATTTACTTTTAAACTAAATCCTCATTTCTGACTATACTCTAATATGTGTATATATGTATGTACATATGGTATACGAGCTTGCCTTGTGACCGGAAGGTCCTAGGTTCGAACCCGAGTGGGTGCGTATATATATATATATATATATATAGCATTTTTATCACAATACACAACAATTCACCAATCAAGTAGCGATATGTTTGTTGACAATAATTAGTCAGTATCACAACATGTCAATGGGGTGATAATTAACAGAGACAATTGATACACACAGATAAAGCGTAGAAACGGTTATAACAAATGGATTGCATAATGCATAATTTTGGAAAAATGAAGAGTAATTAGGGAATAAGCGTGAGCTCAAGTTGGTTATGTAACAGATCAAACAAAAGTTATTTTGGTTGCAGGATTTCATCATGAGCTGACATCAGTTAGAGAACCGTTGTAAAAGCATCTGGGAGTATTGGAAAGCTGTTTTGTCAGCCTAGTTTTGGACTCTTCACAGTACGCACCCACTGCCGGGGTTTGAACACAGGAAATTCTGGTTACAAAGATACCTCTCATAATATTAGGCCAATATCAAATATATATATGTATGCATTCTATAGTTGGTTTGTAAGGGTTAGTTTTGTTTGTATCAGTTGATCACGGATTGATATCAGTTAGTGAACCATTGAAAACCAGGGAGTACTGGACAGCTGTTTCATCCTAGTTTGGGAATCATTGGCAGTACACACCCACTGGGGTTCAAAATTTGGACCTTCCGGTTACAAGGCAAGGTCGTATACCATATGTACATATATATATATATAGTCATAGAGGAGGATCTAATTGAAAAATAAATATTTCTTCACTCATTCCTTTGGTTTTCTAAGTGTTTAAATGGGGATTGTTTTTCTATACTGAAGTGTAAAATAAATACACTGCTAACCACCAGAAGTGGTATAAAATCTGTGTGGTAAAATGCCAGGAAGTAGTTTAGATTAGAACTAGGTAAGTACTTAGTTTAAATCTATTATGGAACACTGAAAAATCTACGAAATAATGCATATTATCAATATGGAAGTAAAAGACTCATCAATGGAAGACATTATAATGAATAATTCTCTCTTTCATTAAGCCTGAATCGTAAGTTAAAAGTTTCGCTTAGTATAAACAACGAAGAAAACATAACAGCTTCGATGGACCACTTGATCTCTATTTGTAATTGCCTTCTGCTATCAAATTACAGATACCTCACACAACGGTGATTTCACTCACAGAACTATTTACTTATATATTAAAAAATAATTTGTTTAATTTGTGAATATTTTGTACTTCTAATTGGTGAGACATCATAATCTTTCCGAGAGCTACAAATTGACGCACAGTTCAGTATAAAAATTTCCATTTATACTTCCTGTTAAATTAAAGTTTATACATTGATAATACTGTGACTGATCAATACTACCATATGCATTTGAAATAGTTTTCTAAAGTTTACAGCCACAAGTTTATTTGTAAAGGCTTATTTTCGATACTATGCTTACATCAGAAGAAAGCATGGAGCAATGCAAATATTTATTTTGGCCTCTTTTCTTTCCTTAGGGAAAAGTCTACTGTTTCGTTGCTAAGCAACAAGAGGGATACGATATATACTACAGTAGTTACAAGACAGTTATAAGTAGCATTTTAAAGATTCTAAGGAAAGTCACCTGTAAAATATTTTTTTCAAAAAACATTGAACAGAATGAGTAAGTTATTTTAAATTTAAACAAATGCTTATGATTACTAATTAACAAATGAAAAATTATACTTCCAATAAGGCTTTCTGGCGTCGTATATATTTCTAGGCTCAAGATTTCTACCAATCTAATATTAATTATTTCATTTGTTGAACTTTTTTCTCAGACATACGACAACTTTGATCCTTGAATGGCAAGTAAACAGTTGTGTTTATTATCCATAAATCACTTTACTCTTTAAAAAATATTTAGTGGTAACTTGTAATGTTCTTCTACTTATGAGGATGGGAGTGAGGCAAGGCTGTCTACTATCGCCAATGATCTTCCTGAATGCAGTAGATTGGATAATGCCACAGACAACGGCAACCAACGAGGGAACGGGCATAAAATGAAGGAGGAGGATCTGGACTTCGCCGATGGTATATGTCTGATTTCCCACAAACTTGAAGATATGCAAATGAAAAACAACAAGTTGGCAGAAGAGGCATCCGGAGAAGATAGGACTACAGATGAACATAGATAAAACAGAGGTGATGAAGATTCCTGGCCAACACCAACAGCAACAACAACAACAACAGACAACAATCAGCCAGCATAAATGGGAGGAACTTGAAAGAAACAACCTCCTTTACCTACCTACCTACCTATCTGGGAAGCATCGTTTCAACTACAGGCGGGCGGAACTGACGAGGATATCAAAGCCAGAATCGGAAAAGAAAGACAAGCTTTCACTACTCTTAAGTCTGTGTGGAGGTCAACAGCACGCACCATCAAAAATAACATCCGGATTTTCAACTACAATGTGAAGTCAGTGCTACTCACTATATGGATCAGAGACTTGCATCGCGCGTCATAAAGAGCACCTCAAACAAATTACAGACCTTCATTAACAGTTGTCTTAGCTCAATACTCAAGATCAGATGGCCAGCCAGAGAAGATCAGCAACAGGGATCTCTGGCAATGAGCGAACCAACCAGAAACCGATTGCGCAACAAAACGGCAAAAAGAAATTGAGGTGGATTGGCCATACTCTGGGGAAACCAACCATCAAGTGACATCACTAGACAAGCCATTGCTCGAGTGGAACCCGAAAGGGAAGCGGCGAGTTGGTCGTCAATGTGAGGGTGACTTGGAGGGGGTCATGTGAAGAGGAGATGAGAGTATGTGGGCAGACTTGGAGCGGGGTGAAAAAGGTGGCAGAAAACGGAAGGCAATGGAGATGCGCAGTTGGAGCCCTATGTTCCTCTAGGAATTAAAGGATATAATAATGATAATAAATGTAATATTCCTCTACTTATGATCTCTATTTCTGTGCTTTAAGTAACTAACTGAGCAGTTTATATCGCATTAACAAATGCCCTCCCTTAATTATAAACATTTAAGATTTACAGACAAAAGAAAAACAGAGACTACTCATGGATTCCGTAGCAAGATAGATAGCCAGCATGAATTTTAAAACCAATTTGAAAGATAACGATTGATTATTTTTTAAAAGACACCATCAAATTTGTGAATTCAAGAAATGTGATAAAAGTGGCCGACGTGGTTATGACATAACCAGATGTTATCTCTTTTTTTGCCAATACCATTTTAAAATTGTACTTTTTTAGTTGTAGATTTATTGATTCAAATAATTCCGACTTTATTATGCCTTCTAATAATCTTGAGAAACTGATATTAATATGCATACTAAATATCTTAAGTATCATTACCTCTTATTATGTTACAGGAAATGTATCGATTGACTGATGAAGTAGCCATCTCGCCTCCAGTTGACTTATTACGGTGGCCTGCTTAAACCTTGGGCTACCAAAATTTTCCGTCACTTAGATTGCATCTGATTACTTGGATTTATTTTGTTTTAATTATTCACTTATGTGTCCAGATCGTATTACTTACTCTCGTAATTATTTAAAATCTATTCAACCTGATGACTTACGAGTATACAGTAACCTTAAGAAAAAGCGTCATGGTGGGTGGCAACGATCCTTATAGTGTACTCCAATGCATCAGATAACTGTTTCTTTGATTATGACCACAAATTGCAGGTCATTGTCGAACAAGATTAATTACTTGGATGCTCTATTATGTTCAAATATTTGCCGTAATGCAGGTGTAATAATGCTTCAAGAAACTTGACTCCACGATTCATATGATGACAGTTTAATCTTCCTGAATTTATTTTTTTATTTTTGATTACAGCTTGATTCCACACTGTATATTTGGTACAAGTATGGAATTTTCAGCATGGATATTGGTAGCCCAAATTTTGCAGGCCGACCATAGATATCAGGTGTGCGTCGGCGCGCTATCGAACCTCGGCCCATGTGCTTGGTCGGCGAGAGTCCTAACCACTGGGCCACCGACGCACAATATGTACAGAAAAGACCCAAGCAGTTCAAGGAAGAAGCGAGGTGGTGGTATTGCTACTCCTGTCAATTCTCAGTGGTCTGTTGCCAACAAAGTCTGCTTCAAATTCTCAAATGATAATATAGACTGTATAAATGTTAAATGTCGACCTAAACAGCTGTCTAAGTACAACTTCATTTTTATCACTAACATTAGTCACACCTTGTTGTAGCACTTCATATCTACGTTTGCAGATGAATTAACTATTTTCGCTGCCGCCTCTTTTGGAAACTCATTGTCCACAGTGATAGGTGATTTTAATTCTTGTTACTGCAGCTTTCTAACAATGCTAGGTCACGAAAATCTGGTTAACTTTCCCACCCGACTGGATACTTCTCTTGATCTTGTATTTATAAATGACTGCGGAATATACGAAACTCGTAACAGAGCCCCACTGTTCAACTAAAATGATTGTATTGTACGGGTTTTACCCAAAATTTATGGAAAGTTACACAAGAGAACTTTTTCACACCTTTCCAAGAAAACTGTGCATAGATGTTATACTCTAAGGAGAATGTTCAGAATCTTGGGAGCATGCTCAAAGACACAAGGTGGGACTTGTCTAATGAAGACTCCCTTGATGACACTACCTCTAATATTACACGTTATCTCAAATTTTGTCTTGACACCTGTTGTCCCAGAGAAACGCACTTCATCATATCTTCTCCACTCAACTTAAAAAACTTCGCAGGCAAAAAGAAAAGTTATATAAAATGAAGGATAATACTGGTTTGAAAAGAATTAACATCCTAATCAAGTCTGAAATGCACAGATTGAATTCAATTTATAATCAGAAGTTCATATCCTGTAAAAATGCCTCTAATATATGGAAACGTTTTAAAGAGATTACTGGTAGTAAGCAGATGAACAGTATTCCTTATTCCTTTCATGCGTGCACACTAAACAAGTCTTTCATACATTCTCCTGTAAATGCCAAACTTTCTAGTGTTACGAGTGTTAATGAAACCTGTTTCCCTGGTTTCAATACAAATGATGTTCCAAAATGCCATCAGTCTCTAAACTCTTCTTGTAGCCTGGGTCCAGGTGGTTTGCTTAGCGTTATTCTTAAAAAGTGTGCAGATATCCTGTGTTATCCTCTCATGGACATATTTAATGTATCTTTTTCCAGAAATGTCGTGCCAGGCGTTTGGAAGGACATTAAAATTGTACCTATACCTAAGTCATCTACTGGAACATGTTTTAAATTTAGACCTATTGGTATTACGTCTCCTATTCTTAGAGCTATGGAAAAGTCACTCTCAATTAGTCTTCAACCTTCACTTAAAGCCTTTAACGATCCCAAACAATTCGCCTATAAACACAGTAGAAGTACTTTAGATGCAGTTGTAGTCTTGTACCATAACATCTCCAGCTTAGACAAGGGGGCTAAATTTGTTCGTTGCACCTTCCTAGATTACACATCTGCTTTCGACTCAGTACTTAGGGACATTTTGTTAAACAAGCTTGCTGAAACTCAAACTGACTGTTGGGTTGTCAAGTGGCTGCATTCGTATTTCTCAGGAAGAAGGTAGTACACTGTATATCAGGGAAAGTCGTCAACTTCGTTGCTTACTGAGGCTAGTGTCCCTCAAGGTGCTGTCCTTTCTCCTTTTCTGTTTTCTTTCTTCTTGCATGACTTGCCACATTCTAATGAAAGGAACTTTGTTAAGTATTCGGACGATCTAACCATTTCAATGTCTCTTAACTCCCAGCTTGACTGTGCTAAGATGAACAGCTTTCTATCAGGAATTAGCAAATGGTCTTCGTCTAACGGCCTTAAACTAAATCCTTCCAAATGTCAGACTGTTAATTTCAGTTTCTGATGTAAACGAAAGTTAAATGAGGCCGTTGGTTCCTATGACCGTTGCATAATTGGTGATACCAATATAGAAACCAAGTCTGAAGTTAAGTATCTTGGATTAATTCTTTCTACTGATATATTCTGGTCTTCCGATGTTTTAGCGATTTCTAAAAAAATATCTCAACTGACTTTATACATTAAGAAGTTAAGGCACTCAGGCATAACCCAACCCCTCCTCTTACAGTTTGTCAACTCGTTCATCTTACCTATTCTTCTTTACTGTTCACCCTTATTCTTCCCTGGATTGCTTAAAAAAGATTATGTCATGCTTCATAGAATTCTAAAGACTGTCAGTAGAGCGAATGTAATTCCACTGGGCCACATCGTTGGCATTGTCATTAATAGGCACTTGATGTCATGCAACACATTTGCTAAAGGAATTTTGTCGGACCATGAGTACCCACTTTACCCACAGCTCCAACCTTGTGTCTCCTCGGGCAAAACAAGAAGTCTTTTCAGAAAACTTTATGCACTTACGTCTAAGTATAAAAATTCCACTATACCATATTTGGCAAGTACTTTATGTGATGAAAATAGTGTTAGGCAAGAACTAATTAGCCATCTTTGCACTACTAAATAAACGATTTCCTTCGCCCTTACAACATCAAAATTTATTGTTATTGCACTTCTTATACTTATAATCCTCTCAATCTTTTATTTTCTGTTATGTACTGGCTGAGAATTTAATAGTCCTGACGCAAGAAAGACGGAAATCAGAAGACCACTAGGTTTGCGATGATACTTCTATTTTCCAAAACACCAGGAGAATCAATATGTCACACAAGAGTGTGAGAGCAAAAATATAAGAATGTCCGAACAAGTGTGTGAGCGAATATTCAAAATGAACAAATCAATAGACAGTCTTAACATGATTGGCTAATTATAATGGAATATCGATCCATATATACATAGCAAAATATATCAGACTGTCAAACAAACACACATATTATATGGATATATATATCATTTTCATTTGTTTATTTTTTCATAAGTGTGAACATCATTTAAGTTGTGTTATAATTGTTAATTTTGTATTTCCCCTCACCATACTATATCAACAGAAAATTAGATTTAATAATCTATAACATCCTAAAATTTCCAAACTGGATCGATAATACTGTTTGAAACAAACTCACTGTTATTATTATATTTAATATTCGCAATTCGTACTTCGAATATTTTTGGCTTTATATTCTAAACGTGGACAAATTCCTCTGGTTAATTTTGTTTTAATTTTATTTTTATTTTGAGTAAATCAGATGCGATAATGTGACAAATGCTGAGAATTTCATTGTGTATTATAAGTACTGTTATTGGAATAAGGTAGATTATTGTTATTATTATTACTTTCTGCATGCTTCACGGTGGATCTAAGCGTGAACACCCTACATTCGGTTCGATGTTTCTAAGCGATATTTGATTTACATTCTTAGTACTACCGGTGAAAATGTTGATTTGAAGCAAATTATAGAAGTACTTAATATTATTCTTTGACTGCTTGATTTCAACCCTGAAGAAGAGTTGGAAAGTAGTTTTATCTTTTGAAATATTCACTTTTCCACCTACATCTGTGTACAGTTGAAACTCTTGCTATAAGTATAAAACTTCGGCACTGTGGTAGAGTGCAACTCCATTATAGACAAGATTTTATTTTGATAAAGTCACACAGTGTTATACTGTAATAATATTAACCGATGACGTTTCGAGCACAAACTATTGCTCATAATCATATCAAGTCACTCACACAACCTTTTTGCTTCATTTATATACATGAATGAAATTGACTAGACATTTGAATAAAAATCAATATAAGATAATGTACATCCAGAAATAATATTAGTGTTATCAACCAATCACAATCATCTCATCCGTTGTCTGTAAAGTCTGGTTTAGTTAGGTGTCTAACAAGCCGAGTAATAGCACTAAGTGAAATGAAAGGTATTGGTGTTCAATGCAAATACCACAGATTTGGAAGATATTATTATCACCAGTCAAATCAGAGGAGGATAATAAATAATCGTAAAATTCTATTTTAATTCACATACGTTATAACATTCTAACAAGTCACTTATTTTGACTATAAAAACATCCTATTTCCCATCTGACTGTATTTGATTGATAACGCTAATATTATTTCTGGATGTACATTATCTTATATTGGTTTTATTCAAATGTCTAATCAATTTCATTCATGTATATAAATGAAGCAAAAAGGTTGTGTGAGTGACTTGATATGATTATGAGCAATAGTTTGTGCTCGAAACGTCATCGGTTAACATTACAGTATAACACTGTGTGACTTTATCGAAATAAAATCTTATCTGTAATGGAGTTAAAACTCTGGTGGTCTTTACTGGAGGAGATAAATAATCTTGTCTTTAACTTTGTAGTATATTCTAATCCTAATATTTACTATTTGAGAGTGGTTATTTTGACCATTAAAAAAGGAAACTATGGGAAACTCAAGATTTCACCAGGCACTCTAATTATATCATACATCAGTGTAGTTAAGCACACTCATATACGCATTAACAAACAAATAAGTGCTAAGTTATTTTGTTTCTTTTTCACTACTTATTTGTTGTCAATAATATTACAAATCATAGAAGTTAATAATAATAATAATAAAAAGAGGAAGTCATTTCTAACTAACACATTGTTTTATCGATTTATATTCCACATGGTTTTCATCTGCTGACTAATGAAGCGTAATGATAATAAGTTATTCTTTTCGTTCTCCTATAGAAAAAAATTTATACTTTCTATTTTTATCACTTTTATTTGCTTCATTATATTCGATTTTCTTTTGTGTGTATATCCCATATATATATATATATACATATGTTCATTTCTTGCGCTAATTTTTATCATAAGAGAATGCATTAATAAAGAAATCTATGTTTACTTTATTCACGCGTGAGTACAAGTATGCTTACACTTTATTGCAAAAAAAAAGGGAATGTCTCAGAATTTGTGTATAAAATGAATAAATTTGATACATTAGGTAATAAGATGGTTTAGTTTAAGATATGTTTAACTAATTGACATACGATGTGAATGTACTTTGATTTCAGGAGTGGACTGCTGAGCAGTACACATGTCCTTTGATCGACAACCAGCCGGATATCAAGTCTACGCCAGAGATGGCGTAAACACTTATTTGGGAAGTTGCATCAGGCAGCCTCAACGGCTTGATCACTGACAAAATCTAAGCACGGATACAGAAGGCTACTTTCCCATATGCTAGTTTACGCCGTCTCTGGCCTAGTAGACGTGATATCCTGCTGGTTGTCGACCAAAGGGCGTGTGTACTGCTCAGCAGTATACTCCGTCCTCCTTCATGTATGTGGGTGAGACATGGACACTGAGAGTGGGAGGTATGGAAAGACCAGCTGTCTTTGATCATAGGTGCCTGAATTCTATCTCCCGTGTGAAGTGGTATAATTAGGTGAGTAATATCGAGGTTAGGCGTCGGTAGAGTGCTAGGTAAGGAGGGGAAATCAGTCGACGAGGTTGTGAATTTACATCGAATGAGATGGTTATGATATTTGTTACGTATACCTAGCCATCACCTTCCTTGACTGACGGGCAATGTTAACTGATATAGGATCAGGTTTGAAAACAGTTGGCTAGCGGTGGTCAAACCAAAGAATGGCTGCATCAGTCAATGAAATTCACAACAGTTAGTTTAAGCCACGTAGGAAGATGTAGACTTCCCAACTAGTTGGGGTCCTCAGGACGGTAAAAACCAATGACATCTCGCGACAAATGATGATATGGCTCAAAGTCGTTCTCAGTGGCACAGATGCATTCACTCCTTGACAATTATAATATCCAATGAGACTATATTGTTCTTCCATATTAGTATTCTTTTTGCCTCATATCTCTGTTTACTGTCTTTATTTTGCATTTCCTTTTACTTTCGTGTTTTACTTTGTGTGCTACATGGAGGAAGTGTAGTGAATCGAACTGCTGCACATCTGTGCAAATTTCTACTTTGAAACCAGTCAGTCATTCTGAGTTTCACTATTGACTGATTAATCTACATGAAGGTGGAATGAATTATATTCATAAATCTTAACAGACTCAGATTAAGCTAACAAAGGCCAGTTCATTTACTACACAATATCCATCCCTCATAATTTATTAGTGTTTATTATATCTCTCAAGATAAAGATGGATGAGAAGGTGTAACTAAGTTAAAGATCTTTTGAATTGCCACTATATAAAATGACGGCACCAGTAAGTCCTTACGGAATTCGTCACGAATCTTTACAGATGGAACTGTTTAGACTAAAGTTTTATTTAGTCTCAAATTAGCATCATAATTTAATTTATCGTATTCCACCTAATGATTGTGACGACAAGTAAGTATATTGAGTAGAGTAGAATAAGGAATGGATTTCATTAAGATGAACATTGTGGGAAAACCTTAGCTCTTACAGTGCATGCATCGATTGATGGTTACAATATAATTTGAGATTAGTTGAGAATACCGTAACCAACGTACTTAATTGACGAGGAAACAATCAACCAGTGAACGCCTAATCCATACAAGATGTTTCATTGAATACCCATTTTAGGCACATATAAAATAAACTATACGAACTATGGATAAGTAATTAGATAGTATTTCGAATAATTAACTGTATTTGAAGCGTCCTTCCGTGAACAGTATCACACTGTATTCTACACTAACATAAAAACTGATATGAAATTTCGCCTAAGAGTTCAAATTATACATATTAGTTAGTATAAAACGGTCAAAGATAAAGATTTCATGTTTTCAATTCAACATTAAGAAAATCGATGTGCAACCCTGTAAAAATAATACAACATAGTTTGCTTTACAAAAGAATCCATTCCAAGTATACAGACATTCATCTTATTCTCATGACATCATGAAATTACACAAAAGATATTAAGTATATTGTAAACTATCTGTCATAAAGATATATATATATATATATATATATTGAATCTTTAGACCTAGCCCAAATATGAATTAAACACAAACGAATCATAAACAGTGGGGTTTCTTGAGTTTATATCTGAGACAAAAGTTGCCTCAATTGTTTTTGTTGTGTATCAGACAGCATTTTCATTCATTCAGTCAAAATTCGACAGATAGGCTGGCCATGATACCGCCAACTGTTTATATCAATTTACCCGTAGCTGCGGAAGCACATATATTAGATGAACAGAAAGATAGAGAGAACTTTGATATTTTGAAAACATAACGAAAAGTCAGTGAACAAGAGGAAGTAAAACTCTGAACATTCCAGTCGTCCGAGATATGACTGACACGAGAACAACAATAAACAAACAAGTCAGCTCAAGGCCTTTGAAATCCGCATAGACTGTAGCAGTCAAATACTTAAAGTCTGAATGGTGTGTTTAAAATGAAGCTGTGGTAAGTCTTTCCATACCTGAGTAACTTGCCTCTTGACCTTTAGTTGACTATAACATCTTTCGATGATAATAGATGGTTGGAGGCGGTAAGCAGGAAGCCTTGGACCTAGCTGGCACTCGTCAACAAGGCGTATCTGCAACCTTGAAGGAACTCATGTCCCTTCTGAGACTCGAACCCGCATCACCCAGTGCTGCAGTCAAAGACGTTACCAATGAGCTATTCGGGCTCGCGATTGACCTCCTCTAGGACTGTAGTGGATATTTTGATTTGACACTAGTAACTAGTGTGATGCGTGCCAGCTAGCACGAAACCTAGGTTCAAAGCTTCCTGCCAATCGCCTCCAACCATCTAATATCATCAAATCAATGTGCACCGTGATGGCGAGCTACCTGGAATGGTGGCCACATTACAACCTGACTGATAGAATTCAGTCTCCAGCAATCAGAGGACTAGACGCATCACACTAGTCACTAGTGTCAAATCAATATATCACCTTTTATTGAATGAAAATGACGATCTATTTCGTCTCCTTTATTATTCCTTTACGTTCCCAGTGGAACATAGGACTTCGAGATACAGCATTCAAGTTTCAGTAGCACAGGTGTTTATCTTTTACGGCGGTTACTAACCTCACGCCCAAATATCCCTCTTTACCAATCTTATTACTGGCTTAGAGAGGTAAAATGCGTCGGCCGGAGATCGAACCCCGAACCACATGCATGGTTGGAAGGCATTCTACCACGGTGCTACCGACGCACATTTCCGCCCCTACTTAGTAGCATCATCACTTAAGGAGCCCGAGGCTTCATTTGTCTGCTATCTGTATAAATGAGGTCGACTATATTTTTGCATATACCATTCTACTCATAAACAACTTCTCAATGAATTTACTCAATCAAATAATTTATGTTTCTTATCATCTTGATACTATCTTTATCGTTTTACGAGAAATTTTGATTATATCACATATATCATTTCAAGAATTCGTCACAGTTAAGTAACTTAGCATTTTGATTCCTCTATAATATCAAGATTATCCTTAATTATCTCTAATGAACTAAAGTATGATAAAATTGCATGAAAAACATTAAATATCATTATTCATGTTGTTAGCGGTTCACAAGATACTGATGAAATAAAATGCATCCGTTTTTATTCATGTTACATGTGTTTTTATTACCCCATTGAAATAAGTAACTGGTAATTTATGTATGAAATATTTTGTAAATATAAGATATAACTTAATTTAGTTAATACATTAGCAGCGACAATAGGTAATGAAGCAGTTCAAAGGAATATATGACTGAGTGAATTTGTTAGTTAAGTTTTTTCATCATAAATGCTCTTATTTCTATGAATCTCTTAATTGGTTGAGAAGGTTTGTCGAACCAACAAGACGTTCAGTTGTTTTATGAAGAGTTGTTAGTGTTTAACTGTGTGGCAAGTACTCATAAGTGATTAATTTATCCATGGAAAAATGTATTCATACAAGTAAGTACACTTACAATACGCACTGATGGGATCATGTAAGACTACGGGTGGATATATACCTCCTTATGGAGAGGCTAACAAATGATTTACAATTTCTACCGCACACACACACGCACACCATTGTATATCGCATATATATATATATATTTGCATATTCATTTATCTGCGATCGCGACCATGAACTATAGTCGAACGTGATCACTAAAATTCTGAATAAAAAGTACACTAATTGGTGGGTGGTGACTAGCAGTGGAATCCAGTTTGCGCATTTCGTCCCATTTGGGACTCGTCATCTGGATGTACTTGCATCCCCTGGTGATGATGTTCCCACCAAGGCTCGACGCATCTGCACAATTAGCCGACATGTGAACCTGAGACTGAGCACTTCGATCCAATCAAACGATGGGAAAATCTAAAATTCAATTAAATAAAAAGTACACTGTTTTTACAGTGTTTAACTAAAGTAGACTAATATTTGTCAGAAGTTTGAGGTCAAATTCTGATCACAGCTCATGCGATTTACTTTATTATACAGGTTGATGCCTGCTTTATCACTCATATGATTGGACAAAATTTTTCAAGACAAGAGATGTCCTTTTTATGCGTAAACTCTTGTTATTTTAATTTCGATTAATTTCCCTGTAGAAGTTCGGATCAGTTTGCCGAACGAAACGTTGGAATTGCTTCATTTCACTTTCGCTGAGATTTTACGAATATAATTTTTACAAATATGAAAAATTACTGAAAAGAATGTCTTGAATGAACACATACACAGGTGTTTGCGATGAATGATGGCATGATCGATTATCATTTTTCTGAAAGGAGAACATATAACGTCACATTTACATTTATAGGTAAAAACGAATTGTGACTTTCAGTTAAACAAATTTCAGCTATAAATAATTTTTCCAATGACAATCTAATTTAAAAGTTATAAATTAAATATGATTTTTTCCTTGTTGTTCAACTTAGTCAATATGTTTTGGACAATTTCGAACATAGTGAATGATATTTTATTCCTTCTTTATTGAATTAATTTTTCACATAAATGATGCAAGAAAATAATTCAAAAGTCTAAAATAGTTTCAGATTTTAATTCCCACTTTACACAACTTGTGTTTCAGTGCTGAACTGCTCACCAACAACCCAGATGGCCTACCCAGAGTTCGATTCCTAGCCGACACACTCACAAACCCCACTTAGTTTACTAGTGGGTGGCAAGCTTGAAAAAGTTCATGCAACTTATTCATATGGTGAAATGACTGACCCAATAAACCGTCCAAGTGAAATATCCATCTGAATGTTATATTTACTTTAGTTAGCAAAATCTTATTCTCTTTAATGAAAACTTTTAACTTCCACTCATAATTCACGCTTGTTGTTTACTTAAATTAACATCTAAGTCTGTGTGAAGTTTGATGTACAAAAGACAGTTTTATTTAGATATTGTGCTGATGATATCCATCTGGCACTCAACAGGCAAAGAGTTCCTGCTATCCTCTATTCCTTTTTGGTAGAAAATTCTCATCCAATATTTCGTCCAGCTGATACTGTCACATTAGATGAAAGCTAAAGCATGAGAATATAGTGTGTGAAATTCCATCAGTCTAAACTTATGTGAATAACTCAGAGGTAAAAAGATGTCCATCTAGTCAAAAGTTTCAATGGAAAAAGAATATTTGAAAGAGACTTCTCTTTTACATAACCCTAAAGTTATTCTCATAAGCAGCACTAGTACCTCATAAGCCATGAACCATAACACCATAACCAGATTCTAATATAGTTAAATGTGATGTGTAAGATGATATGCTCTTACTCCAGTCACTGATCTGCAACACTGCTTCTATTCCTTCACGTTCCCAGTGGAACATAGAGCTTCAACCTAGACTTGAAGTTTCGGTAGCAGTGGTTTTTTACGGGATGGGGTTACTAGCCCCATGCCCAACCTTCCCCCTTTACCAATCTTATTACGCTGACGTACAGATGAAGCCGTTAAATACAAGACTATCGCTTGTTGTAGTATATCCCATCGGAATGTGATGGTGTTTTGTCTTTAGTTTAACAAACATTTTACTTTTAGAAAGCTAAGGAACTAATTGCTCTCATCTAAATAATAAATCAATAAGACTGTTTTTCTAACTGTTTCATCGTTATCTCTAGAGGTTACTGAAGATGGTCAAACGTTGTCACATCTTCTAATATTGCACAAATAATAAGCACAGATTTATCTGACGAGATGACAGCTTAGTGTTATATACTCGTCGCTAAATTATTGTTATGGACTGGTTGAGAATTTAATAGTCCTGACGCAAGAAGGCGGAAATCAGAAGACCACTAGGTTTGCGATGATACTTCTATTTTCCAAACACAAGGAGAATGCAAAAGTGGTATCACACCAAAGTGGTAAGTGTAAGTAAGTGACAAGATTGTGAGAACGAAATATATACGAATGTCCAGGCAATGGTGTGAACCAATCATTAGACAGTCTTAACATGAATGGCTAATTATAATGAAGTATCGATCCATATATACATAGCGAAATATAGCAGACATGTCAACAACCACCATATATGGATACATGTCACTAAGCAACGGACTGTCAACAAACACTCATATTATATATAATATAAAGAGAATATACATTGTTAAAGGAGACAGGTTCATACAGGTGAAATGGTCACAGACTAAGCGAGCAAACAGAAAGAGAGACCAACATACACACACACACATAAATATATATATGTGGATACATATCACTTAGAAAGTAGTGTAAGCTAACTTCCTAGGTTAAAATGAACTCAATCGTGTTCATTTTAAGGATATAAACACAAATATGAAAATTTACCGCAGTTTTCTACGGATTTACTCCTAACAATTAACACCAATGTGAAATTTAACATGCAAGCATGGATCATAACTAGTTTCTTCTCATATGCAGAATGATAATCACTTTATAAAGTATACAAATACTTTATGGTGTTTGCAGTAATAGTACGACCACAACTCAACTGTATTCTAGGTGGAGTGTGAATAAACGCCCCTTTTCCTAGAAATCTTACATGCACTTACACTGGTCGCGGTATTTTCCAAGTCAGATTATTCATAGGCACAGATTAGTCAGACTTAAAACATGAAATTTATCACATTTTTATTTATAATTATACTATTAAAACAACAAAACACAAACCATTCAAATAAATCATAAAAGATATATTTCAGAATCTAGCTACTGTTATTTTATCTAGTAGTATAATTATGAAGATGAAGAAACTAACACAGGAGGATATTTCACAAGGCTTCAGTTACCATAGTAGAATGTTAGCCACGCGCTCAGTATTTTCAGGTTTCGATTAACTTGCAATGCGGTCACTTACCTCGCCTAGCCGGTAGTGAGCCCAGACAAAAGCAGAAGTTGGACTCTTCAGGGTAGCCATCTCATACCATGAAAACAACATCGCTACTGAAATTCCAAGCCTTGAAGCGCTACTTTCCACTTGCAACGCCTAGAATGAAATAAACGGTTTTTTCTAAGAAAACGCGGTTACTGGAGTATTGAATGATTTCATGTAAATTGTTTATTGTATAAATTATCCACTGAAACAGAGTTACTGAGTGGATGTCATTTTGGGCACAAACTACCTAACATATTCATGATAAATGTAGTTCTATAATTTATAACCTAGTTTTTATAATTCTAGTTCTTCTTTGTTTGTCCTAAGAGCAATATAAAATTCTCAGGAACCACCACGAGTGCTAAATCATTCTTACCGCATTTATCTTCAGTCATCAATCTCTCCTCCTACTTTACTACATGAGATTTTATGATGCACTTAGCTCTCTCATGCTTGATTGTATGTGACTGTATTTATAGATTTTTCGTTTCTCTAATCTACGTGTTTTCCAAACTGTCTGCATGATATTAGATCAGATAAATTATTTTGTCGTATAAGCTTCACATGATGCTTAAGCTTACAGAGACTGGTTCTAAGCCTGTGGATTTAATCCCTTCTCTGTCAACAATCCCATATGCAAAGGTTCTTTGTTTGACACCATATGAGATTTTAAAATTCCCTTATCTTCGTGTTACCATTCTTATGGATATAATTAATATTTCTGCCACACACTTTATTTTTAATTCTATAACTTCTTTATACTTCATGACAGACTTATCAGGGTAGTTATTCATCACTATATGATTTCCTTTTGACGGCAGATTTTCTGTTGTACTAGTTAATTGTCTATACCTACAAATTAAGTATTCCAGTAGTACGATTTTCCCCGACATAGGATGAGATGATTTGAAGTTAGATCTATAGACATTGATAATATGCACTCCCATTTCTTACACTGAAAACTCTACTTTTTTACTTTCTAACTCATTAGCAGTAGCAATAGACAGACTAATGTAACTAAAACCAATTACTTTAATTGAATTTTCGATTTTCCCGTCGATTGATTCGACCGAAGTGCTCGGCCTCAGGTTGACATGTCGGCTGCTTGTGCAGATGCTTCGACGATGTCTGGGCATTTAATTAGTATTTAACTGGTGGATGGTGACTAACAGTGGAATCCAGGATGCGCATTTCGTCCTATTTGGGACTCGTCAGTGGATGTACCTGCATTTCTCAGTGAGTGATGATGTTCCCACCGAGGCTCGAACCCAGTGCCCATAGTTTCAAGAAGCCAACACATCAACCTGAGACCGAGCACTTCGGTCGAATCAATCGACGGGAAAATCAAAAATTCAATTAAATTAGCATGACCCGTTCGAGCCTCGGTGGGTACATCATCACTCACTGAGAAATGCAGGTACGTCCAGATGACGAGTCCCAAATAGGACGAAATGCGCATCCTGGATTCCACTGCTAGTCACCATCCACCAATTAAAAACCAATTACTGTTAAATATGAACAGTTGAATACTTTATATGAACTGTGATCAAGATCTGACCGAATAGTCCCACAATAATTGAGCAGCGGGGGAAAAGTAGACATATCGAAAAATTATATTTGTAAAATCTCGTCTTAAAAATTCTCGTCCAATGATATGAGTCATGAATTAACATGAAAACAAAATTGCATGGATAGAATGAATATGTATCACTAATCTCTCATGTTTAATTTATTTTTCGCGATTATATACATACATATATCTTCTTATAAACAGGCTAACATACGACATACAGTTCTCCCATGCAAACACAAATTATAGAATGTCGCATACATATATATTTTTACACATTCAGTTACCATGACAATGACCTATAGTTGAATACGAAAACTAAAGTCTAATGCAAAAGCAAATCCTGCTTACAGTGTATAACCAATTAGACCAATAATATGCCTGTGGTCAAATTTTGATCGCAGTTCATACAATTTTGTTTTGACCAGTCTGCTGAACAAAGCGTTAGAACCATCTATTTATTTCAATTTCTCTAGGATTTTTCATCAACCATGCAGGTGGTGCGAGGTTCGATCCCCGGTCGACGCATTCCTTTACCTCACTAAGCCAGTAATAACATTGGTAAAGAGGGAAGGTTAGGCATGAGGCTAGCAACTCTATCCCGTAAAAATAAACACCACTGCTTACGAAACTTCAGAGCTCTGACATGAAGTCCCATGTTCCGCTGGGAACGTAGAAGAATAAAATGATAAATAATATAAGATTTTACAAATACACTTTCTACATAGCTAGATTAAATATTGAAGCCACCGCAGTTAAGATAGAACTTAAACAAACTTGATTTCTGAAATTTAATACCATCCACTATACAACATGACATTCCTAACTTTGATTGTGGATAATACAGTCGTACAGACTGCTTTAATGTGATTACACAGAAATCAGTGTTTTATCATAATTCACAAAATACAAATCAAGATAATGTCCTACAAAATAAACTCCTGGATGTTATCTATTCTCTACTACACCTCTATGTACAATAATTAGTCAGACTGTTGTCTAGTCTTATAATATAGAAAAATATTCTATAATAAAGGCTTTTTTGTATTTCCAAACGAATGAAAAACAAAACGATATTGTCTTCATTGATGTTTCGCTATTTAATGCTAATAGCTTTATCAAAGAATTATTATTAAACCAGAATTTACGAAATCTCAGCTTTTGCATAACAACTTTGTTTTGCGTTGTCAAGCTGGCCAATCTGTAAAGATAACAAAACAAGGTGTAGATTGTTGAATTTGATAAGTACATAAAATTATAAAAGCAGCATTTGTTTACATAATGAAATTGTATATCACGTGCGTGTTAATTCTGGCATTTGATGAGGGAGGGGGTGTCGCAACCAGGACAAAAATTAGTCCATCATTCGCATTCAGACAATTTGGATTCCACTTGATATGAAGTACTTCTGATATCAAACGTTTTATTTTATTTTTTATTTACAGCCTGATTCCACACTGTATTTTTGGTACAAGTATGGAATTTTCAGCATGGATATCGGTAGCCCAAATTTTGCAGGCCGACCATAGATATCAGGTGTGCGCCGGCGTGGGCTCGAACCCGGACCATGTGCATGGTCGACGAGAGTCCTAACCACTGTGCCACCGACGCACAGTGATATCTGAAATTTTTCTGGATTATTTCATTATTAACAAAATCATTTTTGTGGTCTGATTCTACAGCGTGTAGACCTATAGCTAATGATTTTCCAAGCTTTTCTAGTTCAACTGTATTTCGTAGTTGTCGAAGAGATGCTCTAAGGTGTTCATTTCTTTTGATTACCTTGATTTCTCTCTAGCGATTTTTGTCCGATGTATATCGCCTCACATTCCAAGCATTTTATTTTATAGACATAATAAGGTGAAGAATCCTTGGGGATTTCGTCTTTTATATGGACAAGATTGCTTTGCAGTGTGTATCTGATGTCTTAATAATACGTTGATAAAGCTATTCGCAGCATCAAATAACGAAGCATCAGTGAAAACAATATCGTTTTGTTTTTCATTCATTGGTAAATACAATAAAACCTTTATTGCAATGAATATATCATATACCTTATGCCCAAATATTTTCAAAGTGTTAAAAAAGTGAACTTCGTTTGAACATATCTCTATATATAAGATAAATTATTCAAGTGTTGGTTTGCAGGGATTTGATTGAGGGGTTACAGGATTTCATCATGAGCTGACACTGGAAACTAGAGAACCATTGGAAAACCAGGTGGGAGTACTGGACACCTGTTTCGTCAGCCTAGTTTGGGACTCTCCATCAGTACGCACCCACCACCAGGGTTCTAAACCAGGACCTTCTGGTTACAAGGCGAGCTAGCTTGTAGACTATTAAGCCACTGGGACCCGATTCAAAGGCCACCCCATGAATTATAACTTCTGCCAATTCATGACATAGCGCAACCAATAGCCAATGTCTTCGGCGAGTATTTGTCCTCACACCCGACTTGCTACACCCTACCGGTCACGACCTCTCACTAAAACCTGAATAGGGCAGGTCGCCATATCCTATCAATCTACTACCAATAACCAAGCAAATAATAATGTGGAGTAAAAGGAAGAAGTTAGTTTCTTGATGACTGAATTATCTTTGTTTTTGCATTAAGAAATTTACATTAGAAAGAATGAGAATAAACAATAAAGTAGTGTGTACACGGTAAATTCTCTTTTCCCTGTTGTATCAAAGAACGCAGAACAGAGAAAAAGGGAAATATAAAGTATTTATATATATGTATGTATATGTATAAAATTACTGAACGAACGTGATGATGACCATGATGATGATAATGATGACAGTGATTATCAATATTAATATAAGTAGCATTAGCAATAATACTAGTAATAAAAATAGAGTTATATTAGCACTATTCGTCCTGGTGATGATAATAATAACAATAATAATAGTCAGAGATGAAAATACATAAAATGATGAATGTGGATAAACTATGCCGTGATTAATCACAGAACAAAAAAAACAACTTTTTTTCTTGATTACAAATATTCAATTTTCTGAAAAATACAAATAATAATAGTAATAATCAAAGTAGTGAGATGGAAAACCAAACCAAACCAAAAAGGATGGATGATCCACTCTCTTCGTTGACCATCTTTTTGGGGGGGCAAAATAAACGAATTCTTTAAATTAGTCTTTTATTATATTATGACAATATTATTTATTTATTGATTTAATTATTGATTTA
Source organism: Trichobilharzia regenti (assembly GCA_944472135.2). Taxonomy (NCBI): domain Eukaryota; kingdom Metazoa; phylum Platyhelminthes; class Trematoda; order Strigeidida; family Schistosomatidae; genus Trichobilharzia; species Trichobilharzia regenti. The sequence goes on along the minus strand of OX235262.1, from coordinate 110,539,654 downwards.
TTAAGTGATGAGAGGATTAATATATTTTTGTGTACATATGGCATTGTCACAGCTGAAGGCATAAAATAAATGTGATTCATTCACATTTATTTGCAAAAAAAGCCACAACAACAAAAAATAAACAAACAAACCGATAAAGATTAGACTATTGAAATTCTCAACACAATTATCGTCATCATCATCAAAATGTACATATCGCGGCATGGCTGACGCATGCAGGAGAAAGACACGCTTATTTCAGCAACAAACAAAAAAGAAAAGGAAATTTTAATAACAATCAGAAAGTGTGTAAAAAATAGAAAATAAAAATCTCTTATGCAGTTTAATGAACTATGCAACACACACTGTATATGTAAGATAGATAAATAAGTTAGTGAAATGATAATAATAATAATAACAGTGAAACTGTATACATCTTATTGTAAAGCAAAAGTTAAAAGTAATGACAATGTATGTGTGCATCACACACACACACACACACACATGAGACAACACTGATAAAATAAAAAGAAAAGTCAATATTATACGAAGACCACAACGACGACGCTATGAATCAAATCAACAAAATAATAATAATAAATAATAAATAGTTGTATGAAGATAAAACTGATCACAGTTTATTTTTCTAATTATGAAACTCTCTCTCTGTATCCACCGTTGGCAACATTATGTGAATAATATCCCTCTTCAACAGACCTTATCTATCCGATAGTATCATTCGTAGAGATTTAACGAAAGAACCATGAGTGTTTGTGTTTATGCATATTGTATGCATGTGTATCTATCTTCCCCCAATGTGAATGCAGTTAAGAGAAAGAAACCTTCAAAATTAAAATACTGAATACACAAGGCAATGACTTCAAAAATCATTAACTATTTATTTATATGAAGTTAATTTAATTTTGTGAATCTTTTTTTACTGAAGGATTGAAAGCAGGATGATATTTATTATATTGAAGAGGTTGAAGGCTTGACTTCTGTTGTTGTATTATTTGCTGAGTTTGTACTGGATTGCTGTACTCCAAACTTCGAGATTCACTTACACTGGTGGAATGTTTTAAATCTGGTTCGTAGCATCGATCACATACACGTGTAGGAAAATCAAGGCCTCTTTTCGGCACAGGTTGATAATGTCGTGAGCATAATCCACAAACACCTTGACCACATGAACGGCAATGATGAATACTACGACGAGAGCCAAAAGGAGCACAACAAACATAGCATGCTGTGCACAGTTCATCGGGTTGCCAGTAATCAGGTCGGGCAAGAGATTTGACTAGTTCTAAAAGGAAAAGTAAGTAAGAGTAATTGGAACGAACGACTTCTTATCTACGTGAATAAAAATAAAATGTATTGAAGAAATTACATCGAGAAGACAAACATGAAATAAAAGTCAAGATATAATCCTACCTTGAAAGGGTCCTTCGACCTTGACCTTGGCGGCCTGTTCGAATATTTGGGCCTGCTACCAAAATATCTACATTTTGCATCCAGTTTACTGTTTACCAGCATACATTTATCACTTAAATATGAATTCTAACAGAATCATTTACTCTCGTAACTTTATTAATGATTTACGACCAAATGACTTTCATATTCCAAAGAAACCAAGAAGGAAACATCGTAGTGGTTGGCAGAGAGCTCTCAAACGTACACCAATACACTTAACTACGGTCCCCGTCATAATGAACTCAAACTGTCGCTCTCTGCCAAATAAGATAATGTACCTACAATCCCTGATGTCAACTGATACGTATCATAACACCGCCATAATCGCATTACAAGAAACGTGGTTGCATGAACTGTATGATGACAACCTTATCTCACTAAAGGACTTTATTTTATTTCGTCAAGACCGTCAATGTTGTAATAAGAAAAATGGTGGTGGCGTTGCAACTTTTATTCACTCCAAATGGTCTGTCTCAAATAACGTCTGCTTCACCTTCTCAAATGACTTCATTGACTGTATTACTGTCAAATGTCGCCCCAAACACCTCCCCAAGTATAAACAATTCTATATTACAAACATGTACATTTCTCCTAGTTGCTCTCCATCTGATCTATCTAATTTTGCTGATGAATTCACCATGTTTGCTGCTGCCAACTTCGACAACTCTCTATCCGTTATTACTGGAGACTTCAACACATCGGATTGTTCCTTTCTTGAAGCTCTTGGTCACACAAACATAGTCAAATTTCCCACTCGACTTGACAAAACACTCGACTCGTTTTTACTAATGACGAAGGAGTATATGAAACACGTAGACGTTCACCGATACATAACTCCGATCACTGCATTGTCCGCGTTTTGCCAAAAATATACAGCAAAACACATATTAAAATCTTCTCACACCTGTCTACGAAAGCACAAGAAAGATGCTACACATCTGACAACTTACTCAATCTAAGATGCATGTTAAAAGATACCAACTGGGATCTATTCTATGAAAGTACATTAGATGACTCAATCACCAATATAATGGATTATCTTAAGTTCTGCCTCGACATATGCTGTCCCAAACAAACACTGTTCAAACGCCTCGACCGCTTCTCGTCTCCCCGTCTCAAACAACTTCGCAGGCAAAAAGAAATGTTATATAAATGCAAAGACAAGTTAGGACTTAAAAAGATTAATGCTCAAATCAAATCTGAAATCAAAAATCTTAATGCTATCTATAACCAAACACTTTTATCATGCAAATCTCCTAACAGCATGTGGAAACTTTTCAATGAAATTACTGGCAAAAGTAAGCGATGTAATGTTTTTCCCTCTTGTGATGTTAATGCTCTTAATCTGTCTTTTTTACGCTCTCCTTCTACTATAACCACTTCTAACGTTACCAATCTTGTAGCTGATAACTTCCAGGACTTCAATACTCTCGATGTTTTGAAATGTCTTAAAACTCTTAAGCCCTCACATAGTCTTGGCCCTGATAGCATACCTGCATATGTTCTAAAACAATGTGCAGATGCTTTATGTTCTCCTCTAACTAATATACTAAATGCTTCTTTCCGTGAAAACGTTGTACCTGTTCCATGGAAAGACATTAAAATAGTCCCTGTCCCTAAACCTGGAAATAGCAAGAACGTAAAGTTCAGACCCATCGCCATCACTTCCCCGTTTCTAAAGCTCATGGAAAAACTAGTACTTCTTAAACTCGAACCCTCCCTTAAAAGCTTCGAAGACCCCAAACAATTTGCCTACAGACAGGGTAGGAGTACTTTAGACGCTGCAGCCGTCTTACACAACAGTATTATCTCATCATTAGACAAAGGTGCCAAATATGTCCGCTGCACGTTTCTTGACTTTACTTCTGCTTTCGACTCTGTACCTAGAAGTCTCTTGCTAAATAAGCTCTCCATGACACAAACCGAGTCCTGGGTCACTAACTGGTTGCATTCCTACTTTTCAAACAGAATGCAGTACACCGTATACAAAGGCCAATCCTCCTCTGCTGTGCTCACAGAAGCTGGTGTCCCCCAAGGTGCTGTACTCTCCCCACTTCTCTTTTCTTTCTTTCTACATGACCTACCGTCTTCAAATGACATTAACTTTGTCAAATATGCTGATGACCTAACTGTATCTTTACCTGTCAAATGTCAAAGTGACTGCTCTAAACTAAATGGCTTCTTATCGGAAATTAGCCAATGGTCCAAGGAAAACGGTCTAACCTTAAACCCCTCCAAATGCCAAACAGTTAATTTCACCCTTAGGCATAAATCTGACCTAAACAAACTGGTTAGCACTCACGAGGTGTGCAACATAGATGGCAGTGAAATAGAAACCAAGTCGGAAATTAAATACCTAGGCGTCACTCTATCTTCTGATCTTTCCTGGTCGTCTCATATCTTGACGATTTCCAAGAAAATATACCGTCTTACCTTCTACATCAAGAAGTTAAGACATTCTGGTGTAACCCAACCCTTACTCCTACAATTTGTTAACTCCCGTATTCTGCCTATTATTCTCTATTGCTCCCCCTTAGTCTTTCCTGGGCTATTGAAGAAAGACTATACCTTATTACGTAGGATGTTAAAGGTTGTCAGCAGGGTAAGCAGCTTGCCACTTAGCCAGCTAGTTAATATTCTGGTGGACAGGCATATGGACTCATGTGAAAAATGGGCGAAATCCATTTTATCTGACTCACAACACCCTCTACATTCACAACTCTCCCCATGTATCTCTTCAGGGAAAACAAGAAGCCTATATAGGAAACTATATGCCCGCACTAGTAAGTACAAAAACTCATCCATACCCTACCTAGCTCGTGTTCTGTGCGATAAAGAATGCATCAGGCATGAAACCTTTAACTTATTAAATAGTCAGTAGAACCAATGGATCTCGTCTTTCCAACTCACATCATTTATAGGTACAACGTTTTCTCGCTCTTCATTCTGTATTTATTTTTGTTATGTGCTGTTTTGTTTCTCTCTTCCTTGCAAACTCTACTTAAAACATTCTTGTTCGTTCTTTCACACTCTGTATATCTCGACCATTTTGCTATCGCTTACGCCAGTAAATATGCTAGTAGTATCTACTTTTCTAACACCTTCAAACACTTTAATTTTGGCTTTGCTACCGACATACTAATATGTTGTTGAGATAACTTTAAACTATGTAGAACTTTATTTATTGTTAATGTAAAAAACTGGATGCAATATTGTAGTAAAATGCTGAGAATTCCATTCTGTATCACAAGTACTGATTTGGAATAAAGCTTATGTTATGTTATGTTACCTAATAATGTCCCTGAATCATAAAAAGACTTCATAATACAACAGGTTAAAAGTATTAGTTTAAAATATCAAAGATAGTGAGATATCTTCCCAATTATATATCACTAAAATATAAAATGTTCTGGGTGGAGTTTGGCATCCAGTGCACCTTTTATTCTCTCGCGTCATCCTGAAGAGAATAAAGGATGTACTGGATGCAGAACTTCTCCAATCCAGAACAAGGTGTATTCATCAAATTGCAACTCAACGCATCATCATTGAACAAAGCATAGGATGGCGGTCAAACATGTACCTCAATTTCATCGACTTCGAAAAGACCTCCGACAACGTTCATAGAGAAGTAATTCGGAAAATACTTCATCACTATAGCGTCCAGTACACCAAAATTTCATGAATCTCAACAGCTATATGAGAGAGCCACATGTCAAGTGATTCACAACGGAAACTCAGCGAAGCCTTTGAAGTGAATACAGAAGCAAGATAAGGCTGTCTGACTACTGTCACCGATGTGATTCCTAACTGTGATGGACTGGATATCATGCGTCAGACTATGAGATGTGAGTAAGGAATACATTGAACTCACAGATGGTTTTATGTTTCATGTCACGCAAACTTGAAAACTTACAGGCAAAATCCAACACACTGGCTGAAGAAGCAATGCGGTGAAGATACGACCCCAAGTGAACATAGAGAATACGGAGGTGATGAAAATAACCAACCAACCAAAAGCGACATTAACCAGCACCAATCACTATCAACGCGAAAGATTTGAATGAAGTTACTTCATCCATTTATCTAGGAAACGTCGTTTCAACCATAGACGGAGCGAGTGAAGATGTCAAAGCCAGTTAGAATTGGAAAGGCAAGATATGCCTTCATCAACCTGAAACCAATTTGGAAATCTTCTGCACTCCACAGCATAAACAACAAGACTAGGATTTCCAACACTAATGTCAAGTCAGTTAGTTCTTCTACACAGGTCAGAAACTTGGCACCCGCATCACGAAAAGCTATTTCAACAGTTCACTGAAGACTTGCATTAACAGCTGCATTCTATGGCTCCAAAGTGCAAATCATATGGCCAGTCAGAAAGAATTAGCAGCAAGAAACTATGGGAACAAACTAACCAAGAAAACATCGTCCAACAAATATGTAGGATAAAATGGAGATGGACAGGGCACACATATTGAGGAGGCCGTCAAGTGACAGAGCGCACTAAGCCCTCGAGTGGAACGCAGACGGAAAGCGACAAGTGGGTCATCGCTTCGAGGGTGACATGGAGAAGATCGTGTGAGAGAGGGATGAGAGATAATGGGCAACTGTGAGCCCAGCAAAAGTGGACAGCAGAAAATGGAACAAAGTGGAGATGTGTTGTTCTACTCGGAACACAAGGGAACAATAACAAAAATAATATAATAAAAAAGTCTGAAAGCCTGAGTTTGAAATCAGTAGTCGAGACTGCAGTCTGCACAGTAATGGGCAATAAGTTCACCTCATCACATTTAGTGAAAATATGTAAGATTCATTTAGATTTCGTGGAGAAAAACACGATAAGTCAGTGAGACACCAAAAACTGATAGTTTTACATGTGAATTATCAATTCTGTCCGACTGAGCACACACATTTATATCGCTGCTTGAGTAATGATCTTCACTACTAAACTTAAGAAAAACAGTAATAGTTGTGAAAGACTATGAACCCAAAACAAGAACTGAACTACATAAGGCACAGAAGGATAGATGATTAAAAAATTTACAACCATCTTTCTTTAATCAGTAGAAGTTTCAGAGAAATGGGATAGGACGAATGAAGATTACTAAATACTAGAGGGGGGCGCATATTTCAGTTCTACTGTCTCCATTCTAAAGGCAAAATATTTGTCGAAGAATGCCTGCACTCCAGAACTTCACAATGCTAAAGAAACGTAAACCTAACACAACCTACTAAAAAAGCCTTAATATTAAAGTTTCATCTATTTTATCAAATATCACACAACACAGGTGTAAAGGTCATGTTTTCAATTCTGTTTTACAGTAACTACGTAAAGCTTAGGCATTCGAGTATGCAGTTAAACAATAGTAGATTTTTATTCATATGAACTATGATCAATATTTCACCGAATACTTCCAAAATAATCCTGCACTGAGTAAGAAGTAGATATATGTAAAAATTATATTTGTAAAATCTCCACGAAATTGAAATGGGTAATTCCAACGTTTCGTTAGACAAATTGCTCCGAACTTCTACAAGGGAATTAGTCGAAATTAATATAACAGAGGTTTAAATATGAGAAGGATATCTCCTGTTTTGAAAAACTTTGTCCAATCATATGAGTCATGAAACAGAAATCAAAATATCATTAACAAAATTGTATGAACTGGGATCAAAATTTGACCTCAGACTTCTGACAAACATTAGCCTACTTTTGTTAAACACTGTAAACAGCGTGTCACTTTTCATCAGAATTTTAGTGATTAAGTTAGACTAAATTTCATGGTTGCGGTCGTACATAACTGAATATGCAAAAGTATGTATACATGCGGTATACAATGGTGTGTATGTGTGCGACAAAAATTGGAAATCATCTAAATTAATAATCCCCATTGAAACATAAAAACAAAGAAATCAGCGAAGAAAATTCTCTTTTCAACGATTTCATAGCTTTACAATCGTGTATTTATGTGTATTTATATATATGCGGAGCCAGGTACATAGAACGTTCGTCGAGAAACATCATCCCGCCACCGCGTTCGAGAGCACCTCCCAGTTTGGCTAAGCAAAGGAGAACTTAGAGGTATAAGTTCATGGAATTTGCAACATATTGCAGATACTGACAACGACGCAGCATCTAACGCATCAGTTAATATAGTGTACAAAGTCCGACAAAGTTTGCCAAAATCGACACGAGTGTATTTGCTTGGTATAACAGAGGCTTTGGCAATACATAAAATAAAGCCAGAACTTTGTGTACGAAAACAATTTGTACTATCTCTTCCGTTAACATGGTCTTCATTTTACTATACAATTCACATAACAACTTTGTTATCCTTATTTACTCCATGTTCCACTTTTATTTTATTTCAATTCACTTTATGTTATGCCTCCAAAGCCTCAGGATGGTCGGGGGTGGGTGCCTTGCGCTGCGGGTTGGCCACCCCTCCGTACACCTCTTGAAATGCTCCCATATGACCGGGCGTCTTACATAGCCTCTCCTGAGGAAGTCCTACTCACTGCCTTCACGTGGCGGAGGTGTTTTTCAGCAAAGTGAGAGGGCAAAAGCGGATGCCCGGCGCTCTTCACCGGGTTGACTGTCCATTGGATGACAGTCTAGGGGAGATGGCTAAATCCTGATTCCAAACCTCCAACGACTGGCGTATGAAGCTCACCGGAGCTTACCGGCAGACGTATGGACAAAGGGTTTATTGGATGCCCTGGATGACTGGCCCCATTCAAAAAGGCGAATGAACCGGACTCCGGTCACTGGCTGGCAATGGATAGTGGACTCCTTACTCCACTCCTACTGCCTTGTAGGTCACACTTGGCTGTGTAAAGGCTAGAGCTGCACTCTCAAACAAAAGGCCGAGCGATTCTGGGGACATCACTCGTACCCAATTCCCATGAAACTTCATGGTTCATGAAGCCGGCTCATCCTCCCGTAGGAGATAGCCGAAGTAAAGAAAGAAGAGACTTTATGTTATCATATTATAACATTTTTTCTAGTCTACTACTTTGACAACATTTCACTCATCCTACTTTACAATCATATTATATTCACACTTCCGAATGTACTTTATTTTCCGATCATCTACTTCACACATGCCTACTGAGCTTTAGGTTGACCTCTATTTATTTAAATATTCATTCATATATCCAATCAATTCTGACTCATAATTCTGTACACCAATATTATCCTACTTTAGTATTTCCACAAACTGTCAAACTTTAACACACACACACACACACACACACACACACAAATATATATATATATATACGTTTGTACAACTATGAAAATTAAATCGTCAAAAAGAGAATTTTCTTCGCTGAATTCTTTCTTTTTATATGAGTGATTTGTTAGTTTCTCCACAAGAAGATAAGGACAATAGGGAACTTAGATCAAGTCTGATTGATTCGTGATACACACCCATTCTTATTTCTTAATCGGGACCTGCGATGCATCAGCTAATATCACACCTTCACGTCTGCTCAAACTGTTGGGATTCACCCATAAACGCAAAGCTTCTGCAGTCAGTTTTTCTCAATAGGAACCAAAACCTTTCTCCAGAACCTTAGTCCTATCAAAGCCGATCTTGAGTCCCGTGCAGTGCAGTCGCTGATCTGTTTTCTAACTTCTTCAAGTTTGCAGAGGTCTTTGTAACCACCTTTAGACATTGTTTATGCTCTTCTGCTCTTATATTCACCTATTTGAAAGTTTCTCCTACATGTATGGCGTCACAATTTCCACAATTCTGTTGGTTGTCCTCTTCTATTTTATCCTTAACTTGACCAGTGATGAGCTAAGATGTTCGTTGCACGACAAAAATACACTCTTATGTCATGGTTGTTAAGATTCGCTCTATCTCATCCGATATCTCTTTGAGGTGAGGAATCGCCACTGTACTGGTTCAAATCCCAGCAACAGGCTTTGACTCATCCTTATCGTCATATTTTAAATATCCTTTTATAAAAAATTTGGGGGTAGCTATTCGATTCAAGAGAAGGGGTGAACCAATTTTAGTTCCCTGCTGATCTCTTCCTCGTCAGCAACTAGACGTCTAACTCTGTTAAACAGATTCCTGGCCATAGTTACTTTGGTGGTAAACAGATGCGCTGAATAGCAGTCTAGGTATCTGTCCGAATTTGTCTGAAAATGTTTATTTTAAGCTTGCCACCTGGTTGTCATTTTACTAAACAGTTCAGGGAAGCCAAATCATCTGCGTCGGATTCAACCTCTTTTGAAAACTTAATGGTTTCTGACTCATAGGATTGGACAAAGTTCTCATAGATAAACCTCTGTTATGTTAATTTCGATTAATTTCCCTGAAGAGGTTCGAACCAGTTTGCTGAACGAAACGCTGGAATTACTCATTTCAATTTCGCTGGGATTTTATGTATACAATTTTTAAATACGCTTTTACACTGACTTCAGTGTGTCACAGTCTGTTTCACATAAACAGGAAACATATTAATATACGGTAGACAGATTATAAAAATGTACTTCCGAGGAAAACAAACGGGAAAACAAGATAGGAAAGGTGATTACAAGAAAGTCAGACCAACAGTTCAGTCAGCTGTCACGGGCATGTGTTAAAAAATGGAAATATTAGTTATTCAATATCAAGTAAATCTAACAAATGCGCATATCACACATGCACGCACACACACACACACGCCACTCAGAAATGTGAACATATATCATAAAAAAGGAAATTTTAATTGATTATTTGAAAGTCAGAAAAAGAAGCATGACAAAAATTTCATAATCAACAATTACACTTTTGCGAAGTAAAAAAATAAACACAATAATAATAAATAATAATGATTATCAAAAAATACCTTTCGGTCCGGTGTATATTGGCGCTATATAATCAGCAGTAGCAGACAACATCTCAATGACTTTACGGCCAGTCAAAGAGGTACTGTTTATTTGAGAATTATAATTCATGCCAGACAAACGGTTGTTTGAATCAGCAGATTTATTACGCAGTCGAGCTTCATAGCACCTTAATTTTTAAAAAAATATATCAGATTATTAATATCAGCTGAACGGTTGAGCAGAAAAATTAGTTAACATCGAGTAAGAGTCATTTGTATTCCTAAAGGAAATCAAGGTAAATTTTCATATCCACCTATTCGATTTGCATAGGACAAATTTTATCACCAGTTCGCCGAAATTCAAGTGGTTTCAAAGTGACTCAACTGACTCTTTGAGTCATGTCGATCCGTTAAACAAGCGAAAAGGCTATTTAGTGTTTAGATCACCTCAAAGTAGCCAGCAAGTACTCTTGAACGTGTAGATCAACGCGCTATTGATCTAACTCTTACCTACAATATCAAGGACTAATCACGCGAAACACTACAAATTCTCCAATTCCAGCTTAGCCTTTGAAAGCGAACAAAGGACGGAGGTGTATAAATTAATTCCTTTGGAGGCAACCAAAAGAATAACTGCACGCGTATGAGGAATCATTTTATAACTTAGGAGTGAACCGAATACGTATTTTTGCTGTATTTGGTTCACCTAATCAAACTAACTGAAGGCTAGAGACAAAATCATGACTCAATGGTATAATTTAAAATGAATGAACAGCAAATGAATTTGACAAGTGATAGAAAATATCTATGACAGCAGCATGACTTGTCATTTGGCTAGAATCTCATATATGAATTTCTCAACTACTCGAATTAGAGCTAACAAATCAACTCCCACTTAAAATGTAATTAATTCCTTTACAATAGGAAAATTATACCGAGGTGTTTTTATCGCAAAACTAGTCATAGATTTCGTTCCTACTAGTTTAAAAAACATTCAACAATTAATTCTTAAGAAAATCGTTATAACCACCCACAATAAATTGTCAAAAGAGGGTGTCCTAAAAATAATACAATTTTTACACTGGCAAGTTTTTACGGGTTGATCACAGATCGATATCATTTAGAGAACCATTGAAGGCCAGGGAGTACTGGACAGTTGCTATTTCATCCTAGTTTGGGAATCATTGGCAGTACGCATCCACCGCCAAGGTTCGAACCCAGGACCTTTCGGCTACAAGACAAGCTCGTGTACCATTCAGCCACTGGCACCTGATTCAATGGCCAGTGCACGAATTCTAACTTCTACCAATTCGTGATTTAGCGCAATCCCTGGGTTCGAACACCACTGGGTGCATACTGCCGATGTTTCCCAAACTAGGATGAAACAGCAGCTGTCCAGTACTCCCTGGTTTTCAATAGTTCTCTTACTGATATCAATCCGTGATCAACTCGTAAAAACAAAAGTAACCCTTACAAACCAAACTATAGAAAAAAAACACTTGTAAGTATTAAAACGTCGTATTCTCTTAAAATAATACATACTATTTAAGATTAAACCCCAAATTTTAAGCTGACAACGAGCGTTTCCCACTGATTCTAGTAATTTTTTTCCTTCACTTTCCCCAGTGGAACATAGGGCTTCAAGCTACTGGCTTGAAGTTTCTGTAGCAGTGTTTATTTTTACAGGATGGGGTTTCTAGCCTCATGCCTAACCTTCCCTCTTCACCAGTCTGATTACTGGTTTAGCGAGGTAAAGGAGTGCGTCGGCCGGGAAGTCGAACCCCGGACCATATGCATGGTCGGCGAAAGTCCTAACCCCTGTGCCACCGACGCACATAACGATATGATTTTTTTATTATAGCTGGATTCCACATAATGCTTTCGGTACAAGTATGGAATTTTTAGCATGTGATATCAGTGGCCCAAATTTTGCAGGCCGACCATTGATATCAGGTGTGCGTCTGCTGGGAATCGAACCCTGGACCATGTGCATGGTCGGCGAGAGTCGTAACCACTGTGCCACCAACTTGCATACACAAGTAGTTTGTTCAGTCACTAAACTTACGATGGACCTGATCTATATAAATACTGGACACGCCACTTTGTTTTGCTTTTTATTTGTATCATTTCTTCACCCTCTTATTCTCACTGTTGTTATCACTGAAAAGAGTAACTCTTCGCTGAACGTTTTTTCTATTCTCAATTACTTTATTCCTCTTTTTTATGGTATATTTCGTGGTGTCCACCCTGCACCATGTTTGTGTTTGAAGGAAAAATTAATAAAGCTAGTTAGTTTGACATTAGGCTATCCCATTGCCTTTATTACAGTTAAACAGAAGTAGTTAAGAAATGTTTAAATCTACATATGTCTACCACCTACAGCACCACACATGTTTATAGTTGTTTCACATCTGAACTTTTGTGTTTTAGTAAAACACATAAGAGACAACCATAATATTAATAATAACTGTAGTAGGAGAGTAAGATGATGGTGATGTGGGTAAAGAAGAATGATGTTAGGGGAGGTTTCACGTGCTCTTGGAAGTGTGTGGGCAATTGTCACTTCCCGGCTGCCCACACCGTGGAAGTTGGTTGGTTCTTCAGGTACCTGAAACAGAAAGAGGGTTAGTGTTACGTGACCACAGAGCCCAAGGGACAACTGCTTGAGGTCGGTCACACGCGGGCTGTATGAACTGGTTTCTTGGTTTGATTCCGTATTGGTAAACTTACCGCAGCTTACGGGCCACCATAGGGTTAGCCGGGATGTACAATTTTGGGGGTCGACCTTTTCTAACCCCACTCTTCAGAGTGGAAAGACAACATAGCTGACATGCTGGTCATCTGAAGGAAACACCTTACCGCTGTTACATCCCTGTTCCCCAGTAGTACGACTTCGCCCACAGACTCCCATCATAGTATAAACAAATTCTTACACTAAGCCGGTAACTGCTTTTAGTCTAATCGCTATCCTAACAACCTTCCTGGCATGGTAGGACCTGCAGGAACAATAGTTCCAGCTAGTGTGGCTTGTTGGGTCATTGCGATGTGCCCAACCACCACGTCAAGGTGGCAGCTATCAATCCTACAAAAAACATTAACTAGCCATTTTAGTGACACTATTAAAAACCAAGACTTATTTTCCGTTAACATCAGTCATATCAGCCATCCACCAAAATAAGTGATGCTGACACTAGGATTGCGTTATAAGGCTTGATAGTGCATCTTATGCATTGTTAACAACAGTATCACTCATAAAATGCATTAAATACCATCTTCAGAAAATTATACATTTAAAAATAAGGTAAATAAAACACATCAACTTACTGATCACAAACACGTACACCTTCGTTACCATATCCTTGATCAGGAACAGGCAAACGGCCAGTGGAACATCTAGCACAAACACCTCTTCCACATGCACGACAATGATGTTTAGAAAAATCATCAACAAAAGATCTCAGTGTTTTTGGAGAACTGGATTCTCTGTTCAGTGATTCAGCACATGATGAAGACCGTTGAAGTGAATTAGTTTGATGACTAGATGTTTTGTCTTTCTGATAACCATCATCCTGAGATGTTAAAGTTTGATTTTTCTCACTAGATGATCTGTCTCTTGTAAGTGAATTACTCGTACAAACAGAGTCATCTGATGAACTTGGAAATTCAACTTTACATACTGCACAAGCTTTAATACTGGCATTAGGTTGCCAATATCGAGGAGCTACACTGTCAGCAATAAGATCACCAAGTCGACGTGCTGGAGGACCAGCTAACTGGCTCACCTGACTAGAGACAACAGTCAGTCCATCTAACAATAACTGACTAACTGGATGAGTACCCTGGAATATTTCCAAAAATAAAGAGGAAAATAGGAACTCACATGACAACAGTAAAACAAGAAAACATGCTTATGCATATATATACACAATAAACGTAGAAATGCGTACAACCAAAATAACGCTATTATGATAAAATTATTTTTGTGGTTATTTCCAAAAAACTGCATTTTTTCCTTCATAAAAAAAGGAAACTATTGGTACTGCCAGAAAAAACGTGGATGATTGATCAAAATTGAATTCAAGAAATTAATAATAACTGACACCCGTTCTACAAGAGGTGTCGGCCCTCGTGCTCTGGTGGATAACGTTTTGGAGTTTGAAATTAAGGCTACTGGGTTCTAGCCTCAATGGGAACAACATTGCTCACCGGGGAATGTAGGTACATCAAGCTGACGAGCCCCAAGCGGGACAAAATGTGCATTCTAGATCCCACTGCTAGACACCAACCACCAAATTAAGACATGGATGATAAAGTTTAAAAGTTGCCATCGACAATAAGTACCTTTTACACATACTATGTTGGCTCAATGGTCTACGAGCTCACCTTGAAACCTGAAGGTCCTGGGTTCGAACCCTGGCGGTGGGTGCGTACTGATGAAGAGTCCCAAACTAGGACGAAACAGCTGTCCAGTACTCTCTGGTTTTCATTCGTTCTCTAACTAATGTCACCTCATGATGAAATCCTCCATCCAATCAAACAAAATCCCTACAAAACCAATGCTTGAAAATAATATGAAATAATTAAAATCAACCTTTTATATATATTATGAAAGGTGAACTAACTTATTATATAGTTCGTCCGACCATACTTAGAAAATTCGAAATCAAATCCCTACTCATACAGTAGTCAAGATTTTGAATATATTTCACTTCTAAACGTGGAGTTCATGAAGGTAAGAAACCACTGAGGGTGACAATTCAACATTCACATATGCTTACTACTCCATAGTTTGATATAAGAACACAACTTGGTAGAGTATAATTCCACACTATGGAGAAAATCAAAATTGATCACAGGTCGTGATTAGTTATCTACGCCCTTCACATTTATGACAAATAAAAATTTACAACAGGTTATGAAAAGAAAATGGAGATATTTGTATTTACCGAAAGTATTGACTTCTCCCCTTGCCAAACATGCACAATTTCCCAGTGCACTTGAGGATTCATTTCAGGCTCTACATTACCAGACCAATAACCTCGACTACGGTAGATAGTACCATGTCTAGGACATTCCAAAACATAACCAGCCCACAGGTATTTTACAACAGCTGAAAGTGCATTAGCATTTGACTCACCACTTTTGGGAACCATCATGGTCCTCTGACCATAAGCATAACACAGCTTAACAAAAGAAAGGTAGATAAAATAAAAACTGAGTGGTATTCAGATGCTCATATCAATCAATCAGTAATATATAACATAGCACATTTAAACAACTTACACAATGATGGTAACTACTTTGAGTCTAACCTCTATCAAACCGACCTAACCAGCATGGTGGGACTTGCAGGAATATCCATTCCAGCCAAGGTACCTCATTGAGGTATTGGGATAAGCAAGCCAGACCAGTAAGTTGGCGTAGCAGCCTTCGGTTGGGATTCGTTAATTTCGAAAGTACGCATACCATTTGAACAAAACATAATAACTTACATAATTTGGTACTGAGTAAGAATAACACTAATAGACACGTATTGATCAAGGCACTCTACTCTCTACGCCAGGTGAGAGTTACCGTCTAAAGTGGTTACAACCAGTGGTGTCCATCAGGGATGCCTACAGTCCACATTTCTGTTTAATTTCATTATAGATGTACTAATGGACTTAATCTTAACTTCAGCAACTCAGGGATTGACTTGTTACCATCAGGCAATAACCTTGTTGACTTTAAAATATGCAAATGATATAGTCCTCCCTACTAGGTGCAAGCGCTAACAAAGTGGGGCAGAGTCTTCTGAACACCTAGAACTGAACAGCAATCTTCGAATGTTTGGAATGCGATTCGCTCCTGTCAAATGTTAGATAATGCTACAGGACTGGAATACATCGATTCCTAGCTTAGAATTAGGGAGTGGAATGGTAAAGCGTGTTGACTACTTGAATCATTTGGGGAATTGCATCAGTCTTAAAGTGACAAGAAAGAGATCATGCGAAGAGATGACAGATTATGGGCAGTCGTCGACTCAGCTGAAGAGGACAGTAGAAAATAGAAGAAAGCGGGGATGTGTTGTTGAAGTTCTATGTGCTACTTGGGACCCAAGGGAATAATTATATAATATAATATCAGCCCCAACGGTTTGATCCCTGACGAAATCTCAGCAAGGATACACAAGGCTCGTTTAGTATATGCTAACTTACGCCATCTCTGACGTAGACGTGATATCCGGCTGTCGACTAAAGGGGTCATCGGGATGGTAAAAACCAAAATCTGAAAATCGTTTTCAATGGCCCAGATGAATCCACTCCTTGTGATTTGCCATTTCCAATAAAACCCTATTGTTCTTTCATAATACTATTCTTTTCACCTCATATTTCTGTTTATTATCTGTTTTGAATCTCTCTCTACTGTCTTTTCTTGCCTTGTGTGATACATGGAGTGTGGTCACTTGAAGTACTGAACATCTGTGCAAAGTTCTTTGTTGAATCCAGTCAGTCAGTCAGACACTTGTAGATGTTTATTGATGAGTAAGAATACGAACAAGGAACAAAAGCATTTTTCAGAGTAGTGAAAAACAATCTAACTCACAGAAAGCTCATCAACACGATGATAATCATCCATCGTTAAAGTTTAATTTAAAGTCATAGGGATTAATATTATAGAGAAGATAAACTATGTATTCTTCAAGGCGCTAAGCTACAAACACAACTGGTCATAATTAATTCAACCTAGATTGGACCGAAGTGCTTGGTCTCAGGTTGACATGTCGGCTCCTAGTGCAGATGCTTCGACGATGCTTGGTCATTTAACTTGAAGTAAATCGGTAAGTGGTGACTAGTGGTGAAATCCAAGAGACCGAGCACTTCAGTCCAAGCAATCAATGGAAAAATCTAAATTGAATCAACTACAACACGTCCAGCAATACCAACAACGGAAGCAGAACTACCAGTGAACACTGACCCCCCGACGAAATCAGAAGTCCTGAATGCAATCAAGATGCTTAAAGCTGGGAAAACACCGGGACCAGATGGAATCCCAGCAGAGGCTTTGAAAATAGACCCAGAGACAACAGCGGACTTGATGACACCACTGCTGGAGAAGGTGTGGAAAGAGGGCAAAGTACCCGAGGATTGGAAGAACAGTTACTTATTCAAACTTCCAAAGAAAGGAGACTTAAGTCAATGTAAAAACTGGCGTGGAATTATGCTTCTGTCCATTCCAAGCAAGATACTAAGTCGCATCATCCTGGAGAGAATCAAACAAGCCCTAGATGAAAAACTTCGTCCGGAACAGGCTGGATTCAGGAGAAACAAATCATGTATTGATCAAATCGCCACTCTACGGATCATCATTGAACAAAGCTTGGAATGGCAGTCACCTCTCTATCTCAACTTCATCGACTTTGAAAAGGCCTTCGACAGCGTCGATCGAGAGGTCATTTGGAAACTACTTCGCTACTACGGGGTCCCATCGACAATTATACACCTCATCCAACAGTTATACGACAATGCTGCATGCCAAGTAATCCACAACGGGAAACTTACGGAAGCCTTCGAAGTGAGGACGGGAGTGAGGCAAGGCTGTCTACTATCACCAATGATCTTCCTGATTGCAATTGATTGGATAATGCGACAGACAACGGCAACCAACGAGGGAACAGGCATAAAATGGACTGACACAAAAGACTTGGAGGATCTGGATTTCGCCGATGATATATGTCTGATTTCCCATAAACTGGAAGATATGCAAGTGAAAAGTAACAAGTTGGCAGAAGAAGCATCAAAGATAGGACTTCACGTGAACATAGATAAAACAGAGATAATGAAGATTCCTAGCCAACATCAACAACACCAACAGACCACAATAAGCATAAATGGGAAGAACCTGAAAGAAACAACCTCCTTCACCTACCTGGGAAGCATCGTCTCAACTACAGGCGGAACTGACGAGGACATCAAAGCCAGAATCGGAAAAGCAAGACAAGCTTTCATTACTCTCAAATCTGTGTGGAGGTCAACAGCAATCAGCATCAAAAATAAGATCCGGATTTTCAACTCCAATGTGAAGTCAGTCAGTGCTACTATACGGATCAGAGACTTGGCGAGTCATAAAGAGCATCTCAAACAAACTTCAAACCTTCATTAACAACTGTCTCCGCTCAATACTCAAGATCAGATGGCCAGAAAAGATCAGCAACAGGGATCTCTGGGAGCGAACCAATCAGGAACCGATTGTGAAACAAATAGGCAGAAAGAAATGGAGATGGATTGGCCATACGCTGAGGAAACCATCAAGTGACATCACTAGACAAGCCCTCGAGTGGAACCCGAAAGGGAGGCGGCGAGTTGGTCGTCCAAGGGTGACTTGGAGGAGGTCATGCGAGGAGGAGATGAAAGCATGTGGACAGACCTGGAGCAGGGTGAAAAAGTTGTCAGAAAACCGAAGTCAATGGAGGTGCGCAGCTGAAGCCCTATGTTCCTCTAGGAACTAAAGGATACAATAATTAATAATAATTAATAAGACCCGCTGCACAAGAGGTGGTGGCTTTCGTGGATAATGCTTTGGCGTTTGAAATGATGGGCACCGGGTTTGAGCCTCAGTGTGAACACCATCACTCGCTGGGGAATGCAGGCACATTCAGATGACGAGTCCCAAACAGGACGAAATGCGCATCCTGGATCCCACTGCTAGTCACCATCCACCAACTGACTTCAAGTTACAACTGGTCATATATCTACCTAATCTGAAGACAACATACACTTTATGGAAATGTTAACATCTTGCATCAAGTTAGATTTGCTTTTAAATTTACAGAGTAATTCAAAGCTTCAAAAGAAGAAAGTTGGCCTAAAGAGCCAACACTATACATAGCAGCAAAAAAACAATCTAAGACGGGAGGTTAAAAATAAAACAGGGGACGAAGAATAATAATAACCCTAACATCTGAGTCCTTCAACACTACTTCTGTAACACCAAGAAAGAAAATATTTTTCCCCAATAAAATAATCCTGACCAAAGAACTGGGAAAAAAGTAGGCGCGGAGATTATTCATAAATATGAGGATTGATAAAATCAGGGCGTAGATGTCTATCAGCACACGAGTGTTTTACAACACACACAATTCTAAAAAGCTTACACCGCATCATATTAAAATCTTCCGTGTCTGTAAAAGAAGTTGCAATTTTTACTTTTCTTTTGCAGTAACAAAATGATGATTTAAGCAACTTTTATTACCTCACTGATATCTACAAGTTAAATATGAACGAGTGAATAAAAGTAACTTCATTTTTATGTCCTAATAGAAATGTTTATTATTTAGAGCCTCCCATGATCAAAATTACATTCACTATATAGATATACTTATTTCGTATGCTGTAAGTTACTTCGCAAGACAGATCTACATTAATCTGTACTCAGCATAAGGAACAAGGTTCCGATTTTCAACACTAATGTTAAGTCAGTTCTTCTTTATGGTTTAGAGACTGTGTGCGTCACCAGAAGCACTTCCGACAGCCTATTGTAGATTTTCAGCGACACCTGACTTCGTTCCATACTGAAGATCAGATAGCCAGAAGGGATAGACGGCAAAAAAATCTGCCAACGGACCAACAAATAACCTATCGTCCTACAAATATGCAGAAAAACAGATGGAGATGGTTAAACATGCGCCGAGGAGACCATTGAATGACATCATACGCTAGACCCTCAAAGGAACCCAAATGGGAAAGAACAAGTCGGGGGTCCGAGGGTAACATGGAGGAGATCGTGTGACGAGGAGATGAGAGTTTATGGGCAACTGTTCAGCCAGTTGAAGAGGATAGCAGAGAACAGGATGAAACGGAGATATACTATTGGAGCCTCATATTCCCCTAGGAACCTAGGAGAAGTACTTCGTAATCTTCTACAAACTTAGTCAGGATCTTAAACTACACTTCCGTTCAAATTATAATTTTCTAAGCCTGAAACAATTAAGGTTACTATCTCACTGACCCATATCATTACTAAAATAACAAAACTTAGTTGTGCTACATATTTTGGTGACGACATTCAGTCGATTACCGAATACCACCACGTAAAACTGTATGCATAAACCCGGTAGAATGATGAACACCAACACGACATTCACAATTAATCAGAAAAAGAATTCATGCGAACTCGATCAAACATAATTATCTGTTAATAGATAGTTTGCTCACTTTGCAGAAATATAATTTGTTTTGTAGTGTTGGATCATATCGACAAGGTGTTATATTGATCCCACTAGAATCTAAGCATTCCGCTTTATGAGCCACATTATTCGATGTGTGATTTACACTTAAACAACACCTTACACCACAACTGGTACATTTGCACGGACAGGTAAAATATTCTTCAACAAATGTTGGCGATGAACACGGAAGATCAGATGAGAAACGCGTGTTAAGCGCTTGAAGAATATGAAAGATATGAATTAATTTCCGTGGTGCTCTAACAGATATATCACGTATCCTTTTGGCAACCATAGATGCTAGGGGCTATATAATGAAGAAATGAAATAAAAATGTTATTTTATCAAAGTGTCACTACTTCTCAGAAAACTGAGATTCTACAAGTGATTAAGAAAAAATGAAAAATATAGTAATAAAGTATAAAGGTCTGTTAATTTATAATATTGCAGTATTAATGCTCTATTGATTACAATAATACAAACAGACAATGAGACATACAACTTGCGTAGATGCATATATATAGATATGTATGTAACAATGCTGATGAATACAAGAAAAAAACTTCTAGCGATTGATTTTGTTATTAAACAGCATCTAAAATGAAAAACTAATATTTTTTAGCTGGCTGAATTTTGATCAATCCTCGTCTCATTCACTTAAGTCAACACACACAGCTCTATAGGAAGCAGAATTGAAAAATATACTCAAGGGCTGGCGAACAATATATATATATATTAAAACAATTTAAGGAGGATAAATAATATTAACATCAATAGTTTACCTACAAATTTGATTGACAGATTGACGCGACATAAATTAAACTGATTTTTGGAAAGTTGCCAATGGTTAATCGCACTTACATTTATCATATACATATATACATACAAGAATCACCTACCCACATTGTCACTACTACTATTATTATTATTATTTCACAAACAGTTTGCTATTTTTGTGTTAATTCGATTTCGCATTACAAATTGCCGACATGTTAAAAAACACAGAATACAAGAATGCGTATCAATAATCTCATCTTGGCAATGTACACAACGTTTTTCAAGACGAATAGCCGTTTAGGTCTACACGCTAGTAGAAATCTATTGATCAGATGTGTAAATTAGTCACCAAGCTAAATGGTGGTGCACCACTTCTGTACACTGGAATTTGGTATCGACGTTAATCGGGAGGAAGGTGACTGTCGCCAGGCAGGTGACTTTGCTACCTCAAAGGGACTCACTCCACTCACTTCCAAATACACACAAAGTCCCAACTGAATATGAAAATATCATCAAAATAAACTGATGACTACAACTGAAGGTACCTAACATGCTGCTAAGCTAGTCGAATTTTAGATATAAATCAGAGATCACATGAAATCATTTCAGAAAATCCAACTATGCTAGATATTCATTATATTGAAGTTTATTGAAATATAACCAATGCATTCTGTAATATATCTAAATACGTTATAGTGTGGCGAGTGTTACTTATAATCAGATATAAGTAGTGTACCAGTAAACGAATTTGGAAGAGTAAAAATATGTTCTGGGGCGCTGGAAAAAGCAATCGAAGAACAGAACTATGAGAAGAATGTTACAACATTGTGCAGAATCCAACAAGCTATAGAATGTGATGATATTCGACGAATTTGCAAATGACGTGCAAATAAAGTCCTAAAGACAATGTGTTTGTCCTAATAAACATTGCCTTCAAGCCTCATCGATCTTTTCTTCTTTACAATAGTTATTTGCGGAATACTCCCACTCATAGGCAGTCAGACTTTATCAACCCTTAATATAACGAATTAAAATTACCAATAATTGTTTACCACGTATGCAAATCATGCAGTATTGCTCAGAAAGAATAGTACTGAACAGAAAGATTCAGTAAATACGCTTATTCAGTAGTTAGTAGAATTTCATAAGTCACTTCAAAATGAAAACTGCTTCTTGAAAAACTCCACTCCACAAAGTATAAACTGTATAGAATAAAATGACAGGATTATGAATTATTTGTTTTTAAATACTTAAATGTTAATTTAAAATTTCTCCCAAAAATCTTACTTGGAAATTTGTTGGCGGAACTTTAGTTTGTGTCCCAACATAAACAAGTGAAGAGAATGCATTAGCATTACGTCTCATCGCCACAAGACGTTCTGTCAAAAATCTGGAGCCTATTATCAATTTTCATAAAGGGGGGAGAAGGGGAAACAAAAATAAAAAATTATCAATAAGAATAATTGTGACAATGAAAGTTCTAGAAAATTAGTTAGGAATGCATATAATAATTTGAAAATCGTAAACGCATAACATGTGCGTCGATGGCATACCGCCACTAGCTTGAAGCCCTATGTTCCACTGGGGAAAGTGAAGGAAAAAACGCATAACATCCAGATAGCTTAGAACCTGATTAAGTAAAATCTTTCAACAGAATGAATGATAATACGAACAAGACGATTTTGAGAGAACAATCGTTTCCGATAAATTCTTATTCAAGCTCTACAGTTATAAATCCATGAATGTTATATTACAAATAGCTGGTGAGTGCCAACTAGCACGAAACCTAGGTCCAAGGCTTCCTGACGATTGCCTCCAACTATCTAATATATCATCAATACAAATAGTCGTTAAAGGCATGTGAAAATTATATCGGAGGGCAGATATCAAATGTAGTGATAAAATAAAGAGGTTAAATTGTGAACTGTAATAAAATACTAGAGGCATAACAAGCTTAGTGTAAATTACAAAAGGTTGACACATAATAAAGGTACTGGAGTAAAGTGAACTAGGTGAAAGGGAATAAGAGGACATCATATGACATGAAAATATAAACGATTATGTCTGTGTTGTCCTTATAGTAGTAGAATGATAAAAAAATGTTGAGGCGAAGTTAAACTACAAGACTTCAACCGAACGAGTGCATCAATAAGTTTCAGTTGATTAATCGCGTTAAAAAAAAACTTCGGTGAGAGAAATCGAGTTGAGCATTAAAAATAAATACATTGTAACCCTAATCTAATAATACACTAACCCTAATTTATCTGGTTTACTCTAATTTGCTGGTTCACGGTCACCGGCGTGTTTGTTTTATTGGGACCTTACACTCACAGTTTAACTTTGTCTATATGGAACATGCCTCCCCCCCCCCAGTCCGTCATATTTTTTTATTTCCTTCGAAAAGTTTATATCAGTAAGGAGAGGGAGTGAGTATATACTGCAAATCAAGGACATAGTTGGATGACTGAAACAATATGAAACAGAATAAAGTAGATTCATTCAACTTAAGTAGCCCAGAGATTTTTAAGCAAACCATCGTATTATAAAAGAGTGAACTATAGACAGTGAACTTGAATATACTACAAATAAGATATTTTTTTAAATGAATATTATTTGACTAAGTCGATTTAATAGTGTAAGTATAACATAAAGTACAGATGATGAAAAGCTTTAATTTGCAATCTAAGACCACGAAAAACTGAGGACATTACACTACATGTACACTCACCACAGAACACTCAGAAAGTAATGTTTTACTAAAAGGTCAAATCAATATGGAGCTACAAAACACTCAGCTATAGTAAAGTCACATGATCCTAAGAATTTTGAACCCTTTTATGAATAGAATACACATCCTTGTGTATTCACGGATATATTTTTTTACCTTATCTAATTAGTAAGTGTTGGACACACGAATGTGTGCCACTAAAAGTCCAATTATTTTAAAAGTTCTAACTCAGACCTTATTGACCATGTAGCACTTATGTTTAACAAAGCTTTATCTTTAGAAAGATATACATGAAGACGATGTTCGGGAATCGCACGTCAACCTCTACAAACCGAAACTAAAACAACAGCTACACAGTATAGAAACAATGCATCTCAAAAGTACTTTATATAATACAAATACAGGTTAAAGATGAGGCAGTAACTCATCGAAGAAGACATTGCGAAGTGGTCGCGCTATGTCGTGAATTGGCAGAAGTTAGGAATCAAGGACCATTGGATCGGGTCCCAGTGGCTCAATGGTCTACGAGCTCGCCTTGTAACCAGAAGGCCCTGGGTTCGAACCCCGGTGGGTGCGTACCGATGAAGAGTCTTAAACTAGGACGAAACAGCTGTCCAGCACTCCCAGGTTTTCCAGTGGTTCTCTAACTGATGTCAGCTCATGGTGAAATCCCCCATGCAAGCAAACAAAATCTCTACAAAACCAATACTTGATAATGCAAAATGACAAAGATATATCTCTAAGCAACAAACTATGCTCGAAACATCGTCAGTAAATAAATAATATTGTATCTGTGTGTTATGTTAAGTAAAATCACCGTATTAAGGAGACAGAATGTTTTGGATTTCACCTGAGAATATAGTGGAATTTACTCACAAATAACACAGGGGACATGTAAGTTACCGAACGCAAAATGACGGACAGTAGTGCAAAAGTGGTAGGTTAGATAACTAAGAAAATTCGCTAAATATCCATGGAATGAGTGTTGTTTAATTAAAAACAGGACACTTAATACACCAATGGTTATATTTTCAGCTACTCTATCATAAAATAAAAGCATTGAGAAGGTGAATGTGAAAACAGATGTGTATAACAAAATGAGACAATTAAACTCACTTAAAGCAGACATCCTTTCGTTAGACGGTTCAGCAGATCCCAGACGATCATTGCATGTAGTACTATTCCCTGAAGCCATTGCACGAGGCTCATCTAGTGGTAGAGTATGCTGAGTCTCTTGAAATACAACAACGACTGGACCTAGTTGACCAGGTGTCCATGGTAAACCAGTACGTCCAGCCAATGCCTCCAAATCCGGACGAAAATGTTCTGAAAATGCATCGCTAGCATCTGCGAGGAAAGTGAACATGTCACTATGAAGACGATCAGACATAGTACGAAATATAACAACGTCGGCTAATGCAAACACTTTCAGCAATAGGCGTCGTTGTCGATTAGGATTAGGGCTGGCACCAAGCAAACCTAAATACGAAGTAAAAAAAAATGATAATAAACGTTACTTAACAACCATTCACTTTTAAGTGCATGCTGCAAGGAGACACACCTATTGTGTGAACAATTATGACACACTATCTGGCTGCCAAAACCTCGATAGGTAGAGCTGGAGTTTGAGACCTGAACCCACTGTTTGAAAGTTGGGAGTCTAAACTTAAGTTTTAACTGATCAACAACAGGTCTATACGATGCGCACAAAAATGAGCACTAATTAGACCATCAACATTTAAATATTTCCAAAAATAAAATAAATATAAACCACTGTTGCAAGTGCAACTTAATGTTCATATATACACCTTCACATAATAAACTTAGGTTCATAATTTAACAACAGTGTGAATATCGGAATATTTGGCAGTACGAGATTTATTCTTAAGGGGGACTGAGAACATGTTACAGCGAGGACTGATGAAAACAAGATAAAACGACCAATATAGGATATTCTTCAGTCTTCAACTACTGTCATATACATTTAACGTGTAGGCAAGACTGTCTACAGCTTTGTTAAGTGTTCATAGAAAGACAGATTTATACAACAGAAAGCTATTTGATATTACTGATTTCAACCAAATACTATGTAAAAGTGGAAGATATGTATTTGCAACCAACTTTGGCTTACTTTACCAATCAATAACATTGCACATGATAACAACATCCTATAGGTTCTTCGATAACACATACTTGGAAATGGAAGTACATAAACATACTACCAATACCAGGACAACTCGTCGACAAATTCAATTTCCTGCGATAGTGATACCAAACAACAGTCACACTAATACATCAAAGCTTATCTTTGAAATTTGTCAGGAAACAAAGTCAGATTTATACCATGCAGGAGATCTGTCTGTTTGTCTGTTTTCGACACAGAACTTTGCACATATGTGCGGCAGTTCAAGTTGCCACACTCCATGTAGCACACAAAGCAAGAGAAGAAAGTAGAAGAAATGCATAATAGAGACAGTAAACAGAGGTGTGAGACAAAGGAATAGTAGTGGACATTTAATTTATGTAAATTGAATTGCATCAGCATGTATAAAACATGGGCACTGTGATATTACATAACTCCATACTGATTTATTTACTAGATGTATCAGACAGTCAAAAAGTAATATTTGCAGGATGACATTTCGAACACAACCTATTGTTCATAGTCAAACCAATTACAATTATACAACCTCGAAACTTGATTTTCACAGTTCTTCTTCTTCTTCCTTCCCATTTGTCGTAAAGGTAATAGAATTTTCCATATGTTCGCAAAACGTGTTGAACCACTCATAATGCATGAAATTCATGGATTTCATTGATGCTTATTTCTGAAAATATAGATAAATTACCCAAATTAACCTTTATCCTTTAAATACAACTCAAGTCGCTTCATTTTCTTAAACATCTAACTGACTTAACCATTGACAGAAGTCCTGAATACATCAGAGATATGTTTCTTGTGCCTCGATTTTCCCTAACTAAATAAACAGATGGTACAGACGGAAAACCTGACAGTATGTTTGTTTGAATGTACAAAAAGCAAAACGTAACATTTAACGCATATAGTGGGATTAAATACCCTTGGCTACATGTACTTTTATGCTTGTTTTCGTCTTATGCAAAAACCATGTGATCAGTGTGTAAATTAATGAGCATAATATTAACCTTCAAAAAAAAATTACTGTGTAGGGAAACTATTTTTCTTGGTTACAACCGAATCATATTTTGTTTATTTTTTAAAATCAAAGAAACGCTTCAGGAGTAAAATGATACCAAAATCTTTAACTACTGACCTTCAGTATCTATGAGAAGATAACCCTCTTTGGGAAGATAAGCTGCCCATATCCCAATTGTACATGTGACTTGAGAAGCTGAAGTAACAAATACATTTGCACCGCCACAAAATGCATGGTTTAGTGTGTGTGATTTACCATCACCTGTATTGCCAACAATTGCAATCAGCTTTACAGTTCTGTCAACAGGACAACCCAAACTCCAAGCCAAAGAGTCCGCATCATCAAACTGAAATAACAAGAATATGTTACGCATAACGAGTAAACCAAAACTAATCATCAATCCAGATGACTTATTAGGTTCAGATACAAATGCTACATATTGTAACGCAGATAGTTTACATGATGGGCATAAATAAACTTTTCCTAAACTCTCAGGTACACAAGTGGTCAAATAAAAAATGATATCAGTACAAGAATTTGTTTGGCTGTCTATTTGTGTCGTATAGACTGAATAGTTGGAACCAAAATGACAATCCCAAGCCACGTTTATAAGAACGAGATGATATGGCAGAGAACTGACTGATAATATACATTATCATTACGACGATAGTAAAATAATGCTTATTTGCCTAGTATTTCCCACCTGTGATATCATAGGAAGTTGGACTGTACGATTTTCTTAAGCATTCCTGTCTCTTAAACTGATAAACAGAGAAAAAAGGTGTGGCAACTTAGACCACTAAGTAATGATATTTAATGAAAATGTCCCTTTGCCTGTATGATATTAAAATTTTCGATCACATTCGAAATCCATTTTCTCTTTTTTTCCTTTCCTCCTCCCATATGTAGTATGATATATGAATATCAAAAGTAAATTGCCCAGAAGATTCACCACACAAAATAACACAGAAGATATGCATACTTCAACCTAAGTAAAACAAGATAAACAACCATGGTTTACCATTTTCACTGAAACACCCATCCATGCTTTTCATTCAATAAACAGACAAAAAAATAAACCAATATGTATTTCAGTTGGAGTTTCATCAGGATCAAAATAAAAAACTACAATGCATCAGTTCCATAAACTTTAAGCACTACTGCTAAATTAATAATGCAGTGACGATTGAATGAAGTCACTTAATCTGTAAAAACATATTTTGCAATTAATAATAACACACTTATAATGAGATAATCAACTACTAATATCCCCCAAAATGTGCACAGATTTGCATGATGCACATTATCATTTAAACAGTCCAAAAGTCCCTAAGGATGCCTACAAAATTCGGTAAGGCTAAATATAATACACATTGTGAAAAAAAACAAAGCCAGTGGTATTAAATCGATAATTCGAAATATTCGCATGACACCGGATAAAAACTTTCACCCAACAAAGCAAGCATAATAGCAAAAATAATCACTTATATTTTTAAAATGTGATAAATCACGTACCTCCCATCATTTTAAGCAATTTAAGGCGTGTAAGTGTGCAAACCAGCACAAACAAAGTATTATATATATATATATATATATATATATATATATATATATATATATATATATATATATATATATAGAGAGAGAGAGAGAGAGAGAGATCCTACAGACAGTATAATCGCCAAAAGTAATCTATTTTTTAAACAAACAACCTGATGTATTTTATGCAAGTTACACAGACAATTTTATTGACAGAACTGCTGATTAACTATCGTCGAAGTATAAGAAGGAAATCAATTTCATACATACGATTTTTCAGTAGATGCGTGTTTATCTCGTATGTGCCATAAGAGAACGTAGTTACACGGTAAGACAAAAAGTGATAGCATAATACGAAGATCAGTGGAGCCATACTTATTAAGAAAGGTAAAAGCAGCTGATACGATCAAAATAAAGTCTTCAGTCATTAGATCGTGTACATCAGTAATCCTGTTGATAGATCCTAATCCAACTTGATAAGTAGAGTAGTAAGTGGCACATATCCATA
This sequence comes from Trichobilharzia regenti, assembly GCA_944472135.2. Classification (NCBI taxonomy): domain Eukaryota; kingdom Metazoa; phylum Platyhelminthes; class Trematoda; order Strigeidida; family Schistosomatidae; genus Trichobilharzia; species Trichobilharzia regenti. The sequence continues at coordinate 110,510,450 of OX235262.1, read as the reverse complement.
CCAACCTACATCATAGTCAATACATGCACAGTGACAGTAAATTAATGAACAGTTAAATAAACGAATAAGAATCTATAAACCTGAAGTTCTAACTGAAAAACAAAAAGACAAGTCCATATATACTGCAAATAAACAACCTATTCGAAGAAGTAGAGTATGAATTCTGGGACTTATAGTTTAATTTCCAAACACGGATTCCATCTGTGTGCAAAAGTGAATCAGGAAGTTTGCTGTTTCTCAACTGGCTGAAACACAATTAGAATTCATGCACTGACACCATATCTTGATCTGACCACATTGAGACTACTTACTTCGCCCCCAGTTTTACATTATACGAACTAATATTATCTGGCAAAGTACGCTGCGTACTTCTAGGTTATCTCTTATATATGCTGACGGTACCGAAAAAAGCATATCTAGATAAATTACGATGGCAATTTTAAATTGGTCCTTGAATTGACACACAGAACCAGACTGTTTCCCCAAAACATTATGAAATCAGCCACGTAATAACAAATGGTACCCTGATTTTCAACGGAAACAATGAAACAACTGCAACATCGAGACTTGAAAACGGATCGTCATAAGCAACAGTGATTTGATTTTGAATCTTCAAAAACTTGAACTGCTCATAACTCTACGACTAATTAATGAGATTCTTCAGGCTGTTTACTATATGCCTTATTAGGTAATCAGTTGCAATCCCAATAAAACAAGTTAACGAAAACCCAAGTAAATTACTAGCAAGCAGCCTACTTATATGTTCGAAGCACTGCAAAAATGAAGAATCTAGTCTTGCAAACATTGCACGTATCTGTAACTAATATAGTATCCATAATGAAAAAAGTGGAGAACAGATAGAAACATGACCCTTACACCATTTCAATTCTAAGGCCACGACACAAAAGATAAAGCAATAATCTTTATTTTCTTAGAGAACATCTTCGCTTTTCGGTCTGCGTGTACCCTTGTGATATCAAAACACAACCAGACACTGAAACCAACACTAATATATTTCGTCCCACTGACTGTGGAAGTGAGTTCTAGCAGGCTCTTGACTGAAACTTGTTGCCACTGCTACATAGTTCACTAAGTTTATTTTCTTAGTCAGCCTTTACAAAACTGCATAAAACTTGGAGTGAAACGTTTGATATATATATATATATATATATATATATATATATATATATATATATATATATATATATATATATATATATATATATATATATATATATATATATATATATATATGAATCAGATACACCGTCAACATCAATATAGCAGACTATGAATATAAAAGTATACAATACAATCAAACCTTTACAGAATGACTGCGTAACATAAGCACACGCAGTTAAAACAAACCTTAATTTATAACTAAATACACACAAACTTAAACAACAAAACAGAATAATAGAAAGTCTACGCATACACCATATTTTTAACCTTTTAAATTCAATGCCACTAATATACAAAACAAAATGATTCAATCTCGATGTGAATATGCTTTAAATGAAATAAAACTACTAACCAGAATGCGTTCTTCTTCGTCAATCAATCTAACAGAACACGGAGGTTGAGGACGTGTAGATAACTCATCCGTTTTGATGACGTTTTGGTGTTTGGATGACAGTTTAGCACTTTTCCTTTTGGCTTCTTGTGTATGGTTTGTTAGTGAAGGTACGCCAGGCGTGCAATCTACTTCATCTAAAAGTTTAGAAGGTAAATGAACAAACTTTTCATTTAAAAACTTTTTGCGAAAAAAGTGAGGTCATCGGTGACTAAGGTGATATCATTCAGCTGTGAAATACAGAATTAGAAGCAGGAGGTTATATCTCAAAGGCATTAAAAAAATGTAGAATTTCAGTATATATATTTGTGAATACTCGAACGATAATCCTTAAAAGAGAAGTACTCAAGGATAGAAAAGTTTATTCCGTGAAAAATAATACATTCTACAGAGAAGGATGAGGAACACGGAAGTAAGCACAATAATGAGGAGGCCTCGCTGATATTATCAGTCACCACACGACAAACTGGTTATAAAAATTCAGCACTACAATCTACTACTCCACTGGGATTAGCCATAACTTTATCTGAGAAATCCAAACTCACAGACAGATTTCGCATTTGGAAGTTCTTTTTAACTACCGAAACTGTTGACACCAAAGAAAAAGTCCGTCAAACGCTCAGAAAACAAAGTATGACATCAATTAATGTCAAGTAACTGCCATAACTCCCATACCCTTAAACTGATTTTGTGAGTGACATTTCGGTGGACAACAGAAATAAATTTCCCACCACAAAGTTTGGTTTATACAATATGAACAATAAAGATAACGAAAGAAAGAATGACACAAAACTCTTTAGATTATCAAACACCTTTAGCTTGCTAATCTGTCACCACTAATACTATTTCCCCATGCTTTACCTACCCTTAAGTCTGGGACCACTTTTGGCTATTAAAGACAAAAAAATGTTATTTCTAGTGCCTTTTGGTCAGCATTAATTACAAACAGGGAGGGTCCTTACGTCACCTTGCTAGTGACAATAAACAAACCAATTTGTTTACGATTAGGTAAACAGACGAATGATGATGATTGGTGTCTAATGGCCTCCAAAAACCTCAGGATGGTCGGGGGTGGGTGCCTTGCGCTGCGGGTTGGCCACCCCTCCGCACACCTCTTGAAATGCTCCCATATGACCGTGCGTCTTACATAGCCTCTCCTGAGGAAGTCCTACTCACTGCCTTCACGTGGCGGAGGTGTTTCTCACTAAAGTGAGAGGGCGAAAGCGGATGCCCGGCGCTCTCCACCGGGTTGACTGTCCATTGGATGACAGTCTAGGGGAGATGGCTAAACCCTGATTCCAAACCTCCAACGACTGGCGTATGAAGCTCACCGGCAGACGTATGGACAAAGGGCTTGTTGGATGTCCTGGATGTCTGGCCCCATTCAAAAAGGCGTATGAACCGAACTCCGGTCACCGGCTGCCAATGGATAGTGGACTCCTTACTCCACTCCTACTGCCTTGTAGGTCACACTTGGTTGTGTAAAGGCTAGAGCTGCACTCTCAAACAAAAGGCCGAGCGATGCTGGGGACATCACTTGTACCAAATTCCCATGAAACTTCATGAACTCTCTTACAAATTGCCGCGCCTGGGCAGCGATGATTCGAGACGTTCATGAAGCCGGCTCATCCTCCCGTAGGAGATAGCCGAAGTAAAGTAAAAGTAAAAAAAGTAAGTCTAATGTCACACAAACTCGAAAACTTGCAGGCGAAAGCCAATAAACTGACTGAAAAGGCAGGAAGCAAAGACAGGACTCCAGGTGAACATAGAGAAGACGGAGGTGACGAAGATAACATACTAACCAACAGCAACAAAACCAGCACGAACCATTATCAACGGGAGGAATTCGGAAGACGGTATCTCCTTTATTACTCTAAGAAGTGTCGTTTCAACCACAAGCGGTGGTACGGTTGAAGATGTAAAAGCCAGAGTCGGACAGTTAAGATACAACTTCACTAACTTGAAACCAGTTTGGAAATTTGCACTCAGCGTAAAGAACAAGATTGGCATTTCAAACACAAATGTGAAGTCAGTCATTCCTTCATAGGTCTGAAACTTGGTGTGTTACGAAAAAATTTCAAACAAGTTAAAGACATTTATCAACAGTTGCCTTCGCTGGATCTATACTGAAGATCGTATGACCAGGAAGCATTAGTAACAAGAAACTATGGGGAAGAACCAACCAAGAGCCGATCGCTCAACAAATATGTAGGAGAAAATGGAGATAGATAGGGAATACGTTGAGGAGGCCGTCGAATGACAGCGCGCGCCAAGCCATTGCTAGAGTGGAATCCCAATGGAGAACGAGTGGGTCGTTCGATGGTGACATGGAAGAGAGCGTGTGAGGTGAGAGATTATGGACAACGCTAAGCACAGATGAAGAGGGCAGTAGAAGATAGAAAAAGTGATGCGTTGTTGAAGCCCTGCGTCCCACTAGGAACCCACGGAAGTGACAATTAATAATAAACACTCAGACACATAGTATGATTTCGAGTAGACTACGGATGAAATGCCTTACGGCTGTTATAACCCAACTCTTATACTAGTTCAGTCCGCACTGTTGAGTACATTTCTCAAACTATAAGTCCCCAAACGTTCGGTAATAATCTCCTTGGAATAACAGATATGGCCCAAGAATAAACCTCAGGACCCCTAGGATTGCATTTGTTGATAAATATATACACACAAAACACATACCAAACCTTATAAACCAATTCAAGACGATTTATACTTCCAGCATGACATAATGCGAAACAGACAAGCACATTTAGTGCCATAAAAATGGGATTTAATACACTCACCCGAGGTATCGTTTGGTAAACAACGCGAAGAATCGCTATGATGGAGTTGCTGGTTTTTTATAACTCCAGTAGGTCCACCTTCAGCACTTCTAACTGCAGCTACACCAACAAACTCAGAATTCATGAAAGGTCCACAAATGACTTATGTGTATGAAAACTTAAATTTGTTTCTGGGAGGACCCAGAAGAACATAAGGCCTAGTAATCCTCCACCCAAACGAAGTCTGAGGGTTATCTCAGCTAAGGTTCAGTTGGTCATATCCAAAACAACGAACAGCTGAGATCAAGAATCCAAATGACCCGCCCACTGTGTTTGTGCTAAATGTTTCAAGAGCCTTCAGTAATTGTCCAGTGTCCAAATTATTGCATCTAGATATCATAGAACATAATTTCACTTCCTGATGATGAACACTCCATACATTCAATGCAAATCTCCGTATTGAATGCAGGAATACATTCACTATCGCCGCAACAGTGTACATGCCAGCAAGTATTCACATGTGTAGAGCTATATTGATAGATTAGATAACTGTTCCGTAGGTGAACTCCCCGAGCCATCTGTGTTTTTTTCATGTCTTCTTTATCTAATATTCTGTTTACAAGCTAATGTGAACCCAGTCAAATTCTCTATATCTTCCTGTTGCTGAGGGTACGATTCCATTCGTCGGTGAATTTTTGCATGGTCACTCCCAATTTCCACATCTCCATCCGTCCCGAGGAAAATCCCATAGAGTCATAAACATGATACACATAGGTATGAAGAGTACTCTACTCCAAATGCTAGACTGTTACCAGTCCAAATGTTAAGATCACATGATTACTAACACTGAAAAAAGATTTCATTCAGGCATTTTCCGATTGTCAATGGTCCCAAGTAGGAATGTAATCCAGCCTCATTAAATTCCTTCTCTGTCTCTCATAGTGTTATCGCTTAGGCCGTCATCCATTCTGGACCCTTCGACAGCAGACAGTGGGTCCCACTTAAAAGCTCTCCATGCAGTTACAAGTTTAGACCTTAAGTTTTGAGATGAAGTGTCAAAATTACCAGCTAGAACATAATGGCTACAACCAAGGCCGGGTACTTCTGAATGAATGACAAGCGATTGCAGATTCCATTAGGTCCAGTAATACGGTTGTCGGCAGGTACCACCCAGTGGTTAATCCGCATAGACAGCAGGTCTTGGGGTTTGAAGAATATTGTGACCGTGTCCTACGTGCTCGTAAGTTACTGCTTAGAATATTAGGCGGCACCACGTCCAGCAGTGCGATCACAGTTCTCCTGAAAGAAGAGATGACGACTACATTGACTCTTAATAGGTGGCAGTAAAGTTACGGTATTCATGACATCCTATTAGGGATAGAGGGACGTAATTTAATCTAATCTTCATGTCTGTTCCATGGGGCAAAGATGATGCATAGCTTGTTCTCGAAGTCGCATAATGATCTCATTTCGACTGAACTTAAATTTTAAAAATCGACCGTTGCTGCAGTGCGTGTTCTCAAAAATCTTATCGTCTAATAGAGACACTGGTGGAGATACTGAACCAATCGCTTCAAAGATTTGTGAAAAGGCGTGGCGAACTGATTGTCGTGAAGTTGGCTGGATGATATAGCAAAAGGTTGCTACCTTACACTCACGCAGTGTCATCCGTGAAGATAACCGGCTCGATTGCTGAACGTTACAGGGGAGTTTGTCTCGACGCCTCCCGGCTTTCACTCCGAGATTCCTGCTGACGACCTTTATGGTGAGTGTGCTAGGACAGTTGCCTGTTTCAGCCTGTCTGGCTTGTCACGTCCGAAAATTGTGAGTGAATACCTGTCTACTACTACAATTTGAGGGTTGGGGGCATTTCAGGAGAGTTAAGGATTAATCTGCATAACTTTCGATCTTTGGTCCTTAATTATTATTTTCGAGTGTACCACTGGGCTACTTTCGGGTTTGGCTTTCTTTTGTAGCATTGCTACAATATAATGTGCATGTTATCGAAGATAAGGTAGGAACCGTTGGTATTCAAACCAAGTTATAAACATCTACTATCGGTTAAACTGTGTTTTTGTAGTAATCACGTGGTCAACCTGACTAGTGTGTAGTTGTGGTTGTCTCTGATTCTAGGGATGTTGAAATCCTAGCCTGGTTTACTGGGCTTTCTAAGTTGAAAACTTGACAACTAAAGTTAGGTTTCGCCAAAGAACACCACTTCTTAATATTTAAAGTGGTATTTGACAATAGCTTTGTTCCTTGGTGTGCCATTGCTTGCGTGTGGTTGCATGCAACAAAGCAGGCAAATGTATCAGGTGAGGGAGTAGGCTTGAATCAGCATGAGCTAGCAGTACGGAGTAGGTACTTCCTTGCCATTACATACGAAACAAGGGCCGAATGCAACCCTGATCACAAGAGGTAGAAACCTATGATGTGGTGGACCTCGCTAACGAACACTTACTTGGATGGTGCTGAAAGGAGGATTTCTAAGCCCGTACCCACAAGATAACCTCAAGCGAGTAGGGGGATGAAGGCTATTGCGAAGTGTTTTGTCGCATGGTGCAGCAGAAACACAATACATTTCCAGATGTGTAAAAAAATTGATGGTGGAAAATGCCAGAATTACCTGCGTCTCCAAATGAACAGGAGGGTCAATTACTGCGTCCACGGAAGTTGTTGTACTCCAAAATGTTGAGGAGGACTTAGGTAAAGCCCCTTCTCCTCCATGTGATGATGTCAGGCGGCACGGATCCACCCTTCCATCCGTCAAACGTCTTACAATCTAAGCCAGTTGCTACTGCCGAACACCCCCGTATACTTCCTCAGACATCTGCCGAACAGAAGCCACGGTGCAAAGGAACTGACTGTTTCTTGGTCTAAGGAGCATCGTATCAAATTTCCCATTATTGTGCTATGCCATTAACCCTAGCTTTGTAGCGGTATGACTAGCCTTCATGTCAATTTTTAACCATCGTTATTTCCTGAAAGGTTTCTCTTGTAGTATCAACTGTCACCGTGTGAGCCCTTCTCCGAACCCTGGGAGCATTTATATGATGGCGATTGTCCAGTAGAGAGCGGCCTTGGACACTAACGCGTTCATAAAAGATTCAGCTTTTTATGTTATAGGTAATATCCCTTAGCTTATGATAATCGCCTGTTGAGCAGAGAAGCCATCCAGGAGATGAATCATGAGTCACCTTAATATCAGCTATAGTTATGTGGTAGATTTCTGGCGGGATACCCTTTTGCAAGGAGGCCTGCAGTTATGTTAGGTAACGACAGATATATGATGAAATAATATACATAATGCAGGACTGTGATCCTGGCGCTACTAGCGCTTTAAGGTTTCTCAGGTTAGCATCACTTGAGATGGATCTTTTTGAGGAAGTGAAAATCATTTACGATGTCTAAAAGTATTTCTGACATCGTCAAGGGTGACGGTCTGTGGTCGAGAGATGACTCTTGAGACCTTGTAAGAGTTATACTAGACTTAAGGTGGACTTCAAAAATAAACGCTCTTACCCACTTATCTGGAGCCTTGATTGGTGGCAGACTCGGAGAGTGCGCTGAATGAAAGCACAACAAGAGAGCGAGGCAAATATGTACATGAGAGCTAAAACTCAAATGATGAAGAAGTGCCTAACGAGTGGTTGAGTTCAAACAAAAGTTCAAAGGATCAATGTACACTACAACCTCGTTGTGTTCTCAAAGAATTTGGCAGTCTACATACGTACTGTAGTGTCTTTGAACTGTGCCAACAAACTGAATTCTAGCTTCTTTGTTAGGGTAGGAACCAAACATTCACCTTACTGATTACTAAGGAATTGTCTCACAGTTAATGCCTACATACAGATTAAAGACCCAAGACCTAAATTTATCGGCATTTTGAGGGTATTTTGATGTGGTTGTGTTCTCTGACTTGGATAGTTTAGTTGCGAAGCTTTCATCGCCCTATCAGGCGACTTCCTCAGTGCATACTTAAAATTGAAGCTGATGGTTTGTGAATTTTGCTGTTTGTTCAGTTTGACCCACCACCGACCTGCCGTAGATTTGGTAGACCTCGGGAAGCTCGTACGGGATGCCGGTGAAACCTGGTGATTATACGGCTTACGTCACCATTATACGGTGGGTATTGGGGAGCTTCGACAAACAGCCAAGATATAACATCTCGATTTCCTGAAAATTCAGCTTAACTTTTCAACATACTGCCTTCTTTCGTGCATTACTCTGCTCAGATATCCGCATCAAGCAAAGTTTTATGATAAAACGCAAACGTAACGCAGTTCAATAATATAATGCCCACATAGAATTAATGCTAGGAAACAACTCTAATTCAGAGAATAATTCAAAAAGCATGCAGAAATACAACTTCTCATTAAACTACTGTAGCATCGAACTACGATGCCACAACTGGTGGGGATGTGCAATGAAGCTGTTCGTCAAATCTTACTCATGACACGCTATATATGGAGGGTTTGGCGTTGCTGACCATTATTTGCTCAGTGTGGTTGAAAAGAGAATTAATAGTAGTGATGCTATCAATATTAGAATCTAAAAAATATAGACACTAGTGGTCAAACAAAAAAGTAGGTAACCAAAATGAAAAGACGTGATTGAATGAACATAGCGTGGAGACGAGCAAGACAAAGGTAACTTCACCGGTGTCAGTGAGGGCTTTAGTGAGGTTTATGAGGGTTACATCTGAGTCTGTAAGGGGGATGAAGGCCTGTTAGACACAGCTCGCCTTTTTCTGCAGGACAATTTAGCCTTCACTTTGAGCCAGCCTTTCGTGGTGCAACGGCCGCCGTTGCTGATAAAACTCAAGGGCGTAGGAAACCTGTTGAAATGGTTGAGCGCTTGCATTTTCGTCACTTGGTGCGTCACCCATCGTGGTTTGTTTTATGACAATCCTCAGTGGAATGCGTTTGCAATTTTGGTCAATGATAGCCCTACTACCGGTATTTATATCTTTTATGAACTAATGGTGCCTTATTGTTAGAAGATCTAATTTCCATAATGGCTCATCAAACAGCCTGTTTTAAAGACCTGTGACCTCGCCCCCTCTGAAGCGACAGTAGAGTGACGGATTTGTGCGTCACAAGGTGCTGTCGTATGTGAGATTTATGGAGTCCTTGAAAATACTCTGATGTTGGCGCATCTAAACGCACACACAAAAATAGTATTGTCACATATACCCCATCCATTTCACTTGAGTAATTTACACTTGTTTTCCGTTTTTCCTTTGGAAAGAGACCCAAATCGCTCTTTGACGCTGTGTAAGCCAAGTTATTGTCAATATAAGGAGCAAGTTTCTCTCAAGGATGATAGGATGCGTAGTTCAACAAAACTGCATTCCTTGATGTTGAAAGATATCCACTGATCCACTCCTAGTTTTCTAAAACTTCTAGATGTGTTCCTAAGTGAACCTTACAAATTTTCATTCCTGAACAAATCTTCACACCACCAGAGTAAAGCACAGCTTGGTACTTTGATAGGTCACTGATGAGTACAAAACATTGGGGAGCGTAGAGCAAAATATTGCTATTCTTCAGAGGCTGAGCTCTGTTGAAGTAATTGAAAAGGACTGACTATATAACAAAATTTCACTTCATCTGGGTAATCCGCACGCCATAAGGTAATTAGACCTCAAATATGTGTATGATACTTTTTGTCACGTTGAAGTGTTCCAGATTAGTCCTCTAAATCAATGGTTACATGAACTGGAAGGTTCATATGCTGGCATGATATTCAGTCACATTGAGTAGAAAGTGGGTCTGTTACGAAGGTCTTGCCCTCCCCCCTGAAACCGACTTCTGCTTGAAAGAGTGCATTATTCCGCCAATGTGTTTCCCGATTTGGTCGTCAATCAAGTTTCTCAATGGTTTCGATGGTATTGGGGATAATATAATAGTCTGTAATCCGTTGAATTTTACTCACCTCCACCAGTGATAATGATAAAAGCGATTGTTGCCCTCCATTCTATAGACTATTTATTTGAGTCTCTCAAGTGTGGTAACATATCGAATAAAGGTCTGCATCACTTTAGAGCCGATGTCTGAGTACCGCTAAAGTCCGGAGGCTCTCATTAGTTCAGTTTCAGTAGTTTAACTAGGACTATGCTGGAGTAGATGTGGGGTGAATATGATACGCTTCCGCCTGGTTAATACGCGCAGCCACCCTTTTATTATACGGTGACAGTGCACTCCGTGCCGTTCATTTTTCCGTCAAAAGCCGGAAAGATGACATCAACTGATGGAACGTTAAAGTCTTCAGCTTTTATGGTACAGTGCATCTTAGGTTACATGAAGGCAAGCAGCAATTACTGTTTACTACCATATTAAGTTAAGGAAATCAATTAGTCGCAAATCCCTTTACTGCGTTGCCCTTGCTTGGTAACTTATTTGTCAGCTACCCTGACTTGTCCGGTCTTCGGAAGGGAAGAAGTTACTGAGTGTATAGTTAGTGCCACAAGGTAGCTCATCCCTGCGCAGTCTGTCTGTTGCCGTTTTTCCATGAGTACTATGAGGTCACTCCTATCCCCCACTTGTTGATTTCCTTTGAGTTACAATGCTGTAGTGTGACTGACGCACAAAAATGCGTAACACCCCAGTTCGTTGCCTCCAATAAGGCTTAAGGTCGACTCGCAGCGTTGCGTGTCTTCATTAACATTACCTGAAATTTATATCAAGCAGGAGTGGTAGGCTAATGAGTGCGGGATGGGCAGGACGAGTGTGCTTAGGAGCGGCAGTTTCTCTAAAGCCAGTCGGTTCCATTTTGGCTAACAGCTACTTTGAGTGACAGATACCAGGGACATGTTTCATCAGAGGTTTTTTTCTGGCATACCTAGAATGCCATTTCACAACACGAAAGTGTTAAGTACCAGTTTCGTCGGTTGACAAGCCATTTTTCTACCTACCCGTGGCCTGTTGGTTCTTATCTTCATATTCGGACATCCACCAGCACTAGGATGTGAGAAAGCAAGAGAACATTTTGAAGTTTTTGTTTAGATCTAGTTTTGCTCTTAATGGAGGTGGGTTGCTTTCAGGTTGCTGGCTAATAATGTACTGTACGCAAAGTGGAAAGCTACGCGTCAAGTTTCACTGTGGCGCACATATTAGCTCACTGCTTCTGATCTAGTAGGCAGCTTTCACGTACCAGTACGTTGAAAAAATGGTACGGTCTGACTTTATGTTTTCATTTCCCCCTTTAAGCCTTCATTGTTCAACGTTCTAACTGATATCAGTTACTCAGACTTGCTTTTCTTATTCCTTGCCACATTGCAAGGATTATGTTTTCTGGCGGATGAGGTTAGTCTACCAATAGTGTTAGAAGCAATCGCTATTCGCACCACAGTTTTTATATGTCTGATAAGAACAGAACGAATATCGACTGCAGTTTTGGATGTTTTGGGTCCAAATGAATGTGTAAACCTAACCCGATGTGCCGAACGATCATAGTTAGCTGTCTTTGTCTAGTAACTAATTACTGTCAGAATATTCGTAACCTTAGATTTTTTTGGCCATCACCAGTACGCTCAATGCATTTCTGACGGGAAACTTGGCAGGACTTTGGCAGAATGATGGATTAGATGTATACAGTAGAAAGCAAACCATGGATTGTTGCACATACATTAATAACGTGATTCAGGCAGTCCTTCGTCACAACGGAAGTGCGCCTAACGATTGCAAAATTTTTACATTGATGTCGAATCACTTATTGAAAACAGAATTTCACTCTTAGCAGTCACCAATTCTATCAGAGCTCTTTTGAAATCGTAGTTGTGTGACTTCTTGATCGCCTTATCCTTGTAGTATTTGGCGCTACAGATGAGATAGTCGTAGAAAATGGAGTGATCCGGTGTTCACATGCTTCAATTCACGAAGATTTTCTGCAGAAAATGAGCACAGACACATACTATTACGGCACTGAGGGTGTGTTTGTGACTTTAAAACGTGTATCCGTGATGACCTTATGATGAGCATTAAATCCTTCTCTTTACTGCATCCCTTGTTGGTACTCTGGTTACAGCAGTATGGTATAATGATTCAGTTTGGTAATTAGTCTGCATTATTTTTATGCCACTTATCGTTAAATACTGTTAAATAACCACGATATTATAGTTTCCTGTTGACATAAAATAGACACCAGTCACCTGCATGAAGAAAGATTCTTAACTGAACATAGGTATTTCTTGGCAACATAAGGCGCGACCGGATATCTTAGGGATTATACCACCACAAATAACTCCGTTTGTGGTCCTGAAGGAACCTGTAAAGATCCGTCCCGAGAGAAGTCTCCACCAACAGTATTTAAAGCGACGAAAAGTCCACTGGATGATTATACGAGAAAACACCATCCTCTAATAAGCCCACCACAGCCCTAAGAAAGTGCAGTCTTCCACTAACAACTAGCCGGAAACTTTAAAAGCTAGATACCAAATGGGAAAGACAGTATTTCAACCTAAATCTTTCTGGACCCCACTAAAGCCTCCTACTCAGCGTCTTGTAAAGCTCAACTCTGTGAAGTCTCAAAATACAAATAGGCACTTCATCAAGCCTTGTAATTGAGTCTAAATAGAAAGCAGCAAATTATACATGAAGTTGAACAAAGTACGCCACGTGATATCACAAAGGAACCACAAGGAGCGATTTTCGGTCTATTACCACTCAAAAGTTTTATCAGTAGTTTACCAAACACACTAACCTGCCTGAAATTCCTTTATATAGAAGACATTAGACTGACGAAGAACTTATTGGCTAGGAAGGACTTACTAAGTTGTAGAAAGACCTGATCAGGCTGCAGAATTAGGCCACAGAGAAAGAATCAACTCTCAACGTTAAAGGATATCAGTTAATGTTCATCAGAACACCAGTAGAACAAAGAATCTCCAACCGCCTATGCGGAACCGATATTACCTATACATAGAAAGTGTGGTCCCGACCTACTACTGATATAGTAACTGAACACAAGCAAAGACTAAGCAGGGGACGCACAGAAGACCACTAAGGCGTTTTACTCCATGTGCATTCAGCTAGGCCTACTTACGCTTGGGCTTTGCATGTATTTGGAGAAAACATGTGTTTGGTCGTATTTGAGAGTAAATAACGTGACCTCATCATCACTCCTTAAACGAGACATAAATTCCTCATAGGACATAAAAAGGAGGGCTCCTGGAATTTTCTCTGGGCTGAATTGCCATTTATGCAATGGTGGTATATGAAAATTATGGTGGCCGATTAATTATGGCATACAAAATGTTGCAAAAATCAAACAACTCGAAGAAATATATGAGTATATTTATGTATAACTACTACGAGGTCACTAAAGCTCCCTTTAGGGTAACTCAGAATCTCTCATCACAAGGCAGAACGAATGTGTGGTCTGATTTCTTTTCCCTTGGGGTTTGACACTCACCACACTCACTGACATCTTGCACGATCCTCTCTCTATATCAACTGATAGCTTCAAGAGGAGGCTAGACTACTGCTCAAAAAAAAATGTGTACGTACATCCGTAAGGGAAACAGTTCAAGGGAGAGGAGGCGCAGCACCCATGTTTTAGCCTAACTGTATTTTAATGCAGTTGTACACATTTCGTTCGTTTTCACGTTTTTCGAAATTCTATTTTGTTAACAATGGGCAATGGATAAATGCACACACGGGGTGTCGTTATGTGTTATCGCGATGTTGTATTCGGGTTGTTCTACGTTGTTTTCCGGTGTTTTTTCAACTGAAATACATTATAAATACCATATTTTAACGAAAAAATTTAGAAAAATGGTGGAAAGTAGACACTTTCAGCAGTTTGAGTGAACATGTATCTGTCATTGAATTTCGTTATTTCTTTCCATGTGGAATGTTAAAACTCTGTGTAAATTGTTGTTCACGTTAAGGAAAACGAAATCAATTAGGAAATTGATGCATATTTTGCGAAATTCTGAAAGGGTGTTTTGAATCTCTGAGATATGAAAACTTGGTAACACTCAGAAGAGTCTACAGCTACAAAGGAGTGTTAGTTGATTTATTCGCAAGATAACAGTTAATAAACAAATTTTTTTAAATAGTTTCTTTGGTTTGGAGTATTTTCGTGTTGCTAATTATTTGTTAAAGGATGTCATACTATTGTTGATTTGCAGGTTACAATTGTAATTTACGGAGTGATTCACTTTATTTGGAGGCTTTAATGAAGTGCAATTGAAGAATTTGCGCGTTATCGTTGGAATCTTTGTGATATGATAAAATTATTTATCAAAATAAATATCTTTTTAATGTTTTAACGGTGTTCTTTAAAGAATTCACTACTACTTCCCTTTTGCTTGTCGAAGGAATAGTGATGTAGCCGGTTTTGGAATGCGTAGTGATTTAATCTGAAAGAGTGATAATTTACGCAACATAAGAATACTAGGATTTTCTTCAATAGGATATACCTATAACGCGTTATTTTCGATGTACGTAGCCGCCTTACATTTGTTATTATGTATACGTAGTAATCGCAAAACAAACCTAAGCTCAACGTACATTTTTTCGCAAGCCCTGATGAAAGATAATCTTTTACGCAGCCGTATTGAGTGTAACTGAAACATTTCATGGGAGGCTTGATGACGCACTGAGGAAATAATAACGGTTTACGATTATCACGCATTTCACACAAGTATTACTACGTTGCCTATCAACTTCGTTAACTAAGCAATGTCCTCGGAATGATAATTAAGAGAGATACATGTAGTCAACATAAATGCATATATTTACAAAATAAAAACAGTTAAACAGTACATATTCATATTAAAAAGGGTGGAAAAAATCACAGTTGTAGATTCTTTATGGGTACATGATTGTCAAATTAAAGTCCACTAATCGTTTTATCCACAATATGTGGATCAGTTTCCCTTAGATGATTGTGACACTGGACCAGTCTTTACAGCTTTCAGCACCACCTGATCCTTCAGAAGAAACTGGTTATGACCTTTCCATGCAAAGATTGAGATTGTATTCCTTTGACCACCTCCGGCCACACTGAGAAATATCTAAGGATATATACATATCAGATGAATTAATCTTACTTCAGGTGAACAATCCCTAATCTTAGCAACAATGAATATGTGAACAAGGGAGGGAACAATAGTAGAATCGGTATGAACAGTCCATATATCCCATAATAAACTTTAAGAATCCTAGAACTTCCAGTTTATCTTTCACAGTTTGTTTTCTGCGAAATGCAAATGTTACACAAATGCCTCTCCTCTCTGTCCGTTACAATCAACTGAAAAAGACTAAATCTTCAAACTTTATACTTCTTTGATTAAGTTACCCAATAATATTCTCTTTTTTAGTGGGTCCACATGTATATCACATCTGTAAAATCAATACATGCGTTAACTTGTGTCCTTAAGCTGAAAAAGTGTAATCTTTATGCGACTTTTATTACTATCCTTTCAAAGTCCGCCTTAGTAACGTGAGCTACGTATTAGCCGCAGCGTTTACGCAAAGTAAAATCTACCAATCACAGTATGCATATGTGACCTTGAAGTGCTCAGCCTCTCCATAAGGTCGTGTGTGCCTTTATCCATTGCCTTAACAATGTGTGAGGATATAGGCCGACACCAGGTGTTATCGCGCAATGCCATCGGTTACCGCGCTCACGTCAACAGACGTTATAATCACCTATTTTTTTGGAAATAGATTATATTTGACTATTTTTAGACTTCTGTAGCCGGATGGCAGTATTTTGCTGTATTTTGTTCTTAGTAGAGCGTAAAATTGTATATTATAGCTCGGACGATCGTCCGAGCTATAATATACAATATTCAATCAACTTTCGAACTACACCTAAGTATATGAGATGCATGCTATCTATAGGGAAAGTTGTGATCATGTCTACATGCAATCTCTCGAAAGGAGATTTACCTTTATGGTGACATGGCAAAGTTTGGTTGCGAAAAGACATGTCTGTTCTTAAAGCAGCACATGTAGTAGGAAAAACCATGCGACGATTAGCACGACAGCATAAAGCCTCACATTTATCGCATCCTTGTGTTGAATTGTGACCACTTATTTGCTTAACTAGTGCTCTTGCTGGTGTATCACAGATGACGGCCTTAAGTACAATGTCCATGCGATGATTGTTGTGTAATGTAACACCATTGGCACAAATGTTTTCTAATTCGATGATAGTGTCCCTCAAAAAACTGTGTATACTTAAAGGTTTACACGAACCACAGTAGACTCCTACCAAGAATACCTTGTCACAGCCCGAAAAAAGTAACTTTCCTTGTATTGGCCACATCTGTAATTTGGAGTTGTTGAAAATTGGGGCACCATCAATGTTCAGCTGAAGAGCAATTGGCACAGAGAGTTTACATTTGACAATTTGTAACCGAGATAAAATCTGACGACGAAGACCAATGTGAACATATATTCCAGAACCAACTGCTCTCCTTTCAAAAAAGTCTTTAGTCCTCATCAATATCCGAGGGTCAGTCGGCAGTTCAGGATGATGTGGTCTTAATTCTTCCAGCAAAATACGAGTAGTAGTCATATTCAGCTTGCATCTGTAGACGACGTTGCGAACAGAATCCACTGGAGTGCACTCAGTTTGGTCAACTTCCTCTGTTGCAGACAGTTGTTCATTCGGTAAATGGTCATCAAATGACGGTGTAGGTGACATGCTATTACGAGGAACATCAACTGGAACGATAATTTGTTGGGGAGTAACCATGTTTCCTGCTATTGTTTCAGGTTGGGGTTCACTTGCAAGAATTTTCGCATATGATTCTGTGTACATTATTATGAAAGGACAAGCTTACCTTCTACACGCTTCTTCCAATCCAGATTGTACTTTTTTAGACGCCGGTAGTATGTTGACCTATATCGTCTTAAGTCAAAATTGACTACCGCTGCATCGTTAAAGAAGATTGATTAATAAACTTACGTAGTCTAGAATTCTTCCGGCGGTATGGTTCGACATTAGCTGGTGGTCTGCTGTCATTTGGCGTATTATTGATACTTGACGGGGAAATGTGAGAGCTCATGTTACCTGGAAGAAATTGGAAAAACGGTTAAAAAACGGATTCCTGCAGTCTACACAACTAATACGCTATGCCTAATAATAAAAATGGCCGCTACTGTTAAAGTCGCAATATAAAACGTCTCACTACGCAATTAATTACTTGGAAAACTTCGTTAAAAAGAAGGGTGACAAACACGCCAACTCACAACAAAGGAAATGAAAATGGTGGATTCCGCCGCTTCGAAGGATTTCAGTGCAGTAAAACATTTCTCAGGTAGGAGCCTTTTGTGATGTATTCAGATAGTGAAAGTACATTTAATTGATTGTTTATATAAAAAGAGTTTATTATTTTAAATTATGTATTACTAATCACTAATTCAGATTCATTGTAACGCAGTTTTAAAAAGTTAACTGTCATTGGTTGAGGAAGTACATCAGGGTTACTCCCATTGGTTGTTTTGTAGCCAATAACCGTTCATCAGGTTGTTCCGAAAAGTCTGCAATGCGCCCTAAGTGTTCATCGGAATCTGCAATGTGCCCTAAGTTTGCCCCAAAAAGTCTGCAATTTGCCCAAAGTTTGCCCCAAAAAGTCTGCAATGCGCCCGAAAAAAATGCTAGCTGGGGAATTATCAATGAGGAAGTAATCCTTTTTAAGAGAGTTCGCATAGAAAGACTATTATTTGCATTATAGTGCGTTGAGGTTTTTTTTTGCGAGCTGTTTCAGAATTAAGGTTGTAAATATACTGCAGGCAATGGCTGTTGTCATTCCAGTGAATCTATGAGAATCTGGCCTATGAAAGCGAAATAGCATGCAGACATAGGTTAGATGTGTGCTTTGAACATGTTAAACTTTTCTGTTATCATCCGGGATGACAATGGATAACTCATAAAACATCGACGACATTATGCGATGAATGAGATAGGCTGCTGAATTTCTTGGTGATTATATCTATTTTGATGAAGTTCCTAGTTAAAAGTGCTTGGGCGAAGATGTAAAAATAGTTTAATTGACATTTGCACATAGAATTTCACAAGGCCTTAATTGCTCAGTGCATGAAATGGCATCAGAGTATATTGACATCAGTGTTCATTGTGTCTGGAAGAATAGTATAAATAGTCCTTCTCAAATGTCAGAGTACTTAAAATTAGTACCAGATTTCTGTCGATTAGTAGCTAGTGGCTGTGTCATACAACTACTACACCTGTTACATAGGTTATATCAATCTTAAAAATTATTTTGCTTCACATCACTAAGATAATCTGAGATCCTTAATGACTTAATTGTGGCTATGAAAGACGTAGAAGATGCACTTATGGCTGATATACTTAAAGCAGTTATTATTAAACAAGTTATCTGTAAGCAACTTGTGATGTTCTGAATACTGCAAACTGTTGATAAGAAACTGCATCAAAGGAAAAAATGCTGAACAGCTAGAAAATACTACTGCAGTTTCGTTGGTTGTTGCCTTTTGCATTTGTAAGTCATCCTTTCAAAGCTGCGATTGACGCTAAACCATCCATGGTACCCCACAGGCCCTATAGAAATTTGTGAGAGATCTTACATGTCAGGTTGTCTTCCAAATTGTAAGGTTGCAGATCTTTCAATTTACCTCTCACTGAAATATCACTTATCTACTTCACTGTGGTCTTTTCATTTGTGCACTATTACACTTCATTTTATGTTAACTGGATATGCCTTTATTAAAGCTGAGACTTACTCTTTGTGCCTATTAGTTGCTTGCTTACAGTCTATTTGCTTTTATTAGAAACACAACAACACCAGTGTTTGAACAAAGCTGTATTTTCATGGAAAACGTCCACTGTATTCCCATCTTCTTTGAAGAATACATAATCAAAGGATTCAAAATCAACAATAGCCCATCGTCGCCATTGGTATTCACGTATTACCTTCCTCGCGGCGTATGGCGTCAGCAATCGTATAATTGGGATTAGACGTTGTGAACAGAGATACGTGAAGCATCGTGACTGAGCAATATTCGCCTCCTGTTGTATTATTGAAAAACTTCGTTTATACCATTTATACACCTTTAGCATACTTTTATGCAGACTATCAGATCTTTGCAAGTACCGTCTCATTTGCTTGTGGGAACTCTCGACGCGATTATTTGTATCATTCCCAAAAGTCAGCACGTTGTCTCTGAAACATGCTGCCCACAATTCTCGTCGATGCATCCAACGACGTTGTAGATATTGACTGACATTAGCATCCAATCTGCTAATAACTCTGAAGTAGAAATTAAGTCTGCAAAATGAGAACAATAAAGGCATTACTCTGATCTCCTTTTACACTGCACTAGACGGCATAAATAATTCTTCACAATGGGATTTCTTGTTTACGAATAAAATGTAAAGTATGCTTCGAAAAACTTACTTTACGACAGAAAGCTCGGCAAACATGGAAAGAACACAAAACAATGTGCGCTTGTCTGTGCGTTAACTTGACGGCTGCTATTTCAGCTTGCGCACAATCCATAATGAAGGATTCTGTTTTGGAGGTGTCTTCCATTATTTGCCGGAAACAGTCTAATATCCAAACTACATCTCGTTTGAATTCTTTTCTAGTCCACGCAAATAAAACTGGTCGTCCACGACCAAAATTATCCGTCACAAGTAATTGGAACAAAGAATACCTGCACGTTGGTTAATGAATTGGTAAACTTACTTCCCCTTATTTGTATTATACGTTGAGTCGATACCAACAACTTCAGGGAACTGTTTATACAATTCCATTTGCTCATAAGTTGCAAAACAAATTCTTGTTAGTGAATTCCTGATCGCTTCATCGGAATAATACTCCATTAACTTCCCACGGGATTTTAGGAATTCAAAAATGTCACGACAACTCGAAATACCTTAAGTATGTAACAAGTACGTCAACGTTACCTTTATTCACTGCGGCTTTCATATTTTTAACGTCAATGCGAGTTATATCCTTGTGGTACTTCTCCTTAACATGCATTATTATTTCATCGGATGAGTGGGATTGCTGAAGAAGTGGTTCCACACTTTCTTTCTCTTCAACTGTTAGTCGTCTATACCATGGGTCATTCTGCATGTACACCCTGCTGCATGGATGGTTATGCACCATATTGTGGGAAGCAATTATGTATTCACTATAATGCAAAACCACGCGAAATGAAGACGAGTAATTGCAACATTTAGACCTGAAGTATTCATGAAATCATATTACACTTCTTCTTACGACTTGTTTTTCAATTTCAATCCAGGTCTTGTACGATTCACTCCAAAAGTGCATTTAAAACCAACATAAGCGTACTTAAACCCGTCATCCGGTATCGTTTTGCTGCAATTATGAACATAGTGAGTGCAGGATAACTACATTGTTAGCATTAAATAACTTCCTCACTTTTTGAAATTCTGCTAATGACTTCTCAAATTCATCCCAGCTGAAGAAACGCTTTCCAAGTATGTATTCAGCAAAAATTCCACTTAAATCTGTGCTCCTGTCACTCGAATTGACTAACTGCAACGGACTAAAATAAAATTATCAATTAGGATCCATCTATGTAACAACTATTCCAAGATAAATCGTAAAAAAACAACATTGAAATACAGGGATGATCGATAACCATCAAGAAAATACCGCACGTATAACCTAAATTACAGAAAAACACAAGAACCCACCGGTTCGTTGACATCGCAAGCAACCGACAGACCAAACAACGAATTGTACGACAAGTAAAGCCTAGTACATGCACAAACAAAGAAAAACAAAGCGTTACAATAGTCTAATTCACGTTTATAGCAATCACATATGCTGGCAAACGACGCAAACACAACCACGCAAAGACAGCACCCGACAGCACGCACCCAAGGACAATTCAAACTGCAATTGACCACCACCATTCTAGCCAATGAAAGACGAAAAAAACTGAGCCGCGGAAAATATAACACGAACCCACGTATATCCTCACCCGTTAACAATTCATCTTTTCAAGTTTTCACTTGCGCTTCTCAATACAACGCTGTTCACCTTTATCCGTATACAACGTTAACACATCGTGGAATGTGAAAACGTGAATGTACTATAATGTTATGGCCGAAATCACCTATAGTGCACCTTAGATGTACCAGTACATTATATATCTCATATGTTTCGCCCACCCAGCTAGCATTTTCTTCGGGCTCACTGCAGAACGTGAAAAATTTAGCTGAATTTTGACCCAAACATTCTGCAGTGTGCCCGAAGTCAATGCTAGCTGTGTTGTTGAGATTACCCATTCATTTTGCTTACTTTCCATTCTCTTAGCATAGCTTTTGCCAAAGTGTTTGTCCAACTAAATGTTTGGCCAAGCAGAAATGACGTGTCTTGTGAAGTGACGCATTTTATTACTCATCATTGTAGTATACTTTCACTATGTAATTGGACTTTGATTTGTTTATCACTCTAAAGAATGCGTGTTATCAATTGATACATTTGTACTCGCTCAACTTTTGAATTTTGATCACTGCGTTAATACACGTTCGTACTCCTTCTCAAGTGCCTTTTGATTTACATTGTGGATGTCGAGCAAACACAACGTTAGGACACATTAATAATCACGAAGAAGTACTAGGATAAATGTGTACGCTAGTTTGGTGAGATAAAGCACCACAACACTTGGAAACACTACTTTCCTTGTAATTACCATAGGTTCTTTCCGAAAAAGGAACTGTAACAGTCGAGGGCATTTATCTACCGAAGAGCTAGAGCCGCAACAAAACAACAGCCAGTGGATGCCAAGGAACGAAAGTGTTTAAACAAGGCTGTAAGAAAGGAATTGGATATCGGTCTATTGTTAGCTGAGCAATAATAATCCTGGTGGTTTTTGATACTACTTGTGCTGAATCCGAGTTGTTTGTTATGTAGTATTCTACCAGTAGCAACAGCTACGGATTTTATGCTTCGATGAGTTCGTAATCTGGTCCATTGAAAAGTACGTGACCATCCCATCAGCACGTGTTTTATATGTTGACTGAAATAATAACTGAAATTACATAATACGATTATTCGGTGTGTAAACATATCATGTATTCGCACTGATCTAGGCAACGGAAATAAGTTTTAACAAATGAATTGTTGATCCCAGTAACAAAGTATGTTTCCACCTAAAATTAGCTGACCATTCTCAAAACATGGCAGATGGGAAAAGAAAATTTCCATTGTGCCTTGTGGTACTAACAACATGTATTAGTATGTAGATTCAGGCGTAAATATCTATATCATCTTCAAAAGTGTCTAATGGCGGAAACGGATTTAATGGCGAAGTGAAGAAATGACCTGCGCTTGGGAAACAACAGGGAAATGTGAAAGAGAGACAAAGAAGTACAATATGAAAGACAAAACTGGTACAATAGTGAAGATATATGCAAATGAAATACTCTACGCTGTTTTTTTCGTAATTTTTAATATTTATTTATTTTATTTATTTATAACTTATTTATTTTATTTTTTATTTATTTATCTCTGATTTTTTAAAAATCTTATATAATTTATGAGGTAACTAGATGCAATATACTGTAATGCATGCTGAAAATTCCATACCTGTACCAAAAATACTGTTTGGAATAAAGCTGTTATTATTATTATTATTAAAATTTGATTCCAGTATATTATAGACGTATTTTGTTAATGAATTATTTTGTCGCCAAATGCACTTGTGTCCTGCCGTTACACTGTTGTCGCAGTGCATGCGTTACGATGAAATAATTACACACCAGAAAAGTCATATACGGCGACACTTATTCTTTTCTGTATTTGGACCATCATCATTTTACTATTTGGTCCTAAATCCATTCGACTCAAAATTTTACGAAATGTTGTTTGTGATATTGTGAGACTACAGAAAGAAACAGTACTCTAAATGGTAGTAAATTACATACAGATGTGAGGTCTTATCACCCATACAACAGACTTATTGTCAGCATCTAAAGAAGAACTCAAACAATTCAATCCCATAATATTGCATTGCTACCACTAGCACCTAAAAGCTCAGCGTAGTTCATGAAATATGACAACGAAAGAAAAATTTATTTGAATAGACAAATAAATAACAACTAAAATACAAATATACGTTCAAACAATGGATCAGGAATATTTTTCTTATGGCAAATTATGCCCTGTTACTTGCAGTGAAGATACATTCCTAAAAACGACCGTCCAGATGAATGGAACCGAAGTTAACCGGAAAGAAATATCTAAAATTCTAAATGAATTGGAAGATGGACTCATTACTGCTAGGAAGTAGTACCACGCTAGATATACCCAAACGAAAGAACGATATTATTCGATACAGGGAACGGTTTTTCAGGGGAGTATTTTCCCTAAGTTGCCATAACGGCTGCAAACCGCGCTTGTAACACCGCAAATGGTCTCCACTGATGAATCTATTGTCTCAGGAGACCAAACTTCATCATTTGCATTGGTGAAGCTAACAAAACTGGTAGGCTTATTATTGCTCTGTATTCCCATATATGGTTGTAGTTATGTATGAGGAAATATTGAATCAAATAAATTGGAAAAAGCAATAACAAAAAGCCCTTTAAAGGAACTAGTATTAAGACCTCCATCTAGTCTGTGACATGTGTAACCTGTTTTATAACCAAAGAGACGGAGTTATCATGGTTTCTTTATTTAGGTTCTGTCCGAGATGATGTCTTAATGATAAGCCTAGAAATAAGTAATTATCAGTCTTCATTTGTCTAAAAGATGGATTGATAACACGTTTATTCCTCGTGATGCGGTCTGCTCAACGATTCAACTGTGGTCGGTCATCTTCATCTTTCATGATTGGAAGAGTGTTGAATTCCACAATTCATCTCTTAGATGTTAAGTTAAAGAGGAGAAATGATGGTTTATTGCAAATGCAGATCTGTCAACCACTACAAGAGTATACGCTATTACTATTCCCTTAGAATTCTTAGCGGAACACAGGGCTTCAGTAGCAAATCTCGATTTCACTCTTTTCTCTGCAGTCATTTCTACCTGACTTTATGATTGCACATCTCACTTCTCTATTCATTTTCTGGAATTATGAACCTTTATATTTATCATGAACACTACCATTTTCCATTCCATTGGTCAGAATACGTGGACAGACGATTTATTTTATATGTTATATAGCATAGCTAATTTAATTTTATCACAGAATACTTTGATTGAACACTAGTAATTAGTGTAATATGTCTAGTCCTTTGTTTAGTACAGACTGAATTCTCTCAGTCAGGTTTGAAATGTGGTCACCATTCTAGGTAACTAGCTACCAAATCAATATGCTTCCTGCCGATTGCCCCAACCATATAATATCATCAAATCAATGAGCACTGTGATGGTGAGCTACCTAGAATGATGACCACATTTCAAACCTGACTGATAGAATTCATTCTGCACTAAACAAAGGACTAGACACATCACAATATTTACTAGTGTCCAATCAAAGTATCCAATACAGTCCTACAGGAAGGATGCCAATCGCGAGTCCGAATAGCTCAGCAGTAACGTCTCTGACTTCAGCACTGGGTGGCTGGGGTTCCAACCACAGTTTACAGATAATCCTTTCTGACTGGTGAGTGCCAACTAGCACGAAACCTAGGTCCAAGGTTTCCTGCAGATTGCCTCCAACCATCTAATATCATTTTACCACCAGAACCCCACATTCAATGAAACTTTGTGCCATCAAATAGTCGTGACGATTAACTTCTATTGTGAAAATGTAATGTAAAAAGGAAACTAATTATTCATTATTTACTCTTTTAGAATTCAAAATATCACTGAAATTTAATAAGGTTCACTCTTTCGTTTACTGATCGAAAAAGAAATCAGTCAGAACTACACATTTATGACCTTTTAAAATTACTTATTCTTGTTGGACAAGAAAAGATAAATACACTGACAGGTGAACTTGTTTGCTTATTAGTATCATGCTGTGTGTGCTACTTACAAGTAGATTCATGAATTTAAGTAGTGATATTTAGTCCCGGTTATTACCAACAATGTTTTCTTCGTCAAATACTTATCGCTGAACCTATTATATATTTCTCGTAAAATAATTGGGAATCGATCATTATTTTCACCTGGTTCTTGACCTTAATCACTTCTGCATATGAAATGTAAACACCAATAAAAACAGTGTGCTATCAGGCGCATTAATATCTATCAGGTCTTACAGTAATGATTAAATCTGAGAATAAAAGATATTTCTTGATATCTATTAAACTAATTTTTCAGTGAACTTTAAGAAATCGTGAAATAAAGCTTGAAAGTTCTTTAATTTGGCTACCTATATTGCTTCTCCTAGGCATTACATAATACATGTGTTTCATTGCACTATGCAGGGGAAATTTGTTCTTACTAAGTGAGATCTAAGTAACTAAATGGCATATTAGAGAAAAGTAGCTTTCCAGTGTACTTCACCTTACAATGGTCTTGTGGCAGATGTTGCTTCACAACCAAATGTACATGAATAATATAGTGGGGGATATGCCAAAGAACGTATATTTGAAGAATAAATGCAGAATGCTATATACAGTTGTGAAATGATGATTGTCGAGATACTACTCTCGTATCTTACCTATTCTACTTTACTGCTTCCCATTAGTCTTTCCTGGGCTACTGAAAATGGACTACACTTATTTTTTTTATTTTTATTTTTTGATTACAGCTGGATTCCACACTGTATTTTTGGTACAAGTATGGAATTTTCAGCGTGAATATCGGTAGCCAAAATTTCGCAGGCCATCTATCCTGAGAAGGATGTTGAAGGTGGTTAGTAGGACTAGTGGTTTAAAACTCAGTCAGTTCGTCACTACATTGGTAGAAAGACATCTGAATACATGCGTAAAATGGTCAACAGCCATACTCCCCGACCCCCAACACTCCTTCTATTCCCAACTCTCTCCTTGCATCTCATCAGGTAGAACCAGAAATCAGTACAAAATAATATATGCTCGGACATCTAAGTATAGGAACTCAACGATACCATATTTGGCCTGTGTTCTAAGTGACAGAGGCAGTGTTAAGCGCGAAACCTATGACTTGCTTTGTTGTTAATAACATATTTTCGCCTCTTTTATTTCTCTCTTATTTGTATTCTATAGTGAGCACCTTCTTGAACATACTTAGCTACTTAACTTATTAACATTGGCTTACTTACTTTTTTTTTTTTCTTTTTTGTACTTTATTCCTTCTTTCGTGTATCTACTGGTTTCGACTATATTAGCACTATGAGTATTACAAAACTCTCCGGTCATTAACCTTCATGAAATATTAGTTTTGTGGTAGTTTTGTTCAGCAATATTAACTGACAATCTTGGTTGTGAATGCCTCTATTACCATCTTAAAAATTTTGTATTATGCAGAATTACTCACACTACCACCACAAACACCGCATTAGACCTGACAATAAAAAACCCTGAAATGTTTATTTTATGATTATTTAGTGTTGTTCAATCAAATTAACTGATCGTCATGGCGATAAACATTCTTAATATCATTTCATAACTTTTTGTATGATATAGTTTTACCGTTCACCACGCATAAACATATCATAGCTTCCACTACCCAATACTATGAAATTATTCATCATGTTGTTTATTTTCCATTCTACTTCTTGGTATTATTTCGCATTTTTTTTGCTATTTTGTGTTTTTTCGTCGTTGTTTTTTTATATTTATTTTTTGAAATACTCCTTTTAAATGTTTTATAAAATTAGATGCAATATTGTAGATAAGTGCTGAAAATTCCACACTGTACCACTAGTACTGTTTCTGGAATAAAGCAAATTATTATTATTATATATATGGTAAGGATCTCATAACATATGAATGTGGGGTTGGTGCGTGTGGGCTAGTATGTTAAAGCAAATAAGGGTAATAAAACTTGCACGTAACTGAGTGGGTTTAGTACTGGACGAATTCAAGCTTCACAGTACAATAATTTTGCTCACTTACATAAAATGTTCGAAATATTCGTAAATAATCGACATTCAAGTTTTGGATGGTTATAAGGGATGAACAGGAAGTCCAATACCTCAGTTTTATGCTTACTGACCCGTATCAGCACAGCATATCTGCAAAATCGAGAAAAATAATGTCCCCTCCGAGATGATAACATAAATCACTCAATGTTACATTGAAACAGATTGACCTACCTTATTCGGGCAGTAAGTGACTGTACTGTTGTAATAGACATAATGACTGATAACTAGGGGCTAACTATTGTTAATTAGTACTACCTTTAGTGCTGAGTGGATCCTGTCTTCGTCAAGTTAACAGTGGAACCACCGAAACTGAAGACTCACCACCTCCGTGATGGAATCCGAAAATAGCCTCTTTCTGAACTGCCTTGGTCTGCAACTTAAAATTTCCCTAAATTCGCATATTAAATAGTTGCATTACTTTTTTCAGTGGTCAGTCATACAACACCTGTTATCACCATCTAGCTTTGAAATGTTAGTCTGCATTTTATGTGAAATTCAGAAGGTTTTTGGAGTTTATACTCTCCGGCTTTTCAGTGACTTCTTTTTGTGAATACTTTTTACAAATAATTAAGCACAATGCTTCCTAAATAATCGTGCTTTAAGCAGACCTATTTTTGAAGCATATTTAACACTAAAATACTACTACCATATAATTTTTATACATTTCGTCAACTTCTTTCCTTTCGCATGGAAAATTAATTACATCGGATGTTCATAATTTATTTGGCATATTTTAATACTGATGAAAAGGAATTCAGGTAACCTGGATACAAAATAAGGGAATTTGACTGGTGACACTTGTCTTAGATGCACTTCGGTTGTTTTCCATTCATCCAATAACTTCCTAATTCGATGAAAATAAATTCTAATCCAATGGAAAATGGGAGAATTATATATATATATATATATATATGCCCATCTGAAGATTTTGTGATAACTGCATCCTGTTATGAACAAGGTTAGTAATTGAAGTGTAACTTGGTAACTTTCTAAATAACCTGAAATTTATTCTGGAATTCAGATAAAATGTGCTCATACTTTAGATTTGAAATCAGTGAGAACTATTTTTTAGGTAGTACTCATGTTTTTAGGTACTAATAATTATTGCTGTTACTTTCCAGAATTTTTTTCTAATCTCCCACATCTCTCTGTTTCCTTGTTTTCTCAGTGTATGTTGAAAGATGGATGAAATATTACCCTCCTTAAAGACATGATTATTATCTAAGGTGTAATCAGATATCCCTCTATTAGTCTCAGCATGTTTGAAAGTAACTCACGATAAATTTGCCTTCCAAGTGAGCTCAATTTTACACGTAAGAGATCAGAAAGAATACGTGTGTTTCTTAAATATGCTTATTTTATAAGTGTTTAACAAAAGTGTCAGAGACAACGGATTACTGAACAGGATTTCGTTATTATGCAAAGGTTCTAAATTTATTCTTCTGTGACCGTGTAGCTGGCTATATGATATCAGCAGCAATATTTGGTAATATTTGTTTTTAACTGTGTTGATGTCCAGTTGAGCTGTTGTACTCCAGTTGAAATATTATTCAACATCTGTGGAGAATGTAGCTGAATTAACCGCTGTGCGTCGGTGGCACAGCGGTTAGGATGCTTGCCGACCATGCACATGGTCCGGGGTTCGATCCCCGGCCACAGACGCACTCCTTTACCTCGCTAAGCCAGAAATAATGCTGGTAAGGAGAAAAGGCTGGGCATGAGGCTAGCAACCCCATCCTGTAAAAAATAAACACTTCTACAGAAACTTCAAGCCACTAGTTTGAAGCCCTATGTTCCACTGGAGAACGTGAAGGAAAAATTTAAAAAATTAAATTATTAATTTAAATCACTCACATAAACATAAGTGTTTCTCATATGGTTATATTATGTCCATAGAGTTTTCTGATTTCATATCTTTGGAAAGTCTAATTTTTTCTAAGTTGTAGGTTATCTATGAGATTAACAAATATATAGTTAGTAATCAGGACTTTCATTAACGTGCAAAGAAAGGTTACAGGCTTTTTTAGTTTGTAATTTATATAACACATCTAAACGCAAATGTAAAATCTGACACATAGACGATGGAATCTGCAAAGTATTCTGCACAAAAGTGTGAATCTGTCTGAAAGCACCATTCTCAAATTTTCATCAAATTTTCTCTTTCCTAGTTATGCTTCTAATTTTCCTTAACACATTCATTGATTCTAAATCTAAGTGTTTGGTGTATTTCCTAGCATTTCCCATCATTCAAGTGTGCTTTTATAACATAAGACAACTAGAAATACTGAAAACACCTTGCACTACAAATGGAATCTTCAGGGTCAGTAAAGTTCTTTATATACCGTTTATTTCAAGTAGAAGACATTCTACTTTGATGACCTTTTTCTAATGAATAGGTAATAATAATAATTTATTGTTTTCTGAGGGACAGTAAACATCTGTTCAGTGGGGAATTATTTCTTCTCGTTGATTTCGTTTTGATGCTCTAATGTCGTACATATATTAGGTAAAACGGAAGCTAGTGTCATTAACATGTCGTCAATTCAGAGTAGTTGAAAAACTAAGCATAATACTTTTGGGGTCGGACATTGGATTAGATTACATGAATAACAGAATTAGAAAATGTTACTAGAAAAGTGGATTGATAGTAAGAAGTTTGAAATGAGTCAAGTGCTGTCGAAGAAATTGAAATGATAATTTTGATCTATACTGAAGATCGTATGACCAGGAAGCATTAGTAACAAGAAACTATGTGGAAGAACCAACCAAGAGCCGATCGCTCAACAAATATGTAGGAGAAAATGGAGATAGATAGGGAATACGTTGAGGAGGCCGTCGAATGACAGCGCGCGCCAAGCCATTGCTAGAGTGGAATCCCAATGGAGAACGAGTGGGTCGTTCGATGGTGACATGGAAGAGAGCGTGTGAGGTGAGAGATTATGGACAACGCTAAGCACAGATGAAGAGGGCAGTAGAAGATAGAAAAAGTGATGCGTTGTTGAAGCCCTGCGTCCCACTAGGAACCCACGGAAGTGACAATTAATAATAAACACTCAGACACATAGTATGATTTCGAGTAGACTACGGATGAAATGCCTTACGGCTGTTATAACCCAACTCTTATACTAGTTCAGTCCGCACTGTTGAGTACATTTCTCAAACTATAAGTCCCCAAACGTTCGGTAATAATCTCCTTGGAATAACAGATATGGCCCAAGAATAAACCTCAGGACCCCTAGGATTGCATTTGTTGATAAATATATACACACAAAACACATACCAAACCTTATAAACCAATTCAAGACGATTTATACTTCCAGCATGACATAATGCGAAACAGACAAGCACATTTAGTGCCATAAAAATGGGATTTAATACACTCACCCGAGGTATCGTTTGGTAAACAACGCGAAGAATCGCTATGATGGAGTTGCTGGTTTTTTATAACTCCAGTAGGTCCACCTTCAGCACTTCTAACTGCAGCTACACCAACAAACTCAGAATTCATGAAAGGTCCACAAATGACTTATGTGTATGAAAACTTAAATTTGTTTCTGGGAGGACCCAGAAGAACATAAGGCCTAGTAATCCTCCACCCAAACGAAGTCTGAGGGTTATCTCAGCTAAGGTTCAGTTGGTCATATCCAAAACAACGAACAGCTGAGATCAAGAATCCAAATGACCCGCCCACTGTGTTTGTGCTAAATGTTTCAAGAGCCTTCAGTAATTGTCCAGTGTCCAAATTATTGCATCTAGATATCATAGAACATAATTTCACTTCCTGATGATGAACACTCCATACATTCAATGCAAATCTCCGTATTGAATGCAGGAATACATTCACTATCGCCGCAACAGTGTACATGCCAGCAAGTATTCACATGTGTAGAGCTATATTGATAGATTAGATAACTGTTCCGTAGGTGAACTCCCCGAGCCATCTGTGTTTTTTTCATGTCTTCTTTATCTAATATTCTGTTTACAAGCTAATGTGAACCCAGTCAAATTCTCTATATCTTCCTGTTGCTGAGGGTACGATTCCATTCGTCGGTGAATTTTTGCATGGTCACTCCCAATTTCCACATCTCCATCCGTCCCGAGGAAAATCCCATAGAGTCATAAACATGATACACATAGGTATGAAGAGTACTCTACTCCAAATGCTAGACTGTTACCAGTCCAAATGTTAAGATCACATGATTACTAACACTGAAAAAAGATTTCATTCAGGCATTTTCCGATTGTCAATGGTCCCAAGTAGGAATGTAATCCAGCCTCATTAAATTCCTTCTCTGTCTCTCATAGTGTTATCGCTTAGGCCGTCATCCATTCTGGACCCTTCGACAGCAGACAGTGGGTCCCACTTAAAAGCTCTCCATGCAGTTACAAGTTTAGACCTTAAGTTTTGAGATGAAGTGTCAAAATTACCAGCTAGAACATAATGGCTACAACCAAGGCCGGGTACTTCTGAATGAATGACAAGCGATTGCAGATTCCATTAGGTCCAGTAATACGGTTGTCGGCAGGTACCACCCAGTGGTTAATCCGCATAGACAGCAGGTCTTGGGGTTTGAAGAATATTGTGACCGTGTCCTACGTGCTCGTAAGTTACTGCTTAGAATATTAGGCGGCACCACGTCCAGCAGTGCGATCACAGTTCTCCTGAAAGAAGAGATGACGACTACATTGACTCTTAATAGGTGGCAGTAAAGTTACGGTATTCATGACATCCTATTAGGGATAGAGGGACGTAATTTAATCTAATCTTCATGTCTGTTCCATGGGGCAAAGATGATGCATAGCTTGTTCTCGAAGTCGCATAATGATCTCATTTCGACTGAACTTAAATTTTAAAAATCGACCGTTGCTGCAGTGCGTGTTCTCAAAAATCTTATCGTCTAATAGAGACACTGGTGGAGATACTGAACCAATCGCTTCAAAGATTTGTGAAAAGGCGTGGCGAACTGATTGTCGTGAAGTTGGCTGGATGATATAGCAAAAGGTTGCTACCTTACACTCACGCAGTGTCATCCGTGAAGATAACCGGCTCGATTGCTGAACGTTACAGGGGAGTTTGTCTCGACGCCTCCCGGCTTTCACTCCGAGATTCCTGCTGACGACCTTTATGGTGAGTGTGCTAGGACAGTTGCCTGTTTCAGCCTGTCTGGCTTGTCACGTCCGAAAATTGTGAGTGAATACCTGTCTACTACTACAATTTGAGGGTTGGGGGCATTTCAGGAGAGTTAAGGATTAATCTGCATAACTTTCGATCTTTGGTCCTTAATTATTATTTTCGAGTGTACCACTGGGCTACTTTCGGGTTTGGCTTTCTTTTGTAGCATTGCTACAATATAATGTGCATGTTATCGAAGATAAGGTAGGAACCGTTGGTATTCAAACCAAGTTATAAACATCTACTATCGGTTAAACTGTGTTTTTGTAGTAATCACGTGGTCAACCTGACTAGTGTGTAGTTGTGGTTGTCTCTGATTCTAGGGATGTTGAAATCCTAGCCTGGTTTACTGGGCTTTCTAAGTTGAAAACTTGACAACTAAAGTTAGGTTTCGCCAAAGAACACCACTTCTTAATATTTAAAGTGGTATTTGACAATAGCTTTGTTCCTTGGTGTGCCATTGCTTGCGTGTGGTTGCATGCAACAAAGCAGGCAAATGTATCAGGTGAGGGAGTAGGCTTGAATCAGCATGAGCTAGCAGTACGGAGTAGGTACTTCCTTGCCATTACATACGAAACAAGGGCCGAATGCAACCCTGATCACAAGAGGTAGAAACCTATGATGTGGTGGACCTCGCTAACGAACACTTACTTGGATGGTGCTGAAAGGAGGATTTCTAAGCCCGTACCCACAAGATAACCTCAAGCGAGTAGGGGGATGAAGGCTATTGCGAAGTGTTTTGTCGCATGGTGCAGCAGAAACACAATACATTTCCAGATGTGTAAAAAAATTGATGGTGGAAAATGCCAGAATTACCTGCGTCTCCAAATGAACAGGAGGGTCAATTACTGCGTCCACGGAAGTTGTTGTACTCCAAAATGTTGAGGAGGACTTAGGTAAAGCCCCTTCTCCTCCATGTGATGATGTCAGGCGGCACGGATCCACCCTTCCATCCGTCAAACGTCTTACAATCTAAGCCAGTTGCTACTGCCGAACACCCCCGTATACTTCCTCAGACATCTGCCGAACAGAAGCCACGGTGCAAAGGAACTGACTGTTTCTTGGTCTAAGGAGCATCGTATCAAATTTCCCATTATTGTGCTATGCCATTAACCCTAGCTTTGTAGCGGTATGACTAGCCTTCATGTCAATTTTTAACCATCGTTATTTCCTGAAAGGTTTCTCTTGTAGTATCAACTGTCACCGTGTGAGCCCTTCTCCGAACCCTGGGAGCATTTATATGATGGCGATTGTCCAGTAGAGAGCGGCCTTGGACACTAACGCGTTCATAAAAGATTCAGCTTTTTATGTTATAGGTAATATCCCTTAGCTTATGATAATCGCCTGTTGAGCAGAGAAGCCATCCAGGAGATGAATCATGAGTCACCTTAATATCAGCTATAGTTATGTGGTAGATTTCTGGCGGGATACCCTTTTGCAAGGAGGCCTGCAGTTATGTTAGGTAACGACAGATATATGATGAAATAATATACATAATGCAGGACTGTGATCCTGGCGCTACTAGCGCTTTAAGGTTTCTCAGGTTAGCATCACTTGAGATGGATCTTTTTGAGGAAGTGAAAATCATTTACGATGTCTAAAAGTATTTCTGACATCGTCAAGGGTGACGGTCTGTGGTCGAGAGATGACTCTTGAGACCTTGTAAGAGTTATACTAGACTTAAGGTGGACTTCAAAAATAAACGCTCTTACCCACTTATCTGGAGCCTTGATTGGTGGCAGACTCGGAGAGTGCGCTGAATGAAAGCACAACAAGAGAGCGAGGCAAATATGTACATGAGAGCTAAAACTCAAATGATGAAGAAGTGCCTAACGAGTGGTTGAGTTCAAACAAAAGTTCAAAGGATCAATGTACACTACAACCTCGTTGTGTTCTCAAAGAATTTGGCAGTCTACATACGTACTGTAGTGTCTTTGAACTGTGCCAACAAACTGAATTCTAGCTTCTTTGTTAGGGTAGGAACCAAACATTCACCTTACTGATTACTAAGGAATTGTCTCACAGTTAATGCCTACATACAGATTAAAGACCCAAGACCTAAATTTATCGGCATTTTGAGGGTATTTTGATGTGGTTGTGTTCTCTGACTTGGATAGTTTAGTTGCGAAGCTTTCATCGCCCTATCAGGCGACTTCCTCAGTGCATACTTAAAATTGAAGCTGATGGTTTGTGAATTTTGCTGTTTGTT
Source organism: Trichobilharzia regenti (assembly GCA_944472135.2). Lineage (NCBI taxonomy): Eukaryota > Metazoa > Platyhelminthes > Trematoda > Strigeidida > Schistosomatidae > Trichobilharzia > Trichobilharzia regenti. Next base: position 110,475,712 of record OX235262.1, on the reverse strand, counting down.
CAGTTTGACCCACCACCGACCTGCCGTAGATTTGGTAGACCTCGGGAAGCTCGTACGGGATGCCGGTGAAACCTGGTGATTATACGGCTTACGTCACCATTATACGGTGGGTATTGGGGAGCTTCGACAAACAGCCAAGATATAACATCTCGATTTCCTGAAAATTCAGCTTAACTTTTCAACATACTGCCTTCTTTCGTGCATTACTCTGCTCAGATATCCGCATCAAGCAAAGTTTTATGATAAAACGCAAACGTAACGCAGTTCAATAATATAATGCCCACATAGAATTAATGCTAGGAAACAACTCTAATTCAGAGAATAATTCAAAAAGCATGCAGAAATACAACTTCTCATTAAACTACTGTAGCATCGAACTACGATGCCACAACTGGTGGGGATGTGCAATGAAGCTGTTCGTCAAATCTTACTCATGACACGCTATATATGGAGGGTTTGGCGTTGCTGACCATTATTTGCTCAGTGTGGTTGAAAAGAGAATTAATAGTAGTGATGCTATCAATATTAGAATCTAAAAAATATAGACACTAGTGGTCAAACAAAAAAGTAGGTAACCAAAATGAAAAGACGTGATTGAATGAACATAGCGTGGAGACGAGCAAGACAAAGGTAACTTCACCGGTGTCAGTGAGGGCTTTAGTGAGGTTTATGAGGGTTACATCTGAGTCTGTAAGGGGGATGAAGGCCTGTTAGACACAGCTCGCCTTTTTCTGCAGGACAATTTAGCCTTCACTTTGAGCCAGCCTTTCGTGGTGCAACGGCCGCCGTTGCTGATAAAACTCAAGGGCGTAGGAAACCTGTTGAAATGGTTGAGCGCTTGCATTTTCGTCACTTGGTGCGTCACCCATCGTGGTTTGTTTTATGACAATCCTCAGTGGAATGCGTTTGCAATTTTGGTCAATGATAGCCCTACTACCGGTATTTATATCTTTTATGAACTAATGGTGCCTTATTGTTAGAAGATCTAATTTCCATAATGGCTCATCAAACAGCCTGTTTTAAAGACCTGTGACCTCGCCCCCTCTGAAGCGACAGTAGAGTGACGGATTTGTGCGTCACAAGGTGCTGTCGTATGTGAGATTTATGGAGTCCTTGAAAATACTCTGATGTTGGCGCATCTAAACGCACACACAAAAATAGTATTGTCACATATACCCCATCCATTTCACTTGAGTAATTTACACTTGTTTTCCGTTTTTCCTTTGGAAAGAGACCCAAATCGCTCTTTGACGCTGTGTAAGCCAAGTTATTGTCAATATAAGGAGCAAGTTTCTCTCAAGGATGATAGGATGCGTAGTTCAACAAAACTGCATTCCTTGATGTTGAAAGATATCCACTGATCCACTCCTAGTTTTCTAAAACTTCTAGATGTGTTCCTAAGTGAACCTTACAAATTTTCATTCCTGAACAAATCTTCACACCACCAGAGTAAAGCACAGCTTGGTACTTTGATAGGTCACTGATGAGTACAAAACATTGGGGAGCGTAGAGCAAAATATTGCTATTCTTCAGAGGCTGAGCTCTGTTGAAGTAATTGAAAAGGACTGACTATATAACAAAATTTCACTTCATCTGGGTAATCCGCACGCCATAAGGTAATTAGACCTCAAATATGTGTATGATACTTTTTGTCACGTTGAAGTGTTCCAGATTAGTCCTCTAAATCAATGGTTACATGAACTGGAAGGTTCATATGCTGGCATGATATTCAGTCACATTGAGTAGAAAGTGGGTCTGTTACGAAGGTCTTGCCCTCCCCCCTGAAACCGACTTCTGCTTGAAAGAGTGCATTATTCCGCCAATGTGTTTCCCGATTTGGTCGTCAATCAAGTTTCTCAATGGTTTCGATGGTATTGGGGATAATATAATAGTCTGTAATCCGTTGAATTTTACTCACCTCCACCAGTGATAATGATAAAAGCGATTGTTGCCCTCCATTCTATAGACTATTTATTTGAGTCTCTCAAGTGTGGTAACATATCGAATAAAGGTCTGCATCACTTTAGAGCCGATGTCTGAGTACCGCTAAAGTCCGGAGGCTCTCATTAGTTCAGTTTCAGTAGTTTAACTAGGACTATGCTGGAGTAGATGTGGGGTGAATATGATACGCTTCCGCCTGGTTAATACGCGCAGCCACCCTTTTATTATACGGTGACAGTGCACTCCGTGCCGTTCATTTTTCCGTCAAAAGCCGGAAAGATGACATCAACTGATGGAACGTTAAAGTCTTCAGCTTTTATGGTACAGTGCATCTTAGGTTACATGAAGGCAAGCAGCAATTACTGTTTACTACCATATTAAGTTAAGGAAATCAATTAGTCGCAAATCCCTTTACTGCGTTGCCCTTGCTTGGTAACTTATTTGTCAGCTACCCTGACTTGTCCGGTCTTCGGAAGGGAAGAAGTTACTGAGTGTATAGTTAGTGCCACAAGGTAGCTCATCCCTGCGCAGTCTGTCTGTTGCCGTTTTTCCATGAGTACTATGAGGTCACTCCTATCCCCCACTTGTTGATTTCCTTTGAGTTACAATGCTGTAGTGTGACTGACGCACAAAAATGCGTAACACCCCAGTTCGTTGCCTCCAATAAGGCTTAAGGTCGACTCGCAGCGTTGCGTGTCTTCATTAACATTACCTGAAATTTATATCAAGCAGGAGTGGTAGGCTAATGAGTGCGGGATGGGCAGGACGAGTGTGCTTAGGAGCGGCAGTTTCTCTAAAGCCAGTCGGTTCCATTTTGGCTAACAGCTACTTTGAGTGACAGATACCAGGGACATGTTTCATCAGAGGTTTTTTTCTGGCATACCTAGAATGCCATTTCACAACACGAAAGTGTTAAGTACCAGTTTCGTCGGTTGACAAGCCATTTTTCTACCTACCCGTGGCCTGTTGGTTCTTATCTTCATATTCGGACATCCACCAGCACTAGGATGTGAGAAAGCAAGAGAACATTTTGAAGTTTTTGTTTAGATCTAGTTTTGCTCTTAATGGAGGTGGGTTGCTTTCAGGTTGCTGGCTAATAATGTACTGTACGCAAAGTGGAAAGCTACGCGTCAAGTTTCACTGTGGCGCACATATTAGCTCACTGCTTCTGATCTAGTAGGCAGCTTTCACGTACCAGTACGTTGAAAAAATGGTACGGTCTGACTTTATGTTTTCATTTCCCCCTTTAAGCCTTCATTGTTCAACGTTCTAACTGATATCAGTTACTCAGACTTGCTTTTCTTATTCCTTGCCACATTGCAAGGATTATGTTTTCTGGCGGATGAGGTTAGTCTACCAATAGTGTTAGAAGCAATCGCTATTCGCACCACAGTTTTTATATGTCTGATAAGAACAGAACGAATATCGACTGCAGTTTTGGATGTTTTGGGTCCAAATGAATGTGTAAACCTAACCCGATGTGCCGAACGATCATAGTTAGCTGTCTTTGTCTAGTAACTAATTACTGTCAGAATATTCGTAACCTTAGATTTTTTTGGCCATCACCAGTACGCTCAATGCATTTCTGACGGGAAACTTGGCAGGACTTTGGCAGAATGATGGATTAGATGTATACAGTAGAAAGCAAACCATGGATTGTTGCACATACATTAATAACGTGATTCAGGCAGTCCTTCGTCACAACGGAAGTGCGCCTAACGATTGCAAAATTTTTACATTGATGTCGAATCACTTATTGAAAACAGAATTTCACTCTTAGCAGTCACCAATTCTATCAGAGCTCTTTTGAAATCGTAGTTGTGTGACTTCTTGATCGCCTTATCCTTGTAGTATTTGGCGCTACAGATGAGATAGTCGTAGAAAATGGAGTGATCCGGTGTTCACATGCTTCAATTCACGAAGATTTTCTGCAGAAAATGAGCACAGACACATACTATTACGGCACTGAGGGTGTGTTTGTGACTTTAAAACGTGTATCCGTGATGACCTTATGATGAGCATTAAATCCTTCTCTTTACTGCATCCCTTGTTGGTACTCTGGTTACAGCAGTATGGTATAATGATTCAGTTTGGTAATTAGTCTGCATTATTTTTATGCCACTTATCGTTAAATACTGTTAAATAACCACGATATTATAGTTTCCTGTTGACATAAAATAGACACCAGTCACCTGCATGAAGAAAGATTCTTAACTGAACATAGGTATTTCTTGGCAACATAAGGCGCGACCGGATATCTTAGGGATTATACCACCACAAATAACTCCGTTTGTGGTCCTGAAGGAACCTGTAAAGATCCGTCCCGAGAGAAGTCTCCACCAACAGTATTTAAAGCGACGAAAAGTCCACTGGATGATTATACGAGAAAACACCATCCTCTAATAAGCCCACCACAGCCCTAAGAAAGTGCAGTCTTCCACTAACAACTAGCCGGAAACTTTAAAAGCTAGATACCAAATGGGAAAGACAGTATTTCAACCTAAATCTTTCTGGACCCCACTAAAGCCTCCTACTCAGCGTCTTGTAAAGCTCAACTCTGTGAAGTCTCAAAATACAAATAGGCACTTCATCAAGCCTTGTAATTGAGTCTAAATAGAAAGCAGCAAATTATACATGAAGTTGAACAAAGTACGCCACGTGATATCACAAAGGAACCACAAGGAGCGATTTTCGGTCTATTACCACTCAAAAGTTTTATCAGTAGTTTACCAAACACACTAACCTGCCTGAAATTCCTTTATATAGAAGACATTAGACTGACGAAGAACTTATTGGCTAGGAAGGACTTACTAAGTTGTAGAAAGACCTGATCAGGCTGCAGAATTAGGCCACAGAGAAAGAATCAACTCTCAACGTTAAAGGATATCAGTTAATGTTCATCAGAACACCAGTAGAACAAAGAATCTCCAACCGCCTATGCGGAACCGATATTACCTATACATAGAAAGTGTGGTCCCGACCTACTACTGATATAGTAACTGAACACAAGCAAAGACTAAGCAGGGGACGCACAGAAGACCACTAAGGCGTTTTACTCCATGTGCATTCAGCTAGGCCTACTTACGCTTGGGCTTTGCATGTATTTGGAGAAAACATGTGTTTGGTCGTATTTGAGAGTAAATAACGTGACCTCATCATCACTCCTTAAACGAGACATAAATTCCTCATAGGACATAAAAAGGAGGGCTCCTGGAATTTTCTCTGGGCTGAATTGCCATTTATGCAATGGTGGTATATGAAAATTATGGTGGCCGATTAATTATGGCATACAAAATGTTGCAAAAATCAAACAACTCGAAGAAATATATGAGTATATTTATGTATAACTACTACGAGGTCACTAAAGCTCCCTTTAGGGTAACTCAGAATCTCTCATCACAAGGCAGAACGAATGTGTGGTCTGATTTCTTTTCCCTTGGGGTTTGACACTCACCACACTCACTGACATCTTGCACGATCCTCTCTCTATATCAACTGATAGCTTCAAGAGGAGGCTAGACTACTGCTCAAAAAAAAATGTGTACGTACATCCGTAAGGGAAACAGTTCAAGGGAGAGGAGGCGCAGCACCCATGTTTTAGCCTAACTGTATTTTAATGCAGTTGTACACATTTCGTTCGTTTTCACGTTTTTCGAAATTCTATTTTGTTAACAATGGGCAATGGATAAATGCACACACGGGGTGTCGTTATGTGTTATCGCGATGTTGTATTCGGGTTGTTCTACGTTGTTTTCCGGTGTTTTTTCAACTGAAATACATTATAAATACCATATTTTAACGAAAAAATTTAGAAAAATGGTGGAAAGTAGACACTTTCAGCAGTTTGAGTGAACATGTATCTGTCATTGAATTTCGTTATTTCTTTCCATGTGGAATGTTAAAACTCTGTGTAAGTTGTTGTTCACGTTAAGGAAAACGAAATCAATTAGGAAATTGATGCATATTTTGCGAAATTCTGAAAGGGTGTTTTGAATCTCTGAGATATGAAAACTTGGTAACACTCAGAAGAGTCTACAGCTACAAAGGAGTGTTAGTTGATTTATTCGCAAGATAACAGTTAATAAACAAATTTTTTTAAATAGTTTCTTTGGTTTGGAGTATTTTCGTGTTGCTAATTATTTGTTAAAGGATGTCATACTATTGTTGATTTGCAGGTTACAATTGTAATTTACGGAGTGATTCACTTTATTTGGAGGCTTTAATGAAGTGCAATTGAAGAATTTGCGCGTTATCGTTGGAATCTTTGTGATATGATAAAATTATTTATCAAAATAAATATCTTTTTAATGTTTTAACGGTGTTCTTTAAAGAATTCACTACTACTTCCCTTTTGCTTGTCGAAGGAATAGTGATGTAGCCGGTTTTGGAATGCGTAGTGATTTAATCTGAAAGAGTGATAATTTACGCAACATAAGAATACTAGGATTTTCTTCAATAGGATATACCTATGACGCGTTATTTTCGATGTACGTAGCCGCCTTACATTTGTTATTATGTATACGTAGTAATCGCAAAACAAACCTAAGCTCAACGTACATTTTTTCGCAAGCCCTGATGAAAGATAATCTTTTACGCAGCCGTATTGAGTGTAACTGAAACATTTCATGGGAGGCTTGATGACGCACTGAGGAAATAATAACGGTTTACGATTATCACGCATTTCACACAAGTATTACTACGTTGCCTATCAACTTCGTTAACTAAGCAATGTCCTCGGAATGATAATTAAGAGAGATACATGTAGTCAACATAAATGCATATATTTACAAAATAAAAACAGTTAAACAGTACATATTCATATTAAAAAGGGTGGAAAAAAATCACAGTTGTAGATTCTTTATGGGTACATGATTGTCAAATTAAAGTCCACTAATCGTTTTATCCACAATATGTGGATCAGTTTCCCTTAGATGATTGTGACACTGGACCAGTCTTTACAGCTTTCAGCACCACCTGATCCTTCAGAAGAAACTGGTTATGACCTTTCCATGCAAAGATTGAGATTGTATTCCTTTGACCACCTCCGGCCACACTGAGAAATATCTAAGGATATATACATATCAGATGAATTAATCTTACTTCAGGTGAACAATCCCTAATCTTAGCAACAATGAATATGTGAACAAGGGAGGGAACAATAGTAGAATCGGTATGAACAGTCCATATATCCCATAATAAACTTTAAGAATCCTAGAACTTCCAGTTTATCTTTCACAGTTTGTTTTCTGCGAAATGCAAATGTTACACAAATGCCTCTCCTCTCTGTCCGTTACAATCAACTGAAAAAGACTAAATCTTCAAACTTTATACTTCTTTGATTAAGTTACCCAATAATATTCTCTTTTTTAGTGGGTCCACATGTATATCACATCTGTAAAATCAATACATGCGTTAACTTGTGTCCTTAAGCTGAAAAAGTGTAATCTTTATGCGACTTTTATTACTATCCTTTCAAAGTCCGCCTTAGTAACGTGAGCTACGTATTAGCCGCAGCGTTTACGCAAAGTAAAATCTACCAATCACAGTATGCATATGTGACCTTGAAGTGCTCAGCCTCTCCATAAGGTCGTGTGTGCCTTTATCCATTGCCTTAACAATGTGTGAGGATATAGGCCGACACCAGGTGTTATCGCGCAATGCCATCGGTTACCGCGCTCACGTCAACAGACGTTATAATCACCTATTTTTTTGGAAATAGATTATATTTGACTATTTTTAGACTTCTGTAGCCGGATGGCAGTATTTTGCTGTATTTTGTTCTTAGTAGAGCGTAAAATTGTATATTATAGCTCGGACGATCGTCCGAGCTATAATATACAATATTCAATCAACTTTCGAACTACACCTAAGTATATGAGATGCATGCTATCTATAGGGAAAGTTGTGATCATGTCTACATGCAATCTCTCGAAAGGAGATTTACCTTTATGGTGACATGGCAAAGTTTGGTTGCGAAAAGACATGTCTGTTCTTAAAGCAGCACATGTAGTAGGAAAAACCATGCGACGATTAGCACGACAGCATAAAGCCTCACATTTATCGCATCCTTGTGTTGAATTGTGACCACTTATTTGCTTAACTAGTGCTCTTGCTGGTGTATCACAGATGACGGCCTTAAGTACAATGTCCATGCGATGATTGTTGTGTAATGTAACACCATTGGCACAAATGTTTTCTAATTCGATGATAGTGTCCCTCAAAAAACTGTGTATACTTAAAGGTTTACACGAACCACAGTAGACTCCTACCAAGAATACCTTGTCACAGCCCGAAAAAAGTAACTTTCCTTGTATTGGCCACATCTGTAATTTGGAGTTGTTGAAAATTGGGGCACCATCAATGTTCAGCTGAAGAGCAATTGGCACAGAGAGTTTACATTTGACAATTTGTAACCGAGATAAAATCTGACGACGAAGACCAATGTGAACATATATTCCAGAACCAACTGCTCTCCTTTCAAAAAAGTCTTTAGTCCTCATCAATATCCGAGGGTCAGTCGGCAGTTCAGGATGATGTGGTCTTAATTCTTCCAGCAAAATACGAGTAGTAGTCATATTCAGCTTGCATCTGTAGACGACGTTGCGAACAGAATCCACTGGAGTGCACTCAGTTTGGTCAACTTCCTCTGTTGCAGACAGTTGTTCATTCGGTAAATGGTCATCAAATGACGGTGTAGGTGACATGCTATTACGAGGAACATCAACTGGAACGATAATTTGTTGGGGAGTAACCATGTTTCCTGCTATTGTTTCAGGTTGGGGTTCACTTGCAAGAATTTTCGCATATGATTCTGTGTACATTATTATGAAAGGACAAGCTTACCTTCTACACGCTTCTTCCAATCCAGATTGTACTTTTTTAGACGCCGGTAGTATGTTGACCTATATCGTCTTAAGTCAAAATTGACTACCGCTGCATCGTTAAAGAAGATTGATTAATAAACTTACGTAGTCTAGAATTCTTCCGGCGGTATGGTTCGACATTAGCTGGTGGTCTGCTGTCATTTGGCGTATTATTGATACTTGACGGGGAAATGTGAGAGCTCATGTTACCTGGAAGAAATTGGAAAAACGGTTAAAAAACGGATTCCTGCAGTCTACACAACTAATACGCTATGCCTAATAATAAAAATGGCCGCTACTGTTAAAGTCGCAATATAAAACGTCTCACTACGCAATTAATTACTTGGAAAACTTCGTTAAAAAGAAGGGTGACAAACACGCCAACTCACAACAAAGGAAATGAAAATGGTGGATTCCGCCGCTTCGAAGGATTTCAGTGCAGTAAAACATTTCTCAGGTAGGAGCCTTTTGTGATGTATTCAGATAGTGAAAGTACATTTAATTGATTGTTTATATAAAAAGAGTTTATTATTTTAAATTATGTATTACTAATCACTAATTCAGATTCATTGTAACGCAGTTTTAAAAAGTTAACTGTCATTGGTTGAGGAAGTACATCAGGGTTACTCCCATTGGTTGTTTTGTAGCCAATAACCGTTCATCAGGTTGTTCCGAAAAGTCTGCAATGCGCCCTAAGTGTTCATCGGAATCTGCAATGTGCCCTAAGTTTGCCCCAAAAAGTCTGCAATTTGCCCAAAGTTTGCCCCAAAAAGTCTGCAATGCGCCCGAAAAAAATGCTAGCTGGGGAATTATCAATGAGGAAGTAATCCTTTTTAAGAGAGTTCGCATAGAAAGACTATTATTTGCATTATAGTGCGTTGAGGTTTTTTTTTGCGAGCTGTTTCAGAATTAAGGTTGTAAATATACTGCAGGCAATGGCTGTTGTCATTCCAGTGAATCTATGAGAATCTGGCCTATGAAAGCGAAATAGCATGCAGACATAGGTTAGATGTGTGCTTTGAACATGTTAAACTTTTCTGTTATCATCCGGGATGACAATGGATAACTCATAAAACATCGACGACATTATGCGATGAATGAGATAGGCTGCTGAATTTCTTGGTGATTATATCTATTTTGATGAAGTTCCTAGTTAAAAGTGCTTGGGCGAAGATGTAAAAATAGTTTAATTGACATTTGCACATAGAATTTCACAAGGCCTTAATTGCTCAGTGCATGAAATGGCATCAGAGTATATTGACATCAGTGTTCATTGTGTCTGGAAGAATAGTATAAATAGTCCTTCTCAAATGTCAGAGTACTTAAAATTAGTACCAGATTTCTGTCGATTAGTAGCTAGTGGCTGTGTCATACAACTACTACACCTGTTACATAGGTTATATCAATCTTAAAAATTATTTTGCTTCACATCACTAAGATAATCTGAGATCCTTAATGACTTAATTGTGGCTATGAAAGACGTAGAAGATGCACTTATGGCTGATATACTTAAAGCAGTTATTATTAAACAAGTTATCTGTAAGCAACTTGTGATGTTCTGAATACTGCAAACTGTTGATAAGAAACTGCATCAAAGGAAAAAATGCTGAACAGCTAGAAAATACTACTGCAGTTTCGTTGGTTGTTGCCTTTTGCATTTGTAAGTCATCCTTTCAAAGCTGCGATTGACGCTAAACCATCCATGGTACCCCACAGGCCCTATAGAAATTTGTGAGAGATCTTACATGTCAGGTTGTCTTCCAAATTGTAAGGTTGCAGATCTTTCAATTTACCTCTCACTGAAATATCACTTATCTACTTCACTGTGGTCTTTTCATTTGTGCACTATTACACTTCATTTTATGTTAACTGGATATGCCTTTATTAAAGCTGAGACTTACTCTTTGTGCCTATTAGTTGCTTGCTTACAGTCTATTTGCTTTTATTAGAAACACAACAACACCAGTGTTTGAACAAAGCTGTATTTTCATGGAAAACGTCCACTGTATTCCCATCTTCTTTGAAGAATACATAATCAAAGGATTCAAAATCAACAATAGCCCATCGTCGCCATTGGTATTCACGTATTACCTTCCTCGCGGCGTATGGCGTCAGCAATCGTATAATTGGGATTAGACGTTGTGAACAGAGATACGTGAAGCATCGTGACTGAGCAATATTCGCCTCCTGTTGTATTATTGAAAAACTTCGTTTATACCATTTATACACCTTTAGCATACTTTTATGCAGACTATCAGATCTTTGCAAGTACCGTCTCATTTGCTTGTGGGAACTCTCGACGCGATTATTTGTATCATTCCCAAAAGTCAGCACGTTGTCTCTGAAACATGCTGCCCACAATTCTCGTCGATGCATCCAACGACGTTGTAGATATTGACTGACATTAGCATCCAATCTGCTAATAACTCTGAAGTAGAAATTAAATCTGCAAAATGAGAACAATAGAGGCATTACTCTGATCTCCTTTTACACTGCACTAGACGGCATAAATAATTCTTCACAATGGGATTTCTTGTTTACGAATAAAATGTAAAGTATGCTTCGAAAAACTTACTTTACGACAGAAAGCTCGGCAAACATGGAAAGAACACAAAACAATGTGCGCTTGTCTGTGCGTTAACTTGACGGCTGCTATTTCAGCTTGCGCACAATCCATAATGAAGGATTCTGTTTTGGAGGTGTCTTCCATTATTTGCCGGAAACAGTCTAATATCCAAACTACATCTCGTTTGAATTCTTTTCTAGTCCACGCAAATAAAACTGGTCGTCCACGACCAAAATTATCCGTCACAAGTAATTGGAACAAAGAATACCTGCACGTTGGTTAATGAATTGGTAAACTTACTTCCCCTTATTTGTATTATACGTCGAGTCGATACCAACAACTTCAGGGAACTGTTTATACAATTCCATTTGCTCATAAGTTGCAAAACAAATTCTTGTTAGTGAATTCCTGATCGGTTCATCGGAATAATACTCCATTAACTTCCCACGGGATTTTAGGAATTCAAAAATGTCACGACGACTCGAAATACCTTAAGTATGTAACAAGTACGTCAACGTTACCTTTATTCACTGCGGCTTTCATATTTTTAACGTCAATGCGAGTTATATCCTTGTGGTACTTCTCCTTAACATGCATTATTATTTCATCGGATGAGTGGGATTGCTGAAGAAGTGGTTCCACATTTTCTTTCTCTTCAACTGTTAGTCGTCTATACCATGGGTCATTCTGCATGTACACCCTGCTGCATGGATGGTTATGCACCATATTGTGGGAAGCAATTATGTATTCACTATAATGCAAAACCACGCGAAATGAAGACGAGCAATTGCAACATTTAGACCTGAAGTATTCATGAAATCATATTACACTTCTTCTTACGACTTGTTTTTCAATTTCAATCCAGGTCTTGTACGATTCACTCCAAAAGTGCATTTAAAACCAACATAAGCGTACTTAAACCTGTCATCCGGTATCGTTTTGCTGCAATTATGAACATAGTGAGTGCAGGATAACTACATTGTTAGCATTAAATAACTTCCTCACTTTTTGAAATTCTGCTAATGACTTCTCAAATTCATCCCAGCTGAAGAAACGCTTTCCAAGTATGTATTCAGCAAAAATTCCACTTAAATCTGTGCTCCTGTCACTCGAATTGACTACCTGCAACGGACTAAAATAAAATTATCAATTAGGATCCATCTATGTCACAACTATTCCAAGATAAATCGTAAAAAAACAACATTGAAATACAGGGATGATCGATAACCATCAAGAAAATACCGCACGTATAACCTAAATTACAGAAAAACACAAGAACCCACCGGTTCGTTGACATCGCAAGCAACCGACAGACCAAACAACGAATTGTACGACAAGTAAAGCCTAGTACATGCACAAACAAAGAAAAACAAAGCGTTACAATAGTCTAATTCACGTTTATAGCAATCACATATGCTGGCAAACGACGCAAACACAACCACGCAAAGACAGCACCCGACAGCACGCACCCAAGGACAATTCAAACTGCAATTGACCACCACCATTCTAGCCAATGAAAGACGAAAAAAACTGAGCCGCGGAAAATATAACACGAACCCACGTATATCCTCACCCGTTAACAATTCATCTTTTCAAGTTTTCACTTGCGCTTCTCAATACAACGCTGTTCACCTTTATCCGTATACAACGTTAACACATCGTGGAATGTGAAAACGTGAATGTACTATAATGTTATGGCCGAAATCACCTATAGTGCACCTTAGATGTACCAGTACATTATATATCTCATATGTTTCGCCCACCCAGCTAGCATTTTCTTCGGGCTCACTGCAGAACGTGAAAAATTTAGCTGAATTTTGACCCAAACATTCTGCAGTGTGCCCGAAGTCAATGCTAGCTGTGTTGTTGAGATTACCCATTCATTTTGCTTACTTTCCATTCTCTTAGCATAGCTTTTGCCAAAGTGTTTGTCCAACTAAATGTTTGGCCAAGCAGAAATGACGTGTCTTGTGAAGTGACGCATTTTATTACTCATCATTGTAGTATACTTTCACTATGTAATTGGACTTTGATTTGTTTATCACTCTAAAGAATGCGTGTTATCAATTGATACATTTGTACTCGCTCAACTTTTGAATTTTGATCACTGCGTTAATACACGTTCGTACTCCTTCTCAAGTGCCTTTTGATTTACATTGTGGATGTCGAGCAAACACAACGTTAGGACACATTAATAATCACGAAGAAGTACTAGGATAAATGTGTACGCTAGTTTGGTGAGATAAAGCACCACAACACTTGGAAACACTACTTTCCTTGTAATTACCATAGGTTCTTTCCGAAAAAGGAACTGTAACAGTCGAGGGCATTTATCTACCGAAGAGCTAGAGCCGCAACAAAACAACAGCCAGTGGATGCCAAGGAACGAAAGTGTTTAAACAAGGCTGTAAGAAAGGAATTGGATATCGGTCTATTGTTAGCTGAGCAATAATAATCCTGGTGGTTTTTGATACTACTTGTGCTGAATCCGAGTTGTTTGTTATGTAGTATTCTACCAGTAGCAACAGCTACGGATTTTATGCTTCGATGAGTTCGTAATCTGGTCCATTGAAAAGTACGTGACCATCCCATCAGCACGTGTTTTATATGTTGACTGAAATAATAACTGAAATTACATAATACGATTATTCGGTGTGTAAACATATCATGTATTCGCACTGATCTAGGCAACGGAAATAAGTTTTAACAAATGAATTGTTGATCCCAGTAACAAAGTATGTTTCCACCTAAAATTAGCTGACCATTCTCAAAACATGGCAGATGGGAAAAGAAAATTTCCATTGTGCCTTGTGGTACTAACAACATGTATTAGTATGTAGATTCAGGCGTAAATATCTATATCATCTTCAAAAGTGTCTAATGGCGGAAACGGATTTAATGGCGAAGTGAAGAAATGACCTGCGCTTGGGAAACAACAGGGAAATGTGAAAGAGAGACAAAGAAGTACAATATGAAAGACAAAACTGGTACAATAGTGAAGATATATGCAAATGAAATACTCTACGCTGTTTTTTTCGTAATTTTTAATATTTATTTATTTTATTTATTTATAACTTATTTATTTTATTTTTTATTTATTTATCTCTGATTTTTTAAAAATCTTATATAATTTATGAGGTAACTAGATGCAATATACTGTAATGCATGCTGAAAATTCCATACCTGTACCAAAAATACTGTTTGGAATAAAGCTGTTATTATTATTATTATTAAAATTTGATTCCAGTATATTATAGACGTATTTTGTTAATGAATTATTTTGTCGCCAAATGCACTTGTGTCCTGCCGTTACACTGTTGTCGCAGTGCATGCGTTACGATGAAATAATTACACACCAGAAAAGTCATATACGGCGACACTTATTCTTTTCTGTATTTGGACCATCATCATTTTACTATTTGGTCCTAAATCCATTCGACTCAAAATTTTACGAAATGTTGTTTGTGATATTGTGAGACTACAGAAAGAAACAGTACTCTAAATGGTAGTAAATTACATACAGATGTGAGGTCTTATCACCCATACAACAGACTTATTGTCAGCATCTAAAGAAGAACTCAAACAATTCAATCCCATAATATTGCATTGCTACCACTAGCACCTAAAAGCTCAGCGTAGTTCATGAAATATGACAACGAAAGAAAAATTTATTTGAATAGACAAATAAATAACAACTAAAATACAAATATACGTTCAAACAATGGATCAGGAATATTTTTCTTATGGCAAATTATGCCCTGTTACTTGCAGTGAAGATACATTCCTAAAAACGACCGTCCAGATGAATGGAACCGAAGTTAACCGGAAAGAAATATCTAAAATTCTAAATGAATTGGAAGATGGACTCATTACTGCTAGGAAGTAGTACCACGCTAGATATACCCAAACGAAAGAACGATATTATTCGATACAGGGAACGGTTTTTCAGGGGAGTATTTTCCCTAAGTTGCCATAACGGCTGCAAACCGCGCTTGTAACACCGCAAATGGTCTCCACTGATGAATCTATTGTCTCAGGAGACCAAACTTCATCATTTGCATTGGTGAAGCTAACAAAACTGGTAGGCTTATTATTGCTCTGTATTCCCATATATGGTTGTAGTTATGTATGAGGAAATATTGAATCAAATAAATTGGAAAAAGCAATAACAAAAAGCCCTTTAAAGGAACTAGTATTAAGACCTCCATCTAGTCTGTGACATGTGTAACCTGTTTTATAACCAAAGAGACGGAGTTATCATGGTTTCTTTATTTAGGTTCTGTCCGAGATGATGTCTTAATGATAAGCCTAGAAATAAGTAATTATCAGTCTTCATTTGTCTAAAAGATGGATTGATAACACGTTTATTCCTCGTGATGCGGTCTGCTCAACGATTCAACTGTGGTCGGTCATCTTCATCTTTCATGATTGGAAGAGTGTTGAATTCCACAATTCATCTCTTAGATGTTAAGTTAAAGAGGAGAAATGATGGTTTATTGCAAATGCAGATCTGTCAACCACTACAAGAGTATACGCTATTACTATTCCCTTAGAATTCTTAGCGGAACACAGGGCTTCAGTAGCAAATCTCGATTTCACTCTTTTCTCTGCAGTCATTTCTACCTGACTTTATGATTGCACATCTCACTTCTCTATTCATTTTCTGGAATTATGAACCTTTATATTTATCATGAACACTACCATTTTCCATTCCATTGGTCAGAATACGTGGACAGACGATTTATTTTATATGTTATATAGCATAGCTAATTTAATTTTATCACAGAATACTTTGATTGAACACTAGTAATTAGTGTAATATGTCTAGTCCTTTGTTTAGTACAGACTGAATTCTCTCAGTCAGGTTTGAAATGTGGTCACCATTCTAGGTAACTAGCTACCAAATCAATATGCTTCCTGCCGATTGCCCCAACCATATAATATCATCAAATCAATGAGCACTGTGATGGTGAGCTACCTAGAATGATGACCACATTTCAAACCTGACTGATAGAATTCATTCTGCACTAAACAAAGGACTAGACACATCACAATATTTACTAGTGTCCAATCAAAGTATCCAATACAGTCCTACAGGAAGGATGCCAATCGCGAGTCCGAATAGCTCAGCAGTAACGTCTCTGACTTCAGCACTGGGTGGCTGGGGTTCCAACCACAGTTTACAGATAATCCTTTCTGACTGGTGAGTGCCAACTAGCACGAAACCTAGGTCCAAGGTTTCCTGCAGATTGCCTCCAACCATCTAATATCATTTTACCACCAGAACCCCACATTCAATGAAACTTTGTGCCATCAAATAGTCGTGACGATTAACTTCTATTGTGAAAATGTAATGTAAAAAGGAAACTAATTATTCATTATTTACTCTTTTAGAATTCAAAATATCACTGAAATTTAATAAGGTTCACTCTTTCGTTTACTGATCGAAAAAGAAATCAGTCAGAACTACACATTTATGACCTTTTAAAATTACTTATTCTTGTTGGACAAGAAAAGATAAATACACTGACAGGTGAACTTGTTTGCTTATTAGTATCATGCTGTGTGTGCTACTTACAAGTAGATTCATGAATTTAAGTAGTGATATTTAGTCCCGGTTATTACCAACAATGTTTTCTTCGTCAAATACTTATCGCTGAACCTATTATATATTTCTCGTAAAATAATTGGGAATCGATCATTATTTTCACCTGGTTCTTGACCTTAATCACTTCTGCATATGAAATGTAAACACCAATAAAAACAGTGTGCTATCAGGCGCATTAATATCTATCAGGTCTTACAGTAATGATTAAATCTGAGAATAAAAGATATTTCTTGATATCTATTAAACTAATTTTTCAGTGAACTTTAAGAAATCGTGAAATAAAGCTTGAAAGTTCTTTAATTTGGCTACCTATATTGCTTCTCCTAGGCATTACATAATACATGTGTTTCATTGCACTATGCAGGGGAAATTTGTTCTTACTAAGTGAGATCTAAGTAACTAAATGGCATATTAGAGAAAAGTAGCTTTCCAGTGTACTTCACCTTACAATGGTCCTGTGGCAGATGTTGCTTCACAACCAAATGTACATGAATAATATAGTGGGGGATATGCCAAAGAACGTATATTTGAAGAATAAATGCAGAATGCTATATACAGTTGTGAAATGATGATTGTCGAGATACTACTCTCGTATCTTACCTATTCTACTTTACTGCTTCCCATTAGTCTTTCCTGGGCTACTGAAAAAGGACTACACTTATTTTTTTTATTTTTATTTTTTGATTACAGCTGGATTCCACACCGTATTTTTGGTACAAGTATGGAATTTTCAGCGTGAATATCGGTAGCCCAAATTTCGCAGGCCATCCATCCTGAGAAGGATGTTGAAGGTGGTTAGTAGGACTAGTGGTTTAAAACTCAGTCAGTTCGTCACTACATTGGTAGAAAGACATCTGAATACATGCGTAAAATGGTCAACAGCCATACTCCCCGACCCCCAACACTCCTTCTATTCCCAACTCTCTCCTTGCATCTCATCAGGTAGAACCAGAAATCAGTACAAAATAATATATGCTCGGACAACTAAGTATAGGAACTCAACGATACCATATTTGGCCCGTGTTCTAAGTGACAGAGGCAGTGTTAAGCGCGAAACCTATGACTTGCTTTGTTGTTAATAACATAATTTCGCCTCTTTTATTTCTCTCTTATTTGTATTCTATAGTGAGCACCTTCTTGAACATACTTAGCTACCTAAATTATTAACATTGGCTTACTTACTTTTTTTTTTTACTTTTTTGTACTTTATTCCTTCTTTCGTGTATCTACTGGTTTCGACTATATTAGCACTATGAGTATTACAAAACTCTCCGGTCATTAACCTTCATGAAATATTAGTTTTGTGGTTGTTTTGTTCAGCAATATTAACTGACAATCTTGGTTGTGAATGCCACTATTACCATCTTAAAAATTTTGTATTATGCAGAATTACTCACACTACCACCACAAACACCGCATTAGACCTGACAATAAAAAACCCTGAAATGTTTATTTTATGATTATTTAGTGTTGTTCAATCAAATTAACTGATCGTCATGGCGATAAACATTCTTAATATCATTTCATAACTTCTTGTATGATATAGTTTTACCGTTCACCACGCATAAACATATCATAGCTTCCACTACCCAATACTAAGATATTATTCATCATGTTGTTTATTTTCCATTCTACTTCTTGGTATTTTTTCGCATTTTTTTTGCTATTTTGTGTTTTTTCGTCGTTGTTTTTTTATATTTATTTTTTGAAATACTCCTTTTAAATGTTTTATAAAATTAGATGCAATATTGTAGATAAGTGCTGAAAATTCCACACTGTACCACTAGTACTGTTTCTGGAATAAAGCAAATTATTATTATTATATATATGGTAAGGATCTCATAACATATGAATGTGGGGTTGGTGCGTGTGGGCTAGTATGTTAAAGCAAATAAGGGTAATAAAACTTGCACGGAACTGAGTGGGTTTAGTACTGGACGAATTCAAGCTTAACAGTACAATAATTTTGCTCACTTACATAAAATGTTCGAAATATTCGTAAATAATCGACATTCAAGTTTTGGATGGTTATAAGGGATGAACAGGAAGTCCAATACCTCAGTTTTATGCTTACTGACCCGTATCAGCACAGCATATCTGCAAAATCGAGAAAAATAATGTCCCCTCCGAGATGATAACATAAATCACTCAATGTTACATTGAAACAGATTGAACTACCATATTCGGGCAGTAAGTGACTGTACTGTTGTAATAGACATAATGACTGATAACTAGGGGCTAACTATTGTTAATTAGTACTACCTTTAGTGCTGAGTGGATCCTGTCTTCGTCAAGTTAACAGTGGAACCACCGAAACTGAAGACTCACCACCTCCGTGATGGAATCCGAAAATAGCCTCTTTCTGAACTGCCTTGGTCTGCAACTTAAAATTTCCCTAAATTCGCATATTAAATAGTTGCATTACTTTTTTCAGTGGTCAGTCATACAACACCTGTTATCACCATCTAGCTTTGAAATGTTAGTCTGCATTTTATGTGAAATTCAGAAGGTTTTTGGAGTTTATACTCTCCGGCTTTTCAGTGACTTCTTTTTGTGAATACTTTTTACAAATAATTAAGCACAATGCTTCCTAAATAATCGTGCTTTAAGCAGACCTATTTTTGAAGCATATTTAACAATAAAATACTACTACCATATAATTTTTATACATTTCGTCAACTTCTTTCCTTTCGCATGGAAAATTAATTACATCGGATGTTCATAATTTATTTGGCATATTTTAATACTGATGAAAAGGAAATCAGGTAACCTGGATACAAAATAAGGGAATTTGACTGGTGACACTTGTATTAGATGCACTTCGGTTGTTTTCCATTCATCCAATAACTTCCTAATTCGATGAAAATAAATTCTAAACCAATGGAAAATGGGAGAATTATATATATATATATATATATATGCCCATCTGAAGAATTTGTGATAACTGCATCCTGTTATGAACAAGGTTAGTAATTGAAGTGTAACTTAGTAAATTTCTAAATAACCTGAAATTTATTCTGGAATTCAGATAAAATGTGCTCATAATTTAGATTTGAAATCAGTGAGAACTATTATTTAGGTAGTACTCATGTTTTTAGGTACTAATAATTATTGCTGTTACTTTCCAGAATTTTTTTCTAATCTCCCACATCTCTCTGTTTCCTTGTTTTCTCAGTGTATGTTGAAAGATGGATGAAATATTACCCTCCTTAAAGACATGATTATTATCTAAGGTGTAATCAGATATCCCTCTATTAGTCTCAGCATGTTTGAAAGTAACTCACGATAAATTTGCCTTCCAAGTGAGCTCAATTTTACACGTAAGAGATCAGAAAGAATACGTGTGTTTCTTAAATATGCTTATTTTATAAGTGTTTAACAAAAGTGTCAGAGACAACGGATTACTGAACAGGATTTCGTTATTATGCAAAGGTTCTAAATTTATTCTTCTGTGACCGTGTAGCTGGCTATATGATATCAGCAGCAATATTTGGTAATATTTGTTTTTAACTGTGTTGATGTCCAGTTGAGCTGTTGTACTCCAGTTGAAATATTATTCAACATCTGTGGAGAATGTAGCTGAATTAACCGCTGTGCGTCGGTGGCACAGCGGTTAGGATGCTTGCCGACCATGCACATGGTCCGGGGTTCGATCCCCGGCCACAGACGCACTCCTTTACCTCGCTAAGCCAGAAATAATGCTGGTAAGGAGAAAAGGCTGGGCATGAGGCTAGCAACCCCATCCTGTAAAAAATAAACACTTCTACAGAAACTTCAAGCCACTAGTTTGAAGCCCCATGTTCCACTGGAGAACGTGAAGGAAAAATTTAAAAAATTAAATTATTAATTTAAATCACTCACATAAACATAAGTGTTTCTCATATGGTTATATTATGTCCATAGAGTTTTCTGATTTCATATCTTTGGAAAGTCTAATTTTTTCTAAGTTGTAGGTTATCTATGAGATTAACAAATATATAGTTAGTAATCAGGACTTTCATTAACGTGCAAAGAAAGGTTACAGGCTTTTTTAGTTTGTAATTTATATAACACATCTAAACGCAAATGTAAAATCTGACACATAGACGATGGAATCTGCAAAGTATTCTGCACAAAAGTGTGAATCTGTCTGAAAGCACCATTCTCAAATTTTCATCAAATTTTCTCTTTCCTAGTTATGCTTCTAATTTTCCTTAACACATTCATTGATTCTAAATCTAAGTGTTTGGTGTATTTCCTAGCATTTCCCATCATTCAAGTGTGCTTTTATAACATAAGACAACTAGAAATACTGAAAACACCTTGCACTACAAATGGAATCTTCAGGGTCAGTAAAGTTCTTTATATACCGTTTATTTCAAGTAGAAGACATTCTACTTTGATGACCTTTTTCTAATGAATAGGTAATAATAATAATTTATTGTTTTCTGAGGGACAGTAAACATCTGTTCAGTGGGGAATTATTTCTTCTCGTTGATTTCGTTTTGATGCTCTAATGTCGTACATATATTAGGTAAAACGGAAGCTAGTGTCATTAACATGTCGTCAATTCAGAGTAGTTGAAAAACTAAGCATAATACTTTTGGGGTCGGACATTGGATTAGATTACATGAATAACAGAATTAGAAAATGTTACTAGAAAAGTGGATTGATAGTAAGAAGTTTGAAATGAGTCAAGTGCTGTCGAAGAAATTGAAATGATAATTTTGATCTATACTGAAGATCGTATGACCAGGAAGCATTAGTAACAAGAAACTATGTGGAAGAACCAACCAAGAGCCGATCGCTCAACAAATATGTAGGAGAAAATGGAGATAGATAGGGAATACGTTGAGGAGGCCGTCGAATGACAGCGCGCGCCAAGCCATTGCTAGAGTGGAATCCCAATGGAGAACGAGTGGGTCGTTCGATGGTGACATGGAAGAGAGCGTGTGAGGTGAGAGATTATGGACAACGCTAAGCACAGATGAAGAGGGCAGTAGAAGATAGAAAAAGTGATGCGTTGTTGAAGCCCTGCGTCCCACTAGGAACCCACGGAAGTGACAATTAATAATAAACACTCAGACACATAGTATGATTTCGAGTAGACTACGGATGAAATGCCTTACGGCTGTTATAACCCAACTCTTATACTAGTTCAGTCCGCACTGTTGAGTACATTTCTCAAACTATAAGTCCCCAAACGTTCGGTAATAATCTCCTTGGAATAACAGATATGGCCCAAGAATAAACCTCAGGACCCCTAGGATTGCATTTGTTGATAAATATATACACACAAAACACATACCAAACCTTATAAACCAATTCAAGACGATTTATACTTCCAGCATGACATAATGCGAAACAGACAAGCACATTTAGTGCCATAAAAATGGGATTTAATACACTCACCCGAGGTATCGTTTGGTAAACAACGCGAAGAATCGCTATGATGGAGTTGCTGGTTTTTTATAACTCCAGTAGGTCCACCTTCAGCACTTCTAACTGCAGCTACACCAACAAACTCAGAATTCATGAAAGGTCCACAAATGACTTATGTGTATGAAAACTTAAATTTGTTTCTGGGAGGACCCAGAAGAACATAAGGCCTAGTAATCCTCCACCCAAACGAAGTCTGAGGGTTATCTCAGCTAAGGTTCAGTTGGTCATATCCAAAACAACGAACAGCTGAGATCAAGAATCCAAATGACCCGCCCACTGTGTTTGTGCTAAATGTTTCAAGAGCCTTCAGTAATTGTCCAGTGTCCAAATTATTGCATCTAGATATCATAGAACATAATTTCACTTCCTGATGATGAACACTCCATACATTCAATGCAAATCTCCGTATTGAATGCAGGAATACATTCACTATCGCCGCAACAGTGTACATGCCAGCAAGTATTCACATGTGTAGAGCTATATTGATAGATTAGATAACTGTTCCGTAGGTGAACTCCCCGAGCCATCTGTGTTTTTTTCATGTCTTCTTTATCTAATATTCTGTTTACAAGCTAATGTGAACCCAGTCAAATTCTCTATATCTTCCTGTTGCTGAGGGTACGATTCCATTCGTCGGTGAATTTTTGCATGGTCACTCCCAATTTCCACATCTCCATCCGTCCCGAGGAAAATCCCATAGAGTCATAAACATGATACACATAGGTATGAAGAGTACTCTACTCCAAATGCTAGACTGTTACCAGTCCAAATGTTAAGATCACATGATTACTAACACTGAAAAAAGATTTCATTCAGGCATTTTCCGATTGTCAATGGTCCCAAGTAGGAATGTAATCCAGCCTCATTAAATTCCTTCTCTGTCTCTCATAGTGTTATCGCTTAGGCCGTCATCCATTCTGGACCCTTCGACAGCAGACAGTGGGTCCCACTTAAAAGCTCTCCATGCAGTTACAAGTTTAGACCTTAAGTTTTGAGATGAAGTGTCAAAATTACCAGCTAGAACATAATGGCTACAACCAAGGCCGGGTACTTCTGAATGAATGACAAGCGATTGCAGATTCCATTAGGTCCAGTAATACGGTTGTCGGCAGGTACCACCCAGTGGTTAATCCGCATAGACAGCAGGTCTTGGGGTTTGAAGAATATTGTGACCGTGTCCTACGTGCTCGTAAGTTACTGCTTAGAATATTAGGCGGCACCACGTCCAGCAGTGCGATCACAGTTCTCCTGAAAGAAGAGATGACGACTACATTGACTCTTAATAGGTGGCAGTAAAGTTACGGTATTCATGACATCCTATTAGGGATAGAGGGACGTAATTTAATCTAATCTTCATGTCTGTTCCATGGGGCAAAGATGATGCATAGCTTGTTCTCGAAGTCGCATAATGATCTCATTTCGACTGAACTTAAATTTTAAAAATCGACCGTTGCTGCAGTGCGTGTTCTCAAAAATCTTATCGTCTAGTAGAGACACTGGTGGAGATACTGAACCAATCGCTTCAAAGATTTGTGAAAAGGCGTGGCGAACTGATTGTCGTGAAGTTGGCTGGATGATATAGCAAAAGGTTGCTACCTTACACTCACGCAGTGTCATCCGTGAAGATAACCGGCTCGATTGCTGAACGTTACAGGGGAGTTTGTCTCGACGCCTCCCGGCTTTCACTCCGAGATTCCTGCTGACGACCTTTATGGTGAGTGTGCTAGGACAGTTGCCTGTTTCAGCCTGTCTGGCTTGTCACGTCCGAAAATTGTGAGTGAATACCTGTCTACTACTACAATTTGAGGGTTGGGGGCATTTCAGGAGAGTTAAGGATTAATCTGCATAACTTTCGATCTTTGGTCCTTAATTATTATTTTCGAGTGTACCACTGGGCTACTTTCGGGTTTGGCTTTCTTTTGTAGCATTGCTACAATATAATGTGCATGTTATCGAAGATAAGGTAGGAACCGTTGGTATTCAAACCAAGTTATAAACATCTACTATCGGTTAAACTGTGTTTTTGTAGTAATCACGTGGTCAACCTGACTAGTGTGTAGTTGTGGTTGTCTCTGATTCTAGGGATGTTGAAATCCTAGCCTGGTTTACTGGGCTTTCTAAGTTGAAAACTTGACAACTAAAGTTAGGTTTCGCCAAAGAACACCACTTCTTAATATTTAAAGTGGTATTTGACAATAGCTTTGTTCCTTGGTGTGCCATTGCTTGCGTGTGGTTGCATGCAACAAAGCAGGCAAATGTATCAGGTGAGGGAGTAGGCTTGAATCAGCATGAGCTAGCAGTACGGAGTAGGTACTTCCTTGCCATTACATACGAAACAAGGGCCGAATGCAACCCTGATCACAAGAGGTAGAAACCTATGATGTGGTGGACCTCGCTAACGAACACTTACTTGGATGGTGCTGAAAGGAGGATTTCTAAGCCCGTACCCACAAGATAACCTCAAGCGAGTAGGGGGATGAAGGCTATTGCGAAGTGTTTTGTCGCATGGTGCAGCAGAAACACAATACATTTCCAGATGTGTAAAAAAATTGATGGTGGAAAATGCCAGAATTACCTGCGTCTCCAAATGAACAGGAGGGTCAATTACTGCGTCCACGGAAGTTGTTGTACTCCAAAATGTTGAGGAGGACTTAGGTAAAGCCCCTTCTCCTCCATGTGATGATGTCAGGCGGCACGGATCCACCCTTCCATCCGTCAAACGTCTTACAATCTAAGCCAATTGCTACTGCCGAACACCCCCGTATACTTCCTCAGACATCTGCCGAACAGAAGCCACGGTGCAAAGGAACTGACTGTTTCTTGGTCTAAGGAGCATCGTATCAAATTTCCCATTATTGTGCTATGCCATTAACCCTAGCTTTGTAGCGGTATGACTAGCCTTCATGTCAATTTTTAACCATCGTTATTTCCTGAAAGGTTTCTCTTGTAGTATCAACTGTCACCGTGTGAGCCCTTCTCCGAACCCTGGGAGCATTTATATGATGGCGATTGTCCAGTAGAGAGCGGCCTTGGACACTAACGCGTTCATAAAAGATTCAGCTTTTTATGTTATAGGTAATATCCCTTAGCTTATGATAATCGCCTGTTGAGCAGAGAAGCCATCCAGGAGATGAATCATGAGTCACCTTAATATCAGCTATAGTTATGTGGTAGATTTCTGGCGGGATACCCTTTTGCAAGGAGGCCTGCAGTTATGTTAGGTAACGACAGATATATGATGAAATAATATACATAATGCAGGACTGTGATCCTGGCGCTACTAGCGCTTTAAGGTTTCTCAGGTTAGCATCACTTGAGATGGATCTTTTTGAGGAAGTGAAAATCATTTACGATGTCTAAAAGTATTTCTGACATCGTCAAGGGTGACGGTCTGTGGTCGAGAGATGACTCTTGAGACCTTGTAAGAGTTATACTAGACTTAAGGTGGACTTCAAAAATAAACGCTCTTACCCACTTATCTGGAGCCTTGATTGGTGGCAGACTCGGAGAGTGCGCTGAATGAAAGCACAACAAGAGAGCGAGGCAAATATGTACATGAGAGCTAAAACTCAAATGATGAAGAAGTGCCTAACGAGTGGTTGAGTTCAAACAAAAGTTCAAAGGATCAATGTACACTACAACCTCGTTGTGTTCTCAAAGAATTTGGCAGTCTACATACGTACTGTAGTGTCTTTGAACTGTGCCAACAAACTGAATTCTAGCTTCTTTGTTAGGGTAGGAACCAAACATTCACCTTACTGATTACTAAGGAATTGTCTCACAGTTAATGCCTACATACAGATTAAAGACCCAAGACCTAAATTTATCGGCATTTTGAGGGTATTTTGATGTGGTTGTGTTCTCTGACTTGGATAGTTTAGTTGCGAAGCTTTCATCGCCCTATCAGGCGACTTCCTCAGTGCATACTTAAAATTGAAGCTGATGGTTTGTGAATTTTGCTGTTTGTTCAGTTTGACCCACCACCGACCTGCCGTAGATTTGGTAGACCTCGGGAAGCTCGTACGGGATGCCGGTGAAACCTGGTGATTATACGGCTTACGTCACCATTATACGGTGGGTATTGGGGAGCTTCGACAAACAGCCAAGATATAACATCTCGATTTCCTGAAAATTCAGCTTAACTTTTCAACATACTGCCTTCTTTCGTGCATTACTCTGCTCAGATATCCGCATCAAGCAAAGTTTTATGATAAAACGCAAACGTAACGCAGTTCAATAATATAATGCCCACATAGAATTAATGCTAGGAAACAACTCTAATTCAGAGAATAATTCAAAAAGCATGCAGAAATACAACTTCTCATTAAACTACTGTAGCATCGAACTACGATGCCACAACTGGTGGGGATGTGCAATGAAGCTGTTCGTCAAATCTTACTCATGACACGCTATATATGGAGGGTTTGGCGTTGCTGACCATTATTTGCTCAGTGTGGTTGAAAAGAGAATTAATAGTAGTGATGCTATCAATATTAGAA
The DNA here is from genome assembly GCA_944472135.2 of Trichobilharzia regenti. Classification (NCBI taxonomy): domain Eukaryota; kingdom Metazoa; phylum Platyhelminthes; class Trematoda; order Strigeidida; family Schistosomatidae; genus Trichobilharzia; species Trichobilharzia regenti. The sequence goes on along the minus strand of OX235262.1, from coordinate 110,448,814 downwards.
TCTAAAAAATATAGACACTAGTGGTCAAACAAAAAAGTAGGTAACCAAAATGAAAAGACGTGATTGAATGAACATAGCGTGGAGACGAGCAAGACAAAGGTAACTTCACCGGTGTCAGTGAGGGCTTTAGTGAGGTTTATGAGGGTTACATCTGAGTCTGTAAGGGGGATGAAGGCCTGTTAGACACAGCTCGCCTTTTTCTGCAGGACAATTTAGCCTTCACTTTGAGCCAGCCTTTCGTGGTGCAACGGCCGCCGTTGCTGATAAAACTCAAGGGCGTAGGAAACCTGTTGAAATGGTTGAGCGCTTGCATTTTCGTCACTTGGTGCGTCACCCATCGTGGTTTGTTTTATGACAATCCTCAGTGGAATGCGTTTGCAATTTTGGTCAATGATAGCCCTACTACCGGTATTTATATCTTTTATGAACTAATGGTGCCTTATTGTTAGAAGATCTAATTTCCATAATGGCTCATCAAACAGCCTGTTTTAAAGACCTGTGACCTCGCCCCCTCTGAAGCGACAGTAGAGTGACGGATTTGTGCGTCACAAGGTGCTGTCGTATGTGAGATTTATGGAGTCCTTGAAAATACTCTGATGTTGGCGCATCTAAACGCACACACAAAAATAGTATTGTCACATATACCCCATCCATTTCACTTGAGTAATTTACACTTGTTTTCCGTTTTTCCTTTGGAAAGAGACCCAAATCGCTCTTTGACGCTGTGTAAGCCAAGTTATTGTCAATATAAGGAGCAAGTTTCTCTCAAGGATGATAGGATGCGTAGTTCAACAAAACTGCATTCCTTGATGTTGAAAGATATCCACTGATCCACTCCTAGTTTTCTAAAACTTCTAGATGTGTTCCTAAGTGAACCTTACAAATTTTCATTCCTGAACAAATCTTCACACCACCAGAGTAAAGCACAGCTTGGTACTTTGATAGGTCACTGATGAGTACAAAACATTGGGGAGCGTAGAGCAAAATATTGCTATTCTTCAGAGGCTGAGCTCTGTTGAAGTAATTGAAAAGGACTGACTATATAACAAAATTTCACTTCATCTGGGTAATCCGCACGCCATAAGGTAATTAGACCTCAAATATGTGTATGATACTTTTTGTCACGTTGAAGTGTTCCAGATTAGTCCTCTAAATCAATGGTTACATGAACTGGAAGGTTCATATGCTGGCATGATATTCAGTCACATTGAGTAGAAAGTGGGTCTGTTACGAAGGTCTTGCCCTCCCCCCTGAAACCGACTTCTGCTTGAAAGAGTGCATTATTCCGCCAATGTGTTTCCCGATTTGGTCGTCAATCAAGTTTCTCAATGGTTTCGATGGTATTGGGGATAATATAATAGTCTGTAATCCGTTGAATTTTACTCACCTCCACCAGTGATAATGATAAAAGCGATTGTTGCCCTCCATTCTATAGACTATTTATTTGAGTCTCTCAAGTGTGGTAACATATCGAATAAAGGTCTGCATCACTTTAGAGCCGATGTCTGAGTACCGCTAAAGTCCGGAGGCTCTCATTAGTTCAGTTTCAGTAGTTTAACTAGGACTATGCTGGAGTAGATGTGGGGTGAATATGATACGCTTCCGCCTGGTTAATACGCGCAGCCACCCTTTTATTATACGGTGACAGTGCACTCCGTGCCGTTCATTTTTCCGTCAAAAGCCGGAAAGATGACATCAACTGATGGAACGTTAAAGTCTTCAGCTTTTATGGTACAGTGCATCTTAGGTTACATGAAGGCAAGCAGCAATTACTGTTTACTACCATATTAAGTTAAGGAAATCAATTAGTCGCAAATCCCTTTACTGCGTTGCCCTTGCTTGGTAACTTATTTGTCAGCTACCCTGACTTGTCCGGTCTTCGGAAGGGAAGAAGTTACTGAGTGTATAGTTAGTGCCACAAGGTAGCTCATCCCTGCGCAGTCTGTCTGTTGCCGTTTTTCCATGAGTACTATGAGGTCACTCCTATCCCCCACTTGTTGATTTCCTTTGAGTTACAATGCTGTAGTGTGACTGACGCACAAAAATGCGTAACACCCCAGTTCGTTGCCTCCAATAAGGCTTAAGGTCGACTCGCAGCGTTGCGTGTCTTCATTAACATTACCTGAAATTTATATCAAGCAGGAGTGGTAGGCTAATGAGTGCGGGATGGGCAGGACGAGTGTGCTTAGGAGCGGCAGTTTCTCTAAAGCCAGTCGGTTCCATTTTGGCTAACAGCTACTTTGAGTGACAGATACCAGGGACATGTTTCATCAGAGGTTTTTTTCTGGCATACCTAGAATGCCATTTCACAACACGAAAGTGTTAAGTACCAGTTTCGTCGGTTGACAAGCCATTTTTCTACCTACCCGTGGCCTGTTGGTTCTTATCTTCATATTCGGACATCCACCAGCACTAGGATGTGAGAAAGCAAGAGAACATTTTGAAGTTTTTGTTTAGATCTAGTTTTGCTCTTAATGGAGGTGGGTTGCTTTCAGGTTGCTGGCTAATAATGTACTGTACGCAAAGTGGAAAGCTACGCGTCAAGTTTCACTGTGGCGCACATATTAGCTCACTGCTTCTGATCTAGTAGGCAGCTTTCACGTACCAGTACGTTGAAAAAATGGTACGGTCTGACTTTATGTTTTCATTTCCCCCTTTAAGCCTTCATTGTTCAACGTTCTAACTGATATCAGTTACTCAGACTTGCTTTTCTTATTCCTTGCCACATTGCAAGGATTATGTTTTCTGGCGGATGAGGTTAGTCTACCAATAGTGTTAGAAGCAATCGCTATTCGCACCACAGTTTTTATATGTCTGATAAGAACAGAACGAATATCGACTGCAGTTTTGGATGTTTTGGGTCCAAATGAATGTGTAAACCTAACCCGATGTGCCGAACGATCATAGTTAGCTGTCTTTGTCTAGTAACTAATTACTGTCAGAATATTCGTAACCTTAGATTTTTTTGGCCATCACCAGTACGCTCAATGCATTTCTGACGGGAAACTTGGCAGGACTTTGGCAGAATGATGGATTAGATGTATACAGTAGAAAGCAAACCATGGATTGTTGCACATACATTAATAACGTGATTCAGGCAGTCCTTCGTCACAACGGAAGTGCGCCTAACGATTGCAAAATTTTTACATTGATGTCGAATCACTTATTGAAAACAGAATTTCACTCTTAGCAGTCACCAATTCTATCAGAGCTCTTTTGAAATCGTAGTTGTGTGACTTCTTGATCGCCTTATCCTTGTAGTATTTGGCGCTACAGATGAGATAGTCGTAGAAAATGGAGTGATCCGGTGTTCACATGCTTCAATTCACGAAGATTTTCTGCAGAAAATGAGCACAGACACATACTATTACGGCACTGAGGGTGTGTTTGTGACTTTAAAACGTGTATCCGTGATGACCTTATGATGAGCATTAAATCCTTCTCTTTACTGCATCCCTTGTTGGTACTCTGGTTACAGCAGTATGGTATAATGATTCAGTTTGGTAATTAGTCTGCATTATTTTTATGCCACTTATCGTTAAATACTGTTAAATAACCACGATATTATAGTTTCCTGTTGACATAAAATAGACACCAGTCACCTGCATGAAGAAAGATTCTTAACTGAACATAGGTATTTCTTGGCAACATAAGGCGCGACCGGATATCTTAGGGATTATACCACCACAAATAACTCCGTTTGTGGTCCTGAAGGAACCTGTAAAGATCCGTCCCGAGAGAAGTCTCCACCAACAGTATTTAAAGCGACGAAAAGTCCACTGGATGATTATACGAGAAAACACCATCCTCTAATAAGCCCACCACAGCCCTAAGAAAGTGCAGTCTTCCACTAACAACTAGCCGGAAACTTTAAAAGCTAGATACCAAATGGGAAAGACAGTATTTCAACCTAAATCTTTCTGGACCCCACTAAAGCCTCCTACTCAGCGTCTTGTAAAGCTCAACTCTGTGAAGTCTCAAAATACAAATAGGCACTTCATCAAGCCTTGTAATTGAGTCTAAATAGAAAGCAGCAAATTATACATGAAGTTGAACAAAGTACGCCACGTGATATCACAAAGGAACCACAAGGAGCGATTTTCGGTCTATTACCACTCAAAAGTTTTATCAGTAGTTTACCAAACACACTAACCTGCCTGAAATTCCTTTATATAGAAGACATTAGACTGACGAAGAACTTATTGGCTAGGAAGGACTTACTAAGTTGTAGAAAGACCTGATCAGGCTGCAGAATTAGGCCACAGAGAAAGAATCAACTCTCAACGTTAAAGGATATCAGTTAATGTTCATCAGAACACCAGTAGAACAAAGAATCTCCAACCGCCTATGCGGAACCGATATTACCTATACATAGAAAGTGTGGTCCCGACCTACTACTGATATAGTAACTGAACACAAGCAAAGACTAAGCAGGGGACGCACAGAAGACCACTAAGGCGTTTTACTCCATGTGCATTCAGCTAGGCCTACTTACGCTTGGGCTTTGCATGTATTTGGAGAAAACATGTGTTTGGTCGTATTTGAGAGTAAATAACGTGACCTCATCATCACTCCTTAAACGAGACATAAATTCCTCATAGGACATAAAAAGGAGGGCTCCTGGAATTTTCTCTGGGCTGAATTGCCATTTATGCAATGGTGGTATATGAAAATTATGGTGGCCGATTAATTATGGCATACAAAATGTTGCAAAAATCAAACAACTCGAAGAAATATATGAGTATATTTATGTATAACTACTACGAGGTCACTAAAGCTCCCTTTAGGGTAACTCAGAATCTCTCATCACAAGGCAGAACGAATGTGTGGTCTGATTTCTTTTCCCTTGGGGTTTGACACTCACCACACTCACTGACATCTTGCACGATCCTCTCTCTATATCAACTGATAGCTTCAAGAGGAGGCTAGACTACTGCTCAAAAAAAAATGTGTACGTACATCCGTAAGGGAAACAGTTCAAGGGAGAGGAGGCGCAGCACCCATGTTTTAGCCTAACTGTATTTTAATGCAGTTGTACACATTTCGTTCGTTTTCACGTTTTTCGAAATTCTATTTTGTTAACAATGGGCAATGGATAAATGCACACACGGGGTGTCGTTATGTGTTATCGCGATGTTGTATTCGGGTTGTTCTACGTTGTTTTCCGGTGTTTTTTCAACTGAAATACATTATAAATACCATATTTTAACGAAAAAATTTAGAAAAATGGTGGAAAGTAGACACTTTCAGCAGTTTGAGTGAACATGTATCTGTCATTGAATTTCGTTATTTCTTTCCATGTGGAATGTTAAAACTCTGTGTAAATTGTTGTTCACGTTAAGGAAAACGAAATCAATTAGGAAATTGATGCATATTTTGCGAAATTCTGAAAGGGTGTTTTGAATCTCTGAGATATGAAAACTTGGTAACACTCAGAAGAGTCTACAGCTACAAAGGAGTGTTAGTTGATTTATTCGCAAGATAACAGTTAATAAACAAATTTTTTTAAATAGTTTCTTTGGTTTGGAGTATTTTCGTGTTGCTAATTATTTGTTAAAGGATGTCATACTATTGTTGATTTGCAGGTTACAATTGTAATTTACGGAGTGATTCACTTTATTTGGAGGCTTTAATGAAGTGCAATTGAAGAATTTGCGCGTTATCGTTGGAATCTTTGTGATATGATAAAATTATTTATCAAAATAAATATCTTTTTAATGTTTTAACGGTGTTCTTTAAAGAATTCACTACTACTTCCCTTTTGCTTGTCGAAGGAATAGTGATGTAGCCGGTTTTGGAATGCGTAGTGATTTAATCTGAAAGAGTGATAATTTACGCAACATAAGAATACTAGGATTTTCTTCAATAGGATATACCTATAACGCGTTATTTTCGATGTACGTAGCCGCCTTACATTTGTTATTATGTATACGTAGTAATCGCAAAACAAACCTAAGCTCAACGTACATTTTTTCGCAAGCCCTGATGAAAGATAATCTTTTACGCAGCCGTATTGAGTGTAACTGAAACATTTCATGGGAGGCTTGATGACGCACTGAGGAAATAATAACGGTTTACGATTATCACGCATTTCACACAAGTATTACTACGTTGCCTATCAACTTCGTTAACTAAGCAATGTCCTCGGAATGATAATTAAGAGAGATACATGTAGTCAACATAAATGCATATATTTACAAAATAAAAACAGTTAAACAGTACATATTCATATTAAAAAGGGTGGAAAAAAATCACAGTTGTAGATTCTTTATGGGTACATGATTGTCAAATTAAAGTCCACTAATCGTTTTATCCACAATATGTGGATCAGTTTCCCTTAGATGATTGTGACACTGGACCAGTCTTTACAGCTTTCAGCACCACCTGATCCTTCAGAAGAAACTGGTTATGACCTTTCCATGCAAAGATTGAGATTGTATTCCTTTGACCACCTCCGGCCACACTGAGAAATATCTAAGGATATATACATATCAGATGAATTAATCTTACTTCAGGTGAACAATCCCTAATCTTAGCAACAATGAATATGTGAACAAGGGAGGGAACAATAGTAGAATCGGTATGAACAGTCCATATATCCCATAATAAACTTTAAGAATCCTAGAACTTCCAGTTTATCTTTCACAGTTTGTTTTCTGCAAAATGCAAATGTTACACAAATGCCTCTCCTCTCTGTCCGTTACAATCAACTGAAAAAGACTAAATCTTCAAACTTTATACTTCTTTGATTAAGTTACCCAATAATATTCTCTTTTTTAGTGGGTCCACATGTATATCACATCTGTAAAATCAATACATGCGTTAACTTGTGTCCTTAAGCTGAAAAAGTGTAATCTTTATGCGACTTTTATTACTATCCTTTCAAAGTCCGCCTTAGTAACGTGAGCTACGTATTAGCCGCAGCGTTTACGCAAAGTAAAATCTACCAATCACAGTATGCATATGTGACCTTGAAGTGCTCAGCCTCTCCATAAGGTCGTGTGTGCCTTTATCCATTGCCTTAACAATGTGTGAGGATATAGGCCGACACCAGGTGTTATCGCGCAATGCCATCGGTTACCGCGCTCACGTCAACAGACGTTATAATCACCTATTTTTTTGGAAATAGATTATATTTGACTATTTTTAGACTTCTGTAGCCGGATGGCAGTATTTTGCTGTATTTTGTTCTTAGTAGAGCGTAAAATTGTATATTATAGCTCGGACGATCGTCCGAGCTATAATATACAATATTCAATCAACTTTCGAACTACACCTAAGTATATGAGATGCATGCTATCTATAGGGAAAGTTGTGATCATGTCTACATGCAATCTCTCGAAAGGAGATTTACCTTTATGGTGACATGGCAAAGTTTGGTTGCGAAAAGACATGTCTGTTCTTAAAGCAGCACATGTAGTAGGAAAAACCATGCGACGATTAGCACGACAGCATAAAGCCTCACATTTATCGCATCCTTGTGTTGAATTGTGACCACTTATTTGCTTAACTAGTGCTCTTGCTGGTGTATCACAGATGACGGCCTTAAGTACAATGTCCATGCGATGATTGTTGTGTAATGTAACACCATTGGCACAAATGTTTTCTAATTCGATGATAGTGTCCCTCAAAAAACTGTGTATACTTAAAGGTTTACACGAACCACAGTAGACTCCTACCAAGAATACCTTGTCACAGCCCGAAAAAAGTAACTTTCCTTGTATTGGCCACATCTGTAATTTGGAGTTGTTGAAAATTGGGGCACCATCAATGTTCAGCTGAAGAGCAATTGGCACAGAGAGTTTACATTTGACAATTTGTAACCGAGATAAAATCTGACGACGAAGACCAATGTGAACATATATTCCAGAACCAACTGCTCTCCTTTCAAAAAAGTCTTTAGTCCTCATCAATATCCGAGGGTCAGTCGGCAGTTCAGGATGATGTGGTCTTAATTCTTCCAGCAAAATACGAGTAGTAGTCATATTCAGCTTGCATCTGTAGACGACGTTGCGAACAGAATCCACTGGAGTGCACTCAGTTTGGTCAACTTCCTCTGTTGCAGACAGTTGTTCATTCGGTAAATGGTCATCAAATGACGGTGTAGGTGACATGCTATTACGAGGAACATCAACTGGAACGATAATTTGTTGGGGAGTAACCATGTTTCCTGCTATTGTTTCAGGTTGGGGTTCACTTGCAAGAATTTTCGCATATGATTCTGTGTACATTATTATGAAAGGACAAGCTTACCTTCTACACGCTTCTTCCAATCCAGATTGTACTTTTTTAGACGCCGGTAGTATGTTGACCTATATCGTCTTAAGTCAAAATTGACTACCGCTGCATCGTTAAAGAAGATTGATTAATAAACTTACGTAGTCTAGAATTCTTCCGGCGGTATGGTTCGACATTAGCTGGTGGTCTGCTGTCATTTGGCGTATTATTGATACTTGACGGGGAAATGTGAGAGCTCATGTTACCTGGAAGAAATTGGAAAAACGGTTAAAAAACGGATTCCTGCAGTCTACACAACTAATACGCTATGCCTAATAATAAAAATGGCCGCTACTGTTAAAGTCGCAATATAAAACGTCTCACTACGCAATTAATTACTTGGAAAACTTCGTTAAAAAGAAGGGTGACAAACACGCCAACTCACAACAAAGGAAATGAAAATGGTGGATTCCGCCGCTTCGAAGGATTTCAGTGCAGTAAAACATTTCTCAGGTAGGAGCCTTTTGTGATGTATTCAGATAGTGAAAGTACATTTAATTGATTGTTTATATAAAAAGAGTTTATTATTTTAAATTATGTATTACTAATCACTAATTCAGATTCATTGTAACGCAGTTTTAAAAAGTTAACTGTCATTGGTTGAGGAAGTACATCAGGGTTACTCCCATTGGTTGTTTTGTAGCCAATAACCGTTCATCAGGTTGTTCCGAAAAGTCTGCAATGCGCCCTAAGTGTTCATCGGAATCTGCAATGTGCCCTAAGTTTGCCCCAAAAAGTCTGCAATTTGCCCAAAGTTTGCCCCAAAAAGTCTGCAATGCGCCCGAAAAAAATGCTAGCTGGGGAATTATCAATGAGGAAGTAATCCTTTTTAAGAGAGTTCGCATAGAAAGACTATTATTTGCATTATAGTGCGTTGAGGTTTTTTTTTGCGAGCTGTTTCAGAATTAAGGTTGTAAATATACTGCAGGCAATGGCTGTTGTCATTCCAGTGAATCTATGAGAATCTGGCCTATGAAAGCGAAATAGCATGCAGACATAGGTTAGATGTGTGCTTTGAACATGTTAAACTTTTCTGTTATCATCCGGGATGACAATGGATAACTCATAAAACATCGACGACATTATGCGATGAATGAGATAGGCTGCTGAATTTCTTGGTGATTATATCTATTTTGATGAAGTTCCTAGTTAAAAGTGCTTGGGCGAAGATGTAAAAATAGTTTAATTGACATTTGCACATAGAATTTCACAAGGCCTTAATTGCTCAGTGCATGAAATGGCATCAGAGTATATTGACATCAGTGTTCATTGTGTCTGGAAGAATAGTATAAATAGTCCTTCTCAAATGTCAGAGTACTTAAAATTAGTACCAGATTTCTGTCGATTAGTAGCTAGTGGCTGTGTCATACAACTACTACACCTGTTACATAGGTTATATCAATCTTAAAAATTATTTTGCTTCACATCACTAAGATAATCTGAGATCCTTAATGACTTAATTGTGGCTATGAAAGACGTAGAAGATGCACTTATGGCTGATATACTTAAAGCAGTTATTATTAAACAAGTTATCTGTAAGCAACTTGTGATGTTCTGAATACTGCAAACTGTTGATAAGAAACTGCATCAAAGGAAAAAATGCTGAACAGCTAGAAAATACTACTGCAGTTTCGTTGGTTGTTGCCTTTTGCATTTGTAAGTCATCCTTTCAAAGCTGCGATTGACGCTAAACCATCCATGGTACCCCACAGGCCCTATAGAAATTTGTGAGAGATCTTACATGTCAGGTTGTCTTCCAAATTGTAAGGTTGCAGATCTTTCAATTTACCTCTCACTGAAATATCACTTATCTACTTCACTGTGGTCTTTTCATTTGTGCACTATTACACTTCATTTTATGTTAACTGGATATGCCTTTATTAAAGCTGAGACTTACTCTTTGTGCCTATTAGTTGCTTGCTTACAGTCTATTTGCTTTTATTAGAAACACAACAACACCAGTGTTTGAACAAAGCTGTATTTTCATGGAAAACGTCCACTGTATTCCCATCTTCTTTGAAGAATACATAATCAAAGGATTCAAAATCAACAATAGCCCATCGTCGCCATTGGTATTCACGTATTACCTTCCTCGCGGCGTATGGCGTCAGCAATCGTATAATTGGGATTAGACGTTGTGAACAGAGATACGTGAAGCATCGTGACTGAGCAATATTCGCCTCCTGTTGTATTATTGAAAAACTTCGTTTATACCATTTATACACCTTTAGCATACTTTTATGCAGACTATCAGATCTTTGCAAGTACCGTCTCATTTGCTTGTGGGAACTCTCGACGCGATTATTTGTATCATTCCCAAAAGTCAGCACGTTGTCTCTGAAACATGCTGCCCACAATTCTCGTCGATGCATCCAACGACGTTGTAGATATTGACTGACATTAGCATCCAATCTGCTAATAACTCTGAAGTAGAAATTAAGTCTGCAAAATGAGAACAATAGAGGCATTACTCTGATCTCCTTTTACACTGCACTAGACGGCATAAATAATTCTTCACAATGGGATTTCTTGTTTACGAATAAAATGTAAAGTATGCTTCGAAAAACTTACTTTACGACAGAAAGCTCGGCAAACATGGAAAGAACACAAAACAATGTGCGCTTGTCTGTGCGTTAACTTGACGGCTGCTATTTCAGCTTGCGCACAATCCATAATGAAGGATTCTGTTTTGGAGGTGTCTTCCATTATTTGCCGGAAACAGTCTAATATCCAAACTACATCTCGTTTGAATTCTTTTCTAGTCCACGCAAATAAAACTGGTCGTCCACGACCAAAATTATCCGTCACAAGTAATTGGAACAAAGAATACCTGCACGTTCGTTAATGAATTGGTAAACTTACTTCCGCTTATTTGTATTATACGTCGAGTCGATACCAACAACTTCAGGGAACTGTTTATACAATTCCATTTGCTCATAAGTAGCAAAACAAATTCTTGTTGGTGAATTCCTGATCGGTTCATCGGAATAATACTCCATTAACTTCCCACGGGATTTTAGGAATTCAAAAATGTCACGACGACTCGAAATACCTTAAGTATGTAACAAGTACGTCAACGTTACCTTTATTCACTGCGGCTTTCATATTTTTAACGTCAATGCGAGTTATATCCTTGTGGTACTTCTCCTTAACATGCATTATTATTTCATCGGATGAGTGGGATTGCTGAAGAAGTGGTTCAATATTTTCTTTCTCTTCAACTGTTAGTCGTCTATACCATGGGTCATTCTGCATGTACACCCTGCTGCATGGATGGTTATGCACCATATTGTGGGAAGCAATTATGTATTCACTATAATGCAAAACCACGCGAAATGAAGACGAGCAATTGCAACATTTAGACCTGAAGTATTCATGAAATCATATTACACTTCTTCTTACGACTTGTTTTTCAATTTCAATCCAGGTCTTGTACGATTCACTCCAAAAGTGCATTTAAAACCAACAAAAGCGTACTTAAATCTGTCATCCGGTATCGTTTTTTTTCAATTTTGAACATAGTGAGTGCAGGATAACTACATTGTTAGCATTAAATTACTTCCTCACTTTTTGAAATTCTGCTAATGACTTCTCAAATTCATCCCAGCTCAAGAAACGCCTTCCAAGTATTAATTCACCAAAAATTCCACTTAAGTCTGTGCGCCTTTCACTCGAATTGACTACCTGCAAGGGACTAAAATAAAATTATCAATTAGTATCCATCTATGTCACAACTATTCCAAGATAAATCGTAAAAAAACAACATTGAAATACAGGGATGATCGATAACCATCAAGAAAATACCGCACGTATAACCTAAATTACAGAAAAACACAAGAACCCACCGGTTCGTTGACATCGCAAGCAACCGACAGACCAAACAACGAATTGTACGACAAGTAAAGCCTAGTACATGCACAAACAAAGAAAAACAAAGCGTTACAATAGTCTAATTCACGTTTATAGCAATCACATATGCTGGCAAACGACGCAAACACAACCACGCAAAGACAGCACCCGACAGCACGCACCCAAGGACAATTCAAACTGCAATTGACCACCACCATTCTAGCCAATGAAAGACGAAAAAAACTGAGCCGCGGAAAATATAACACGAACCCACGTATATCCTCACCCGTTAACAATTCATCTTTTCAAGTTTTCACTTGCGCTTCTCAATACAACGCTGTTCACCTTTATCCGTATACAACGTTAACACATCGTGGAATGTGAAAACGTGAATGTACTATAATGTTATGGCCGAAATCACCTATAGTGCACCTTAGATGTACCAGTACATTATATATCTCATATGTTTCGCCCACCCAGCTTGCATTTTCTTCGGGCTCACTGCAGAACGTGAAAAATTTAGCTGAATTTTGACCCAAACATTCTGCAGTGTGCCTGAAGTCAATGCTAGCTGTGTTGTTGAGATTACCCATTCATTTTGCTTACTTTCCATTCTCTTAGCATAGCTTTTGCCAAAGTGTTTGTCCAACTAAATGTTTGGCCAAGCAGAAATGACGTGTCTTGTGAAGTGACGCATTTTATTACTCATCATTGTAGTATACTTTCACTATGTAATTGGACTTTGATTTGTTTATCACTCTAAAGAATGCGTGTTATCAATTGATACATTTGTACTCGCTCAACTTTTGAATTTTGATCACTGCGTTAATACACGTTCGTACTCCTTCTCAAGTGCCTTTTGATTTACATTGTGGATGTCGAGCAAACACAACGTTAGGACACATTAATAATCACGAAGAAGTACTAGGATAAATGTGTACGCTAGTTTGGTGAGATAAAGCACCACAACACTTGGAAAACATACTTTCCTTGTAATTACCATAGGTTCTTTCCGAAAAAGGAACTGTAACAGTCGAGGGCATTTATCTACCGAAGAGCTAGAGCCGCAACAAAACAACAGCCAGTGGATGCCAAGGAACGAAAGTGTTTAAACAAGGCTGTAAGAAAGGAATTGGATATCGGTCTATTGTTAGCTGAGCAATAATAATCCTGGTGGTTTTTGATACTACTTGTGCTGAATCCGAGTTGTTTGTTATGTAGTATTCTACCAGTAGCAACAGCTACGGATTTTATGCTTCGATGAGTTCGTAATCTGGTCCATTGAAAAGTACGTGACCATCCCATCAGCACGTGTTTTATATGTTGACTGAAATAATAACTGAAATTACATAATACGATTATTCGGTGTGTAAACATATCATGTATTCGCACTGATCTAGGCAACGGAAATAAGTTTTAACAAATGAATTGTTGATCCTAGTAACAAAGTATGTTTCTACCTAAAATTAGCTGACCATTCTCAAAACATGGCAGATGGGAAAAGAAAATTTCCATTGTGCCTTGTGGTACTAACAACATGTATTAGTATGTAGATTCAGGCGTAAATATCTATATCATCTTCAAAAGTGTCTAATGGCGGAAACGGATTTAATGGCGAAGTGAAGAAATGACCTGCGCTTGGGAAACAACAGGGAAATGTGAAAGAGAGACAAAGAAGTACAATATGAAAGACAAAACTGGTACAATAGTGAAGATATATGCAAATGAAATACTCTACGCTGTTTTTTTCGTAATTTTTAATATTTATTTATTTTATTTATTTATAACTTATTTATTTTATTTTTTATTTATTTATCTCTGATTTTTTAAAAATCTTATATAATTTATGAGGTAACTAGATGCAATATACTGTAATGCATGCTGAAAATTCCATACCTGTACCAAAAATACTGTTTGGAATAAAGCTGTTATTATTATTATTATTAAAATTTGATTCCAGTATATTATAGACGTATTTTGTTAATGAATTATTTTGTCGCCAAATGCACTTGTGTCCTGCCGTTACACTGTTGTCGCAGTGCATGCGTTACGATGAAATAATTACACACCAGAAAAGTCATATACGGCGACACTTATTCTTTTCTGTATTTGGACCATCATCATTTTACTATTTGGTCCTAAATCCATTCGACTCAAAATTTTACGAAATGTTGTTTGTGATATTGTGAGACTACAGAAAGAAACAGTACTCTAAATGGTAGTAAATTACATACAGATGTGAGGTCTTATCACCCATACAACAGACTTATTGTCAGCATCTAAAGAAGAACTCAAACAATTCAATCCCATAATATTGCATTGCTACCACTAGCACCTAAAAGCTCAGCGTAGTTCATGAAATATGACAACGAATGAAAAATTTATTTGAATAGACAAATAATTAACAACTAAAATACAAATATACGTTCAAACAATGGATCAGGAATATTTTTCTTATGGCAAATTATGCCCTGTTACTTGCAGTGAAGATACATTCCTAAAAACGACCGTCCAGATGAATGGAACCGAAGTTAACCGGAAAGAAATATCTAAAATTCTAAATGAATTGGAAGATGGACTCATTACTGCTAGGAAGTAGTACCACGCTTGATATACCCAAACGAAAGAACGATATTATTCGATACAGGGAACGGTTTTTCAGGGTAGTATTTTCCCTAAGTTGCCATAACGGCTGCAAACCGCGCTTGTAACACCGCAAATGGTCTCCACTGATGAATCTATTGTCTCAGGAGACCAAACTTCATCATTTGCATTGGTGAAGCTAACAAAACTGGTAGGCTTATTATTGCTCTGTATTCCCATATATGGTTGTAGTTATGTATGAGGAAATATTGAATCAAATAAATTGGAAAAAGCAATAACAAAAAGCCCTTTAAAGGAACTAGTATTAAGACCTCCATCTAGTCTGTGACATGTGTAACCTGTTTTATAACCAAAGAGACGGAGTTATCATGGTTTCTTTATTTAGGTTCTGTCCGAGATGATGTCTTAATGATAAGCCTAGAAATAAGTAATTATCAGTCTTCATTTGTCTAAAAGATGGATTGATAACACGTTTATTCCTCGTGATGCGGTCTGCTCAACGATTCAACTGTGGTCGGTCATCTTCATCTTTCATGATTGGAAGAGTGTTGAATTCCACAATTCATCTCTTAGATGTTAAGTTAAAGAGGAGAAATGATGGTTTATTGCAAATGCAGATCTGTCAACCACTACAAGAGTATACGCTATTACTATTCCCTTAGAATTCTTAGCGGAACACAGGGCTTCAGTAGCAAATCTCGATTTCACTCTTTTCTCTGCAGTCATTTCTACCTGACTTTATGATTGCACATCTCACTTCTCTATTCATTTTTTGGAATTATGAACCTTTATATTTATCATGAACACTACCATTTTCCATTCCATTGGTCAGAATACGTGGACAGACGATTTATTTTATATGTTATATAGCATAGCTAATTTAATTTTATCACAGAATACTTTGATTGAACACTAGTAATTAGTGTAATATGTCTAGTCCTTTGTTTAGTACAGACTGAATTCTCTCAGTCAGGTTTGAATTGTGGTCACCATTCTAGGTAACTAGCTACCAAATCAATATGCTTCCTGCCGATTGCCCCAACCATATAATATCATCAAATCAATGAGCACTGTGATGGTGAGCTACCTAGAATGATGACCACATTTCAAACCTGACTGATAGAATTCATTCTGCACTAAACAAAGGACTAGACACATCACAATATTTACTAGTGTCCAATCAAAGTATCCAATACAGTCCTACAGGAAGGATGCCAATCGCGAGTCCGAATAGCTCAGCAGTAACGTCTCTGACTTCAGCACTGGGTGGCTGGGGTTCCAACCACAGTTTACAGATAATCCTTTCTGACTGGTGAGTGCCAACTAGCACGAAACCTAGGTCCAAGGTTTCCTGCAGATTGCCTCCAACCATCTAATATCATTTTACCACCAGAACCCCATTTTCAATGAAACTTTGTGCCATCAAATAGTCGTGACGATTAACTTCTATTGTGAAAATGTAATGTAAAAAGGAAACTAATTATTCATTATTTACTCTTTTAGAATTCAAAATATCACTGAAATTTAATAAGGTTCACTCTTTCGTTTACTGATCGAAAAAGAAATCAGTCAGAACTACACATTTATGACCTTTTAAAATTACTTATTCTTGTTGGACAAGAAAAGATAAATACACTGACAGGTGAACTTGTTTGCTTATTAGTATCATGCTGTGTGTGCTACTTACAAGTAGATTCATGAATTTAAGTAGTGATATTTAGTCCCGGTTATTACCAACAATGTTTTCTTCGTCAAATACTTATCGCTGAACCTATTATATATTTCTCGTAAAATAATTGGGAATCGATCATTATTTTCACCTGGTTCTTGACCTTAATCACTTCTGCATATGAAATGTAAACACCAATAAAAACAGTGTGCTATCAGGCGCATTAATATCTATCAGGTCTTACAGTAATGATTAAATCTGAGAATAAAAGATATTTCTTGATATCTATTAAACTAATTTTTCAGTGAACTTTAAGAAATCGTGAAATAAAGCTTGAAAGTTCTTTAATTTGGCTACCTATATTGCTTCTCCTAGGCATTACATAATACATGTGTTTCATTGCACTATGCAGGGGAAATTTGTTCTTACTAAGTGAGATCTAAGTAACTAAATGGCATATTAGAGAAAAGTAGCTTTCCAGTGTACTTCACCTTACAATGGTCCTGTGGCAGATGTTGCTTCACAACCAAATGTACATGAATAATATAGTGGGGGATATGCCAAAGAACGTATATTTGAAGAATAAATGCAGAATGCTATATACAGTTGTGAAATGATGATTGTCGAGATACTACTCTCGTATCTTACCTATTCTACTTTACTGCTTCCCATTAGTCTTTCCTGGGCTACTGAAAAAGGACTACACTTATTTTTTTTATTTTTATTTTTTGATTACAGCTGGATTCCACACCGTATTTTTGGTACAAGTATGGAATTTTCAGCGTGAATATCGGTAGCCCAAATTTCGCAGGCCATCCATCCTGAGAAGGATGTTGAAGGTGGTTAGTAGGACTAGTGGTTTAAAACTCAGTCAGTTCGTCACTACATTGGTAGAAAGACATCTGAATACATGCGTAAAATGGTCAACAGCCATACTCCCCGACCCCCAACACTCCTTCTATTCCCAACTCTCTCCTTGCATCTCATCAGGTAGAACCAGAAATCAGTACAAAATAATATATGCTCGGACAACTAAGTATAGGAACTCAACGATACCATATTTGGCCCGTGTTCTAAGTGACAGAGGCAGTGTTAAGCGCGAAACCTATGACTTGCTTTGTTGTTAATAACATAATTTCGCCTCTTTTATTTCTCTCTTATTTGTATTCTATAGTGAGCACCTTCTTGAACATACTTAGCTACCTAAATTATTAACATTGGCTTACTTACTTTTTTTTTTTACTTTTTTGTACTTTATTCCTTCTTTCGTGTATCTACTGGTTTCGACTATATTAGCACTATGAGTATTACAAAACTCTCCGGTCATTAACCTTCATGAAATATTAGTTTTGTGGTTGTTTTGTTCAGCAATATTAACTGACAATCTTGGTTGTGAATGCCACTATTACCATCTTAAAAATTTTGTATTATGCAGAATTACTCACACTACCACCACAAACACCGCATTAGACCTGACAATAAAAAACCCTGAAATGTTTATTTTATGATTATTTAGTGTTGTTCAATCAAATTAACTGATCGTCATGGCGATAAACATTCTTAATATCATTTCATAACTTCTTGTATGATATAGTTTTACCGTTCACCACGCATAAACATATCATAGCTTCCACTACCCAATACTAAGATATTATTCATCATGTTGTTTATTTTCCATTCTACTTCTTGGTATTTTTTCGCATTTTTTTTGCTATTTTGTGTTTTTTCGTCGTTGTTTTTTTATATTTATTTTTTGAAATACTCCTTTTAAATGTTTTATAAAATTAGATGCAATATTGTAGATAAGTGCTGAAAATTCCACACTGTACCACTAGTACTGTTTCTGGAATAAAGCAAATTATTATTATTATATATATGGTAAGGATCTCATAACATATGAATGTGGGGTTGGTGCGTGTGGGCTAGTATGTTAAAGCAAATAAGGGTAATAAAACTTGCACGGAACTGAGTGGGTTTAGTACTGGACGAATTCAAGCTTAACAGTACAATAATTTTGCTCACTTACATAAAATGTTCGAAATATTCGTAAATAATCGACATTCAAGTTTTGGATGGTTATAAGGGATGAACAGGAAGTCCAATACCTCAGTTTTATGCTTACTGACCCGTATCAGCACAGCATATCTGCAAAATCGAGAAAAATAATGTCCCCTCCGAGATGATAACATAAATCACTCAATGTTACATTGAAACAGATTGAACTACCATATTCGGGCAGTAAGTGACTGTACTGTTGTAATAGACATAATGACTGATAACTAGGGGCTAACTATTGTTAATTAGTACTACCTTTAGTGCTGAGTGGATCCTGTCTTCGTCAAGTTAACAGTGGAACCACCGAAACTGAAGACTCACCACCTCCGTGATGGAATCCGAAAATAGCCTCTTTCTGAACTGCCTTGGTCTGCAACTTAAAATTTCCCTAAATTCGCATATTAAATAGTTGCATTACTTTTTTCAGTGGTCAGTCATACAACACCTGTTATCACCATCTAGCTTTGAAATGTTAGTCTGCATTTTATGTGAAATTCAGAAGGTTTTTGGAGTTTATACTCTCCGGCTTTTCAGTGACTTCTTTTTGTGAATACTTTTTACAAATAATTAAGCACAATGCTTCCTAAATAATCGTGCTTTAAGCAGACCTATTTTTGAAGCATATTTAACAATAAAATACTACTACCATATAATTTTTATACATTTCGTCAACTTCTTTCCTTTCGCATGGAAAATTAATTACATCGGATGTTCATAATTTATTTGGCATATTTTAATACTGATGAAAAGGAAATCAGGTAACCTGGATACAAAATAAGGGAATTTGACTGGTGACACTTGTATTAGATGCACTTCGGTTGTTTTCCATTCATCCAATAACTTCCTAATTCGATGAAAATAAATTCTAAACCAATGGAAAATGGGAGAATTATATATATATATATATATTTGCCCATCTGAAGAATTTGTGATAACTGCATCCTGTTATGAACAAGGTTAGTAATTGAAGTGTAACTTAGTAAATTTCTAAATAACCTGAAATTTATTCTGGAATTCAGATAAAATGTGCTCATAATTTAGATTTGAAATCAGTGAGAACTATTATTTAGGTAGTACTCATGTTTTTAGGTACTAATAATTATTGCTGTTACTTTCCAGAATTTTTTTTTAATCTCCCACATCTCTCTGTTTCCTTGTTTTCTCAGTGTATGTTGAAAGATGGATGAATTATTACCCTCCTTAAAGACATGATTATTATCTAAGGTGTAATCAGATATCCCTCTATTAGTCTCAGCATGTTTGAAAGTAACTCACGATAAATTTGCCTTCCAAGTGAGCTCAATTTTACACGTAAGAGATCAGAAAGAATACGTGTGTTTCTTAAATATGCTTATTTTATAAGTGTTTAACAAAAGTGTCAGAGACAACGGATTACTGAACAGGATTTCGTTATTATGCAAAGGTTCTAAATTTATTCTTCTGTGACCGTGTAGCTGGCTATATGATATCAGCAGCAATATTTGGTAATATTTGTTTTTAACTGTGTTGATGTCCAGTTGAGCTGTTGTACTCCAGTTGAAATATTATTCAACATCTGTGGAGAATGTAGCTGAATTAACCGCTGTGCGTCGGTGGCACAGCGGTTAGGATGCTTGCCGACCATGCACATGGTCCGGGGTTCGATCCCCGGCCACAGACGCACTCCTTTACCTCGCTAAGCCAGAAATAATGCTGGTAAGGAGAAAAGGCTGGGCATGAGGCTAGCAACCCCATCCTGTAAAAAATAAACACTTCTACAGAAACTTCAAGCCACTAGTTTGAAGCCCCATGTTCCACTGGAGAACGTGAAGGAAAAATTTAAAAAATTAAATTATTAATTTAAATCACTCACATAAACATAAGTGTTTCTCATATGGTTATATTATGTCCATAGAGTTTTCTGATTTCATATCTTTGGAAAGTCTAATTTTTTCTAAGTTGTAGGTTATCTATGAGATTAACAAATATATAGTTAGTAATCAGGACTTTCATTAACGTGCAAAGAAAGGTTACAGGCTTTTTTAGTTTGTAATTTATATAACACATCTAAACGCAAATGTAAAATCTGACACATAGACGATGGAATCTGCAAAGTATTCTGCACAAAAGTGTGAATCTGTCTGAAAGCACCATTCTCAAATTTTCATCAAATTTTCTCTTTCCTAGTTATGCTTCTAATTTTCCTTAACACATTCATTGATTCTAAATCTAAGTGTTTGGTGTATTTCCTAGCATTTCCCATCATTCAAGTGTGCTTTTATAACATAAGACAACTAGAAATACTGAAAACACCTTGCACTACAAATGGAATCTTCAGGGTCAGTAAAGTTCTTTATATACCGTTTATTTCAAGTAGAAGACATTCTACTTTGATGACCTTTTTCTAATGAATAGGTAATAATAATAATTTATTGTTTTCTGAGGGACAGTAAACATCTGTTCAGTGGGGAATTATTTCTTCTCGTTGATTTCGTTTTGATGCTCTAATGTCGTACATATATTAGGTAAAACGGAAGCTAGTGTCATTAACATGTCGTCAATTCAGAGTAGTTGAAAAACTAAGCATAATACTTTTGGGGTCGGACATTGGATTAGATTACATGAATAACAGAATTAGAAAATGTTACTAGAAAAGTGGATTGATAGTAAGAAGTTTGAAATGAGTCAAGTGCTGTCGAAGAAATTGAAATGCTAATTTTGATCTATACTGAAGATCGTATGACCAGTAAGCTTTAGTAACAAGAAACTATGTGGAAGAACCAACCAAGAGCCGATCGCTCAACAAATAGTTAGGAGAAAATGGAGATAGATAGGGAATACGTTGAGTAGGCCGTCGAATGACAGCGCGCGCCAATCCATTGCTAGAGTGTAATCCCAATGGAGAACGAGTGGGTCGTTCGATGGTGACATGGAAGAGAGCGTGTGAGTTGAGAGATTATGGACAACGCTAAGCACAGATGAAGAGGGCAGTAGAATATAGAAAAAGTGATGCGTTGTTGAAGCCCTGCGTCCCACTAGGAACCCACGGACGTGACAATTAATAATAAACACTCAGACACATAGTATGATTTCGAGTAGACTACGGATGAAATGCCTTACGGCTGTTATAACCCTACTCTTATACTAGTTCAGTCCGCACTGTTGAGTACATTTCTCAAACTATAAGTCCCCAAACGTTCGTTAATAATCTCCTTGGAATAACAGATATGGCCCAAGAATAATCCTCAGGACCCCTAGGATTGCATTTGTTGATAAATATATACACACAAAACACATACCAAACCTTATAAACCAATTCAAGACGATTTATACTTCCAGCATGACATAATGCGAAACAGACAAGCACATTTAGTGCTATAAAAATGGGATTTAATACACTCACCCGAGGTATCGTTTGGTAAACAACGCGAAGAATCGCTATGATGGAGTTGCTGGTTTTTTATAACTCCAGTAGGTCCACCTTCAGCACTTCTAACTGCAGCTACACAACAAAACTCAGAATTCATGAAAGGTCCACAAATGACTTATGTGTATGAAAACTTAAATTTGTTTCTGGGAGGACCCAGAAGAACATAAGGCCTAGTAATCCTCCACCCAAACGAAGTCTGAGGGTTATCTCAGCTAAGGTTCAGTTGGTCATATCCAAAACAACGAACAGCTGAGATCAAGAATCCAAATGACCCGCCCACTGTGTTTGTGCTAAATGTTTCAAGAGCCTTCAGTAATTGTCCAGTGTCCAAATTATTGCATCTAGATATCATAGAACATAATTTCACTTCCTGATGATGAACACTCCATACATTCAATGCAAATCTCCGTATTGAATGCAGGAATACATTCACTATCGCCGCAACAGTGTACATGCCAGCAAGTATTCACATGTGTAGAGCTATATTGATAGATTAGATAACTGTTCCGTAGGTGAACTCCCCGAGCCATCTGTGTTTTTTTCATGTCTTCTTTATCTAATATTCGGTTTACAAGCTAATGTGAACCCAGTCAAATTCTCTATATCTTCCTGTTGCTGAGGGTACGATTCCTTTCGTCGGTGAATTTTTGCATGGTCACTCCCAATTTCCACATCTCCATCCGTCCCGAGGAAAATCCCATAGAGTCATAAACATGATACACATAGGTATGAAGAGTACTCTACTCCAAATGCTAGACTGTTACCAGTCCAAATGTTAAGATCACATGATTACTAACACTGAAAAAAGATTTCATTCAGGCATTTTCCGATTGTCAATGGTCCCAAGTAGGAATGTAATCCAGGCTCATTAAATTCCTTCTCTCTCTCTCATAGTGTTATCGCTTAGGCCGTCATCCATTCTGGACCCTTCGACAGCAGACAGTGGGTCCCACTTAAAAGCTCTCCATGCAGTTACAAGTTTAGACCTTAAGTTTTGAGATGAAGTGTCAAAATTACCAGCTAGAACATAATGGCTACAACCAAGGCCGGGTACTTCTGAATGAATGACAAGCGATTGCAGATTCCATTAGGTCCAGTAATACGGTTGTCGGCAGGTACCACCCAGTGGTTAATCCGCATAGACATCAGGTCTTGGGGTTTGAAGAATATTGTGACCGTGTCCTACGTGCTCGTAAGTTACTGCTTAGAATATTAGGCGGCACCACGTCCAGCAGTGCGATCACAGTTCTCCTGAAAGAAGAGATGACGACTACATTGACTCTTAATAGGTGGCAGTAAAGTTACGGTATTCATGACATCCTATTAGGGATAGAGGGACGTAATTTAATCTAATCTTCATGTCTGTTCCATGGGGCAAAGATGATGCATAGCTTGTTCTCGAAGTCGCATAATGAACTCAGTTCGACTGAACTTAAATTTTAAAAATCGACCGTTGCTGCAGTGCGTGTTCTCAAAAATCTTATCGTCTAGTAGAGACACTGGTGGAGATACTGAACCAATCGCTTCAAAGATTTGTGAAAAGGCGTGGCGAACTGATTGTCGTGAAGTTGGCTGGATGATATAGCAAAAGGTTGCTACCTTACACTCACGCAGTGTCATCCGTGAAGATAACCGGCTCGATTGCTGAACGTTACAGGGGAGTTTGTCTCGACGCCTCCCGGCTTTCACTCCGAGATTCCTGCTGACGACCTTTATGGTGAGTGTGCTAGGACAGTTGCCTGTTTCAGCCTGTCTGGCTTGTCACGTCCGAAAATTGTGAGTGAATACCTGTCTACTACTACAATTTGAGGGTTGGGGGCATTTCAGGAGAGTTAAGGATTAATCTGCATAACTTTCGATCTTGGGTCCTTAATTATTATTTTCGAGTGTACCACTGGGCTACTTTCGGGTTTGGCTTTCTTTTGTAGCATTGCTACAATATAATGTGCATGTTATCGAAGATAAGGTAGGAACCGTTGGTATTCAAACCAAGTTATAAACATCTACTATCGGTTAAACTGTGTTTTTGTAGTAATCACGTGGTCTACCTGACTAGTGTGTAGTTGTGGTTGTCTCTGATTCTAGGGATGTTGAAATCCTAGCCTGGTTTACTGGGCTTTCTAAGTTGAAAACTTGACAACTAAAGTTAGGTTTCGCCAAAGAACACCACTTCTTAATATTTAAAGTGGTATTTGACAATAGCTTTGTTCCTTGGTGTGCCATTGCTTGCGTGTGGTTGCATGCAACAAAGCAGGCAAATGTATCAGGTGAGGGAGTAGGCTTGAATCAGCATGAGCTAGCAGTACGGAGTAGGTACTTCCTTGCCATTACATACGAAACAAGGGCCGAATGCAACCCTGATCACAAGAGGTAGAAACCTATGATGTGTGGGACCTCGCTAACGAACACTTACTTGGATGGTGCTGAAAGGAGGATTTCTAAGCCCGTACCCACAAGATAACCTCAAGCGAGTAGGGGGATGAAGGCTATTGCGAAGTGTTTTGTCGCATGGTGCAGCAGAAACACAATACATTTCCAGATGTGTAAAAAAATTGATGGTGGAAAATGCCAGAATTACCTGCGTCTCCAAATGAACAGGAGGGTCAATTACTGCGTCCACGGAAGTTGTTGTACTCCAAAATGTTGAGGAGGACTTAGGTAAAGCCCCTTCTCCTCCATGTGATGATGTCAGGCGGCACGGATCCACCCTTCCATCCGTCAAACGTCTTACAATCTAAGCCAATTGCTACTGCCGAACACCCCCGTATACTTCCTCAGACATCTGCCGAACAGAAGCCACGGTGCAAAGGAACTGACTGTTTCTTGGTCTAAGGAGCATCGTATCAAATTTCCCATTATTGTGCTATGCCATTAACCCTAGCTTTGTAGCGGTATGACTAGCCTTCATGTCAATTTTTAACCATCGTTATTTCCTGAAAGGTTTCTCTTGTAGTATCAACTGTCACCGTGTGAGCCCTTCTCCGAACCCTGGGAGCATTTATATGATGGCGATTGTCCAGTAGAGAGCGGCCTTGGACACTAACGCGTTCATAAAAGATTCAGCTTTTTATGTTATAGGTAATATCCCTTAGCTTATGATAATCGCCTGTTGAGCAGAGAAGCCATCCAGGAGATGAATCATGAGTCACCTTAATATCAGCTATAGTTATGTGGTAGATTTCTGGCGGGATACCCTTTTGCAAGGAGGCCTGCAGTTATGTTAGGTAACGACAGATATATGATGAAATAATATACATAATGCAGGACTGTGATCCTGGCGCTCTAAGCGCTTTAAGGTTTCTCAGGTTAGCATCACATGAGATGGATCTTTTTGAGGAAGTGAAAATCATTTACGATGTCTAAAAGTATTTCTGACATCGTCAAGGGTGACGGTCTGTGGTCGAGAGATGACTCTTGAGACCTTGTAAGAGTTATACTCGACTTAAGGTGGACTTCAAAAATAAACGCTCTTACCCACATATCTGGAGCCTTGATGGGTGGCAGACTCGGAGAGTGCGCTGAATGAAAGCACAACAAGAGAGCGAGGCAAATATGTACATGAGAGCTAATACTCAAATGATGAAGAAGGGCCTAACGAGTGGTTGAGTTCAAACAAAAGTTCAAAGGATCAATGTACACTACAACCTCGTTGTGTTCTCAAAGAATTTGGCAGTCTACATAAGTACTGTAGTGTCTTTGAACTGTGCCAACAAACTGAATTCTAGCTTCTTTGTTAGGGTAGGAACCAAACATTCACCTTACTGATTACTAAGGAATTGTCTCACAGTTAATGCCTACATACAGATTAAAGACCCAAGACCTAAATTTATCGGCATTTTGAGGGTATTTTGATGTGGTTGTGTTCTCTGACTTGGATAGTTTAGTTGCGAAGCTTTCATCGCCCTATCAGGCGACTTCCTCAGTGCATACTTAAAATTGAAGCTGATGGTTTGTGAATTTTGCTGTTTGTTCAGTTTGACCCACCACCGACCTGCCGTAGATTTGGTAGACCTCGGGAAGCTCGTACGGGATGCCGGTGAAACCTGGTGATTATACGGCTTACGTCACCATTATACGGTGGGTATTGGGGAGCTTCGACAAACAGCCAAGATATAACATCTCGATTTCCTGAAAATTCAGCTTAACTTTTCAACATACTGCCTTCTTTCGTGCATTACTCTGCTCAGATATCCGCATCAAGCAAAGTTTTATGATAAAACGCAAACGTAACGCAGTTCAATAATATAATGCCCACATAGAATTAATGCTAGGAAACAACTCTAATTCAGAGAATAATTCAAAAAGCATGCAGAAATACAACTTCTCATTAAACTACTGTAGCATCGAACTACGATGCCACAACTGGTGGGGATGTGCAATGAAGCTGTTCGTCGAATCTTACTCATGACACGCTATATATGGAGGGTTTGGCGTTGCTGACCATTATGTGCTCTGTGTGGTTGAAAAGAGAATTAATAGTAGTGATGCTATCAATATTAGAATCTAAAAAATATAGACACTAGTGGTCAAACAAAAAAGTAGGTAACCAAAATGAAAAGACGTGATTGAATGAACATAGCGTGGAGACGAGCAAGACAAAGGTAACTTCACCGGTGTCAGTGAGGGCTTTAGTGAGGTTTATGAGGGTTACATCTGAGTCTGTAAGGGGGATGAAGGCCTGTTAGACACAGCTCGCCTTTTTCTGCAGGACAATTTAGCCTTCACTTTGAGCCAGCCTTTCGTGGTGCAACGGCCGCCGTTGCTGATAAAACTCTAGGGCGTAGGAAACCTGTTGAAATGGTTGAGCGCTTGCATTTTCGTCACTTGGTGCGTCACCCATCGTGGTTTGGTTTATGACAATCCTCAGTGGAATGCGTTTGCATTTTTGGTCAATGATAGCCCTACTACCGGTATTTATATCTTTTATGAACTAATGGTGCCTTATTGTTAGAAGATCTAATTTCCATAATGGCTCATCAAACAGCCTGTTTTAAAGACCTGTGACCTCGCCCCCTCTGAAGCGACAGTAGAGTGATGGATTTGTGCGTCACAAGGTGCTGTCGTACGTGAGATTTATGGAGTCCTTGAAAATACTCTGATGTTGGCGCATCTAAACGCACACACAAAAATAGTATTGTCACATATACCCCATCCATTTCACTTGAGTAATTTACACTTGTTTTCCGTTTTTCCTTTGGAAAGAGACCCAAATCGCTCTTTGACGCTGTGTAAGCCAAGTTATTGTCAATATAAGGAGCAAGTTTCTCTCAAGGATGATAGGATGCGTAGTTCAACAAAACTGCATTCCTTGATGTTGACAGATATCCACTGATCCACTCCTAGTTTTCTAAAACTTCTAGATGTGTTCCTAAGTGAACCTTACAAATTTTCATTCCTGAACAAATCTTCACACCACCAGAGTAAAGCACAGCTTGGTACTTTGATAGGTCACTGATGAGTACAAAACATTGGGGAGCGTAGAGCAAAATATTGCTATTCTTCAGAGGCTGAGCTCTGTTGAAGTAATTGAAAAGGACTGACTATATAACAAAATTTCACTTCATCTGGGTAATCCGCACGCCATAAGGTAATTAGACCTCAAATATGTGTATGATACTTTTTGTCACGTTGAAGTGTTCCAGATTAGTCCTCTAAATCAATGGTTACATGAACTGGAAGGTTCATATGCTGGCATGATATTCAGTCACATTGAGTAGAAAGTGGGTCTGTTACGAAGGTCTTGCCCTCCCCCCTGAAACCGACTTCTGCTTGAAAGAGTGCATTATTCCGCCAATGTGTTTCCCGATTTGGTCGTCAATCAAGTTTCTCAATGGTTTCGATGGTATTGGGGATAATATAATAGTCTGTAATCCGTTGAATTTTACTCACCTCCACCAGTGATAATGATAAAAGCGATTGTTGCCCTCCATTCTATAGACTATTTATTTGAGTCTCTCAAGTGTGGTAACATATCGAATAAAGGTCTGCATCACTTTAGAGCCGATGTCTGAGTACCGCTAAAGTCCGGAGGCTCTCATTAGTTCAGTTTCAGTAGTTTAACTAGGACTATGCTGGAGTAGATGTGGGGTGAATATGATACGCTTCCGCCTGGTTAATACGCGCAGCCACCCTTTTATTATACGGTGACAGTGCACTCCGTGCCGTTCATTTTTCCGTCAAAAGCCGGAAAGATGACATCAACTGATGGAACGTTAAAGTCTTCAGCTTTTATGGTACAGTGCATCTTAGGTTACATGAAGGCAAGCAGCAATTACTGTTTACTACCATATTAAGTTAAGGAAATCAATTAGTCGCAAATCCCTTTACTGCGTTGCCCTTGCTTGGTAACTTATTTGTCAGCTACCCTGACTTGTCCGGTCTTCGGAAGGGAAGAAGTTACTGAGTGTATAGTTAGTGCCACAAGGTAGCTCATCCCTGCGCAGTCTGTCTGTTGCCGTTTTTCCATGAGTACTATGAGGTCACTCCTATCCCCCACTTGTTGATTTCCTTTGAGTTACAATGCTGTAGTGTGACTGACGCACAAAAATGCGTAACACCCCAGTTCGTTGCCTCCAATAAGGCTTAAGGTCGACTCGCAGCGTTGCGTGTCTTCATTAACATTACCTGAAATTTATATCAAGCAGGAGTGGTAGGCTAATGAGTGCGGGATGGGCAGGACGAGTGTGCTTAGGAGCGGCAGTTTCTCTAAAGCCAGTCGGTTCCATTTTGGCTAACAGCTACTTTGAGTGACAGATACCAGGGACATGTTTCATCAGAGGTTTTTTTCTGGCATACCTAGAATGCCATTTCACAACACGAAAGTGTTAAGTACCAGTTTCGTCGGTTGACAAGCCATTTTTCTACCTACCCGTGGCCTGTTGGTTCTTATCTTCATATTCGGACATCCACCAGCACTAGGATGTGAGAAAGCAAGAGAACATTTTGAAGTTTTTGTTTAGATCTAGTTTTGCTCTTAATGGAGGTGGGTTGCTTTCAGGTTGCTGGCTAATAATGTACTGTACGCAAAGTGGAAAGCTACGCGTCAAGTTTCACTGTGGCGCACATATTAGCTCACTGCTTCTGATCTAGTAGGCAGCTTTCACGTACCAGTACGTTGAAAAAATGGTACGGTCTGACTTTATGTTTTCATTTCCCCCTTTAAGCCTTCATTGTTCAACGTTCTAACTGATATCAGTTACTCAGACTTGCTTTTCTTATTCCTTGCCACATTGCAAGGATTATGTTTTCTGGCGGATGAGGTTAGTCTACCAATAGTGTTAGAAGCAATCGCTATTCGCACCACAGTTTTTATATGTCTGATAAGAACAGAACGAATATCGACTGCAGTTTTGGATGTTTTGGGTCCAAATGAATGTGTAAACCTAACCCGATGTGCCGAACGATCATAGTTAGCTGTCTTTGTCTAGTAACTAATTACTGTCAGAATATTCGTAACCTTAGATTTTTTTGGCCATCACCAGTACGCTCAATGCATTTCTGACGGGAAACTTGGCAGGACTTTGGCAGAATGATGGATTAGATGTATACAGTAGAAAGCAAACCATGGATTGTTGCACATACATTAATAACGTGATTCAGGCAGTCCTTCGTCACAACGGAAGTGCGCCTAACGATTGCAAAATTTTTACATTGATGTCGAATCACTTATTGAAAACAGAATTTCACTCTTAGCAGTCACCAATTCTATCAGAGCTCTTTTGAAATCGTAGTTGTGTGACTTCTTGATCGCCTTATCCTTGTAGTATTTGGCGCTACAGATGAGATAGTCGTAGAAAATGGAGTGATCCGGTGTTCACATGCTTCAATTCACGAAGATTTTCTGCAGAAAATGAGCACAGACACATACTATTACGGCACTGAGGGTGTGTTTGTGACTTTAAAACGTGTATCCGTGATGACCTTATGATGAGCATTAAATCCTTCTCTTTACTGCATCCCTTGTTGGTACTCTGGTTACAGCAGTATGGTATAATGATTCAGTTTGGTAATTAGTCTGCATTATTTTTATGCCACTTATCGTTAAATACTGTTAAATAACCACGATATTATAGTTTCCTGTTGACATAAAATAGACACCAGTCACCTGCATGAAGAAAGATTCTTAACTGAACATAGGTATTTCTTGGCAACATAAGGCGCGACCGGATATCTTAGGGATTATACCACCACAAATAACTCCGTTTGTGGTCCTGAAGGAACCTGTAAAGATCCGTCCCGAGAGAAGTCTCCACCAACAGTATTTAAAGCGACGAAAAGTCCACTGGATGATTATACGAGAAAACACCATCCTCTAATAAGCCCACCACAGCCCTAAGAAAGTGCAGTCTTCCACTAACAACTAGCCGGAAACTTTAAAAGCTAGATACCAAATGGGAAAGACAGTATTTCAACCTAAATCTTTCTGGACCCCACTAAAGCCTCCTACTCAGCGTCTTGTAAAGCTCAACTCTGTGAAGTCTCAAAATACAAATAGGCACTTCATCAAGCCTTGTAATTGAGTCTAAATAGAAAGCAGCAAATTATACATGAAGTTGAACAAAGTACGCCACGTGATATCACAAAGGAACCACAAGGAGCGATTTTCGGTCTATTACCACTCAAAAGTTTTATCAGTAGTTTACCAAACACACTAACCTGCCTGAAATTCCTTTATATAGAAGACATTAGACTGACGAAGAACTTATTGGCTAGGAAGGACTTACTAAGTTGTAGAAAGACCTGATCAGGCTGCAGAATTAGGCCACAGAGAAAGAATCAACTCTCAACGTTAAAGGATATCAGTTAATGTTCATCAGAACACCAGTAGAACAAAGAATCTCCAACCGCCTATGCGGAACCGATATTACCTATACATAGAAAGTGTGGTCCCGACCTACTACTGATATAGTAACTGAACACAAGCAAAGACTAAGCAGGGGACGCACAGAAGACCACTAAGGCGTTTTACTCCATGTGCATTCAGCTAGGCCTACTTACGCTTGGGCTTTGCATGTATTTGGAGAAAACATGTGTTTGGTCGTATTTGAGAGTAAATAACGTGACCTCATCATCACTCCTTAAACGAGACATAAATTCCTCATAGGACATAAAAAGGAGGGCTCCTGGAATTTTCTCTGGGCTGAATTGCCATTTATGCAATGGTGGTATATGAAAATTATGGTGGCCGATTAATTATGGCATACAAAATGTTGCAAAAATCAAACAACTCGAAGAAATATATGAGTATATTTATGTATAACTACTACGAGGTCACTAAAGCTCCCTTTAGGGTAACTCAGAATCTCTCATCACAAGGCAGAACGAATGTGTGGTCTGATTTCTTTTCCCTTGGGGTTTGACACTCACCACACTCACTGACATCTTGCACGATCCTCTCTCTATATCAACTGATAGCTTCAAGAGGAGGCTAGACTACTGCTCAAAAAAAAATGTGTACGTACATCCGTAAGGGAAACAGTTCAAGGGAGAGGAGGCGCAGCACCCATGTTTTAGCCTAACTGTATTTTAATGCAGTTGTACACATTTCGTTCGTTTTCACGTTTTTCGAAATTCTATTTTGTTAACAATGGGCAATGGATAAATGCACACACGGGGTGTCGTTATGTGTTATCGCGATGTTGTATTCGGGTTGTTCTACGTTGTTTTCCGGTGTTTTTTCAACTGAAATACATTATAAATACCATATTTTAACGAAAAAATTTAGAAAAATGGTGGAAAGTAGACACTTTCAGCAGTTTGAGTGAACATGTATCTGTCATTGAATTTCGTTATTTCTTTCCATGTGGAATGTTAAAACTCTGTGTAAATTGTTGTTCACGTTAAGGAAAACGAAATCAATTAGGAAATTGATGCATATTTTGCGAAATTCTGAAAGGGTGTTTTGAATCTCTGAGATATGAAAACTTGGTAACACTCAGAAGAGTCTACAGCTACAAAGGAGTGTTAGTTGATTTATTCGCAAGATAACAGTTAATAAACAAATTTTTTTAAATAGTTTCTTTGGTTTGGAGTATTTTCGTGTTGCTAATTATTTGTTAAAGGATGTCATACTATTGTTGATTTGCAGGTTACAATTGTAATTTACGGAGTGATTCACTTTATTTGGAGGCTTTAATGAAGTGCAATTGAAGAATTTGCGCGTTATCGTTGGAATCTTTGTGATATGATAAAATTATTTATCAAAATAAATATCTTTTTAATGTTTTAACGGTGTTCTTTAAAGAATTCACTACTACTTCCCTTTTGCTTGTCGAAGGAATAGTGATGTAGCCGGTTTTGGAATGCGTAGTGATTTAATCTGAAAGAGTGATAATTTACGCAACATAAGAATACTAGGATTTTCTTCAATAGGATATACCTATAACGCGTTATTTTCGATGTACGTAGCCGCCTTACATTTGTTATTATGTATACGTAGTAATCGCAAAACAAACCTAAGCTCAACGTACATTTTTTCGCAAGCCCTGATGAAAGATAATCTTTTACGCAGCCGTATTGAGTGTAACTGAAACATTTCATGGGAGGCTTGATGACGCACTGAGGAAATAATAACGGTTTACGATTATCACGCATTTCACACAAGTATTACTACGTTGCCTATCAACTTCGTTAACTAAGCAATGTCCTCGGAATGATAATTAAGAGAGATACATGTAGTCAACATAAATGCATATATTTACAAAATAAAAACAGTTAAACAGTACATATTCATATTAAAAAGGGTGGAAAAAAATCACAGTTGTAGATTCTTTATGGGTACATGATTGTCAAATTAAAGTCCACTAATCGTTTTATCCACAATATGTGGATCAGTTTCCCTTAGATGATTGTGACACTGGACCAGTCTTTACAGCTTTCAGCACCACCTGATCCTTCAGAAGAAACTGGTTATGACCTTTCCATGCAAAGATTGAGATTGTATTCCTTTGACCACCTCCGGCCACACTGAGAAATATCTAAGGATATATACATATCAGATGAATTAATCTTACTTCAGGTGAACAATCCCTAATCTTAGCAACAATGAATATGTGAACAAGGGAGGGAACAATAGTAGAATCGGTATGAACAGTCCATATATCCCATAATAAACTTTAAGAATCCTAGAACTTCCAGTTTATCTTTCACAGTTTGTTTTCTGCGAAATGCAAATGTTACACAAATGCCTCTCCTCTCTGTCCGTTACAATCAACTGAAAAAGACTAAATCTTCAAACTTTATACTTCTTTGATTAAGTTACCCAATAATATTCTCTTTTTTAGTGGGTCCACATGTATATCACATCTGTAAAATCAATACATGCGTTAACTTGTGTCCTTAAGCTGAAAAAGTGTAATCTTTATGCGACTTTTATTACTATCCTTTCAAAGTCCGCCTTAGTAACGTGAGCTACGTATTAGCCGCAGCGTTTACGCAAAGTAAAATCTACCAATCACAGTATGCATATGTGACCTTGAAGTGCTCAGCCTCTCCATAAGGTCGTGTGTGCCTTTATCCATTGCCTTAACAATGTGTGAGGATATAGGCCGACACCAGGTGTTATCGCGCAATGCCATCGGTTACCGCGCTCACGTCAACAGACGTTATAATCACCTATTTTTTTGGAAATAGATTATATTTGACTATTTTTAGACTTCTGTAGCCGGATGGCAGTATTTTGCTGTATTTTGTTCTTAGTAGAGCGTAAAATTGTATATTATAGCTCGGACGATCGTCCGAGCTATAATATACAATATTCAATCAACTTTCGAACTACACCTAAGTATATGAGATGCATGCTATCTATAGGGAAAGTTGTGATCATGTCTACATGCAATCTCTCGAAAGGAGATTTACCTTTATGGTGACATGGCAAAGTTTGGTTGCGAAAAGACATGTCTGTTCTTAAAGCAGCACATGTAGTAGGAAAAACCATGCGACGATTAGCACGACAGCATAAAGCCTCACATTTATCGCATCCTTGTGTTGAATTGTGACCACTTATTTGCTTAACTAGTGCTCTTGCTGGTGTATCACAGATGACGGCCTTAAGTACAATGTCCATGCGATGATTGTTGTGTAATGTAACACCATTGGCACAAATGTTTTCTAATTCGATGATAGTGTCCCTCAAAAAACTGTGTATACTTAAAGGTTTACACGAACCACAGTAGACTCCTACCAAGAATACCTTGTCACAGCCCGAAAAAAGTAACTTTCCTTGTATTGGCCACATCTGTAATTTGGAGTTGTTGAAAATTGGGGCACCATCAATGTTCAGCTGAAGAGCAATTGGCACAGAGAGTTTACATTTGACAATTTGTAACCGAGATAAAATCTGACGACGAAGACCAATGTGAACATATATTCCAGAACCAACTGCTCTCCTTTCAAAAAAGTCTTTAGTCCTCATCAATATCCGAGGGTCAGTCGGCAGTTCAGGATGATGTGGTCTTAATTCTTCCAGCAAAATACGAGTAGTAGTCATATTCAGCTTGCATCTGTAGACGACGTTGCGAACAGAATCCACTGGAGTGCACTCAGTTTGGTCAACTTCCTCTGTTGCAGACAGTTGTTCATTCGGTAAATGGTCATCAAATGACGGTGTAGGTGACATGCTATTACGAGGAACATCAACTGGAACGATAATTTGTTGGGGAGTAACCATGTTTCCTGCTATTGTTTCAGGTTGGGGTTCACTTGCAAGAATTTTCGCATATGATTCTGTGTACATTATTATGAAAGGACAAGCTTACCTTCTACACGCTTCTTCCAATCCAGATTGTACTTTTTTAGACGCCGGTAGTATGTTGACCTATATCGTCTTAAGTCAAAATTGACTACCGCTGCATCGTTAAAGAAGATTGATTAATAAACTTACGTAGTCTAGAATTCTTCCGGCGGTATGGTTCGACATTAGCTGGTGGTCTGCTGTCATTTGGCGTATTATTGATACTTGACGGGGAAATGTGAGAGCTCATGTTACCTGGAAGAAATTGGAAAAACGGTTAAAAAACGGATTCCTGCAGTCTACACAACTAATACGCTATGCCTAATAATAAAAATGGCCGCTACTGTTAAAGTCGCAATATAAAACGTCTCACTACGCAATTAATTACTTGGAAAACTTCGTTAAAAAGAAGGGTGACAAACACGCCAACTCACAACAAAGGAAATGAAAATGGTGGATTCCGCCGCTTCGAAGGATTTCAGTGCAGTAAAACATTTCTCAGGTAGGAGCCTTTTGTGATGTATTCAGATAGTGAAAGTACATTTAATTGATTGTTTATATAAAAAGAGTTTATTATTTTAAATTATGTATTACTAATCACTAATTCAGATTCATTGTAACGCAGTTTTAAAAAGTTAACTGTCATTGGTTGAGGAAGTACATCAGGGTTACTCCCATTGGTTGTTTTGTAGCCAATAACCGTTCATCAGGTTGTTCCGAAAAGTCTGCAATGCGCCCTAAGTGTTCATCGGAATCTGCAATGTGCCCTAAGTTTGCCCCAAAAAGTCTGCAATTTGCCCAAAGTTTGCCCCAAAAAGTCTGCAATGCGCCCGAAAAAAATGCTAGCTGGGGAATTATCAATGAGGAAGTAATCCTTTTTAAGAGAGTTCGCATAGAAAGACTATTATTTGCATTATAGTGCGTTGAGGTTTTTTTTTGCGAGCTGTTTCAGAATTAAGGTTGTAAATATACTGCAGGCAATGGCTGTTGTCATTCCAGTGAATCTATGAGAATCTGGCCTATGAAAGCGAAATAGCATGCAGACATAGGTTAGATGTGTGCTTTGAACATGTTAAACTTTTCTGTTATCATCCGGGATGACAATGGATAACTCATAAAACATCGACGACATTATGCGATGAATGAGATAGGCTGCTGAATTTCTTGGTGATTATATCTATTTTGATGAAGTTCCTAGTTAAAAGTGCTTGGGCGAAGATGTAAAAATAGTTTAATTGACATTTGCACATAGAATTTCACAAGGCCTTAATTGCTCAGTGCATGAAATGGCATCAGAGTATATTGACATCAGTGTTCATTGTGTCTGGAAGAATAGTATAAATAGTCCTTCTCAAATGTCAGAGTACTTAAAATTAGTACCAGATTTCTGTCGATTAGTAGCTAGTGGCTGTGTCATACAACTACTACACCTGTTACATAGGTTATATCAATCTTAAAAATTATTTTGCTTCACATCACTAAGATAATCTGAGATCCTTAATGACTTAATTGTGGCTATGAAAGACGTAGAAGATGCACTTATGGCTGATATACTTAAAGCAGTTATTATTAAACAAGTTATCTGTAAGCAACTTGTGATGTTCTGAATACTGCAAACTGTTGATAAGAAACTGCATCAAAGGAAAAAATGCTGAACAGCTAGAAAATACTACTGCAGTTTCGTTGGTTGTTGCCTTTTGCATTTGTAAGTCATCCTTTCAAAGCTGCGATTGACGCTAAACCATCCATGGTACCCCACAGGCCCTATAGAAATTTGTGAGAGATCTTACATGTCAGGTTGTCTTCCAAATTGTAAGGTTGCAGATCTTTCAATTTACCTCTCACTGAAATATCACTTATCTACTTCACTGTGGTCTTTTCATTTGTGCACTATTACACTTCATTTTATGTTAACTGGATATGCCTTTATTAAAGCTGAGACTTACTCTTTGTGCCTATTAGTTGCTTGCTTACAGTCTATTTGCTTTTATTAGAAACACAACAACACCAGTGTTTGAACAAAGCTGTATTTTCATGGAAAACGTCCACTGTATTCCCATCTTCTTTGAAGAATACATAATCAAAGGATTCAAAATCAACAATAGCCCATCGTCGCCATTGGTATTCACGTATTACCTTCCTCGCGGCGTATGGCGTCAGCAATCGTATAATTGGGATTAGACGTTGTGAACAGAGATACGTGAAGCATCGTGACTGAGCAATATTCGCCTCCTGTTGTATTATTGAAAAACTTCGTTTATACCATTTATACACCTTTAGCATACTTTTATGCAGACTATCAGATCTTTGCAAGTACCGTTTCATTTGCTTGTGGGAACTCTCGACGCGATTATTTGTATCATTCCCAAAAGTCAGCACGTTGTCTCTGAAACATGCTGCCCACAATTCTCGTCGATGCATCCAACGACGTTGTAGATATTGACTGACATTAGCATCCAATCTGCTAATAACTCTGAAGTAGAAATTAAATCTGCAAAATGAGAACAATAGAGGCATTACTCTGATCTCCTTTTACACTGCACTAGACGGCATAAATAATTCTTCACAATGGGATTTCTTGTCTACGAATAAAATGTAAAGTATGCTTCGAAAAACTTACTTTACGACAGAAAGCTCGGCAAACATGGAAAGAACACAAAACAATGTGCGCTTGTCTGTGCGTTAACTTGACGGCTGCTATTTCAGCTTGCGCACAATCCATAATGAAGGATTCTGTTTTGGAGGTGTCTTCCATTATTTGCCGGAAACAGTCTAATATCCAAACTACATCTCGTTTGAATTCTTTTCTAGTCCACGCAAATAAAACTGGTCGTCCACGACCAAAATTATCCGTCACAAGTAATTGGAACAAAGAATACCTGCACGTTGGTTAATGAATTGGTAAACTTACTTCCCCTTATTTGTATTATACGTCGAGTCGATACCAACAACTTCAGGGAACTGTTTATACAATTCCATTTGCTCATAAGTTGCAAAACAAATTCTTGTTAGTGAATTCCTGATCGGTTCATCGGAATAATACTCCATTAACTTCCCACGGGATTTTAGGAATTCAAAAATGTCACGACGACTCGAAATACCTTAAGTATGTAACAAGTACGTCAACGTTACCTTTATTCACTGCGGCTTTCATATTTTTAACGTCAATGCGAGTTATATCCTTGTGGTACTTCTCCTTAACATGCATTATTATTTCATCGGATGAGTGGGATTGCTGAAGAAGTGGTTCAATATTTTCTTTCTCTTCAACTGTTAGTCGTCTATACCATGGGTCATTCTGCATGTACACCCTGCTGCATGGATGGTTATGCACCATATTGTGGGAAGCAATTATGTATTCACTATAATGCAAAACCACGCGAAATGAAGACGAGCAATTGCAACATTTAGACCTGAAGTATTCATGAAATCATATTACACTTCTTCTTACGACTTGTTTTTCAATTTCAATCCAGGTCTTGTACGATTCACTCCAAAAGTGCATTTAAAACCAACATAAGCGTACTTAAACCTGTCATCCGGTATCGTTTTGCTGCAATTATGAACATAGTGAGTGCAGGATAACTACATTGTTAGCATTAAATGACTTCCTCACTTTTTGAAATTCTGCTAATGACTTCTCAAATTCATCCCAGCTGAAGAAACGCTTTCCAAGTATGTATTCAGCAAAAATTCCACTTAAATCTGTGCTCCTGTCACTCGAATTGACTACCTGCAACGGACTAAAATAAAATTATCAATTAGGATCCATCTATGTCACAACTATTCCAAGATAAATCGTAAAAAAACAACATTGAAATACAGGGATGATCGATAACCATCAAGAAAATACCGCACGTATAACCTAAATTACAGAAAAACACAAGAACCCACCGGTTCGTTGACATCGCAAGCAACCGACAGACCAAACAACGAATTGTACGACAAGTAAAGCCTAGTACATGCACAAACAAAGAAAAACAAAGCGTTACAATAGTCTAATTCACGTTTATAGCAATCACATATGCTGGCAAACGACGCAAACACAACCACGCAAAGACAGCACCCGACAGCACGCACCCAAGGACAATTCAAACTGCAATTGACCGCCACCATTCTAGCCAATGAAAGACGAAAAAAACTGAGCCGCGGAAAATATAACACGAACCCACGTATATCCTCACCCGTTAACAATTCATCTTTTCAAGTTTTCACTTGCGCTTCTCAATACAACGCTGTTCACCTTTATCCGTATACAACGTTAACACATCGTGGAATGTGAAAACGTGAATGTACTATAATGTTATGGCCGAAATCACCTATAGTGCACCTTAGATGTACCAGTACATTATATATCTCATATGTTTCGCCCACCCAGCTAGCATTTTCTTCGGGCTCACTGCAGAACGTGAAAAATTTAGCTGAATTTTGACCCAAACATTCTGCAGTGTGCCCGAAGTCAATGCTAGCTGTGTTGTTGAGATTACCCATTCATTTTGCTTACTTTCCATTCTCTTAGCATAGCTTTTGCCAAAGTGTTTGTCCAACTAAATGTTTGGCCAAGCAGAAATGACGTGTCTTGTGAAGTGACGCATTTTATTACTCATCATTGTAGTATACTTTCACTATGTAATTGGACTTTGATTTGTTTATCACTCTAAAGAATGCGTGTTATCAATTGATACATTTGTACTCGCTCAACTTTTGAATTTTGATCACTGCGTTAATACACGTTCGTACTCCTTCTCAAGTGCCTTTTGATTTACATTGTGGATGTCGAGCAAACACAACGTTAGGACACATTAATAATCACGAAGAAGTACTAGGATAAATGTGTACGCTAGTTTGGTGAGATAAAGCACCACAACACTTGGAAACACTACTTTCCTTGTAATTACCATAGGTTCTTTCCGAAAAAGGAACTGTAACAGTCGAGGGCATTTATCTACCGAAGAGCTAGAGCCGCAACAAAACAACAGCCAGTGGATGCCAAGGAACGAAAGTGTTTAAACAAGGCTGTAAGAAAGGAATTGGATATCGGTCTATTGTTAGCTGAGCAATAATAATCCTGGTGGTTTTTGATACTACTTGTGCTGAATCCGAGTTGTTTGTTATGTAGTATTCTACCAGTAGCAACAGCTACGGATTTTATGCTTCGATGAGTTCGTAATCTGGTCCATTGAAAAGTACGTGACCATCCCATCAGCACGTGTTTTATATGTTGACTGAAATAATAACTGAAATTACATAATACGATTATTCGGTGTGTAAACATATCATGTATTCGCACTGATCTAGGCAACGGAAATAAGTTTTAACAAATGAATTGTTGATCCCAGTAACAAAGTATGTTTCCACCTAAAATTAGCTGACCATTCTCAAAACATGGCAGATGGGAAAAGAAAATTTCCATTGTGCCTTGTGGTACTAACAACATGTATTAGTATGTAGATTCAGGCGTAAATATCTATATCATCTTCAAAAGTGTCTAATGGCGGAAACGGATTTAATGGCGAAGTGAAGAAATGACCTGCGCTTGGGAAACAACAGGGAAATGTGAAAGAGAGACAAAGAAGTACAATATGAAAGACAAAACTGGTACAATAGTGAAGATATATGCAAATGAAATACTCTACGCTGTTTTTTTCGTAATTTTTAATATTTATTTATTTTATTTATTTATAACTTATTTATTTTATTTTTTATTTATTTATCTCTGATTTTTTAAAAATCTTATATAATTTATGAGGTAACTAGATGCAATATACTGTAATGCATGCTGAAAATTCCATACCTGTACCAAAAATACTGTTTGGAATAAAGCTGTTATTATTATTATTATTAAAATTTGATTCCAGTATATTATAGACGTATTTTGTTAATGAATTATTTTGTCGCCAAATGCACTTGTGTCCTGCCGTTACACTGTTGTCGCAGTGCATGCGTTACGATGAAATAATTACACACCAGAAAAGTCATATACGGCGACACTTATTCTTTTCTGTATTTGGACCATCATCATTTTACTATTTGGTCCTAAATCCATTCGACTCAAAATTTTACGAAATGTTGTTTGTGATATTGTGAGACTACAGAAAGAAACAGTACTCTAAATGGTAGTAAATTACATACAGATGTGAGGTCTTATCACCCATACAACAGACTTATTGTCAGCATCTAAAGAAGAACTCAAACAATTCAATCCCATAATATTGCATTGCTACCACTAGCACCTAAAAGCTCAGCGTAGTTCATGAAATATGACAACGAAAGAAAAATTTATTTGAATAGACAAATAAATAACAACTAAAATACAAATATACGTTCAAACAATGGATCAGGAATATTTTTCTTATGGCAAATTATGCCCTGTTACTTGCAGTGAAGATACATTCCTAAAAACGACCGTCCAGATGAATGGAACCGAAGTTAACCGGAAAGAAATATCTAAAATTCTAAATGAATTGGAAGATGGACTCATTACTGCTAGGAAGTAGTACCACGCTAGATATACCCAAACGAAAGAACGATATTATTCGATACAGGGAACGGTTTTTCAGGGGAGTATTTTCCCTAAGTTGCCATAACGGCTGCAAACCGCGCTTGTAACACCGCAAATGGTCTCCACTGATGAATCTATTGTCTCAGGAGACCAAACTTCATCATTTGCATTGGTGAAGCTAACAAAACTGGTAGGCTTATTATTGCTCTGTATTCCCATATATGGTTGTAGTTATGTATGAGGAAATATTGAATCAAATAAATTGGAAAAAGCAATAACAAAAAGCCCTTTAAAGGAACTAGTATTAAGACCTCCATCTAGTCTGTGACATGTGTAACCTGTTTTATAACCAAAGAGACGGAGTTATCATGGTTTCTTTATTTAGGTTCTGTCCGAGATGATGTCTTAATGATAAGCCTAGAAATAAGTAATTATCAGTCTTCATTTGTCTAAAAGATGGATTGATAACACGTTTATTCCTCGTGATGCGGTCTGCTCAACGATTCAACTGTGGTCGGTCATCTTCATCTTTCATGATTGGAAGAGTGTTGAATTCCACAATTCATCTCTTAGATGTTAAGTTAAAGAGGAGAAATGATGGTTTATTGCAAATGCAGATCTGTCAACCACTACAAGAGTATACGCTATTACTATTCCCTTAGAATTCTTAGCGGAACACAGGGCTTCAGTAGCAAATCTCGATTTCACTCTTTTCTCTGCAGTCATTTCTACCTGACTTTATGATTGCACATCTCACTTCTCTATTCATTTTCTGGAATTATGAACCTTTATATTTATCATGAACACTACCATTTTCCATTCCATTGGTCAGAATACGTGGACAGACGATTTATTTTATATGTTATATAGCATAGCTAATTTAATTTTATCACAGAATACTTTGATTGAACACTAGTAATTAGTGTAATATGTCTAGTCCTTTGTTTAGTACAGACTGAATTCTCTCAGTCAGGTTTGAAATGTGGTCACCATTCTAGGTAACTAGCTACCAAATCAATATGCTTCCTGCCGATTGCCCCAACCATATAATATCATCAAATCAATGAGCACTGTGATGGTGAGCTACCTAGAATGATGACCACATTTCAAACCTGACTGATAGAATTCATTCTGCACTAAACAAAGGACTAGACACATCACAATATTTACTAGTGTCCAATCAAAGTATCCAATACAGTCCTACAGGAAGGATGCCAATCGCGAGTCCGAATAGCTCAGCAGTAACGTCTCTGACTTCAGCACTGGGTGGCTGGGGTTCCAACCACAGTTTACAGATAATCCTTTCTGACTGGTGAGTGCCAACTAGCACGAAACCTAGGTCCAAGGTTTCCTGCAGATTGCCTCCAACCATCTAATATCATTTTACCACCAGAACCCCACATTCAATGAAACTTTGTGCCATCAAATAGTCGTGACGATTAACTTCTATTGTGAAAATGTAATGTAAAAAGGAAACTAATTATTCATTATTTACTCTTTTAGAATTCAAAATATCACTGAAATTTAATAAGGTTCACTCTTTCGTTTACTGATCGAAAAAGAAATCAGTCAGAACTACACATTTATGACCTTTTAAAATTACTTATTCTTGTTGGACAAGAAAAGATAAATACACTGACAGGTGAACTTGTTTGCTTATTAGTATCATGCTGTGTGTGCTACTTACAAGTAGATTCATGAATTTAAGTAGTGATATTTAGTCCCGGTTATTACTAACAATGTTTTCTTCGTCAAATACTTATCGCTGAACCTATTATATATTTCTCGTAAAATAATTGGGAATCGATCATTATTTTCACCTGGTTCTTGACCTTAATCACTTCTGCATATGAAATGTAAACACCAATAAAAACAGTGTGCTATCAGGCGCATTAATATCTATCAGGTCTTACAGTAATGATTAAATCTGAGAATAAAAGATATTTCTTGATATCTATTAAACTAATTTTTCAGTGAACTTTAAGAAATCGTGAAATAAAGCTTGAAAGTTCTTTAATTTGGCTACCTATATTGCTTCTCCTAGGCATTACATAATACATGTGTTTCATTGCACTATGCAGGGGAAATTTGTTCTTACTAAGTGAGATCTAAGTAACTAAATGGCATATTAGAGAAAAGTAGCTTTCCAGTGTACTTCACCTTACAATGGTCCTGTGGCAGATGTTGCTTCACAACCAAATGTACATGAATAATATAGTGGGGGATATGCCAAAGAACGTATATTTGAAGAATAAATGCAGAATGCTATATACAGTTGTGAAATGATGATTGTCGAGATACTACTCTCGTATCTTACCTATTCTACTTTACTGCTTCCCATTAGTCTTTCCTGGGCTACTGAAAAAGGACTACACTTATTTTTTTTATTTTTATTTTTTGATTACAGCTGGATTCCACACCGTATTTTTGGTACAAGTATGGAATTTTCAGCGTGAATATCGGTAGCCCAAATTTTGCAGGCCATCCATCCTGAGAAGGATGTTGAAGGTGGTTAGTAGGACTAGTGGTTTAAAACTCAGTCAGTTCGTCACTACATTGGTAGAAAGACATCTGAATACATGCGTAAAATGGTCAACAGCCATACTCCCCGACCCCCAACACTCCTTCTATTCCCAACTCTCTCCTTGCATCTCATCAGGTAGAACCAGAAATCAGTACAAAATAATATATGCTCGGACAACTAAGTATAGGAACTCAACGATACCATATTTGGCCCGTGTTCTAAGTGACAGAGGCAGTGTTAAGCGCGAAACCTATGACTTGCTTTGTTGTTAATAACATAATTTCGCCTCTTTTATTTCTCTCTTATTTGTATTCTATAGTGAGCACCTTCTTGAACATACTTAGCTACCTAAATTATTAACATTGGCTTACTTACTTTTTTTTTTTACTTTTTTGTACTTTATTCCTTCTTTCGTGTATCTACTGGTTTCGACTATATTAGCACTATGAGTATTACAAAACTCTCCGGTCATTAACCTTCATGAAATATTAGTTTTGTGGTTGTTTTGTTCAGCAATATTAACTGACAATCTTGGTTGTGAATGCCACTATTACCATCTTAAAAATTTTGTATTATGCAGAATTACTCACACTACCACCACAAACACCGCATTAGACCTGACAATAAAAAACCCTGAAATGTTTATTTTATGATTATTTAGTGTTGTTCAATCAAATTAACTGATCGTCATGGCGATAAACTGTAAACACTGTGCGATTTATCAAAATAAAAATCTTATCTATAATGGAATTATACTCTACCACAGTGCCCAAGTTTTATACTTATATCAATGGCGATAAACATTCTTAATATCATTTCATAACTTCTTGTATGATATAGTTTTACCGTTCACCACGCATAAACATATCATAGCTTCCACTACCCAATACTAAGATATTATTCATCATGTTGTTTATTTTCCATTCTACTTCTTGGTATTTTTTCGCATTTTTTTTGCTATTTTGTGTTTTTTCGTCGTTGTTTTTTTATATTCATTTTTTGAAATACTCCTTTTAAATGTTTTATAAAATTAGATGCAATATTGTAGATAAGTGCTGAAAATTCCACACTGTACCACTAGTACTGTTTCTGGAATAAAGCAAATTATTATTATTATATATATGGTAAGGATCTCATAACATATGAATGTGGGGTTGGTGCGTGTGGGCTAGTATGTTAAAGCAAATAAGGGTAATAAAACTTGCACGGAACTGAGTGGGTTTAGTACTGGACGAATTCAAGCTTAACAGTACAATAATTTTGCTCACTTACATAAAATGTT
Organism: Trichobilharzia regenti; assembly: GCA_944472135.2. NCBI lineage: Eukaryota > Metazoa > Platyhelminthes > Trematoda > Strigeidida > Schistosomatidae > Trichobilharzia > Trichobilharzia regenti. The sequence goes on along the minus strand of OX235262.1, from coordinate 110,403,913 downwards.
CGAAATATTCGTAAATAATCGACATTCAAGTTTTGGATGGTTATAAGGGATGAACAGGAAGTCCAATACCTCAGTTTTATGCTTACTGACCCGTATCAGCACAGCATATCTGCAAAATCGAGAAAAATAATGTCCCCTCCGAGATGATAACATAAATCACTCAATGTTACATTGAAACAGATTGAACTACCATATTCGGGCAGTAAGTGACTGTACTGTTGTAATAGACATAATGACTGATAACTAGGGGCTAACTATTGTTAATTAGTACTACCTTTAGTGCTGAGTGGATCCTGTCTTCGTCAAGTTAACAGTGGAACCACCGAAACTGAAGACTCACCACCTCCGTGATGGAATCCGAAAATAGCCTCTTTCTGAACTGCCTTGGTTTGCAACTTAAAATTTCCCTAAATTCGCATATTAAATAGTTGCATTACTTTTTTCAGTGGTCAGTCATACAACACCTGTTATCACCATCTAGCTTTGAAATGTTAGTCTGCATTTTATGTGAAATTCAGAAGGTTTTTGGAGTTTATACTCTCCGGCTTTTCAGTGACTTCTTTTTGTGAATACTTTTTACAAATAATTAAGCACAATGCTTCCTAAATAATCGTGCTTTAAGCAGACCTATTTTTGAAGCATATTTAACAATAAAATACTACTACCATATAATTTTTATACATTTCGTCAACTTCTTTCCTTTCGCATGGAAAATTAATTACATCGGATGTTCATAATTTATTTGGCATATTTTAATACTGATGAAAAGGAAATCAGGTAACCTGGATACAAAATAAGGGAATTTGACTGGTGACACTTGTATTAGATGCACTTCGGTTGTTTTCCATTCATCCAATAACTTCCTAATTCGATGAAAATAAATTCTAAACCAATGGAAAATGGGAGAATTATATATATATATATATATATATATGCCCATCTGAAGAATTTGTGATAACTGCATCCTGTTATGAACAAGGTTAGTAATTGAAGTGTAACTTAGTAAATTTCTAAATAACCTGAAATTTATTCTGGAATTCAGATAAAATGTGCTCATAATTTAGATTTGAAATCAGTGAGAACTATTATTTAGGTAGTACTCATGTTTTTAGGTACTAATAATTATTGCTGTTACTTTCCAGAATTTTTTTCTAATCTCCCACATCTCTCTGTTTCCTTGTTTTCTCAGTGTATGTTGAAAGATGGATGAAATATTACCCTCCTTAAAGACATGATTATTATCTAAGGTGTAATCAGATATCCCTCTATTAGTCTCAGCATGTTTGAAAGTAACTCACGATAAATTTGCCTTCCAAGTGAGCTCAATTTTACACGTAAGAGATCAGAAAGAATACGTGTGTTTCTTAAATATGCTTATTTTATAAGTGTTTAACAAAAGTGTCAGAGACAACGGATTACTGAACAGGATTTCGTTATTATGCAAAGGTTCTAAATTTATTCTTCTGTGACCGTGTAGCTGGCTATATGATATCAGCAGCAATATTTGGTAATATTTGTTTTTAACTGTGTTGATGTCCAGTTGAGCTGTTGTACTCCAGTTGAAATATTATTCAACATCTGTGGAGAATGTAGCTGAATTAACCGCTGTGCGTCGGTGGCACAGCGGTTAGGATGCTTGCCGACCATGCACATGGTCCGGGGTTCGATCCCCGGCCACAGACGCACTCCTTTACCTCGCTAAGCCAGAAATAATGCTGGTAAGGAGAAAAGGCTGGGCATGAGGCTAGCAACCCCATCCTGTAAAAAATAAACACTTCTACAGAAACTTCAAGCCACTAGTTTGAAGCCCCATGTTCCACTGGAGAACGTGAAGGAAAAATTTAAAAAATTAAATTATTAATTTAAATCACTCACATAAACATAAGTGTTTCTCATATGGTTATATTATGTCCATAGAGTTTTCTGATTTCATATCTTTGGAAAGTCTAATTTTTTCTAAGTTGTAGGTTATCTATGAGATTAACAAATATATAGTTAGTAATCAGGACTTTCATTAACGTGCAAAGAAAGGTTACAGGCTTTTTTAGTTTGTAATTTATATAACACATCTAAACGCAAATGTAAAATCTGACACATAGACGATGGAATCTGCAAAGTATTCTGCACAAAAGTGTGAATCTGTCTGAAAGCACCATTCTCAAATTTTCATCAAATTTTCTCTTTCCTAGTTATGCTTCTAATTTTCCTTAACACATTCATTGATTCTAAATCTAAGTGTTTGGTGTATTTCCTAGCATTTCCCATCATTCAAGTGTGCTTTTATAACATAAGACAACTAGAAAAACTGAAAACACCTTGCACTACAAATGGAATCTTCAGGGTCAGTAAAGTTCTTTATATACCGTTTATTTCAAGTAGAAGACATTCTACTTTGATGACTTCTGTGCATAATCACAAGCAGTAAGTAAGCATAGTGAAGTAGTTTTTAAGAACCAATGACCTTTTTCTAATGAATAGGTAATAATAATAATTTATTGTTTTCTGAGGGACAGTAAACATCTGTTCAGTGGGGAATTATTTCTTCTCGTTGATTTCGTTTTGATGCTCTAATGTCGTACATATATTAGGTAAAACGGAAGCTAGTGTCATTAACATGTCGTCAATTCAGAGTAGTTGAAAAACTAAGCATAATACTTTTGGGGTCGGACATTGGATTAGATTACATGAATAACAGAATTAGAAAATGTTACTAGAAAAGTGGATTGATAGTAAGAAGTTTGAAATGAGTCAAGTGCTGTCGAAGAAATTGAAATGATAATTTTGATGAAAGGGAAGATAACGTGAAGTGGATTGAAATGACCGAATGAGGATTATTACGACCAAGATGAAATATGGTATTCAAGTGTTGGTTTGTAGGGATTTGATTGGTTACAGGATTTCGTCATAAGCTGACATTGGTTAGAGAACCATTAGAAAACATGGGAGTACTGGACAGCTGTTTCGTCCTAGTTTGGGAATCTTCAGCAGTACGCACCCACCGGGATTTGAACCTAGGACCCTCTGGTTACAAGGCAAGCTCGTATACCATTAAGCCACTGGGACCCGATGCAATGGCAGCCTGTAAATTCTAACTTCTGCCAATTCACGATATAGCGCGACCACTTACCAGTGTCTTCGGCGAGTATTTGTCCTCACACCCGATCTGCTGCACCCTACTGGTCACGATGTTTAACACGGTGTTTAACAATGTCTTTCTGAACGATTTGTTGAAGGCTTTCTTTCACACATAGTTTCAGTAACACACAGGTTTGAAAATGTTATCTTTTCGACTGAAATGCGTGTATTAGTCAGGACAAATTCAAGACATCAATCATAAGTCTTTTGTAACCTGTCTCTTGTTTATGCTTATGTATGTTGTTTTGCAGAATATGTACTTTTAAATCTCATAATATAAATATTTCTAGTGGGTTTTGTTTCGCAGCACTCTACAGTGTTTATTTTAGTGCCTCAGTTCCATGATTTGATTTGATTTTTTTGATATCTGCAGTATTGTATGCAATTTTCTACAGCCTTTAAGTAAATATTCTATTTCTATAGAAAGAAAATAAGGATATTATGAAAGTGCAAATCCTTTCTTATTATTTTTTATTTATCAACCCATGTTTTTTTATTAAATAATATCACATGCAAGTTCATCGTGCTTGTAGTATATTGCTAAACTTCTTTTTGAAATGTATGTGTGTACATTGTTTGACAGGCTTTTCATCCAGGCGACGATAATCAACACCTTGGCATTTAGGGAATAATCATCTTGTGGAATTTACAGGAATTGTATTTGTTTATCTTGAGAATCATTGATACTCTTAAGTCAAAATTAAGTTTGAAGGTATTAATAAGAAGTTATTTTTCCTCACCATAAGTTGGAAATAGTGCTTTGTATCAATTTAGCGTAAAAATATGCTTACTATAGACCATATGTATCAAAACGCTTAGTAATACTATTATTTGGATTCTACTTTTGTTATTACAAAGCCGGTCTCACTGAGATCAGATAAAAACAGTAGGCCATTAAGTAATATTAGATCGGAAAGAACAAGAAGTTCAGCAAAGATATCTTTTCAGCGATTTCATTCTCAAAAGCTGTACAATCGCATTTATATAGATTAGTTCACATGGATACAATTACTATTTGTTTAATTCCACATAGTAACGAAGCTGATAATAATTTTCAACTTGAAATGAAAGTTTGAAGGTAGGAATATAGATTACAAGGGGCTCAGAGACAAGATTGCATAGGATTAGAAAACAGTTACAATGTATGCAAAGTTAATATTTGATAACTGGAGAGATAATTTTAAAGGCGAATAAAAAGGGATAATTATTTTCAACTTGATATGAACTACAAGAGGCTTAAAGACGCAGGGATAGAATGAATTACAGGTGTGAACAAAATGAGCATGGAAACAAAATGAAATCAAAATTTTCAACTTGAAATGTAGGTTAGGAGGTGTGAATATAGATTACAAGAGGCATAGAAACAAAAAATTACACAGGATTAGAATATAATTGTAAAATGGTTATTCTAAACGGATTACAAGTGTGATCAGGAGGAGCATGGAAACAAAATTAAAATAAGTGATTTTAAGACTGAAAAAATAGGATGAACTGAATGGAGGCAAAGAGAGAAAATTACACAGAGATAACAAAACAACAAAAAAGAAGGATAGGAGAACATACCGAACTAGGTTTATCGTAGTTGTAGAGGCTGGACTAGTTTCTTTTGAACACATAGCTCCAGCTCTTCGATGCATATGGCGAGAGCTTCCCCAATACAAAGAAGTCGGAAACACACTGCCTTTGGTAGATTTTTGCTCACTTTGTAAATGACTTTAAATGATGAGTCAGTTGAGATTCTGTGACAGGTATTGACAAGATGTCCAGTTATTGCGCTTCTGATTGAACCAGTGCCTCCTCTTTGCAGCCATGCTGGATGATGTTCTCTAACACATTTTGATAAGACCCGCATAGAACGACCTATATACCTAGCTCCGCAAGAGCAGATGAACTGATATATGCACTTTGAAGTGGTCATATGCGGAAGTCGGTCTTTCCCGTTGCTTCGAAGTAGTGGGCGGCTAGAGAATATCAATCTTAGAGTTGCTGCCGGAAAAGTCTTCTTCAGGGAATTGGAGATTCTCCTTTTAAGGATATCTGCTGCGAAGTCTTCCCTGAATCCCAGATTCAAATAGACTGTCTTCTTTTGCACTGAAGCGCATTCTTCTCTTTTTGGCCTTGGTTTCATGTTCTTCTCCAGGAAACGAGGTGGGTATCCATTTTGGACCAGGATGCTTTTGAGAAATAGGAGCTCTAATGTTCCAATCTCAATCTAATGTTCCAATGGGTATTTTCCACATCAAGTAATAGCTTTAACTTTTCCACTGAAGATGGCAATACTCACTGCAAGGAGGCTTCATATTTCTGAAGGAAATGAATCCAGCTTATCTTTCTTATTATCTGTGTGTTTTCTACATGTCTGTCAGTTAAACTAATAATCCAAACTGACCATTTTTATTGTTTAACTGTTAGGTATCAGATATTTCACACTGTAACGTGTTGCTGAACTAAATATTTTCAAATGACTAGGTCATAATACCGATCGCCTTATTTCAAACGATAATTTTGCACAGAATGACAATAAGAATTTTCAGTATTTTGATATTGAAACAAATTTTTACAAATAAAATTGGAAGATATGTTCACAAAATTTGCAGTGTGCACTAATTTAGAGACAGTTTCTTTTTGATTTATTTTGCTGTGTTTCATTTCTTCTTTTCATCCTATACAAGTTGTTTGTTGGATTCACGGGGAAAACAGAAATGCTGTAGAATGAAACGTTTTTACAAATGTGCCAGTGAAAATAATGTTTGCCAATATTTTACATTGGAAACATTCTGTCCCTTTAATGAAGCTCGACAGTGCTATTAAATGACAGAATTTATCTGAAAATTGTGATGTATTTGCGCAATACACAATGAGAATAGTGTGATCGCAAATCAACTTCTCAATTCACTTTGATAGTTAGAAGAATGAAACGTCAGATAGAATAAGTGAAATAGTAATAAGACTTACGACTGCAATAACTGACATTATTACTGGTAAAGTAGGTCGGTGGCACAGCGGTTAGGACGCTCACCGACCATGCACATGGTCCGGGGTTCGATCCCCGGTCGATATACTCCCTTACTTCGCTAGGCCAGAAATAATCCTGGTAAATAGGAAAGTTTGGGCATGAGGCTAGCAACCCCATCCTGTAAAAAATAAACACTGCTACAGAAACTTCAAGCCACTAGTTTGAAGCCCTATGTTCCACTGGGAACGTGAAGGAAACAAAAATTACTGGTAATATGATAATACATAAGGATAACCTATATGAGTCAAGTTTAACAGTAAGCTATTGGTGACAATGACTATCTACACAGTATATTTTAGCATGCCCCGTTTTGCTTTTGTATAGTTATGTTAATATGTTATCATGTTGTTCGAAATGCACTGCTCAGTTACACAACATTTTTTAAGAATAATTCTGTCTTTCAATAACGTCATCTGATCATCTTAAATTGATGAAAACCATAAAGGTGTTATTCAAGTTAACACGTGTTTGATAGAAGAAAGTAGTGTGGTCAGTTGAAGTTCAGGTGAGCCTCATTTTTGGTATGTTTGACGAATTAATGTTAAGATGTTTGATATTTTTGAACACAAACTTGTTAATTTACTAGGCTATGTGGGAGAAACAGTTACTCAGTATAATTTAGATTCGAAATAAATATTGTTTTTCGAGAGTTACAGCTACGGCTCTTTCAGTACCTATTTTTATTTATTCCCATTGGAACGTAGGGTTCCAAGGTAGAGCTCTGAAGTTTGGGTAGCAGTGATGTTTCCTTTTACGGACTGGAGTTGCTAGCCCCATCTCCAACCTTCCCTCCTGACTGTCTTGACGAGATTTAGGAATGCGTCGGTTGAGGATCGAACCCTGGAGCACACGTGTGGTTGGAGAGCATTCTACCGCAGAATCACCGACGCACTCAGTACCTATTTAATACTTTTCAATCAACATTTATAAGTTAGTTGTGGCAGAAACTTGTGTTCAATAATAAGCTTATAACTTATATATGAGTGAAGAAAACTTTTGGCTATATACAGTTATTGAAGTAATATCCTATTTTTCAAAACAGTTTCGTTATAATCTTATGGACTTGTCGTCTGTCAGTATTAGTTTTTTTTTTCAAAAAATCATACTCACTTAACCGATACGTAAACTTTACATAATTTATATTTTACAGAAAAGAGACAGAAAAACAGTTTCTTTTTCTGTTGAGACTATCTAAACTTGTCATGCATTTTGCGCTTTACTCAGATTGTGTAGTGTATTCAAACAAGGAAATATGTTTCAATGTATCTAGTATCAGTTTTTATTTTTAATCCAGAATCTCCAAAAAGGGAGCAAGTCTGTCCATCCGTATGTGTGTGTTATTCCATGATGCAAAAGTAAGCAACAAGTCACTGAATCACTAAGATACATATAAAAACAAGTTCACTATAAGGAATTATCTATTCCTGAGTTGACTGGCTCCAAGTATAACTTAAATTCTATTGGGTTTCTTAATGCTACATGAACCATAGAAATTTTCATGATTTATAGATAGCCAAATATAGTTATTTTTGGGTGCACACTGTAAATAACTTGTTAGCCTAATGTAAATTCATTTCATTTCACTATGGTTGTTTAGGTCACTAGCGAATACCCAGTGACAACATAACAGCTTATTATTATATCCTTTAATTCCCAGAGGAACATAGGGCTTCTGCTGCCCGTCTCCATTGCCTTCGGTTTTCTGCCAACTTTTTCACCCCGCTCCAAGTCTGCCCACATGCTCTCATCTCCTCTTCACATGACCTCCTCCAAGTCACCCTCACATTGACGACCAACTCGCCGCCCGCTTCCCTTTCGGGTTCCACTCGAGCAATGGCTTGTCTAGTGATGTCACTTGATGGTTGGTTTCCTCAGAGTATGGCCAATCCATCTCCATTTCTTCTTGCCTATTTGTTTCACGATCGGTTCCTGCTGGGTTGGTTCGCTCATTGCCAGAGATCCCTCACTATTGCTGATGTTTTCTGGCCGGCCATCTGATCTTGAGTAGTACTGAGCGAAGACAACTGTTAATGAAGGTCTATAATTTGTTTGAGATGCTCTTTATGACGCACTGGCACAGTCTATGATCTGTATAGTAGCACTGACTACACATAACAGCTTACTAATTTTGATTTAGAACTCTTTAAGGGTGCGTTGCAACACTTATTGAGGGATTGAGCCTAAAACCGTCAGGTCATGATATCATTCACTTAGATAACTCACTGAAATTCAATGGTTGATAATTTCTAATATCTAAGATGGCGTTACTATCATCCTACTAGTAAGCCAAAAGCATCGCGTACTACCACTAGAACTTTGAGATTTCTCTCTTGATATCAGTTATTAAGGAATATTGGACTGAAATTAAATTTGCTGATTAATTTTTAAGATTATTTTTGCGCTCATATTCAAGTCAATAATAAACAGTAATGAAGCCATAGTTGTGGATGAAATACTTAGATCATAACTATATAATAAAAAGTGCTGAATTGGAATACAGCTTAACCAATAGCATATTCATAGACGTAAAAGCCACAAGAAGGTGGAAACCTCCAAACAGCCTGGTGATTTGAGATATAATGGTCACTTTAAGAGAAGATAGGTGCATATAGGCTATCTCATATACAAAGATCTTTTATTACAACAGGAATCATCTACTGTATTATAAGTGAAATAAAAACAAGAGGAATTGGGATCTACAAATATTATTTAAGAAACCGAAGATTCTAAAGATTTGCCAAAAAGCGACCATCTAGTTCTACAATCAGTGAATAGTTCATTGGAATATGCAGGCTGATAGTACCTCAGAAACGGTAGTCATATTATTACAATGGCAAGGTTAAGACTCATTTAATCAACGCATATAGACTATCTGAAAATTCTTCTGCAACAAGGGGTCATTTAGCTAAAACAGGAAATTTGACGATCATTGTATAGGAAAACCTAATTTTAATTTTTGACAAGACATTTGTGAATATAACACGACCGTTAGATGTCATAGTGGGAAGTTGTTCATCTAGTACACAAATCAGAATAGGGGAATCTGAGATCTTAATACCAACCCAAGACTCTAGAAAGGAAGAAACTCAGATCCTTGTTGAGGCTGTGTTTGTACACTTCTGAAGAGTTCCAAACTATGATGGGAAAAAATGTCCGGTGCTTCCTCAATTTTAGTGGTTTCCCTAACTGGTAATTGATCATGACTTGCTAACGAGGACTGTTGTATGTGAAACCAAATAGAAATACAAACAAAAAATAAGTAAAATTCTATGGAACAGCAGAAACAAGAAACATCAGTCCCGTCCACAGTCACTCAGAACTGTTCTCAGTGTTAAGCCTGATGATGACAACTAAAAAATAACAGCCGAGTTAAAAGATTCAGTAGTACACTACTTGTATCATCATAGTTAGCTTCACTTTTTACAGGCTTCATCCAGAAAACACATTTTGTCTATTATTATTATTGTTCCCTTGGGTTTCTGGTGGAACATAGGGCTTCAACTGCACGTCTCCACTTGCTTCTGTCTTCCTTCTGGTGTACTTTTCACCTGCATCCATGTTAGTCCATACTGTTTCAACTCCTCCTCTTCACACGACCTCCTCCATGTCATCCTCGCACTGACGTCCCACTCCCCGCTTCCCTTTTGGCCTGGTTCCACTCGAGCAATGGCCTGACGCGCGCGCGATGTCACCCAGCCGCCTCCTCAGCGAGCGAGTGTCCAATCCATCACCATCCACTTTCTCCTGCATATTTGTTGGTTGGCGATTGGTTCTTGTTTTGTTTGTTTGTTCCCAGCCATAGTTTCTTGTTGGTGATTCTTTCCGACCCGGCCGGCCATCTGATCTTCAGTGTAGAGCGAAGACAGTTGTTGATAAAGGTAACGTCTGCAACAGGTTGTTGGAATTATTCTTTGTGACCCACCAGCCAAGTTTCTGATCCGTATAAAAGAACTGATTGACTTGACGTTTGTATTGAAAATCCGAGCGAATTTTGTTGTTGATGCTGAGTGACGAAGATTTCAAGATTGGTTCAGGTTGATGAATGTGTTTCTCGCCTTCCCGATTCTCTATTTGACATCCTCGTCCGTTCCTCCTGTAGTTGAGACAATGCTCACTAGATAAGTGAATGAAGTGACCTCTTTCAAATCCCTCCCGTTGATGGTGGTTGACGCTGGATGTTGCTGTAGTTGTTGTGGTTGTTGGTTATTTTCATCACCTCCGTCTTTTCTATGTTCACTTGGAGTCCTGTTTTTTTTTTTTTTTTTTTTTTTTTATTTGTCGTTTTTCGCTTGTAAGTCTTCTATTTTGTGTGACATCAAACATAAATCATCGGCGAAATCCAGGTCTTCTAGGTTCTTCGCGTCGGTCCAGGATATTCCTGTCTTCTCGTTTCCCACTGTCTGACGCATAATCCAGTCCACCACAATTAGGAATATCATTTGTGATAATAATTTTGCACCCTTGTCTGACTCCTGTGTTTACTCCAAACCCCTCGCTGAGTTTTCCGTTGTGGATCACTTGACATGTGTCGTTGTCGCACAGCTGTTGAATAATGTTGATGAATATTTGGGGTACGCCATAGTACTCGAGTGATTTCCAAATTACTTCACGGTCAAAGCTGTCGAAGGCCTTCTCAAAGTCTATAAAGTTGAGGTAGATGTTTGATTGCCATTCCATGCTTTGTTCTGTGATGATGATGCGTAGAGTTGCATTTATTTGGTCAGAACATGATTCGCCTTTCCTGAATCCAGCTTGTTCTGGTCGGAGTTCTGTATGCAGTGCGCCCTTTTTTTTTTTCAAGATAATGCGACTCAGGATTTTACTTGGCGTCGACAGGAGCAGGATTCCTCGCTAGTTCTTGCAGTGTTTTTCCTAAGTCACCCTTCTTTGGTATTTTCAGGAGGTAACTTTCCTCCAGTCAGTAGGCACCTTTCCATCCTTCCAGACCTTTTGCAATAATGGAGTCAGCGTATTTGCTGTCGTCTCTGGGTCCGCTTTTAGTGCTTCAGGGGGTATTCCATCTGGTCCAGCTGCTTTTCCAGCTTTCAGAAGTTTGATTGCATTCAGGACTTTAGCTTTCGTTGGGGATTTGGTGTCAACTTGCAGTTGTGTACGTGCTGTTGTTGGTATTTCTGGACGGGTTGCAGGTGATGGTCGGTTCAAGAGTCTTTTGAAGTGATCCGCTCGTTGTTTAATCTGTCTTTCTTCCTTGGTAATTGGGTTCCCTTGGCTGTCTTTTATAGGTTTCACTTGTGTTGATCTCTTCCCAAATAGAGACTTGGTCATCTGATATAATGTCCTCAGGTCCCTTTTGCCTGCCGCCTTCTCAGCTTCAGTGTCCAGATTGTCGTAGAATTGTCATTTGTCCTTCCTAGCACTCTTCTTGACTTCTTTGTCTAGTGCTGTGTAAGCTGAGCTCAGCGTCTCTTTTTCTTGTCCGTCTTTGCATTGAATCATTTTCTCTTTTACCATTCTCCTCTCCTCTATTAGCTTCCAAGTGTCCATTGAGAGCCATTCTTGTCTTGCCTCTTTTTTCTTCCTAAAACCGTTGAACACGTTTCGTTAAAAATCACCTTCAGAGAGTTCCTGTGGTCTTCAACGCATGATTGTTCAGTGGTGTAACGTAGTGTTTCCTGCTTTGCTCTGACAGTTTCAGTGAAAGTATCCTTTTTGGTTGTGTCCTTCAGTTTTTGAGTGTTGAACTTGCATTGTGGCCTATCACCAGCTATCCTCAAGGCTTTTAGCTTCACCTTGAAAGTCCCTTGTACTAGATAGTGGTCTGAACCCACATCTGCTCCTCTCCTCGACCTTGTGTCCAGTAGGCTTCGTCTCCACTTTCTTGAAATTGAGATGAAGTCTATTTGGTTTTTGGTGTTTCCATCTGGTGAAATCTATGTCGTCTTGTGTATATCCTTGTGCTTGAAAACGCTGCCACCAATCATCAAATCATTAAAGGCGCAGAAGTTTGGGAAGAGTTCACCATTGTCGTTCATTTCACCGAGGGCCTCACGACCCATGGTGAATTCTCTTCCTGTATTTTATCCTCCCAGTTTCGCATTCATATGACGCATCAGGATTTTGATATCGCCATTTGGGACGTTGTCAATTACTGTTTGTAGTTGTCTGTAGAACACCTCCTTCTTTTCTTGTTCTGAGACGTTTGTAGGCGCATAGCATCGGATGATTGTAACCTTCCTTCCTTTTGAGTCGAACCTGGCTGTCATTATCCTGGAGGAGATTGGTTCCCACTGCATGAGAGCTTTGGCTGCTGTTGGTGACATCATGATGGTCACTCCCTCGGTGTGCTCGTGATTGTCCTCTGGGTGACCGCAATAGATTATTGTCTCTCCAGTTGGTAGTTGGCACCTACCACATCCGTTCCATCTGCTCTCGCAGATTGGCAGCACTTCTATTCTATATCTCCTCATTTCTGTGGCTACCTGGGCAGCCTTTCCACGTACCCATCCTTATATTTGCTTGCACCGAAAGAAGGCACATCGGCTGACTGGCTTCCCGAAGGCTTCCGCCAGCCTGTGTCATTTCGCTTTCCCGATTCCAGCCAAAGATAAGGTTATTGTTTATAGTTTCAGAATTTTTAATAGGTTTGTGCGTTGAAGTTTCTGTAGCGGTTTGGTTGTTTTACGGGAGTGGAGTTGCTAGAACCACGCCCCAACCCTCCCTCTCTATCCGGGCTTGGGACCTGCTAGAAAACTAGCGAGCTAGTAATCTAGGCGAGGTTAAACACATCTGGTTTAGTCTTTGTAATTCTATCTTAGATTTTGTTTATTTCTTTTTCAAAAATGTTGAGGGCATGGAACAATTTCCGTTACTTCATGGTTCAAAAACAAGCGAAATCTAGAAGAGACGACGAGCTGTGATCTTTCTAGTATTGTTTAGAGCCAGAACATTAGCATTCATTAAATTCATCTGATTTCTCTAAAGCTCAAAATATGTCTGACATTTGGTGAATGTAAATATTCACTTTGCTTTACATTTTATTTAAGAAAGAAAGATCATAAGAACACTTATTTACCATTTTATGCGAAAAGAATGGAAGACAAGTAGAGATAACACAATATATCATAATGAAATTATTTGTTTACTTTAAAATGAAATTCGGTTACCAATTCTACTTGATTTATGTTCATAATCCTCAAAAATTATATCAGTATGAAAGCGGAAAAGTAACTAGATTGATTTTATACGAAATTTAGTAGATATTTGATATTAAATTGTCTCACTTGAAATAATGGTGAACATTTGTAACCGAGGTGGATGTTTTTGATACGAATTTATTCTCTGAGCTGAGTGGTTTAGCTGCAAAGACATTATTATCTTTCTAGATCACATCTTCAGCGCTTATCTCACATGAATACATGAATTTATTATTCATGTAAAAGAGGTGAGCAAGTAGTTGAGCCACTAGTCTCTTTCGTTAATAAAAGTTCATTTTTGTACTGTTTTTGGTGAGATTGTACAATGGTAACATAACGAAAAATATCATTCTTGTCATAAATTAGTCCAAATTTGAAGGATACCTGTGAGTAATGCAGACAGATCCAAAATGTAACGGAGAAATTCCATTATGGGTAAATTTTTGTTTTGATAAAGTCTCATAGTGTTATACAGTAATGTTTACTGATGACGTTTCGAACACAATTTATTGCTCAAAATCATATCAAGGTACTCACACGACATCCTAACTTCATTTATATATTTCCATTATTTCTCACTTGATTTGATTGGTAGTAGTATTTTCCATATTTCAGGTGTGAGTGATGAATCATTCCTATTGTATGTGTTAGGTGTAGACTCGATGAACAAGGATTCAGTAATCAACTTCCCTCTTCATCTACCTAGATTACTTTTTAGAATTTTAAACCTCTCCCACCCTATTGTGTGGTTGTGTGTTATTGCATGCATTGCAATTGCTGAGCTTTTTTTCTAAATTACTTATTTTTTCAGGGTCAACCATTCTTACCTTAGCTAAATTCTTATGTGAAAATACTACTGCCAATCAAATCAAGTGAAAAATAATGGAACTAAATAAATGAAGTTAGGAAGTCGTGTGAGTACCTTGATATGATTATGAGCAATAAATTGTGTTCGAAATGTCATCAGTAAACATTACTGTATAACACTGTGAGACTTTATCAAAACAAAAATATACCCATGATGGAATTACACTCTACCACAGTGCACAAGTTTTATTCTTGTATCAATGTAATGGAGAAAGTATGGGAACTACTAGGTGTGTATGAGTAGCTGAGCAATAATGGTTAATTGTTTGGGAAATTAGATGTCTCAGAGAAGGTAGAGAAGGTAATACAATAGTTATAACAGCTTTATTTGGAACGAAATGTTTAAACACAATTCAAAATTCGCAGTGCATATTATTGCAGAATATTCACACTTCGTCTAGGGTCTTCAAATAGTATAGTAATCGACAATTTTTCGTGTGACTCAGCACCATTCAGTATGAAGCCAAATTCACTCCCTAATGAGATTTCTCCATCATCTCCAAAAAATGAAAAGTACTAGGTTAAAAATCAGTTGAAAATGTCCGTGAGTATATTTTGCTAACCAGAAACATAACTGGACAGTTAAAACACAAAGAAATGGAGGAAAACTGATGCATAAATTTAGGTAGACATTTTATTAGCCTAGTGAATTAAGCAGGCCACCAAAGTTCGATGATGAATGATTATCACATAAGCGATAAACAAAACGAAATTATTATTATTAACTTTAATTCCTAGAGGAACATAGGGCTTCAGCCGCGAGTCTCCATTGCCTTCGGTTTTCTGCCAACTTTTTCACCCCGCTCCAAGTCTGCCCACATGCTCTCATCTCCTCTTCACATGACCTCCTCCAAGTCACCCTCACATTGACGACCAACTCGCCGCCCGCTTCCCTTTCGGGTTCCACTCGAGCAATGGCTTGTCTAGTGATGTCACTTGATGGTTGGTTTCCTCAGAGTATGGCCAATCCATCTCCATTTCTTCTTGCCTATTTGTTTCACGATCGGTTCCTGCTGGGTTGGTTCGCTCATTGCCAGAGATCCCTCACTATTGCTGATGTTTTCTGGCCGGCCATCTGATCTTGAGTAGTACTGAGCGAAGACAACTGTTGATGAAGGTCTGTAGTTTGTTTGAGATGCTCTTTATGACGCGTTGGCCGAGTCTCTGATCCGTATATAAGCACCGACTGACTTCACATTGGAGTTGAAATAATAATAAATAATAATTTTTCCTTCACGTTCCCCAGTGGGATATAGGGGTTCAAGCTAGTGACTTGAAGTTTCTGTAGAAGTGTTTATTTTTTACAGGATGGGGTTGCTAGCCCCTTGCCCAACATTTCCTCTTTATCAGGATTATTTCTGGCTTAGCGAGGTAAAGGAGTGCGTCTGTGGCCGGAGATCGAACCCCGGACCATGTGCATGGTCGGTGAGCGTCCTAACCGCTATACCACCGACGCAAATCCGGATGTTATTTTTGATGCTGAGTGCTGTTGACCTCCACACAGACTTAAGAGTAATGAAAGCTTGTCTTGCTTTTCCGATTCTGGCATTGATATCCTCGTCAGTTCCGCCCGCCTGTAGTTGAAACGATGCTTCTCAGTTAGGTAGGTAGGTAGGTAGGTAGATAGGTAAAGGAGGTTGTTTCTTTCTAGTTCCTCTCATTTATGCTGGCTGATTGTTGTCTGTTGTTGTTGTTGCTGTTGGTGTTGGCCAGGAATCTTCATCACCTCTGTTTTATCTATGTTCATCTGTAGTCCTATCTTCTCTGGATGCTTCTTCTGCCAACTTGTTGCTTTTCATTTGCATATCTTCCAGTTTGTGAGAAATCAGACACATGTAATCATCCGCGAAGTCCAGATCCTCCAAGTCTTTTGTGTGAGTCCATTGTATTTCTATATATATATATATATATATATATATATATGTATATATATATATATATATATATATATATATATATATATATATACATATATATACATCTACAATTTCTCCTTTTATGCCAAAAATAGACGTTTTGATGTTATTATCTGGAATTAGCAATATGAAAAGTCAAATATCACACTAAAGTTGAACATGAAATGTCATAATAAAAATATTTTACACGAGGTTCTTTTTGAACTGAAATATTTTCTGCTGATGGTACACACTTATTTAGAATTTATATATAACTCAGACGGGGTATTTTTTTCTTTTCCAATTAGAGACTAATGACTATCAGAGCCGAAGGTGGTTTGTTCAATTGCATGCTAGGCAGTTAGGTCTTTAAATCATCTCAGCTGGATGATTGAAAATAAGCAGAAAAGCAAAAAAAAAATACATAAACAGTTGCTTTATTGAATTAGTCTGGAAAACAGTTGCTTTACCACCTGCACTCTCGAATCAGTACTTTCAGTTGTTCTTTTTTGCTAAGACACTAACTAGTGATGCATTCATACAGTAAAATCAGGAACACATTATATCTGTTGGTCAGCAATTAGGATTGAAAATTAGTTTTTTTTTTCACCTTATTAAGGAAATTACTACATCTACAAAAATAGTTTTATCCATAGGATTGATGGAGCGTACAAAGTGGGATAATTTCTGTTGTGTTACTTAAGATTTAACGTTTTATCTCTTATACGTTCTTATATTGATTAATAATAAAATAACAGCAGAAAATGTAACTGTAAGAAATTCATAGTGGAAGTAAGATTGATATGTAACTAGAGAAAATGATAACATACTTCACCTCACAGTGAGGCTAACGGGGCAAGACTACTTTATGAAAAGGCTTAAATATTATAGTCTCCAGAAACATGTGTCTTGGCTTTAGTTTGAAGTTTCATTTGCACATTTAATGTATGCATAGTATTATACACTAACACTGTAATTATCTATCTCTTTATCTCAACTTCATCGACTTTGGAAAGAACTTCGACAGTATCGATCGAGAGGTGATTTGGCAACTACTTCGCTACTATGGGGTGCCATCTACAACTATACATCTCATCCAACAGTTATACGACAATGCTGCATGCCAAGTAATCCACAACGGGAAACTTACGCAATACTTTGAAGTGAGGACGGGAGTGAGGCAAGGCTGTCTACTATCACCAATGATTTTGCTGATTGCAGTAGATTGCGTAATGCAACAGACAGCGGCGGGCAGTGAGAAAGTAGGCATAAAATGGACCCACACAAAAAATCTTTAAGGATCTGGACTTCGCGGATGATTACATGTGTCTGATTTCTCACAAACTGGAAGATATGCAAATGAAAAGCAACAAGTTGGCAGAAGAAGCATCCAGAGAAGATAGGACTACAGATGAACATAGATAAAACAGAGGTGATGAAGATTCCTGGCCAACACCAACAGCAACAACAACAACAGACAACAATCAGCCAGCATAAATGAGAGGAACTAGAAAGAAACAACCTCCTTTACCTATCTACCTACCTACCTACCTACCTAACTGAGAAGCATCGTTTCAACTACAGGCGGGCGGAACTGACGAGGATATCAATGCCAGAATCGGAAAAGCAAGACAAGCTTTCATTACTCTTAAGTCTGTGTGGAGGTCAACAGCACTCAGCATCAAAAATAACATCCGGATTTGCGTCGGTGGTATAGCGGTTAGGACGCTCACCGACCATGCACATGGTCCGGGGTTCGATCTCCGGCCACAGACGCACTCCTTTACCTCGCTAAGCCAGAAATAATCCTGATAAAGAGGAAATGTTGGGCAAGGGGCTAGCAACCCCATCCTGTAAAAAATAAACACTTCTACAGAAACTTCAAGTCACTAGCTTGAACCCCTATATCCCACTGGGGAACGTGAAGGAAAAATTATTATTTATTATTATTTCAACTCCAATGTGAAGTCAGTCGGTGCTTATATACGGATCAGAGACTCGGCCAGCGCGTCATAAAGAGCATCTCAAACAAACTACAGACCTTCATCAACAGTTGTCTTCGCTCAGTACTACTCAAGATCAGATGGCCGGCCAGAAAACATCAGCAATAGTGAGGGATCTCTGGCAATGAGCGAACCAACCCAGCAGGAACCGATCGTGAAACAAATAGGCAAGAAGAAATGGAGATGGATTGGCCATACTCTGAGGAAACCAACCATCAAGTGACATCACTAGACAAGCCATTGCTCGAGTGGAACCCGAAAGGGAAGCGGGCGGCGAGTTGGTCGTCAATGTGAGGGTGACTTGGAGGAGGTCATGTGAAGAGGAGATGAGAGCATGTGGGCAGACCTGGAGCGGGGTGAAAAAGTTGGCAGAAAACCGAAGGCAATGGAGACTCGCGGCTGAAGCCCTATGTCCCTCTTAGAATTTAAGGATATAATAATAATATATATATATATCCCGGTGAATTTATGATAGTGTAGAAGTTAATAGTTGCTGAAATTTCTGTCAAACAACGTGATACCCCCACTTTAATAATGAATTATTACTTGGTTTCACTGCTTAGCAAAAAATATTTCAGCATTTCTTCCAAATTGCGCATGGTATTTAAGAATGAAGTACCAATGTTATCGTCTTTTAGTGTTATCTTCATTCTACCGATGCAGATTCATAAAGATACGTAAATTTTAAAATATAATCGAAGTGATTTTGAGAAATCTAGTGCTCTGAATACTCCACTCGGAGATATAATCTTTGAGTAAAAATCATAATTTATTCCCTTTTTGAGATTCCATTTCCATATTAAGATTAATATAGAATCTGTGGTTAATATTCAAGCATTCAGGGACTAGATATTTGAAATTTTTACATTATTTCTTCTCTTGGCTTATATTTCGACCGTCGAATTGTCGTAATAATACCCTATAATGAATAATTTAATAGAATCATTTATATTACGCCCCTCTGACTTTCTTATTGTGTATAATGGTAGTTGGCAAATGTGTGGATAAATCGTACTGGTGAAATGAGAATTTCATCAGAACAATCGTATTTTTTACCACAGAATTTTGTTATGCGATTAGGAAGAGGGGATAATACCAGACAATGAAGTTTTGATAAAATCTATTCACTAATATAAGCATGTTACTATAATGCAGCTGAAAACTACTTCTGTAGGTGAACAAATAAGCATAGTATATTTATGCTACATGAATAATGACGCTCAGTAATACATGACTTTGGAGTTTAAAACTATCTGCCTTAGTGAAACATGTTCTTTTCAGGTTCTTAATTATGAAATAAAACCTGCTGTCATTATTATGATAAACAGATGCATAGGTAACACTATTTTTTAGCATAGAACATGATTTCAGGTTGAAAATCAGGTGAGTTCGAACCGTAAGGAAACAGGATAAATACTGTTTACATGATAAACGTGGTTAGTCGAATGGATTTGAAAAATGATGTGAAATGTATACTGAGGATGACTGTGATGACAAAAGCTCATTACAAATGTATACAATGTGCAGAACGGAAAAGTAACTTGGTTCTAGCTTGTGGAAGTTGTTTAGTGAGCTGCTAATCCACAGAAAATAGAAGATAGTTAGACTGGGGCAAAGATTTCACCGAGAAGTTATCATTATTATTATTCAAACTGAATCAAGTGGAATCATACAAATAGGAAAAAAGATTACCAACAATAAATCAATTAGTTAATGCCGCCGTATGTGGGCAGAGATGTTTAGACAATAAACTCATCGTCATATGAGATGTTCTAGTTAGGACATTGGGTATCCAGCTACATTCATATAAGCTGACACAACTTATAACACTTGTAAATGTGAGTTGGTAACAGTATCTAACTTCTATATCTACGACTCAAGGGAGATATGCTTCCGGATATTCCATCACAAATACATCGATAAAGAAGGTCTTTTTTTCCTTATGACAACAATTCGGATCCTTCATTAGCTATCAAATGTTCACCCCGAAACTCAAAGAAAATTCACATAGTGTATATGTTAGTTCATTTGTTTATGTGGATGTAGTACAATTAAATGGGACTGCCTCTAAATCCAAGAAAATTTGCCTGCCTAGACCATACAAGTTAAAATTAAATCCAAAAGTAAATGGCTCTGTTCTAGCACAGTGTGCGTTGACGGTTACATGGTAGAATGCTGGCTTAACATGTTCATGTTCCGGGCTCAGTGTTCGGCCGATACACTTCTAGCAGTAGATTGGGTAAAGACGAAAAGTTAGACATGAGGCGAACAAATCTACCTCGTAAAATCAACACCACCGCCACTGAAACTTCTAGCTATATGTTCCACTCAGAACTTAAAGGAATGAGACGAAGTCCTAATAGACTTAGTAAATACCACCAAATTACTGTTTTTACACTCTTTTGTTTTGATTTTGGTTCTCGTCCTTCACCCATCTCAATACAGAAGACGCAACCCTATCAAATTCCTGGTTAAAATAATAGTCTTTTCATGATTTCACTTTGAGGGATTAGATGACGATAACATACCGTTTATTTGGTCTAAACATCAAGTCATATATATATATATATATATATATATATATATATATATATATATATATATATATATATATATGCTAAATGCT
Source organism: Trichobilharzia regenti (assembly GCA_944472135.2). Taxonomy (NCBI): domain Eukaryota; kingdom Metazoa; phylum Platyhelminthes; class Trematoda; order Strigeidida; family Schistosomatidae; genus Trichobilharzia; species Trichobilharzia regenti. Next base: position 110,383,217 of record OX235262.1, on the reverse strand, counting down.
TTATTAACGACAAAGGTGTTGTAACGCACACATACTTAAGTATTGTGAATTAGACTGCTTCGGGAGACAGTTCCATTTAACAATTATTAATATAATATGTTAATTGAATATCCATGCAGGTGCTAAGTGAATCATTTTAGTAATGACCAAATAATGAAACGATTATGCATTAAATCATTAAATGCACTTTACATTACAATGGTAGGGTAAGCCAGTATTTTGGTTAGTGATTGGTATGGTACGTATGAGGAGTGATGTTTTGTGTTGCAGGATTTCGTCATGAGCTGAAATTGGTTGATGAACCATTGGAAAACCTGGGAGTACTGGACAGCTGTTTTGTCAGCTTAGTTTAGGACTCTTCAGCAGTAAGCACTCACAGGGGTTCGAACCCAGGATCTTGTGGTTACAAGGCCAGCTTGTAGACCACTGAGCCACTGGGACCCGATTCAATGGCCCATGAATTCCAACTTTTGCCAAATCATGACACAGCGCGGCCACTAGCCAGTGTCTTCGGCGAGTATTTGTCCTCATACCCGACCTGCTGCACCCAACTGGTCACGGCTTCTCACTAGAACCCTAGGTAACTACCTACCTAGTCTGCAAGCTCACCTTATAACAAGAAGGTTCTGGGTTCGACCCTGGTGTTGGGTGCGTACTGATGAAGAGTCCCAAACTAGGCTGATAAAACAGCTATCCAGTACTTCCAGGTTTTCCAATGGTTATCTAACCAATATCAACTCATGATGAAATCCTGTAATCAGTCGAACCGCTACAAACCAACACCTGAATGTTTTGTGTTGCTTTCGTGGTTTTGCAACGTTAAATTTTACTCAGAATGCTATGATAGCAGCTAGATAACTATTTATATATTTTGACTGCATTCTTTATTGACAGCAAATTATCCAGTCCACAGTAAGATGTGATTATAATTTGCACACTGTCCTTCATTTTATTCTTTTCGCATCAGTGAATTCGTATAAAATGTACTTGGATTAATGGTTTAATATGATTTTTAATACGTTATTTATAACTTCCAGTCTTCTATATGTTGTGAATTATTTTGTATTTTAAAGGATAGATGGTGACTTTATGGACTCAGTCAAATAAAAAATCTCTTCCCATCTACTGAGATTTGGAATGTCATGAAGATGAATAATTTATTTCAACTACTTTCGCTTATAAGTCAACTATTTCTCTGTCAAATCTCTGCACACGATATCCCCCACCTTGCATCACACACAAATTCAACCTTTATTAATGATACAAAATGGATAGAAAGTACTTTAGAAGCTGAAATACAAAAATTACTCATCACTTATGTTCGTACCGAGCGACCAAGGAATAAACTACTGATGAGTATTAGCAATGTTTCAGAAGTTAAGTCTAACCAAAAGTTGTACACCGGACCATTGATTGTTGAAGTCAATACATTTATTCATAGTTTCAGTTCAATTAGTGTGGTTAACATGGATTTCACAGTGGACTTTATGTTACGTCAGCGATGGTTGGATACACGACTTAAAATTCCTGGCAAACATAAATTTTCTCACCTGCCTATATCATATGCAAAGAATTTAATATGGATACCAGATTTGTTTTTTCGTAATGCTAAACATGGATTTCTGCATGATATGACTACACCGAATTACTTGATTTGGATTGATTCTGATGGTTTGATAACATTTAGTCAAAAGATTTCTATGAAACTGTCATGTCATATGATATTGCATACATTTCCATTTGATACGCAACATTGTACAATGAATATTGGTAGTTATGGTTATTCAAAAAGTGATTTAGACTTTCGTTGGTGGAATGCAGATGGATATGATCAATTCGGTACAATTTCAACGTCGAATCAGTCGAAACAAATGGCTGTACAAATACGTTCTGGATTAGAAATTAATGAATTTGATTTATTATCTTACGAAACAAACTACTGTAATATGGAGTACTCAACTACTGGACAATTCTCATGCATAGAAGCTGTATTTTACTTAAAACGACGTTTCGGTTTCTACCTTATTTATGCCTATTTACCATCACTTCTTCTTGTCATCATAGCTTGGCTATCGTTCTTTGTGGATTATGAAGCTGTACCAGCACGAATTTCTATAGGACTACTGTGTGTTTTAGCCTTAATAACACAAAGTGCAGCAATATTAACTCAAGTTCCACGTGTTTCTTATACCAAAGGTATTGACATTTGGTTATTTGTGTGCTTAGCGTTTGTTGTAAGTTCTTTGCTTGAATTTGCCATCACCAACTCTTTGGCTAGAAAGAGAACAAAACCTGCTAATTCAAACATCCTAAAATATGTTGGGCAAGATTGTATGGTTTTAACTACATGTGACGCTTTATCAGACTTTCTCAGTAAACAGAATAACCAGATAACTAATCGCAGCTCAAACAATGACAAAAGTGATTTAAAACCATTGAATAATGAAGCTGAATGTTCCCAGAGTTTAATTAATTCGCCTGAACTAAATACCTCGAAAAAAAGTGAAGTTCGTTCATTGGATTCACTGCCGATAATTTGTCATCAGAAACTGATAACTTTGAGTCATAAAAGCACATCTTTAAAAGAACCATCAGTTGATATATCATTCTTATTAGATCGTGCATGGGCAATTATTTATCCGATTATATTTGGCATATTCAATGCAGTTTATTGGATATACTTTCTGAAGTATCAGTAAATGTCAATAAGATAAATTTAAGCACAGTGTCGTTTAAAAGATTAATCTACAAATATTTTTGTTGGACGAAGACAGTTTTGAATAATTTATCTATGTTTCAGTATGTAACAGTGTATTTTGTACAATATTTTTAGGAAAAAAAGTGAATAATTTATTCACAAAGAAGTTTTCTGTAGTCAGAAAATCCCTTTTAATTAATGGGAGACTTTGTAACACATAAACTTATTTTCAACCTTCAAACTTCACGTATAATCTTCATCTCATAAAACAAAACAGTTTGGTTCATTTGAAATCCATGTAAAGCACATGACTATTTTTTGTAAACCGATTACAAATCACGTCATTCAAATTCTACATCATATTAACGACAGAGTTTTGATTTAATTCTGATTAATTTTGAATTGTGTATAAGGCATTTAACCTAACTGTTCGTGAACTTCTACATCATCCTGAGATTTTAATCAAGAAAGAAATAAGCACAAAACGTTAACCAATCTTCAATTAATTTCACGCATTACACAGTAACTTTAGTGTGGTAATAATAACTGTTTATTGGTTCAGTAAGTGAAAAAGTCTCAGAAGTCATTTATTTTTCTTATTGTTTCATTTTCCCTAAGTGGATTTATTATAAATTCACAGTGATCGAGTCTTATAGGAATGTCGTTGTCATTTAGAGCACAGTTTATTGTTCCTGAACATGTCAAGAAAAACCTAATGATTTTATGACTTGCCATGGAATTGTGTGCTAATCCATTTTGTATTTTGTTAATAATACAATTTAAGCGTTATCTAATATTGGTATTGAATTATTCTTGTTGTACATGCTATGTGCTTATTTGATAAATAAAGTTTAAGTTATGTACATCTATCTTCATTTTATCTTCTTATTAGATTTAGAATTTCCAGTATATATGCATCAGTACAGAAATTGCTTTCTTCAGAATTATCACCACAGCATCTGTAATCAGACTTTGGCCAAATACCTAAATTCTTTATAACCTACATGACACAGATAAATCTGATGAAACTATTTTTAGTTATCAAGATGACTACATGTCATTTGATATGTTGAAGGATGTTTTTCAGAATATTATCACAGAATATCTAAGTATTTCAAGCTTTTTTTCTGAGTGAATTTGTAGGTTTTCTTGCTGAAATGTAGCCTAGAATATGTAACTGCAGTGATTCAATATTAATATCAAATAAGTGAAAATAATACTATCACTAAAACTGAAGGTGGAACAAGGAAAAAGCTGTTTACAGGATTTCATCACGAGCTGATATTAATTAAAGAACCATTGGAAAACCTGAAAGTACTGAACATCTGTTTCCTCCTAGTTTGGGACTCTTCATCAGTACGCACCCAACGCCAGGGGTCGAACCCAGGACTTTCTCGTTACAAGGCGAGCTCATAGACCATTAAGCCACTAGGACCCGATCCAATGGCCAACCCATGAATTCCAGCTTCTGTCGAATCACGACATAGCGCGACCCCAGCCAATGTCTTCGGCGGGTATCTGTTCTCACACTCGACGTGCTGCACCCAACTGGTCACGGCTTCCCACTGAAACCCCAGGTAACTACCTACCTGAATAGGGCCAGTCGCCAGTGAGCATCTCATTGATATTCAAGTGTTGGGTTGTAGGTATGTGATTGGTTTACAGGGTTTCACCTTGAACTGACACTGGTTAGAGAACCATTGGAAAACCTGGAAGTACTGGGCAGCTGTCTCCTCCTAGTTTGGGACTCTTCATCAGTACGCACCCCCGGGATTCGAACCCAGAGCCTTCTGGTTACAAGGCGAGCTCGTATATCATTGAGCCACTGGCTAGATAGGAGCCGCGCTATGTCGTGAATTGGCAGAAGTTAAAATTTACAGGCTGCCATTGGATCGGTGCCCAGTGGCTTAATGGTATAACAGCTTACCTTGTAACCAGAGGGTTCTGGGTTCGACCCTGGTGTTGGGTGCGTACTGATGAAGAGTCCCAAACTAGGCTGACAAAACAGCTGTCCAGTACTCCCAGGTTTTCCCATGGTTATCTAACCAACATCAGCTCATGATGAAATCCTGTAAACCAATCAAATTACTACAACCCAACACCTGAAAAAGCTCTTTGTTTGCCTTATTTTCCCATAAGAATCGAGAGTAATACTTTAGGTGAAATGAACAAAGATGTTGATAAACTAAATTAACACTAACGAAATTTTAATCATTCAAGTGGGCTTACTGCCATCTGCTGTTATACACCATCTTATTCCAGTTGATGAATGGTGGTTACATGAATAAACTAATGACAGAATGATGGCCTTGATTTCGGTTGACACATTTTCCATTTTTCAAAACAATATCAGTCTCATTAATTAACAATCGATGTCTTCAGAGCATATTCCTAAGTGGCTTCAAAAGCAAATACAATCCCCAGGACCCATCAGTGGTGAGAACAAGAGACCTAGCTCCTTCATTGCAAAACATATTATAGAAACAGGACATAAAATTGATGTCTACACGTCTTTTAAACCAATCTAGAGAATAATGCTTGGGATGTATCCTAAAGTTTGTGGAAGCCATAGGAATTAGGAAGTTTAAACCACCTTTATGCGTTCATCACATTAAACCTTCCTTGGTAAACTTAGCTTTGATACCAGGGTAGATGTACTATTACTTCTGTCATTTGGCTTAGTGACCTTCATTGTCATTTTGACCTTCGGTATGTCCTTTTAACTTGACCTAAGTCTATTTTCTTACTTCTTAACTCTTAACTAATTTCGTGTATACTCCTATGAGTAGTCAGATCAGATTGTTCGAAATGTGTTGCGCGAATACATTACACAATTCAGACAAATTAGGTCTTCGTATTGCTTTGTCTAAAATCTACGGTTTGTTGGGGAAATCTAAGATGCGGAAAACAAAAGTCAGACACAGATTCCTGACTACCTAATTACTAGTGACAAATTTCAGGGAGTCTTCATTCATAATGTTTGCTATCTGGTGAAATAGTTATATGAAGTAATCTATTTCTGAAGAAGAAGAAACTGACCCTCAGCAGTTACACCAACTTACTGAATAAGCATTAATTATCAAAACTGTATTTGGGCATTTCTTGACTGTTTATCCTCTTTAGTGACCCAACAGGATATAAGCAGGACCAGTATTCTTGTGGAACAGTTTTATGGTTATTCTTTAATCATATCTTGACTAAGTATTAACTCTAATGTTGAAAATTAGAAATCACAACTGCGAGATTTAAATAGATTGACTTTACTAATTAAGCAATGATAGGTTAGAGAATAATATGTCATTCAAGCTTCAAAGGCTTTGTTCAGACTGCTGTTTACATGTTCGTGACCTCCATTTTATCTAACTCACAACACCCTCTTCATTCACAACTCTCCCCTTGTATCTCATCAGGGAAAACCAGAAGCCTATACAGAAAACTATACGCTCGCACTAGTAAGTACAAAAACCCAACCATACCCTACTTAGCTCGCGTTTTGCGCGATAAAGAAAGCATAAGGTGTGATACCTATAACTTATTCAACAGTCAGTAGAACAACTGGATCTCGTCTTTCCAATTCATATCTTTTATAGGTACGTTTTCTTTCTTTCTTTTCCTTTTCTCTCTCTTTTTCTTTCTCTGTTATGTGCTGCTTTGTTTCATTCTTCTGCTCACGCCAGTAAATATGTTACCATCTACTTTTCTAACAACTTCAAACACTCTGTTCAATTTCTGGCTTTGCTACCGACATACCAATATGTTGTTGTCATAATGAACTGAGATTTCCTTAATCTATGTAGAATTTTATTTGTTGATAATGTGCTAACTGGATGCAATACTGTAGTAAAATGCTGAGAATTCCATTCTGTATCACAAGTACTGTTTTGGAATAAAGCAAATTATTATTATTATTAACGTTCCAAACTTATCTTAATATGGAAACTGAAAGGTTATAGACTGGACAAACTACAAATCAGTGATCCATTATGCAGTCTCTCTGATGATCGGTAAATCTGGATTTGAAATAATTATAGTTTTAGCTTAAGTGATCAACAGTTACCTTTTCAGAAAGACACGCTACTCGACCTGGCAAAAATAGAATTACATTTGTAGGTTTATCAGTCAACAAACACCCACTCGATATCCCTACCAATGAAGATCTTGTTCTTCAGCTTGTTAATTTGTATTGGGTGTATATGTACTTTATTTGCTTAGCTGTATGAGGTCAGTCGGAGGGCGGTGCATCTTACAGGACTTTGTATCATTTATAACTAAATCTTTTTGACCAACAATTTTGACTGATGGACACCAACAAAATTTCCCAAAGTCATTAGTTTACAAGTAGCGAAAAAATTCTCCATGATTTACTATTAATATTAAGGCAAGATTTGATACCTACACTTCAGTACTGCATGTAAACTCAGTGACTAGTATCATACAAATTAGAGCTTCATATTCTACTTTGTAATGACAGTAACTGGAGATAAGACTTTGGAATTTCGTAACACGGACATAATGATCAGATTTAAATGCAGTACTATTTGAGTTTTATTAAAAAATTGCATCGAGAATTTAATTCTGAAACAGACCACTAACATTAGCTCTATGAAACATAAATTTTTATGTCATTGGTCTATTAAAGTGTCCTTCGTTCGAGACAGTTGAAACGCATTAACGAAGTAATCTATAAAATCACATTGTAAGGTGCCATTTACATAGCGTGAAGCTGTAATTAAACAGAGGGAAATTTCAGTACATAAAAAACTTCAAAAATTCAGACTCAGTTATATTTTTTGTAGTCACCTTTGTGCATGTGTATCAGAAAATAACTCTTATTCTACTAATATCTCGTAGGTCAAACTTGAATAATTTCTTTATCGTAAGTCATAAGAAATTATCGATCCATCCCGTTGCTATTCATTACATAAAAGAATTATGATGAACACTATGCAAAACTCAGAGCAGATCAACTATTGTTTTTTTTTTTCAGTAAATAGCAAGATATGGTCAGCAGTTTGTTTTCTGACTTAATTTGTATGGAATTTCCCGGGACCAGTGAAATTCAGAATCGCGAATTTCCAGCATCTAACTTGCCATGATTAAACGCACTTCCAGACTGTATTTGTCGGAAGTTTGATTGTTTGTTTTTTCGCTCCAGTATTATGAAGACATACAGAAATGAATGGAGAAATTAGTCAATGGTAGGAATATAGGTCAGAGTAAAATGTGCTGGAGTATTTTCGCGTCTTTTCAGCCAATATATCTTTTACACACTAACATACTCTAGGTGAGGTGAATAAACCTGAACTCACCTGAGCTCAACTTCTATTACTACAAGGTTTGTTAAAGCTTCAAAGGATATGCAACAGCAACTTTCAGGGAGGTCAGTAGGTAGAGTAGGACAAATGTATAATTGTGGAATATATGTAATAAAACCAAAATCTTTGCATTTTACTCTGAGTACACATTAATGAGTTTGACATTTGTAATGCTGTATGAACATCCTTTTTATTCAGATCCAAACAGTTCTTTTTATTCCATCGAAAAATAAAAAAATTTGTACGCTTTGCAGAACCAAAAACTGAATAATCGCATAAATCAAAACCACAATACAACTTTTTTTCAATGAAGTCAGAAAACTTTATTCAACTTGAGCATTTCCTGATATTAACACGAAAATACAGCGTCGGAATTCATGTGATATATGGTTATGTTTGCTGCTAGCCTATACACTGATTTTCAACAGTTTTAAAGTCGAAACAAATAAATAATTCATCCGAACATTTTTCTTGAGTACTTACGTTGAATTTACGTTCTATAATAGCGTTGCCGAAGAAATGAAAAATATTTTGTTGAATGTGTTGTCATAATTCAGTTCCATTGATATTATTAATGCACTCGTTTCATACAGCTACATATCGATAGGCGACATGTTTCAACATACACTGAGAAGCAGTAGAATTCACGGGTTTTGATGTAAAGACTATTTCGTCGTTATAATTGGGTCCTCTAAAGCACTAATCATGGCTTTATCAAACTGCGTTTCACTCAGGTTTAAATCTTGAGAATAACGTAACTTTACCCAAGACCTAAGGATATATGTTAATGATCAGGGTCTGTAAGAATAAGATAGTGGTTATAAAGTGGATTTTACCAATTTAATTCAAAACTGTGTATGAACCGAGACTACTGAGTATAAAGCTGTAGTTATTGTTTTTGAAAAGAATGACCGATATGTTCACATCCATTTAAGTATAGGCGTTTAAATTTTAACGTCATTTCCATGTTTCATAACCTCTGTCTTGTTTAAATTAGCAAATATTTATAAAATATCAGACGATGCAGCTGAAAACATTTATTCACAGTCTTGAAGTGAATTCAGATGCTTTATTTGTCTAATTCCAGTTGGTTGGCATTGTGCCCTGGCTTGCTGTGGAGTTTACGAATTCACAAATGCCTCATGATATCGGCCTTTTTGAAATGGCTCTCCATCCTGTACACCCCTTGTCATTACACATGCATGAACTAGCCTTTTCAAGCATTGGTTTTTAGGGATTTGAATGACTGGTTACAGGGTTTCATCATGAGCTGACGCCAGTGAGAGAGCCACTGAAAAACTTGGGAGTATTGGACAGCTGTTTCGTCAACCTAGTTTGGGACCCAACACCAGGGGTCGAACCCACTACATTCTGGTTACAAGTCTAGCGAGCTCGCAGACCACTAAGCGACTGGGACCGGATAAAATGGCGCATGAATTCTAACTTCTTCCAATTCACGACATATCGCGAACACTAGCCAATGTTTTCGGCGAGTATTTGTCCCCACTCCCAACATGCTGTACCCTACTGGTCACGACTTCCCAATAAATGAACTCTTATAACCAACTAAACTTTTGTTTTCTTATTTAAAAGTAGTGTTAACTTACACAGTGACACACATACAACACACATAAAATTCATCCACTAAAGTATTTCTCACCCTCAGTACTTGACATAATCATTCACCCATCTGAAGTTTATAATCACTATGGCTAGAATTTAATGTGAATATGACCCATGAGAATTCATTACTACATATTCGTTGTCATTCTTAATCATTTACTTTGTAACATTGGTGTTCAATTTAGTATTACAATTTTACATATTACCACATGCACACATAGTTTGGACTATAATATATTAACAATCTAATTGCAAAATAACTTATGGAATTCTGATGTCAGTGTTTTGATGTTACTCGCTTTGAAAACCACTAATGTTGTCAATATCAATCACTCTTTCATTAATGTGGATAAATGACTGTAGAACCTGATGAAGAAGAGGTTGTCGAAAAGAATATTCTTTATTCAGTAAAAGTGAAATTTTCTGTGTCCTATGTAAATCTCTGCATTAGTTATATATCTCGCCAAATACTTGTTTTTTTGACTTAATATTTATAAATCTAGACTTTGTTATAATCATTTATGAATATGCGTGAGTGTCTGTTTCAGTCATTTCAGTGGATTCATCCTGCAAGTGTTGTAGGCTTGACTATTTATTGTTCATGGAACAAGGTGTGCGGTGTGATAAGCGCATTACGTGTTAAGCAGAATATGTAAGAGGTTAATCCTTATTGAATGTACGAGGGCGCTTTTCAACTCATTGAATAGAATATTCAAGTCTAGGTTTGTAGGGATTTGACTGACTGGTTACAGGGTTTCATCATGAGCTGACATCAGTTAGAGAACCATTGGAAAACCTGGGAGTACTGGACAGCTGTTTCGTCCTAGTTTGGGACTCTTCATCAGCATGCGCCCGCCGGGATTCGAACCCAGGTCCTTCTGGTTACAAGGCGAGCTCGTTGACCACTGAGCCATCGGGACCCAATCCAATGGCCCATGAATTCTAAATTCTGCAAATTCACGACATAGCGCAACCCCTAGACAGCTCATGATGAAGTCCTGTAACCAATCAAATCCCTACAAACCAACACTTGAATATCGGTGACATGCTTACTAGAGACTTGCTCTTTTCATGTAGGTAGTTGCCTGGGGTTCTAGTAAGAAGTAGTGACCAGTTGGGTGCAGAAGGTCGAGTGTGAGGACAGATACTCGTCGAAGACAATGGCTAGTTGTCGCGCTATGTCGTGAATTGGCAGAAGTTAGAATTCATGGGTCTTTGTATCGGGTCCCAGTGGCTCAATGGTATACGAGCTTGCCTTATTAGCAGAAAGTCCTGGGTTCGAACCCTGGCGTTGGGTGCGTACTGATAAAGAGTTCCAAACTAGGAGGAAATAGCTGTCCAGTACTTTCAGGTTTTCCACTGGTTCTCTAACCAATGTCAGCTGACGATGAAATCCTGTAACCATTGAAGAGAACATTAAGAATGGCCGCAATAAATCTATTCAATGACTATGTATGTGTATAGTGTTTAAACTTATCTAGATGAATATGTAAATTTATGCATTATATTCTTCAACACAGTAAACGTAAAATCGATATCCATTGAAAAGAAACGATAGGTTGTGTAAATTATCTACCTATGCTTTTCGATAACTGAAACAGAATGTGGACTGTTTTAATATATTTATCTCTTTAACAGGTGTAAACAACTAAGGAGAACGCTGCCTGAAGAAAAAACTGATTAAAAATGCCCATTAAAATTTTTCAAAAGAATGGTTACTGAACAAAGAATACTCTTTTCGATAACTTCATCATCAGTTTCTACACTTAAGAGTCAATGCATTAGTGTTATTAACAACATTAGTGTTGTTTAAATAACATCGAATCAATAATAATATCATTGGATTATAGTTCGATAGCATCAACATAATAAACTGAATGTCGGAAAAATTAGGAAAGATAATAATACGAATTCAGGAATTTAAAGTCTCTACTGAAGGCCAGGGCAGTAGTACTGGCTGGACTTGCTACTTCTGCACACAAAGTACTGGTTGTTTCACGCTAATCGCGATAGCCTCTCTTGTTTGCATTATGCGGTACCTGGATGTTTTTGGCAATTTGTTCGGTATCTGGTTGATGATGGAGAAAGATTCTTTGTGACCGCTTTGAACCAGGCGGTCTAATATTGAACTGTTGATAGTTTTTACTACGCCATTACATAACCATATTGGAAGATGTTCTCAAGCACAAAAATCAATTTCCTAGAGCACCAGCCAATATAACTAGCTTTACAAGTGCAGTTGAATGGGTAGATACAATTTGAAGTGGCTAGTCTAGGTACCACCGGTCGTGTAGTTCGCCAGCATAAAAAGTTATCTGAGCTGATTTTCTTGATTTCTTAGTAATTATTTCACTTGGTATATCTCCCTTCAATTGCAGTTGTATATAAAGAGGCTTCTTGTTTACGAATAATGAGTAGTCCTTTTCCGTTTTCTCTGTCATGTGTTTCTTGATAAATTTATCGGGATAGCTATCTTTAATCAAGGTATCATATACAATCCCTAGCTCATCTTCAATTAACTCTTATAAAAATATCGCTCTAACCCTGTGGCTGAGGGTCCTTATTAGACTTCTTTTGCACTAGACAGGAACGAAGCTGTGAAAATGTGTATATTGTCCTGTCCATGTACTTTTCATATGCAAATTTCTCTTTATGCTTCCGTCTGGTTTTCTTGTAAGAGGGACATCTAGGAAGGCAATTCTGTTTTGGAATTCCTCTTCGCAAGTGAATTTCATAACAGAATACACTTCATTGAAGTGAGTTATTATTGTGTTCTTATTCGAATCATTATCATAAAGAATAAAGGTGTCATCCATATACCGGAAATAAAATGAGGACTTCCTGATAAGGTTATTCAGAGGTCCATTTTCTAGTTTACTTAGAAAGAAATCTGCAGAAATGGGACCCAATGGGGAGCCTACCGCCACCCCATCCACTTGTCTGTAAGGTGTGTTATATTTATATATATCATATTTGAAATTTACATTCATGGTACACCTTAATAACAATTCTATTAGGATTTCTGTTGGGATGCCAATATATATCGACTGGTTATACATTAGTTCACACATGTAGTTAACTGCTTCTACTAGAGGTATATTTGAGAATAAAAATGTTATGTCCAAAGATATCATAGTTTTGTCCTTGATATTAATATCTTTTATTTTGTCTACAAATTCAAATACATCTTTGAGGGTATGTTTTACTACCTTATCATGCAAAGGTTTGAGAATATTTACTAACCATCTAGCTGGAGCATAACAGGGCGAATTTTGCATATCATGTATTGGCCTTAACCGTACTCCCGGTTTATGCACTTTAGGTAGGCCATAGAGTTTTGGAGTGTACGTGCCCGTCGGCTTGATTTCTTCATATAAACCCTTAGGAAATATCTGTTCTTGCTTTATTTTCTCCAAACATCTGGTTAATTCTTTCTCTATCTTGCTACTGAAATCTTTCTTCTCCTCAGGTTTCTGAAACTTCTGTGTGTCTCTCAATATGTCATTCATCTCTGTAATATAGTTACTTCTATCGTGGAGGTCTACTCCTGATTCTTTATCAGGCTTAGTGGTTATTAGTCTCTCACTGTAAGCGCAATATCGCTTGAAATTAAGTCACGCGTAGATAAAGGCTATCCCGGTCCAGAACAAACAAGAAGCCGGTCACTGTTTCTACGGTACTATTAATAAACAAATCAATAATTATATATACAACAAACCTTAACGGTTTCAAGAGTACAAAGCACAATGCTTAACAGAAAGCAAGGTACCGCTATCAGAGCGGAATAACGTTAAAACCAAAATTGCGAACTAGCCGGAACCAGACACGACCGTTCAGGTAAGCAGTCAGTAGAAGAATGAACCCAAGTAAGGTATGGCATAAAACAGAGAGCGTTTAAGAGAGATAGACCGAGCATAGGCACAAAGATAGAATTTAATTGGCTACTTAACCAGGTAGGAAAATACAGATGAAAATCAATAAATAAGATAAACTCGACAGAATAGTACAAAGTTAGACATGGGTCAGCAAAATTAACAGTTCACAAAATACTCTGATTGGGCCATGAGTTCAACTGTCTGACTAAACGGATCGAGGTAAAAACACATATACACAGTTCATTAAACAAGAGGGGATAGACACGTTAGGCATAGATAATTGGGTTGCAACAACGCTAGGCTGATCCGGGACAGGTTGCCTTGATTCAAGGATGGGAATAGAATTGATCTTACACCGGCCCCCAAAATCCGACTAGGATTTTATGAATCATGTTATACAGAATAACCCTCGTGCCCGGCTCTCCTACAAATGACTTCCCTCTAGTAGGCATATCTTACGTATATCGCGCTTCACCTCGCCGTTTCTCGTTCTTATTGTAACCGTTCTGACAAGTCCGTCCGCGGATTCCTCGCATCCCGCAATAACTCCTAGCGGCCAACGGTCTCTTGTCGAAGATTCTGGCGCAATCAACACCACATCCCCCGGGGATAGATTTTTGGATTTTGTGATCCATTTCTGTCTAGTTTGAAGTAAGGGTAGATATTCTCGCTTCCATCTCCGCCAAAACGAAGCTGCTAGATGCATAGCCTGCTTCCATCCGGAGTTGTATACATGGACAGTATCTGATGGAGTCTCCATACTAATGTTTCGACAGACCAGTAGTAGGTGATTTGGCGTGAGAGCTAGATTATCTCTACTATCCGATGTTGATGGTACAAGCGGCCGATCATTCAATATGCGTTCTACTTCTGCCATAAACGTCAATATAGTTTCATCACTTAGATTCTGCTCGTTGCATAATGCTTGAAGAATAGCTCTCACTGATCTAATCATTCGCTCCCACACTCCACCTCTATGACTCGCATTTGGAGGCTGGAAGTGCCACTGTATCTCTTTGGACAAAAGAGTATCATTAATCTTCTTCTGATTCCATCCATTCACTAGCTCCTTCAGTTCTCTGTTTGCGCCGACAAAGTTGGTCCCATTATCACTGTAGATATCTGTAGGGGTCCCCCGTCTAGCTATAAACCGCAATAACGACATGATGAATGATTCAGTCGTTAAGGAATGTGCTACCTCAAGATGTATAGCGCGAATCTGTAGACACGTAAATAAGCAGCCATATCGCTTCTCTTTTCCTCGACCCCGCTTAACAAAAAATGGTCCAAAGTAGTCTACTCCAACGAACTGGAATGGATACCATCCTTCTTGCACTCTCGCTATGGGTAGAGGAGCCATGAGCTGCTCACAAGTTAACGTAGACCTCCTCTTACATTCGACACATTGCCCAATAACTCGTTTAACAGTGGAGACACCTTTAACAATCCAAAAGGTGCGACGCAAAGACGCCAGAACGTGATGCACTCCGCAGTGACCCTCTGTGGTATGATAATGCTGAATCAATATTTCGGTAACTCTGTGTTTCGAAGGGAGGATTGCTGGGTGCTTATTTGCCATGGAAATGTCCGCGTACGAAAGACGACCTCCTACACATAAGACTCCATTCTTTACAATCGGACACAGCTTTCTCAGAGAATCAACGCCCTTACAGTTCTTGTTCGTCCCTATTTCATCGAAGTTCGAATAGACCTCACTCTGAACAGATCGTATAATTTCTAGAGTTGCGTGCCTCATTTCTGATAGTTTCAATAATCCTCTTACCGCTACTTCCTTTCCCGTTTTTCTGAACCTTTCAACTAGGAAGGCTTTCCATCTAAGGATCCATGCAAAAGACTTCACTAAGAGCGTCCATTTAGAGTATCGTCTCAACAGATTGGTGATGCAGTCTGGTCGAACAAGACTTCGTACTGCGGCTGTTTGTTTCTTCAACTCTATTGTTTCAGGAGTACAGCATAGCTCTGCATGCGGCCATTGATGTTCTTCTTTCGATAGGAATCTCGGACCCTCCAACCAACGCTGTAGTTGTTCAAGTTTTAACGTGCCACGCGATGCTAGATCGGCTGTATTATCTCTGGTTGGTACATGGTACCACTGTTTGGGCTCTGAGTAACGGTGTATGGTGGCTAGTCGGTTTGCTACGAAGGTGCTGAACCTAGTGGACGTATCACGTATGTAATATAATACTGTCATTGAGTCCGTCCAGAAACATACGGATTTAAATTTCACGGTTGTATTACGACGTATAATCTCGTACAGCCTGATTGCCAACACTGCCGCTACTAGTTCTAAGCGTGGAATGGTTACGGCCTTCAGCGGGGCGACTCTAGCCTTGGCAAAGAGTAAATTGCAATAAACCTTGTTGTGACTCGATTGTACTCGCACATACGCAGCCGCTCCGTACCCTACTTCTGACGCATCACATAGTATATGTAACTGTTGGGTGCAGTTTTCAGAGTCGAAACTAGGTCCAATACATCTAGGAATTCTCAAAGCCACTATTCTCTCCACGGCGCCTATCCAACTCTGCCAGGCTTCCTCGTTTTGTGGGGACAATGACTGATCCCATCCCATATTTTGTTTGCAGAGTGATTGTAACATCAACTTTGCCGGAAGCAACAGTGGCGACAGTATCCCAAGTGGGTCAAAGATAGAAGATACTGCTGATAGAATGCCACGCCTCGTGATAGGTTTTTGCGGGATTTTGAAGGGGAAAACAAAGCAATCTACCTCCGAGTTCCATTCTAAACCCAACGTACGTTCTACCTTCACTGCGTCTCCATTGATGAGTCGAGACGTCGGGGTAGACTCCTTTGGCGTTACCGATTTTAATACTTCTTCCCGGTTAGCAATCCATTTATGCAGTCGGAAACCTGCTCGACTTAGCAGATCACTTACGTCAGTGATAAACCTACTGGCTGCCTCAACATCCTCAAAGCATGCCAAGCAGTCGTCGACGTAAAAGTTGTGTCGTACTATATCTCTTACTGTTTTCGGATATAAGCAACCAAAGTCCTCTACTGCTTTTCTCAACGCAAAGTTCGCGCAGAAGGGTGATGAAGTTGCCCCGAATGGATGCGCTGTCATCTGAAACTCCTGCGGCTCTTCGTCCAGACGACCATTTTTCCACCACAGAAATCGTAATGCCCCTCGATCGTCTACTGGCACCTTCACTTGCATAAACATATCAGCTATGTCCGCGACTACAGCAATAGGCTTTTCTCGAAAGCGCAACAGAACACCAACAAGCTCGGCAATCGTATCAGGTCCTTGATATAGCTTATCATTCAAAGAATAACCTCTAAAGGTTGCGGCGCAATCTAGAACTATTCTCAGTTTATCTGGCCTTTTCGGATTCATTACGGGATGATGTGGAAGATACCACCTCGGGCGATAGCTGGCTGCTAATTGCTCTGGGGGTACTGGAACGGCATAACCATTTTTTAACATCGTATTCATCCCATCCACATATCGTGCTAAAAGGTTCTTGTCACGCGATAACCTCCGTTTCAGACTGAGTAACCGATTTATGGCGACTACATAATTATTGTCCATTACCTTTGCTGGATCTTTCCATGGCAAGGGAATGATGTAATGCCCCTTTTCTAAGACGGTGCTTCGAGTAACCAACTCGATTGCCTTACGATCCTCGATAGAAAATGAGTGTTCATTTTCTTCAGTATCCTTAAACTCAGCTTCATATAACCTTCTGATGTCGTCTTTGATACTCTCTTCACTGATTCGAGCGTAGTTGACAGTGCCTCTTTTCGTATTTCGATGAAGTGGCCCTAGCAAGACCCAACCGAGCAATGTCTTTATTGCGTAAGGTTGTTTGCGACTACCCAACCGTTGATCGAGGACCCAATGCGCCTCGGGAACATCGCAGCCTATGAGCATTGTGACCCTTTTATCATCAAGTTCGCGGAATGGCAATTCCTGGAGATGTGGCCAGCGACGGGCCTCTCGTGATATCGATAGTGAGGGTGCATTGACCGGCAGGGATGGCAACGCGAACACTCTGTCAAGTCTTATCACTTCATTTTCATCCATTGATGCGACTTCTAGTTCGCACATGTTGCCCTGGACCTGACTCGCACCATTGATTGTTGTCAAGGTCATAGACGCTGGTGTGCCCTCTAGGCCTAAGCTGCTCAATAGATCCTTCGTAACTAAGGTAACGTCGGAGCCGTTATCCAGAAATGCATAAGTATATATTTCCTTACCGCGGGCCCGCACCTTGACGGGGATCACACCTAGCATAACTGCTGTTCCATAATGCATAGTAGCAGCACATGTCGCCTGCTCTGCCACTTGGTTTACGATCGGTTCAACATGTAGCAGTGGGTGATGTTTACCACTGCAATGAGCTCTGGAACACTTTATACCCGATACGCAATGATCGATACGATGTCCGACCTCTAGGCACAAAAAGCATGCTCTTTGGCGGCGGACGCAGCTCCATCTGTCTCGCACATCTAATCCAACGAACTTCTGACATGAAGCAGTAGCATGGTCAGACCTACAGAGGATACACAGTCGCTTGGGTGCAGGGGTCCTTTCTCCCTGTATTGCGAATGATGTGCCCTCACGACGACCCTGTCTATTTAGTGAAACTTGGGCGTTCGGACGGTTAAAGCCCTCTGAAACGAGGTGTCCGTATCGGCTTCGTGCCACTCTTGCCTCTGTAGAAACAAACTGGCAAAGATCCTGAAAAGATGGCTCTTGCCCTTCTTGATTCTTTGCGTCTGCTAGTCGGGCCCAATTCCTTCGAACTGCTATCGGCAGTATGCGTACTATTCTCTCGAGAGTTGTTACGGAATTTAAGTCCGACAAATAGTTCATTTCAGTTAGGGCAATCAGGCAATTCTGAAGCTGTATTGATAGACGGGATAGAGATTCTCCATCTTCTGCCACAGGTCGTAGGCTTCTAATCATGTCTTCAATACGGTTTCGTGCGATGACGTGGATCTCCCCAAACAGATCCTGTAAGATACCCTTAGCTCGCGCATACGCACTCTCAGGACGCAAGATCACACATTCCTGTATGGCTGCTTTAGCTCTCCCTTTACAATAGTGCAACAGATATAACATTCTTTGACCAGGGTCCTTTACTCTATTCTCGACATAATACTCGAATTCCTTGGTAAATCTCAAGTAGTCAGTACCGTTACCATCAAAATAGGACATTTCAACCTTAGGCATGTCAAGTTTCTCTACGACCGCGCTCTTCCTGACCGTAACAGGAGCGTCCCCGCTTTCAACCTTAGGCATGTCAAGTTTCTCTACGACCGCGCTCTTCCTGACCGTAACAGGAGCGTCCCCGCCAGCCATTGCGGCACAATCTTTCACATATCGTTCTAGCTGCTCCCGGTTATCAATGACACTGCCTCTTTCATATTCCTCAATGTTCCGTTCGTCGTCCGTGGCTAACTTCACATGCAGCTCGGCCATTTCGACATCATGTCTAGCCTTTAGCAACTTTTTCTCTAACTCTAATTCCTGTCGAAGCTGTTTCTCTTTTAGCTGCGCCCTTAGAAGTGACGACTGAGCACTAGTTATTCGCGATAATGATGATTTCGAACTACTGACATGAGAGCCGGGGCACGAAAGATTATCAACATGATCATTTATAAAAATGGGGGCTTGCCGACTCTCCGACTGCTGCTCCGAAATTTGCTTCCCTGATCTCGTTTGCATTGTTCCAAAGAAAAGTGTATTTTCAACAACGTTGCGTGCGGCCAATTCACCACAGTTTCTTCTGGACGAACGTTCAGTACTGACCAGTTCAGTACGGTCTTTCCTGTTTGACGTTGAGTACTGACCAATTCAGTACGGTCTCGATCCTGTTTGACGTTGAGTACTGACCAATTCAGTACGGTCTCGATCCCTTTAGCGTTAATACTGACCAGTTCAGTACGGTCTCATCCTTTAGCGTTATGTACTACGTTAAGTACTCCGTTAAGTACTGACCAGTTCAGTACGGGATTTTCTTCAACGACAATTCCTCTTTCGTTAAGTACTGATCAGTTCAGTACGATCTCCTCTGTAACGTTAAGTACTGTAAGCGCAATATCGCTTGAAATTAAGTCACGCGTAGATAAAGGCTATCCCGGTCCAGAACAAACAAGAAGCCGGTCACTGTTTCTACGGTACTATTAATAAACAAATCAATAATTATATATACAACAAACCTTAACGGTTTCAAGAGTACAAAGCACAATGCTTAACAGAAAGCAAGGTACCGCTATCAGAGCGGAATAACGTTAAAACCAAAATTACGAACTAGCCGGAACCAGACACGACCGTTCAGGTAAGCAGTCAGTAGAAAAATGAACCCAAGTAAGGTATGGCATAAAACAGAGAGCGTTTAAGATAGATAGAAATAATTCCCACATTCATTCAACAGTTAACGTCTGACAGTTTATTTGCTTACCTTAGAAACTAAATATCATTAGAATTTTAATAGATATCTGTAAGAATAATCAGGTAAAAAACCCTCTGTCAGCACGGGCAAGTGAACTATCATCATGGTTACTGCGATTCTACATGCTTTCTGATTTTCAAATTTTTCGCTTCAGCATCCTTTTTGTTCATTTGGCTTTATGTAAAAATAGCACACAGCTACTTTCATATTCCCCACTTTTGAACTATCCTGACACACTGCTACTGTAGTGCGTAGAATTTCATATATATTGAAGTAAATCCAATCCAAGACTTCATTTGTCATTTTATTGCACCAAATGCTGAAATTTTCGATTCAAGTGTTTGGATTTATTATAATTTGGAGCGTAAATTTATATTTTGAAGCATTAATTTCTTATTCTAATTTGATGAGATATAATTTTATAGATTATTTTAAATTTCCATTTTCCAATATGATGTTAAAAGTATCATCCACTTAGGTCCAAATAAACGGAATAGATGTTGTAGTTTCTGTAGTAATTCCGGTAGTGGTCTTTAAGACTATTTAAACTGCTTTCACATCAGCATATTTCATTTCCTACGTGTTAAGCAGATAATGAACTGATACCTGTTTATCCTTCGATGTGTTTTACGGCTACTGAAATCAGCAGTGCTAATATCTATTTGGAAGAAACTCATCAACCTCCAAAAATCTTGTGATGCCTTCGTTTTTCACTCAAAATAGCGGATGAATAATAATTATTTTCAAGTGCTTGTTTCTAGGGATTTGATTGGCTACAGGTTTGATCACGAGCCGACATAAGTTAGAGGACTACTGGAAAACCAAAGAGTCCAGGACAGCTATTTCGTCCTAAGTTCGAACCCCGGTAAGTGCGTACTGGTGAGGAGTCCCACAATAGGACGAAACAGTTGTCCAGTACTCTTTGGTTTTTCAATAGTCGTCTAACTGATTTCAGCTTGTGATCAGAACTGTAATTATATAACATTTAAACAAGTCTGACAACAATATTTAACCCAGTTTCCAACAGATTTGGAAATATGTTGACTCACTGTCTACCTGCTCATAGAAAGGCTTGATGTTTTGTATCAACTGGTTCATCACTTAATCTTCTAAAGAGTTATCAAAATTATCTTTCTTTGAAAATAGAAGAGCCAGCATATGTTCCTTATCTAACCTCGAATAAATATCAGATTATTACTGGATGAATGATATTATCATATCAGTGGTGAGCAAGGATTTCACATAGTTGTTAAGTAAAAATCTGTAGTGAATCAGTTTCTTACCTGAACCCATGCAAATAAGAAACAACTCCTCGATTGATTCATGTCATCGATTAACTGCATCAATCTTCATGATGTGTTTTAAGTTAGAGAAAAAGTTTTCTTAAGCTGATGTGCACAATAAAGTTGCTTCAGGAATGTAACAGAACATACCTTACTTAGCTCGTCTTCTGTGCGATATAGAAAGCATTAGGCGTGATATCTATAACTTATTAGATAGTCAGTAGAACAACTGGATCTCGTCTTTCCAACTCATATCTTTTATAGGTACAACGTTTTCTTTCTTTCTTTTCCTGTTCTCTCTCACTTTTTTCTCTGTTATGTGCTGCTTTGTTTCTTTCTTCTGCTTACGCCAGTAAATATGTTACCATCTACTTTTCCAACACCTTCAAACACTCTGTTCAATTTTTGGCTTTGCTACCGACATACCAATATGTTGTTGTCATAATGAACTGAGATTTCCTTAATCTATGTAGAATTTTATTTGTTGATAATGTGCTAACTGGATGCAATACTGTAGTAAAATGCTGAGGGTTCCATTCTGTATCACAAGTACTGTTTTGGAATAAAGCAAATTATTATTATAATTAAACAGCTTTCGTAAAGAAATATCGTTCTCCTTAAAACGTTTAATTACTCAAGAAAAAAGGGAAGCACAAACTGTTGATGTTAGATGGTTGCAGGCGATCGGCTAGTTGGCACTCGTCAGCAAGGCGTATCTGCAGCCTTAAAGGAACTCATGTCCCTTCTGAGATTCAAACCCGCGTCACCTAGACGTTAGCACTGAGCTATTCGGCCTCGCGATTGACCCCCCTCCTGTGGGACTGTACTGGGTACTTTGATTGGACACTAGTGTGATGTGTCTAGTTCTTTCTTTGATGCAGACGAGTGCCAACTAGCACGGAACCTAGGTCAACGGCTTCCTGCCGATTGCCTCACAACATCTAATATCATCAAGAGAATTCAGTCTGGACTAAACAAAGGACTAGACACATCACACTAGTTACTAGTGTCCAATAAAGTACACATTTCTAAGTTTTTTATGTGATTTTCACTGATTTACTGATAAACAACAGTCATCACAAAAGAAAATGTGTATTACAGAGTAAGATTACGTACATACGTAGTTAACAAGTGTTCATGTGACTAAAGACTATCACATACGTAGTGGGGTTTTCTATCTGTTCATACTACTAACATTATAAGTTTCCAGACCGTAGGTGTCACGAACTTCCTGGAATAATTTGAGCGCCGAGTCAGAATGTTTCATTATAAATTATTTAAATTAATCTCAGCGTGTTTAAGAGAAAATCAAAACAAGATTTTTCTGAACCTTTCGCTGTGTAAGCCACAGCTTCTTCAGAAGATTTATTCGGATTTTTCGGATTTAATCATCAAAATATATAGTCAAAATAGTTTTACATAAATTGAAGTCATTTTATTTGAAGGTCATTTGTCCATGGACATTTTTACCATATGTTAGCATATGTAAGCAGACATTACATATATTTGCAATGACTAATGTTAAATTGTTATTGTGTATATTTTTCTATAATTGATTTGTAAAGTTTAGTTTTTTATGAGTGTGTGTGTATGTCTGTTATTTGTCATATGGAAAATACGTGAATTCATATGATAAACATGATACTACATGTTTTAAAAGTTCATCGAGGCTCATAGAGTGTTTGTTGTTTCTTCATCTGTCTTGCTTCATAAGAGTTTACCACATAGGTGATAAATCTATCCCTTCTTTCCTATGCATGCGATAGACAGCGGACATAAGATTGATTTCGACAATGTTAAAATTCTTGGAAGAGGATTTCATTTACATAAAGAAAGATTAACTTCTGAAGCCTTGCACATTTTAACCACATCGAAAGCAGTGAATAGGAAAGAAGGGATAGACTTATCACCTATATGGCAAACTCTTATGAAGCAAGACAGATGCGGGTACATACCGCCAGTGATTCCCAAACTAGGATGAAACAGCTGTCCAGTACTCCCCGATTTTCAATGGCTCTCTAACTGATATCAATCCGTGATGAACTCGTAAAAACATATGAATTCACGTATTTTCCATATGACAAATAACAGACATACACACACGCACACTCATACAAAACTAATCTTTAATGTTTGTTCTCAAGGGTCCGAAAAATATGCACACGAAAAATATGACACATTGATGGATGAGTTTCGACATATACATTCAGTTTTATTAGTTAATGGTTATCCGGAAAACTTTATCACTTGTCACATTAAAGAAAGACCACATCTCAAACAGACAGCTTCTGTACCAAAGAAAACTATCTTTATTAACCTACCATTCAAGGGTGACCAGATTATGCAGTTGACAGCTAGCTCAAAGACTTCGGTCAGACATCAAACGCACATTCTACGCCACATCTATTTTTTTCATTTGCCGAACATTTTCGATCCCTGTACCTACGATTAAAGGACAAAATTCTGTGGACTCTACTTCAAACTGTATCAACAAGTTCACCTGGAGCTGCGGTGACACCTATATAGGTAGAACCAACAGAATGTTCCAATGTCGTCAAAGTGAACATGTTCCAAAATGGCTACGAAATCATGTCGAAAATCCCAACGCGATTAACCTGAATAGAAATCCAGCATCATCCATCGCAAAACACTTATTAATGTCAAATCACAAAATCAATATTAATTACTGTTTCATAATTATTTCACATAACTCTAATTCAAAGTTATTGAAGGTGATGGAAGCACTTTGGATTAATCACAAACAGCCTAAATTGTGTGTACAAAACACAACAGACTTCAGTCTTTGCCTACCATGGTCTACATGACCCATCTAAGTATGATTAGTCATCAGTATGTACTTTTGTTTTGTATAACTGAGTAATTGTCATGCATTTTATTTTGTTATTATTGTTACGGATGTTAGTTGTAAAGCGGTTGTAAACAAACTACGAAATGATACCATCTCGCGAAATTTGTCTTCTTAATGCCTTATTCAAATTTATCAAAGGGACTAATTGTTTTAACAATCTTTACAAGTCAACTATAGAAGAGTGAACACAACAACAATTTGACATTAGTCATTACAAATATATGGGATGATTGCTTACATATTTCTGTTGGCGAAACTGTCCATGGACAAATGACCTTCAAATAAAATGATTTCAATTTATGTAAAACTATTTTGACTATATATTTTGATGATTAAATCCGAAAAATCTGAATAAATCTTCTGAAGAAGCTGTGGCTTACACAGCGAAAGGTTCAGAAAAATCTTGTTTTGATTTTCTCTTAAACACGCTGAGATTAATTTAAATAATTTATAATGTTCATACTGCTGACCTAAAAATATTTCCTCAATTCTATTTGAAGGACTGTTGTTAGAAATAAATGTTTTAAATTTAGATTTCCAGCTGTTGATAAATAGCCGCTCGTGTATTAACTTCCTTTTGGTGATTTCGTTCCACATATAAGTCATATTTTACGCTGACTAGTTCTAAGCAACAGGTTAGGTAGAACTCATAATTTTATTAGTATTAATGCACACTGATGTGACGTGATATGTTTATTTGATGTATAACATTTACTCAAATGACGTAATTATTTAGTGGCCATCGAGTTATAGGTTGTCAGGTTTTGAAAGCCACGCTTTGTATATAGATGAGAGGATAATAAAGCAATGAATGAATGTGTCACTTTAACTTGTGCCATCAAACCACACTGGATCTCCAAGACTGTAATTCAGTTGCATCCTTCAGAAAAAGTACATTAATTCTCATTTAACTCTCTGTAAACCGTTAACTGTGACCAGGAACCGTGCCCCAGTATATAAAGTGCTTAAAACTCTTCAAGTAACTTCTTCAGCACTTTTGTATTGATGACAAAGCGGAATTACTATTAAAATTTTGATATAAACGACTTAAGATATTCAGAAAATTACTTTTCAAAATAACATTTCATGGAAGTTTGAAATTTGAATACAGTTGATATAGAAATAGATTCTTAGGGGTTTTGCTAATTGCCTAGATGCTTAAAAGTCTTGCACTGTGTGGTATCAATAATTTATAAGTTAAGTGGAGGGCTTGTCAGAGTCCAAAACACTTATTGTATATGTAAAAAGGAGAATAACACACTGACTTTGGACGAATTATACCACTACGTATTTTAGTAAATATTTGATAATAAAATATAACTACATACTTAGAGGTTGGCTTATAGCATATAGATAATACAAATAATAGCTGTAAATTTTTGCTACTTTACATAACGACAAATCTCCCATTCTAAAAGTTAATGTAATCTAATAATCCGCTTAACACAATCATAAATTAAAACTACTTTTGTGATATTTGTGTCTTGTATGGGATTGTAATAACATGAAATGTAAAAAGATTCACTAACTATACCTGTACTGTACAAAGTCTGATAAAATAGATTTAAACATAACAGTTCTTAAGTAGGAGTAAAATCATAGTGGTCTTTTGTTCTAAAATGGAACTTTCCACCATTGCATATCAGTGACATTCAGATGTGAAAACCGAAGTTTGGCACCTAAACTTTGACGTTAATTTAGACATGGTAAACATCGTTCACTTTCATGTGCTGTACTCTGCAAACTTGTAAAGCCTGTTTGTTTCCTTTTTTAATATAAACCAAAACTTACCAAGCAGTAACTTGGATGAAGACAGAGAAAATAAAACAACTTTACTGCACACCGTTAATCCCGTTGATGTTACATGAGACTACAGATAATTTATTATAGATATCAATATAAAGCTTCCTGAAATGCTTCTGGTCGGGTATATTTATCCTTACTGATGGGAAACATGTGATATTTAGTAATCTCTGGTTGCAACTAACTGGTTTATCCTGATAGAGGAGTAAAAGCATTTTTCTGTGAATATAATTATGTTGTTCTTTATTTCTCAATCACTGAACCTTTTGTCAAATATCTTTGATGAATTCCTGACAGAAAATAATCACATTAATTATACATGCAAATGATAAGCCTTGCTTCTCCTTGTTTTGTATCTTCTTTTTCGGAGGCCTTTTTAAATCATGGGGCTCCTCGTACTACTCTCCATCGTAATGCATATACTCTTCTCTACTTATTACTGTTTTAGCCGTCCATTTCTGCCTTTGGATTGCTACATGAGCGGGAGTGAATGTTTAATTAGCTTCCAAAACAACGCTGAGCGATTCTCGAAGGGAAAGAAATAGCAGAAAGTTGAATCTTGCTTCGGATTGAACAAGAATTATATCGTATACTGTGGAGTGTTATTTTACTTGCAAGTCCTGTACAAAGAGAAAATACTTCGCAATTTAAGTCTTCTCAGAATTCTGTAGTACACTTTGACATATTGGTTATAATACAGTTGGTATTATTATTTTAAGAAAACTTTCTTATTTCCTCAGTAGTCTGTACCAGGGGCAATGTAATATCGTACTTTTACACAAAACGGCATAAAGTTTTGTAATTTTCACTACTTACTTACAAATAGTAAGTAGCTTAAAATTACAAAACATTTAAATTCTACATTGTATCGTAGTTCAATTAACCGTATGTTAATTAGGTGAGAAGTGAACCAGATATTCACTAAATCAGACGCCAGTCCGAGTCCGTAAGAAAACGTCGTCCTTGTGGGGATGAACGCTAATAAAACTGCTCGTAATTAAGAGTCCATGACAAGATGAATTTATTATCATGGGATTCGTTGACAACCACCCTCTCCTGAGTCAACAGTTGTGATATAAGTGAGATAGTTTTGAAAAATGTTATATATGTCTTTATACAACTACTGGACGGTAAATTAAAGAATTCATTAATATATATATATATATATAACCGGTACACACTCGGAAAGTGAAAGCATTTCCTACCAGTGATAGTATTTTTACGTCAGAATGGAGATTCAATATTATTATAGGTCAGCGATTGGCTGCCTTTCTGATGTTGATTTCTCATTCAACTGCGACGTCACTATTATAGAGATATGCATCAAGAGTAACTCATAGCATTCATGCTACTTTGTTTTTGCCTGCATTGCATTATTTTAAGGTGATTGATAGACGTTTAGTGGGATGCAGATTATTTGAATACAAAGCCATTGTGAAGCATTGTGAATAACTAAAATATCCTTGGCAGCTATTGTACAGATAACCAAATAGCAGAGGAAATAATTGTAACATTAATGATCTACTGGTGATAGTTTATATGGTAACATAAATAATTGTAGGTTAGCCTTCATTAACTAACTTACACGGCGTATGCTAGCGTGAGACTAGAAGATGTAATTAATTATTGTTGAACCAGTTTCTAACCATTAAACTCTTCTTCTTCTAAATATCACGCAGTATGAGTTTGATCATCCGGAAGTGAAATAGCAGACATCATTAATCAATTAAAATAGGATGATGATTTATCCAGAATTTGGATTCGAAACAGTATACAAAACATCTATAACTAATCGTGTTTACAAGTTTATTACCACCAAGCAAATCTACAAACTTAAAGTTGAGCATACTTCATGTATTGATTAATCTCAACCCTTAGTTAGGCAAACTCGCTTCTTTGATAAACTGAAACGTTTCTGTCTTTTACACCCTATAATTGAAAAATACCCGTTAGTTAATGAAATATCAGTATCATAAAAATTATTGATTTATAGTTGTATTTGTGATCATCATTAGCTAGCTGAGTAAACTTTCAAGCTCACAAAATAGCTGAATTCTAAGACTTAAGGGGATTTTAGATGGAGAGTTGTTCTGAGATATGAAAATTATTAGACACCAGAAATATCGTCCAAGAATAAGGTGAAATTAAATAGTTGACAAAACGGTGTATGATAAACTGTCTTCAAAAGGTAAAGCAGAATAACTGATAGAGCATCACTTTTATGCGGAGAAAAATTCGTAATTCCCAGTTACAAAGTCAGCATTGAAGAATCCTTCCCTATCGTCTACCGAGTACCAAATAAATTGCCAAAATCATCCAAGTACCGAATACTCCAAACATCAAAAGCCATTGCAATTCGCATAAAACAGCTGGCCCTCTGTGTACAGAAGAAACAGGTCGAACCATTGTCCTGCCCTGCTGTGGAGTTTGTAAATTCACAAATACCTTACTATATCGGCCTTTCTGATATGACCCTCCCTCCATCCTGTACATATAAATTCCCCTGCACCTTGTGGTTATACATGCATTAACTAACCTTTTGTTTTCTTATTTAAAAGTGGTGTTAATTTACACACTGACATACATACAACACACATAAAATTCATCCCCTAAAGTATTTCTCTCCCTCAGTACTTGACATAATCATTCACCCATCTGAAGTTTATAATCAATATGAATACAACGCAATATGAACATGACTTATGAGGACTTATTACTGTACATTCGTTGTCATTCATAATCATTTACTTGGTAATATTACTGTTCAGTTTAGTATTACAGTTTTACTCAATACCACATGCACACATAGTTTGGACTATAATCTATTAACAATCTAATTGCAAAATAACTTATGGAATTCTGATGTCAGTGTTTTGATGTTACTCGCTTTGAAAACCACTAATGTTGTTAATAACAATCACTCTTTCATTAATGTGGATAAATGACTGTAGAACCTGATGAAGAAGAGGTTGTCGAAAAGAATATTCTTTGTTCATAATGAGTCTTTTGAAATTTCTAATGGGCATCTTTATACACTGACTATAGACCTAGTTTGCTGAATCTCGGTGTTTGAAGTAGAACTAGTCAAATGTTCGAAATTCGACAAGGAATTATTAGTTTAGGATGATTTTAGACTGACAAAAATTAACCTAGAGTGATGCCTTAAAATAGTGTCACAAAAAGTTTGTAAAAACTCTCAAATCACATTAAAATTTAGAGAATAGGGTGAGTACTTTGCTTCTAATGCAATGGTAAAGACCCTGTTGTTTTCCGCCAACTTGCTGTTTGTGTTTTTCCACTCTTCTTAACTCTCTTATTTCTTTTGAACTCTTATGTAATATCACATTTTCCCTCATTTGCATATCATCCTGATTAAGAAATTCGAATTTCGCAACTGCACTTTATTCAACTTCTCTTGTGTTTTGATTAATTTTAATGACTATGATTATGACACCTCATCTCTGTTTTTAATATTCTCTTTTGCGACGAAACTGTATGTAATTGGGAGTGTACGGTGCGGGAAAATTAATTCACTGAAAATAGCCTTTTCTATGAACCATTTATTTTGTTTTTTCATTAGTGTTCGAATGGGGATTATTCCCGAATCAAAGAATATTGGCAATGATAAAACACCGGTGATAGCAATGAGGGCTTATTCAAAATGTTTTGCTTCTAAGTGGTGCTTTTTCAGTAGTTGGCTTGTGAGGATTAGATTTGCTTTTAAGAGTTGATCATGGATTGAGATCATTTAGAGAATCATTGAAAATAAGGGAGTACTGGACAGCTGCTGTTCCATCCTAGTTTGAGAAACATTGACAATACGCACCCACTTCCTGGATTTGAACCCAGGATACCAATCCGTGATCAAGTCGTAAAAACAAATCTAATCCTTACAAACCAACTATTAAAATTTAATCTGATGCTCACTAGTGACTTACTACAGGACGGAGTTTCCTGAAGTTCTGTTGAGGTCCATCCAGAGGTCACGTGTGAAGATGGATGTCCCACCCACGACAATGGTTGAGGTCGCGCTAAATCACGAATTGGTAAAGTTAGAATTCATGAGCCATTGGATCGGGTTCCAGTGGCTGAATGATATACGAACTTACCTTGTAACCGGAAGGTCCTAGATTCGAACCATACAGGGTTCGTATTGCCGATGATTCCCAAACACCTTTGCGTGAGACCTCTCACCTTTACCATCTTATTTCTTATGCTCATTGTCCAACGAATAAATCCCTAAAGTATTACCGCCTTCTTTCTTCTAAAATTTTGACTTTATTTATACGAAATTTTATTAAAAAACTAGAGAATGGGAAGTTTAATACATTACATAAGGGTGACACCATGAAGGACCACAAACCAAGGAATTTAACTGTCTATTGATTTAACACTTATTTTCAAATTTATTGCATATCATCCCTTAATACTGAAAAATATCTCAATCATAAACTGATGTGTTGTTTTCAAGGGGTATTTATGAATTCATAAACGTTTGAAGGAAGTCACTAGAAAAACAATTAGCTGGAAGCTTGTCCAGTCTTTAAAGTGATTTAATTTAATTTACAAACTTGCTGAATATCTGGACCAAAACTTCTATAAATGGGTGAAGAGGAACTCATGAAATGATGCAAACCTAAAATCTAATGCATCTGAATCAAAGACGACTCCACAGTGCATACTTTCATTGAACCAAGAAATTTTTAGGATATTAATTTGGCATTTTGAGGAGATTCTAGTGTTCGGCTATAATTACATGTAAAGTCTATCCAATGAATTATTCACCATTTCAGTGCATGAAGATGGTCTGAAATATGATGACCAGTTGTCTACAAGAGAAACTAATTCCAAAGGAATCGAAACTGGTAACTATAATCCTGTGATTATATATGATATACTAATCTTCTATGTAAATTAACATTAGCTACCACTATACAGCTCTAATATTCAAAAAAATTAGAACTAGAAGGGGTTCAGATGCTGGTCCCACTCATTTTCTTGAGAATCATTCCATGATAGTTCATATCCAAGTCTCTGTTGAAACTGTATAATGAACATCTATGATGCGTGATGACAGAAATTTACGAAAAGCGAGACATAGTGGAAATGTATGATGCAGTACACCCATTATTTTACAATAAGTGCATGATAAATTCTAGGACAAACTTCAGCATATTGACAGTGTTAAACACTAATTTGATATTTGCCCTGTTGTTTCACAGCATTCACAAGTTTCATTAAAAGTGTTTACTCACTTTAAGCCTGGCTTATACTTCGAGATGATGACCTTTAATGTGGCTTCTCTATGAAGAAACCCTTTTATCTGAAATCCGATATATTTTTATTATGACAGATATCCAGGGTAGTGCATTTAATTTAAGGTTTAAGATTTTCATCAATGTAATAAGGCTTATTTTGACAGATGACTAACAAGTGATTAATGTAATAACATTGAAAGCGTATACTAATCAGCATATACATCTGAACTGTCACTAGTCGGTTGGTATAACTTTATGTGCGGATTCGCTGAAACTGCCCTTGTCAGGTTTCCACAGGTATTATATATTTATCTTTCTTACGTTTATTTTAACGACTGGGGCGAAATGAATGGCATTTAAGTAGTAAGATCTTTCCAAACCAGTTGTTTGATTAACCGTGTCACGTAAAGCTGTAAGAAATGTATTACTAATTCTTTGTTAACCTAGTCTAGTTTACTAGCTCGCTAGTTTCCCAGCTAGTACCAAGCCTGGGAGAAGAAGAAGGACTGGGCATGGGGTTAGCCACCCTACACCGAACACCCAATCAAACTACAGACTTCAAAGCATAAAATATATAAAAACCAAACAAAATTTCTCCGGAACCGGGGAGGTGAAATGACACAGCGGGTTGGTGAAAGCCTGCGGGAGAATAGTCGGCCGATTTGTCTTTTCTCGATGAAAACAAATATAGGGATACGGACTTGGAATGTACGTACAATGTAAGAGGCTGGGAAGGCTGCCAAAAATGAGAAAATACGGTATGAAAGTGCTGGGAATCTGAGAGAGCAGGTGGAATGGATGTGGACCATTGAAACTGTCAACTGAAATGTCAGTAGTCTATTCCAGTCATCCAGACGACAACCACGAACACACTGAAGGAGTAGCTATCACGCTGTTACCAATTGCACCCAAAGCTCTTATACAGTGGGAACCAGTCTTATCCAGGATTATGACGGCAGGATTCAACTCAAAGGGAAAGAAGTTTAAAATCACCCGGTGCTACGCACAATGATACAGACAATTCGGAACAAGAGAGGAAGGAAGATTCCCTTAGACAACTGCAAACAGTAATGGCTAATATCCCAAATGCAGACAGCAAAATCCTTATGGGCGATGTAAATGCCTGCCGAACTGGGAGCATAAAATACAAAAAACAAATTCATCACGGGATGAGAGGCTCGTGGTTAAATAAATGAAAACGGATGACTCTTCACAGACTTCTGAGCCCTAAGTGATTTGTTGATTGGAGTGAGCGGATATAAGCACAAGGATATACACAAGACGATATGGATTTCACCTGACGGACATACCAAAATGCCAAAAGGTTTCACCTCAAGGAAGAGGGGATGTAGCCTCCTGGACACAGTTAGGAAGAGGAGCACGTGTGGGCTTAGACCATTATGTACTCCAAGGAACCCGCGTCAAGTTGAAAGCCTGTAAATTGACTGGAAGAAGACCATAATTCAAGTCCGACATTCAGAAGCTGGGGGTCAAAATTACAAAAGACACCTTCACTGCAGCCGTCATAGACAAGTCGGAGACACTACGTGAAAGCACTAAAGAAACTTGTTTGGAAGAACATTAGAACTCTCTGAAGATGATGTCCAAAGAAATTTTTATAATCGTCTTAGGAGTAAAGATGATACAGCACAAGGATTGCCTCTCAATGGATACCTGGAAGTAAATCAACAAGAGGAGAATGGTGAAACAGAAGATGAACCAATGCAAAGATGGGCAACAGAGGGCGAAATCGAGTTTGATGTGAATCGCACTGAATAAAGAAACGAAGAAGACTGCTAAGAAAGACGAGAGACAATTCTGCGACACACTGGATGGTAACTGAAGCAGAGCAGGCAGGTCGCAGGTAAAAGAGACCTCAGAACATTATATCAGACAACCAGGTCTCTACCCGGGAAAAAACCAATGCAGGTGAAACCCGTAAAATATGTTCTAGGGAACCTAATTATCAAGGAGGAGGGACAAACAAAACAATTGGCTAATCACGTCTAAGGACTCTTGAATTGATCGTCACCTGTAACTCGTCCAGCAATAACTCCATTATGGATAAGATTTTATTTTGATAAATCATACAGTGTTGTACAGTTATATTAACTGTAATATATAACTGTTAATATAACTGTACAACACTGTATGATTTATCAAAATAAAATCTTATCCATAATGGAGTTATACTCTACCACAGTGCCCAAGTTTTATACTTATATCGTTCAGCAATACTATTAATAGCACGCACGGCACAGTCAGTCGACACAAATCCTCCAACGAAAGCAGAAATCTTGAATGTGAACAGGCCAACTAAGTCAGGGAACGCAGTAGGTTCAGACAGAACCCCCCCTCTGAAACACTGAAAACGCACCCAATGACTGCAGCCATTACGCTGACGCTACACTTGGAAAATGTTTGGAAGGAATGAAAGTTACCTGCTGACTGGAAGAAAAGCTACCTTGTCAGGTTACCAAAGAAGGCTGACTTAGACCTGTGCAAACACTGGAGATGCACAGGATGTACAACTCCACCAGCCCGCAACAAGCTGTATTCAGGAAAAGCAAATCATCTGCTGACCAAATTGCAACTCTACCCATCATAATAGGAAAAAGCATAGGATGGCAGTCAGATCTCTACTTCAACTTCACCAACTTAGAAAAGGTATTCGACAGCGCTGACCGAGAAGTAATTTGGAAACTGACTCAACACCATGGCGTGCTCCAAGTCTTTATCAACCTCATTCAACAGCTGGATATATGACAGTGGCAGGCGTCAAGTGATTCACAACGGAAAACCCAGGGAGGCCTTTGAAATGATTATGAGAGTAAGACAAAACAGACTGTCTATTATCACTGATGACATTACTAACTGTGGTGAACTGGATTATGCATCAGACTGTGGGGAATAGTAGTACAGAAATAATCTGGACCACCGGTAAGAAGATCCTAGAGGGTCTGGATTTCACGTGCTGATGATTGTGTTTAATATTACACAAACTCGTAGACTTAGAAGCAGGCGAAAACCAACAAACTGACTGAAGAGGCAGGCAGAGAAGACACGACGCCAGGTGAACAAAGAGAAAAGACGGAGGTGACGAAGATAACCAACCAACTAACAGCAACAACAACCAGCACGAACCAACACCAATGGTAGGAAGCTGAAGTAGGTGCCTTCCTTCATTTATCTAGGAAGCATTGTTTCAACTACAGGCAGAACGGATGAAGATGTCAAAGACAGGATTACAAAGACAAGACAGTCATTCACCTCTCTGAAATTAGTTTGTAGACCTTTGGTACGCAGCATAAAAAAGAAAATACGGATTTACAACACAAATGTTAAGTCAATTCTTCCATATGGGTTAGAATGTTGACCAGAGCGTCAAGAAAAGCATATCCAACAGGGTAAGGAAGACTTTCATGAATACATACCCTCGAACCATACTGAAGATCAAATAGCCGGCCAGAAAGAATTAGCAACAAGAACAAACTAACTAAGAACTTATTGCTCATTAAATATGTAAGAGAAAATGGATATGAATTGGACACCCACTGAGCAGACAGTTGGGTGACGTCGCACCCCAGGCCATTGCTGGAGTAAAACCTGAGTAGGAAACGACGAGTGGGATGTCTGAGGGTGACATGGAGGAGATCATGGGAGGA
Organism: Trichobilharzia regenti; assembly: GCA_944472135.2. Classification (NCBI taxonomy): domain Eukaryota; kingdom Metazoa; phylum Platyhelminthes; class Trematoda; order Strigeidida; family Schistosomatidae; genus Trichobilharzia; species Trichobilharzia regenti. The sequence goes on along the minus strand of OX235262.1, from coordinate 110,348,385 downwards.
AGAGATAAGAGACTATGGATATGGTGAAGACGTGCTACTGAAGGCTTACGTTCCACCCAGAACCCAAGGGAACAACAATAATAAAATAATATTGTGTTATGTATTCTGTAAATTTGACGGTACATTCCCATTAGGCTTCTAAAATTCAGCCCTTGTCACAGTATACGTTAAACTGCTTATTTAACTTTTCCTATTGAAATAGTAGATTCCTAGTTCCCCACTTGATATTCGTATGCACTATTAATTTTTATGTACAACTATGATTATTTGACACTTTATGCTTACTATCTATGATCATGCATACAACTTTGATTAGATTCTACAGATCACATAGAAAACACTTACTTATATGACACACGACTAGGCATTTTACAATTAGTTTTAGAGAACATTTTATTTTGTCATCTGTTTTCTTCAGTATAATTGCAGCTTTAATTTTAACCAGCGGAATGTTGTTCTATCTGACTAATCTGCCATACCCTTGATGCTAACAGAAACTCGTTAGTGGAAATCAGTGGAGACTGATGTTTTAAATTACTTATTTTCAGTATTTCTTAACTCAACTAAATTTTAGAAACAGATGGTTAAATCCAAATTAGATGAGACTTAATTTCTAATGATTCCTATGTACAGAAATTTATGTCAGTATGTAAAAGTGGAGAAAAATAAGTAATCAGATGATAAGTAGTCAATGAAAGCAGCTACAGAATAACCAGAGTTCATACAGTTGCGTGATAAGCTGCCTTGAATATTTTAAGCAAATATGTCGTCCTGAGATGAATATTAACCTCTTTCAAACTGTTTTCTGTCTTCTAAAGTATGCAGATCCTTTGTAATAGGAGAGACGAAAAGACTCTCCGGTCTTTCATCTTTAATGAGCCAATCAAATAAGTTCGTGTTTTCTTTTCTGTAAAAATTCCACACAGACAGTGGATGGTGCGAAGAAATCGAGTAATGGCTTTATTTTCCTATCCGGATGTACTAGTCTAAATTAAGCGGTGATTACTAATAAATTCCGCTTTATGATATGAGGTGTGAAAATACCTTTTCGACAGAAATGTCAGATAGACTCATAACAAACTTTGGTTTAATTCTACCTTTATTTCTGCAGTTCAGCTTAGAATGGTATAAAATATGCGCTAGTCCATATACCGTATAATGAAATGTAGTGTTTCACACAATATTGATTAAAACAAGCTAATTATCAATGAACTAGGTACAGTAGAAAATGACTTATTTAAAAAATCACGAATTTCTGGAGATAAAAGTTCGAAAGCTGTTTTGTCTAACATATTTCACTCTTAGTTATTTTCCTTCAAAAATCATCAGCACCTACTATTCAAACTTAAATGAATAAGACATGCTGTCTTGAGAAACCACGAGAATAAAATAACACTTCTAATATATTGGCATTTGTCCTAGATAAATGTAGTCAATTTTGACGCACTAACAATATCCTTTGGACTTGGGAATGTAAATATATACATTTGTCAAGATCATAGAAAATATACCTCAAGATGGCAGGATTCGTCAGTGTCATGTTTTTGAATTAAAGCAAATTATACTCCCTTGAGTGAAACTCCGATAGGGAACGACGAATGACTGATCGAAGGGTGATATGGAGAATATCGTGCAATGAGGAGATGAGAGATTATGGGCAATCGTGCGCCCAGCTGAAGAGGACAGTAGAGAACAGAACGAAGTGGAGATGTATTTTTCAAGCCCTATGTTTCACTCGGAACCCAAGGGAACAGTAATAACAGACTGGAAATTAACGGCAGTCAAAAGGAGCCTGAGTAGACGGGATTTAACTTTATTGAAAAACTAGCTTTGAGAAGCCAGACACTGCTTAACTGTGCAAATGCGGTTGCAGTCACAATTGATGGAACACAAACAGAGAATGGCAAAACTTGAATTATCTGAAAGTGTACCAGAAGGTTTGCATTTCAAGTGAACAAATGATTTTAACACTGCTATCACCAGACATCTCTATGATACGGATTATGATGGAGATATATTAAATTCCTTTAAGTTAATCATTGGAAAATACAATTCACTTCTTCATAGGTTTGCTGAAACTGTAGCTAACAACACTTTTAAATCCGAGTTGTAAGTTAACGAAGAAGCAGTTATTAGTATTTATTTGCCGTAGTAACTGAATAAGCCAACTCTTCTTTTTATTTGATGACATAACTTTTTTCACTGACTTTCATTTGCTTCTTAGTCCTGTAACTACTCATCAAATTATTTCGTACTTTCCATCAACTTATCAGCAGCAGTGGAGGTCAACAGCATTCACCAACAAAAATAACATCCGGATTTTCAACTCCAGTGTGAAGTCAGCCAGTGCTACTATACGGATCAGAGACTTGGCCAGTGCGTCATAAAGAGCTTCTCAAACAAATTACAGACCTTCATTAACAGTTGTCTTCGCTCAATACTCAAGATCAGATGGCCGGTCAGAAAAGATCAGCAATGGTGAGGGATCTCCAGCAATGAGCGAACCAACACAGCAGGAACCGACTGTGAAACAAATAGGTAGGAAGAAGCGGAGATGGATTGGCGATACTCTGAGGAAACCAACCATCAAGTGATATCACTAGACAAGCCATTGCTCGAGTGGAATCCAAAAGGGAAGCGGGCGGCGAGTTGGTCGTCAATGTGAGGGTGACTTGGAAGAGGTCGTGTAAAAAGGAGATGAAAACATGTGGGCAGACTTGTAGCGAGGTGAAAACGTTAGCAGAGAACCTAGCGCAATGGACAGGCGCATTTGAAGCCCTATGTTTCTCTAGGAATTAAAGGAAATAATAACAATAATCAGCTTATCAGTCTCTTGTCCATCTTGCACAACTTTTCCAAAGTATCAGAATTTTTAATTAACCTCAAAGTCCTGCGTATAAGATATATGAGTGTAATTTCTGAGCACAACTTGAATCTCCTGCTAACTAACATCATTTCAAATTCTCAGGTACATTGAAAATTGTTCTCTACATACACTGCATGCAAAAAATTTATGTCGTTCGTGACTGACGAGAAATCAACGAAATAAAATGAAATCACCTTATTCTGTTCCAACCGTTATTCCTGCTTTATACAAAATTGTACCTATATCATCCATTTTTATTAACAGTTTTCTTTTTTCAGATTTATTAAAACTTTTGTCTAAATTATTTTACACAAATATTTTTTATTTTGTTGATTTACAGTAAACAGGGATAAATTATTTTAGTACAACCTGTTTGATGCGCGGAAACCGCAAAAGCGGATGAAGTTGAAACAGGGAAGAAATGTTCATTCCAATTGGTAAATTGTTCCAATGATGTTGAATAAACAAGCTAAAAGAAAATTAAACGTAACAGAATACAGAATTCAAAAACATAAACAGATAATGATAGGATAAACCAGCTATCTTCACGATGTGAAATCATCCAATCACTGAGATACAAAATACTTGAATAATAAATTACCACTTAATACGATCACCACTGATGATATTTGTTTGATTCAATCTACTGATTGTAGGGATTATTTATTAAACTTATGTTCGACGTGACGACTTTTTCCGAGTAAGTACTCACCATGTTACTGTTAGATAATCACTTAATTGTTCCTAAATTTTACTACACAAACGTTTATTTATGTGATATGGATGCGTAATTTTAGGGCATGAAGATGAAGTTACTGAAAAGAATATTCTTTGCTGACTGATTTTTGTTTTAATTATTCTGGGAATCATTTAGACAACTAAAGTGAGTAAAATAAATGACTCTGGGAACTGATATTGAATTTTGCTGTTTCGATACTTTAACTGATTAAAAATGACCATTAAAATTTTCAGAAGAATGGATACTGAACAAAGAGTACTCTTTTCGATAAATTCATCATCAGGATCTACATTTATACAAACATTATAGTGAATGAATAAGTTAGTGTTATGAACGACATTAATGTTTAAATAACATCGAATCAATAATATTGATAGATTACAGCTGAATCGCATCAACATAGAATAAGCTGAATGTCCGAAGAATAAGGAAGGATAATATTACAAATTCATGAATTTATAGTCTCTACTGAAGGCCAGGGCAATAGTAGTGTCTGAACTTGCTTCTTTTGGATACAGAGCGCTGGTTGTCTGAGGCGAATCGCAATAGCCTCTGCTGTTTGGAGCATACGGTGCTTCGATGTTTTTGGCAATTTATTTGGCACCCGGTATAATATAGAGGATTCATCTATGCTGGCTTTGTGGCCGGTTTACACCAGATGTTCCAATATCGAGCTGTTAATTGTTTTCACTACACCTTTACTTAGCCATGCTGGGAGATGTTCTCGAGCACGAAAAATCAAGTTCCTAGAGCAACGGCTAATAAATTCGATATTTTATTGGCAGTTGAGTGTTGCTAATCAACTATCCAGGAAGCGATAGTTTCTGACACAAATTACTTCTCAACTAATTACTGTTACCCTCATGTCTGTGTGGAGGTCAACATCACTCACCATCAAAAATAACATCCGGATTTTCAACTCCAGTGTGAAGTCAGCCAGTGCTACTATACGGATCAGAGACTTGGCCAGTGCGTCATAAAGAGCTTCTCAAACAAATTACAGACCTTCATTAACAGTTGTCTTCGCTCAATACTCAAGATCAGATGGCCGGTCAGAAAAGATCAGCAATGGTGAGGGATCTCTAGCAATGAGCGAACCAACACAGCAGGAACCGACTGTGAAACAAATAGGTAGGAAGAAGCGGAGATGGATTGGCGATACTCTGAGGAAACCAACCATCAAGTGACATCACTAGACAAGCCATTGCTCGAGTGGAATCCAAAAGGGAAGCGGGCGGCGAGTTGGTCGTCAATGTGAGGGTGACTTGGAAGAGGTCGTGTAAAAGGAGATGAAAGCATGTAGGCAGACTTGGGGCGGGGTGAAAAATTTGGCAGAAAACAGAAGGCAATGGAGACACTTGGCTGAAGCCCTATGTTCCTCCAGGAATTAAAGTATATAATAATAATAATTACTGTTCAGGCACATAGTTGTAATCCAATGATATTCACAAAGTAGTACTTATTACACAGTGTTTCAATCAGTAGGAATGAATTTACTAATCTCTATATCAGTTGCTTTAATGCTTTCTTTATAAGTATGAACATTATTATTATCAAGTATGTCGGAATAAACTGTTTATATGCTATGTTATCTGATTTACGTCAGCAGATTATCAGTCTGTTTAGGCGATTCTGTCTGACTTTCCATTTAAGGGTTTGCTACCTTGCATGCACCTGATTTTAGACTAAACTACAGGTATAATGATTCGGTAAACCAACAGCCAGGTTACGAAGTCTTACCTTTACTTCTATGCATTTCGAAAACTGATGTGTAAGATTATTGGCTTACAACTTAGTGTGGTTGGTCACTTGACTTGTGTGTTTGTGATGAGTGCTTATAAATTGCGATTAACGCATAGCAATTACATGACTGTCCACTGAAGAGGATATAATTCATTAGTCAAATATAGAAAAGAATTTACAAAAATAACGAAAATGTTGACAATTTTAAGCCTGTGCTTTTGAATTTATTGTCAGTTTTAAATTTCATTTTAAACGTAAATGAAAAGTTCAAAACTTCAAAATAGAGATGTTTAGCTTTTTTCTTTCTTAATCTACATATTCTGCATATATTTCTTTCATTTGTTATCGATAAAATATTTCATAAGCAGAGCAAAAATAGTTAAAGTTCCATTTGTCAGTTCGACTTAAACTTCTGTTTTACAAGTCTACTTCAAAATAAGTCACTGTAATCTTATGTAATCGTAAGAGAATAACTTTCAAACACTGTTTTTTTCCTTCACGTTCCCCAGTGGAACATAGGGCCTCAAGTTAGTGGCTTGAAGTTTCTGTAGCAGTGTTTATTTTACAGGATGGGGTTTCTAGCCTCATTCCCAACCTTTCCTCTTTACCAGCATTATTTCTGTCTCAGCGAGGTAAAGGAGTGCGTCATAATAATACATAATTACATAACATAATCACACACTATATTAGTTTATCTGATGTGATATACATTTATAAAATGTTAATATCCGGATGACGTTTCAAGCAAAATTTACAGCTCATATTGACACCAATGTAATCACACAGCCTCTTAACTTGCTTTATATAGACTTATTACGTCTTGTTTTTTTGATGCCATTCTCCATGTATCCAGGAGAGGTGTTACATCATATCAATCGCTCACGTTTGGTTTTTATTTGAAAAACAAATATTAGTTGAATAATTCCATTCTCCACCTGACTACATCCCTACTTAACACTTTCTCTACATTCCACTCAAATGCATGATTACGTGAAGGTGATCACAATGCAGTGGAAGAGCTTTCTCCCAGGTGACTGAACTTAGTGGGAGCGAGCCACGCAAACTTCCTAGCTACTATCTGTCGACAAATATATCGTCCTCAAGAATACTGTCGTGTAAAACTCCCTCTATTTTTGAATTTCATGGAATGACACCTACTGTGAATCTTGTCTAGGTCGGAGACATCACGATAACAAAACATGCGTGCAGGAAAATAACGTTTCTCCTCATGGAGAAGAATATTATTTAATTTCTCTTATTGTCAACATAGAGAATCAAGGGAGAAATCTTCCTTTCAATATTCAAAGTGTGAGTAATGTAGTCATTGTGGTTGTGACCGATGAACACTGCCACGAGTCACTGAATATTTAGGCTTAGTTTTCGACATATGTTTGTTAAAATTTCTTACAGTAATGCAAATGCATTTGTCTTAATTCACCTTTAGAGTGTTACTGTTTGCTCAGTGGTTTTTATATGTATATTACTACCAACATTTGTCTACGAAATTCTGTTTTCAAAAAAAGAATAGTAAAATAGTTGAATAGTTTGTGGTGCGTAAAACTTCTCCATGCACATGGTCCGGGTTTCGATCCCCGGCCATAGACGCATTCCTTTACCTCGTTAAGCCAGAAGTAATGCAGGTAAAGATCAAAGGTTGGGAATGAGGCTAGCAACCCCATCCTGTAAAATAAACACTGCTACAGAAACTTCAAGCCACTAGCTTGAGGCCCTATGTTCCACTGGGAACGTGAAGGAAGAAAAAAAAGAACTTCTCCAGTCAATCAAAGCTGAAAGTATAAACACTGGCATTTGCAAAGTAAATGAATTATTATTGTTCCATTGGGTTTCCAGTGAAACATAGGGCTTCAACAATACATCTCCACTTCTTTCTATTTCCTGCTGTCTTCTCTAGATGGGCCCACGATTCCCTATAATCTATCGTCTCTTCTTCATATGATCTCCTCTATTTTACCCTCGGACGACCCACTCGTCGTTTCTCACTACGGTTCCACTCAATCGATGGCCAAAGGCACGATGTCACCCAACTGTCTTCTAAGCGTGTGACGAGTCCACCTCCATTTCCTCCTAAAAATTTGTTCTTCATCATTTCGTTACCATAGTTTCTTATTATTAATTCTTTATGGCTGACCAGCCATTTGATCTTCAGTATGGAGCCAGCAAAGACAGCTGTTGAAAAAAGTTTGTAACTTGTTGAAAATCCTTTTCCTGATGCTCAGTGAAAGTTTCTAATCTGTAGAGAAAAAATGAGTGACTGAATTCACAGTGATGTTGAAAATCGAAATCTTGTTTCTTATAATGAGTGCAAAGGAATTCCAAACAGGTTTCAGATTGATGAAGGCGTATCTGGCCTTTCTGATTCTAACTGCCTTTGATGTCTTCATCCATTCCACCAGTAGTCGGAACGATGCTTCATAGCTAGACAAGTAAAGGAAGTTACCTCTTTCAAATTTCTCCCGCTGATGGTGGCTTGCTATTGGTTGGTTATCTTTACCATTTCCGTCTTCTCTATGTTCGCACGGGTTCCTGTCTTTGCTGGCCGCCTCTTCTGCTGGTGTGTTGTTTTTCGTTTACAAGTCTTTGGTTTGTGTTTGACATTAGACATAAATCATCCGCGAAATCCAAAAGTAACTGAATACTATGTTAAAATTCGCTCACCTTTTATACACACACACACACTTATGTAATTACATATTTTTCTTCTGTTTATAGTAAACCCGTCCCAGTATATAAGTCATAGTATGTACAATCAAATACAGAATAATAAAGGTATACACTATACATATATTTTCATGATGATTGTTTAAGCTTTCAAGTGGTGAATTCAAGAACATATTCAAAATTGAATTGATACTTATGACAGTGTTTATAAATAGAGGTAACGTTTACACTAAATATGTTTTCTTTAAACATCATAAAAAATTTATGGCTTTAACTATGTCAAACAAGTGAGGTGGAATAAGATTGTTTGTCATAATATGAGCCAAGCAAATGTTCATTCTTCACAATTATCCTTATTTTAAACAATGATTATTTAAGACAAGTTTAGAGGTGTTTCATTGGTGGACTTTGTGTAGCAATGAAGAAACTTTATCAGGAAAAGTTTACCTGTAACTTTTCGAATCATACAATGCTCTGGTAACTCACAAAAATGTGTGCAGATATCTTACAAAAAACTCAAATAGAGTTGGAATTTAGATCTTTCTTTCAACTGCATGAATATCTCATTATATCAAATTGTTCTTTGTAAGTAGTACTATTAAGTGGTTCAGATAAACAGATGAGTTCAGTTTGCTCAGTAATGTTGATGAGAAAACAGCGACGTTCAAACCACAAAGTGTAGGTACATTTGACTGATATGTTCGGTCTGATACAAAACACTAAACAGTGTCGTGTAAAACAATGTCGATTGTTTCAAAACATTACTGCCATATGTAATAGTAAGTTTCACACACCAAGCATTCAAAGTATTTTTAGCTGGAATGGTAAATCAACATCTAACTTTCAATAACTTCCATAATTTAGTCATAAATTCATTTTGTGTACACTTAGTGGAACGTTTTCAGAACTAATAACTTGTATTTGTATTTTAGAAATGGCTAAAAATGACTGTAACTATGATCATTTTTGGAAAGAACATAAACTTTCAATGGCCAGAAACTCTGACGGATACTTTCAGTTACAGAATAATGTTTTAAATAGCACAAAATCTAACACTACTGAAGTATGTTTCAGCAGCTTTTATTTTCACCAGTAAACTTTATTGTTAGATGCTCTGGGTCCTAACCTCATGTAAATAGTCATCCGATTCCCATCCCCCAGTCAATTTTCATTTTAGTTTCAGCTGTTCATAGCATTGGTGGGTGGTAAAATAAGCACTGAATATAACAGTGTATGGGAAGGGCAGTATGAAATAGTCTTAGAACAACTACCTTCTCCAGAATTTTATTAACATTTAAAAATGATTTTTAGGTAATAGACGAAATTGATGCTAGTTTTGACCTAGTTTGGGACGTTTTGTCAGTACTCACTCGTAACTGCTGAGTTATGAATAATAGTCCAGTAGGGCGGGATTTTTAATGCTTCCAGAAAGATACTGACTTCCTAGGATGAGACTGAATTCAGAGTAAATTTTGTCACAGATCAGCATCTTCTGAAGAAGTAATGAAACTCACTAGAAAATGGATGGCTATTCACACCTCGACAGTTCGCATGTCCGTGGAGTCATGAGTGAATATTACTGACGACTTCCAAACTGGGTCTAGACAAATTTCCATCCTGCCAAACTCTCAATACTTCTGTGTTTACGTCAGTCCATGACGATATCTACATTCAGCTGAGAGTCACTAAATGCAGCAACGATTACACTGAAGGTACTCTTTCATTCCCGAAAAAGCAAAGCTCTTAAACTTCTAGTGTGTGTTATTTAAGCTCCTCCTACCGCTTACTTTAAAAAGTTCTGATCAGGTTGCAACGAATTCACATAAGTGACTGCATTATGACGTTTATTAGGATCAAAGCAACAACTCAATGCAGAGGAAAAAGTCAAAACTATAATAAGATGACAACCAAACAAAGCCTAAATAAGCCACTCGCAATGCGTTTGTTATGATATCTGACATTTTTACTCGAAAGAACGTTTACATCATTTATGGACTTTACATTGATGGATATTTAATCTTCAAATCCGTTTCTTCCATAGTAATGGATAAACAGGTCATAACTTAAGATTCTATTTCCGTGTCTGTTCTGCAAATGGTATTTTCCCCGGGTCACTTATACCTAAAACTGTTGAATATGGAGTCTTTTTCCTGAGTCGTGTTAGCCAACCTTTAACCAATAAAATCCGGGCATCTTAACCTTTATGGATTGTGGAATATAAAATGGAAAAAACTGCATTTATCTTGAAATAAATTAGAAAAAACTATACCAGAGAAAAACACAGATAGATCACAGAAAACTGCTTTGATGCCAATCATTTCCTTTAGTAAGAAGCATATGAAGCTAATTGCTGAAAAGAAATATTTTCGGCTGAAATCATATATCAGTGGATCTAATAAAATTGTGGTATAATATATATCGATGCTATGTGCTACTCACTGAACAGTATAATTAGTTGGATGCTACTCATGTTAACCAGTAGTCTTTTCTGGCCAGATCGACGACCGTATCGCTCATTTAGGGCAGAACGCAACATCCGTGTATCCCGTCTGACTCAGTTCAGATAGCTGAATTAGTTCAAAACCCAGTTATTAATGTCGTCTGAACAAGGGAATTTTTCGTATGATCAAAGCGTTAAGTACATCACTGCTGTAAAAATGTTGAGAAATCTCCATGCTAACGTATATGAAAAATACATCATTCATACATTATATCACTATATTAGTAGAATAATATCACTTACAAAGTTATTATAGACGGAATAGGCAGTAATTCGGTCTCACATTATTATTCCCGAAGTTTTGCTTCCTGGCATATTCTGAATTTTTTGATATATTCCCTTATTTAGCGCATTCATATGATTGGGCTTATTTGGACAGGAATCGGTACAATTGGATCAGTTATAACAACATGCAGTATGTTAACTGCCATACTTCTCTACATCTTATATCCGTAAGTACTATTGACAATAATCTACTCTTGACTACATCGATCATGATGTGTATTAAATGAAGCGTTTTTCCATTATTTAACTCAGAAACTTTTATTTCTAGATAAGATTTTTAAACAAGAAACAATCATTAACAATACAGAGATTACGGAACTTGTCGACGTTTGGTAGAACTGTTGAACTAAATACTCCGCATTTAGTGTGTTATATACCATGGAAGATACATAATGATGTATGCGATTAATAAATACAGGAAAAATAATCTATCATCTCAAAGGAAAAGGTGAAAAAATCTTATGTGTTAAGTTTAGATAGGTAAAGTTGGCGAAAGTATTTTCTGATATTGTCGTTTTATCTGGACTGGATGATTTAACTAAGAGCTTTCCATTGTCTTCCAGGCGAAGTCTTCAGCTCTAACTTCACACCAAAAATATCTAATTGAGCTATGTATTTCCTCCAGTATTTCGAAATCTCATGAGTGGATGTTTATGAGAGGTTAATTGGGATGAAACGCAGTTTAGTTATGTTGCTATGATAAACTGTCAGTTGTCGGATAGAGAACTTATTAATACTATGATATATGAACTTAACAATAATAGTAAGGAAACGAATTAAGTCAGAAGTAAAACAAAGTCGTTGTGATAATGAAAGTGACAAAAGAAATTTTTAACCAAAATGAAAATTGAAAAAATGAAATTACAGAGGAATAGTAGCTGTTAACAAAGTGAAAAATACTAGAGTTGTAGATTCAGAGTGACCACCATTCCCTCTCATATACATAGATCCGATTTATAAACCCTGATCTCACAAGCCCTGGTAGTTGCAAGTGTTCTTCTGTTTGTTTTTCTGCTGACAAAAATGAATGACTTGACAGTGCCATTATCACGTCCTCAGTCCAAAAGATAATATTTTTTCTATCAATCTCTTCAGTATCTTGACTTTGGTTCATTCCAGCTATTCCAGTGGAAGCTGGATCTTGCTAGTAAACGGTGACTTATTCATAAGGCCTTCTAAGTGGATTCAAAAATACAGCTGATATAAATAGAAGTGTCAAAGACTGGCGTTCCGTTATACTCAGACCTGTTTGGTGATATTAAGAAATACGAGTTTCTCAGTACATAATATCCTTCTTATAAGCTTTGCCTAGTCTTTGTCTAGCAACCTCTTGAATATAATCTCCTATAGGTGGCAGGCTGACATGCACTATCTTTCATGAAACTGTTGAGACAATGCTATAGATATTCATTATAATAAAGGCGTTTTTGTATTTCTCAATGAATGAAAAACAAAACGATATACTTTTTACTGACGTTTAGCTATTTAATGCTAATAGCTTCATCAAAGTATTATTAAACTGGAATTTACAAAATCTCAGCACATATATATACATATATATATAAAAGAGTTAATAGAATCAGGCCACAAAATTGATTTTGACAATATTGAAATAATCCAGAAAAACTTCAGAAATCACGAAGAACGTCTAATATCAGAAGCACTCCATATCAAGCGGAATCCAAATTGTCTGAATAGGAATGATGGAATAAAACAGAATCTGACATGGTTACAACACCTCCCTCCCCTCCCCAACTAAGTGACAAAATCAACGCGAATGTGATAAGCAAATTCACTATACAAACACACGCTACTTTTATAATGTCATACACTGATCAAATCCTACAATCTACACCTGGTTTTGTTATATATACCAGTTGACCAACTTGACAACAAAAAATGACCCCAGACAGACGAACGATGATCAAGTTAGTAAACTTTATTTCGATATCATAACAGAAGTGCTATTACCTTTGTTATTTGGTTTAGTGATCTTCATTGCTATTTTGACTTTCACTATGTCCTTTTAACTTGACCTAAGTCTATATATATCCAAACCAAGTTCACTTTTAACGGTTTGAAAAAATTGGGCATTGGGTATATGATATTCATTATAATAGAGGTTTTTTTGTATTTCCCAATGAATGAAAAAACAAAACGAGATTGTTTTTACTGACGTTTCTCTATTTTTCAAGTATTGGTTTTTGTAGGGATTTTGTTTGATTGCATGGAGGATTTAATCATGATTTAATGCTAATAGCTTTCTCAAAGTATTATTAAACCGGAATTTACAAAATCTCAGCATATATATAACAAAGAATTAGGGGGTGAGAAAAATATAGACTTAGTTCAACTTAAAAGGACATATTGAAAGTCAAAATAACAATGAAGATCGTTCAAACCAAATATCAAAGGTAATAGTATATCTGTTATTATATCAAAATAAAGTTTACTAACTTGATCATCGTTCGTTACTCTGGGGTCATTTTTGGTTGTCAAGTTCGAGAATAGGTAAAGGTAACCAAACTAAGTGTAGAATGTGAAATACTTGATTATCGTTCGTCAGTTTGAGGTCATTTTGGTTGTCATGTTGGGGAGTAGGTAAAGGTAACTAAACTAAGTGTAGGCTGTGACCTAAGTCTGTTTTCTCACACCCTAACTCTTTATTATATATATGCTGAGATTTTGTTAATTCCGGTTTAATAATACTTTGATGAAGCTATTAGCATTAAATGGCTAAACGTCAGTAAAAAATATATCGTTTTGTTTTTCATTCATTGAGAAATACAAAAACACCCTTATTATAATAAATATCATATACCCAATGCCCAAATTTTTTCAAAGTGTTAAAAAAGTGAACTTGGTTTGCATATATCCAGTGCTATTGATATTCTTTACTTTCAATACTTGTTGATAAACCTCTTAGGGTTTCCGCTGTTAGATAAAGTACACTTCAGGGTCTTTGTTTCATATTCGTATCTAATATCAAAGCAAACTTTCTTTGATCTATTGAATGATTTGCTAAATTTCTGTCATACTGAGTGAGGAAAAAGCTCTTAAAGTGTATGTGCCATCCAGTCTGCCAAAACTAACCGGATGTTCAGTTGATGCACACGAATCCAAAAGTATTAAAGTTTTGAAAAATGCTTTATCCCTGACTGATGTAATGAGACTATTTTACGGTGGATTTTCCTTCAGTTCCAGTTCGGTTCACACATGTTCTGATGAAATTATATGGGTTTTTAGGTGTTTATTATGACTTATTACCTTTAAAATCTCTTTAACTTGGTACCCTTTGTGTACTAGATATTGTTTAACCATACAACCGACTGATTTGAGTCACTCTGTGATTGTGGATTAACGGAGAATCTGTGTGATGCACATATAATCATATGAAATAAATCATACTGACTATTGAGCATGAATTGGTAACTGACATTTAAAATAAAAAATGTAATTAATGGTTGACCAGGCAACAAACCAATAGTGACTTTTCATGTTACCCATTATTATTTCATACCAGATTCAGTTTTTACTGTATTGAATCGAATGAAGTAAAACTACATGTTGATTTTTACAGTCGATACATTGTGCTAGTTATAATTTAATAGAGATATATCTAGCAGTCGATGGTAAGATATGCAAAGCGAGTCACTTCAGAATGTATAAAATGTTATGCCCTTAATTTAATTAACAAATCATGTAAAAAGAAGGAGCTGATTAGCAGGATAACATGACGTTTATTTATTTCGCTTGTATGCACTGGCTGCAAGTATGTTCACTAACGGAGTAAGCGAAAGTCGGTAAGTGCTATGAAAATTTATAACGTGTCATGTCTATGCGTAGAAAACACGTGGGTTCTTCAGTATGAATAAAGTTGTAAAAATAACTTTAAAAAGTAGTTATTGAAAGGAAGACATATCTATATATATAATCATAAGATAATCATGTTAGGATTTCAGAATGTTGAAGATGAAGAGAAAGAAATATGTTACTGACTATTACATTGATGTGTGACTAACAGCTATCTTCTCTCAATATAATTTCTATCTAATCCATTTAAGAAAAATGACTTTATTGGTTGAAAAAGCGCAGTCTATCCAGTTAATGTTACTTCTTCTAAACACCCTAAAAGGCCGTTCACAAATTTCGACAGTCTTCAAGAGGTGTGATTACCTTAGAAGCAGTAAAATTGACTGAAGGCATAAGTCATCGTAATAATTACAATGAATTGCATACCATTATTGATGAAATCATTGAAAGCTTAGTAAAACAAATAATAGGAGAAAAAAAGCCTTCCCTGTGAGTTTTTATATACTGGTTATAAGCAAATATTCTTCATTAAATTTTACATTCAAACAAATTTTAGTTGTTATATCACTTAAATTCGATAGTTACTAGTGTCTTTTCTATTCTGCATATTATGTTAGCAACCTCTTGAACACCGTTAAGTGGACACTTATGTCGTAAACTAAAATTATTCATCATTAACAAGTGTAAATCATTTTCTTTTATTATTCAGAACAACAGTCCTTGTCACTTTACTGACTGTAAACCAGTCTAGGGAATTTTCTAATGAGTTTAACTGACTCATCACATCTGTAAGTTCTCAGTAGAGGTTCAACAAGTTAGCATATACATAATCTGAATATGCACTGAGTAAACATCAACAATAAAAAATTCTGGTAGCAAATTTTGGATCAAGAAATGACGTTTTGTAGTATGAAATTTTATTTAGACTACGGGAAAACTGTAGAAAAATGAAAATCATTTTCAAGTGTTAGTTCGTAGGGATTTGCTTGATTGGTTACAGGATTTTCATCATGAGCTGATATTAGTTAGAGAACCATTGGAAAACCTGGGAGTACTGGACAGCTGTTTCGCCCTGATTTGGGACTGCTTAGCAGTACGCACCCAACGCCAGGGGTCGAACCCAAGACCTTATGGTTACAAGGCGAGGTCGTATACCATTAAGCCACAGGGACCCAATCCGATGGCCCACGAATTCTAAATTCTGCCGAATCACGAGACCCCTAGCCAATGTCTTCGGCGAGTATTTGTCCCCACACCTGACCTGCTGCACCCTACTGGTCACGACTTCTGACAAGAACCCAGGTAACTACCTACCTGAATAGGTATGTCGTGAATTGGCAGAAGTTAGAATTCGTGGGTCATTGGATAGGGTCCCAGTGGCTTAATGGTTACGACCTCGCCTTGTAGCCAGAAGGTCCTGTGTTCGAATCCCGGTGGGTGTGTACTGATGAAGAGCCCCAAAATAGGACGAAACAGCTGTTCAGTACTCCCAGGTTTTCCAATTGTTCTCTAACTAATGTCAGCTCATGGGGAAAATCATTTCTTTGCTTGTTTGTTCGGTGTATGTAGTAAAAATGCAAAGAAATAAAGCCATCTCTTTGTTCATGACATCTCAGCTACATGAATTTCAAGTGTCAAACTGAACTCCAAACACAGGTTGGTCGTATTTGTCTTCTGAACATTTGAGCTATTATGCTGATAATCTTCAATCTTCCATGTCTAATGTGAATCTTCCTTTCGCCTATTAAGTGAATTCGCTAACTATAAAATACACTTTTTATTTGCTATTGTTTTCATTATTACATGGACTACGCCTACACTTGGTGGAATTATTACTCGATTATAGTAATTACACTTGTAACGGAAAGGGTAAGTGCTTAACTGATTAGGAACGAAAATAATAAGTTATTTGTACGCCACTAACTGTTACTTGCTTTGTTGAGAACCTAAACAATCTGTATTATTAATTATCGTGACCTAAACTATTAAATATTTATGCTTGTTTACACAATATAAAAATGCACAGGATTATTTATCATTCCCGCCCAGACTTTGAATGAATGTCTATTCCTTTGGCACAACAGTATAAAAATATTTTGTAATCTACAAATACAAAGATATATTTATTGCTTTGAAACTGTAAGATGAAAGTTAAACAATTCCGAATGCTTTAATCATTAATGAATTCATTTTAAATTGTGATGCTTTCATTTTCAACAGTATACAGCTGAGGTTAAAAAAGTGTTTAGTGTAAAAGAATACTGTCAGTTTTCACCCTAGACACAGTATTAAGAATTCTAAAGTCCCTCTTTTGGGGCATGGTGAGAATCACTGGTATTTGCCAAGCAGTTACACGGATTAGCGAGGCTGAAAATTTTCCCAGATAGAATTATTAACAACGTACGAGTAGAAGTTGCATATTGTGACAGGATCTAATTCCATACTAGACGAGTTTATTTGGTATAACACACTGTGATACAGTATTATAAACTGGATAACGTCTCTAGCACAATTTATTCCTCACGACCCTATCAAGACAATGTTGACTGTGAAGTGCTGAAAATCCTTATAAATTACATTCAACAGCAATATGATGAAGCTACATGCCAAGTGATTTACAGAAAAAGCTCAGTGGGGTGACTGAAGTGAAGACAGAAGTAAAACAAGGGTGGTTACTATCAGTCAGTGTTCGAACAGGTAATACAACAGGCAGTGGGCAGTGAGAAGACAAATAATCGTCGAAATTACAAAAAGACCCTAGAAGATCTGAATTTCAAGGATGATTTATGGTTAATTTTTTCTCCAAACTCAAAGATTTACAAGAGAAACCAAAAAGTTGAAGGAAAAGACAGCAAACACAGTACTTCAGATGTATATACGAGAGACAAAGATAATCACAAAATACACCAATCACAATCAATGGGAGAAGTCTTAAGAAAGTTGTATTTTCTATTTGCCTGGGGCTCACTGACTTAACTACATGGAAGACATATGCGAATAACAAGGTTAGACAGAACCTCAAAGCAGCACAGGCGTTGATTACTTCAAGATCAATGTGGAAATCTACAACACTCACTCAGTGCAAGGACAGGATCGCAATCTTTTACACCTATATCAAGTCAGTGCCTACATATATTTCGGAGACTTGTCACATCAGTCACCAGAAGCTTTTCCAATAGGCTAACGTAGATCCTCAATAACAGATACCTCTGCTGGATAATGCATATCAGACGGCTGACCAGAAGAGATGAGCAACAATAAACTTCAGCAATGAATCATCCAAGAAACCATTACCCAAAAAATATGCGGATGCAAGTGGAGATGGATTAGACATATGCTGAGGAGACCGTTGGATGACATCACACGCCAGTCCCTCCAGTGAAATTCTAGAGGGAAGTGGTGGGTTGGGCGTGCTAGAGTGACATGGAGAAGATCACAAGGACGGGGAACGAAAGTTCTTGGGCAGCGGTAGGCATAGCTGAAAATGACAGCAGAAAAACAAGTGTACTGACATGCTACTGAACCTTTATGTTCACTCAGGACGCAAGGAATGAGCTATTTATGTTACAAAGTAAATTAAACATGAATAGGCTTTCAGTGTTCGTAGATTTGTTTGTCTTCTTATGTTCTAAATATTCAAAACTAGAAACCTCAATACATTAATTACAACTTGTTTTATAAACCTACAACTAGTAATTATTTTCCTATAACTAACTCATTAAAACAAATCATCAAGTATTCTACCTGTCAAACTGTAATTTTCTAGTTTAAATTTCAAAAATTACAGTCTTTTACAGAAATATTATTCACATTAAATGATTCACAAAACCGATTATCTACTCTGGATTCTTACTTATTTGTAAGTGATCAATATATACCTCTGTATGTCTTTCAGATGTTTGCGGAATTTCAGGTTTAAAATACACCTTCAACTGTTCTTTGCATTGCTGTTGGAATCTATTGCCCAGATTATATTATCTTACTTAATCTTATGTAAAGTGAATCCAATCTATGCCAGTGATATTGGAAACAACTACATCCATCCAGCATCAACAAGTCAGCAGGGGGTAATTAACGAAAACTACAGTTTCACTGAATTGGTAAGTCAAGTGAAAATTAATTTACCACATATATATATATATATATATATATATATATATATATATATATATATATATATATAATACGTATTATTCTTATTCCTCTGGGTACCTAGTGGAAAAAACGGTTTCACTGACATGTCTTTCTGCTGTCATGTCTAACTGATCCCAAGATTGGGTGGGCATCTATTGATAAAGGTCTACAGTGTCCTGTTTGAAATCCTTTTTGTGATGCGCAGTACAAGTTTATGATCTGTATAGAAGAAGTGACTGACTTCACATTTGTGTCTAAAATGAGAATCTTATTCCTAATGCTGAGTGTAGAAGATTTGCAGACCGATTTCAGGTTGATAGAAGTGTATCTTTCCCCTTCCAACTATGGTTGGCTTTGACATCTTCATCCGTTCCGCTGGCCTGTGGTTGAAACGGTGGTTCCTAGTTAATTGAAAGAAGTCAACTGTATCAAATTCTCTCCTGTTGATGGCGGATGGTGCTGGCTATTATTGTTGGTTGTTTAGATGGTTATCTTCACCACCACCGTTTTCTCTATGTTCACCTAGAGTCCTTTCTTCACTGCTTCTTCAACGCATTAGTCGAATATTCCTTGATGAAGCCTTTAATTCTGCTGAACGGGGATAACCACTAAATACTAAAAATAGCATAGTGATACCAGTTCATTCATTAGGTGTTACACCTACACAAATCGAAGGTATATACGACTACAAAAAATGGACAGCTATTTTTGTGTCATAGGTTTCAAGATTTTTGAGACACTTGAAGGTTGGCCTAAGTTATGTTAATCAAGGATTGTGAATTTGAATTTTAAAAAATTTTTGAATGAAACATGATTAACCAGTTAATGCTGGTATAATTGAACAAGAATTTATTTACAAATAGTGTTGAGAATATCACGAAAATAATATGAAACATCTACTAATTGGAAGTCACATTAGTTGTCCAACCTCCCATCTAGGCACTATAGTTACCGCTAATACACCATCAGCTTATAAGTTAGTTGTTATTAGACATCTTGTCTAAGTTTTCTGCTTTTTTGATCACCAGCAAAGCGCACTTAAACTTTTGATGAAACCCATATTACCTAAAAACTATTTTCAAACTACTCGTTTTACAAACTGACGCTCAACGGATTTGATCAAGAAATATACAATTAAGTAATCATGATATCGATAAATAACATCAGTAATAATGATAAAATAATAATGACATTATTGTTTTTGCTAATTGAAAATAACTTCTTAAATTCTCTATGAGTATAACTTCACATGAAAATATTTAATTGTCCATATATGCAAAACTATGATTCACAGTCAGGATAAAAATAAAAAGTATTTCTAGCAAGTTGTAATTGTAGATTATGTTCAAATTATTCATTGAACGTGCGGTGGTGGTGCAGCGGTAGAATGCTCGTCAACCACACAGGTGGTTCGTGATTATTCCCCCGTCCGACGCACTCCTTTACCTCACTAAACCAGTAGTGTGCGTCGGCGGCACAGCGGTTAAGACTCTTGCCGACCATGAACATGGTCCGGGGTTCGATCCCCTGCCAACGCACACCTGATATCTATGGTCGATCTGCAAAATTTGGGCTACTAATATCACATGCTGAAAATTCCATAACTGTACCAAAAAATGCGGTGTGGAATCAAGCTGTAATCATAAAAAAAATAATAAGACTGGTTAAGAGGGAAGGTTGGGCATGGGGATGGTAACCCCCATCCCGTAAAAGCAAACACCATTAATAACGAATCTTCAAAGCTCTAGCTTGAAGCCCTATGTTCCACTAGGGAAGTAAAAGGAATAAAATAAATAATAATATAATATATAATAATTCATTGAACACAAAAAAAGAGATACAGTAGGATGAAGTCACTGAAACACACCATTTTATTAAATTGACGTTTTGCTTTTATTGTGTTGCTATTTCTTTATCATTCGCGAGAAACAACAAAGTGAGAGGAAAATGAATTTCACATCATTATTACTTAATTGCTATCAACATTCACTACATAATGATTCAATAATGATTGTCATTTACAAAGGTGAGATAAGAAAAAATGCATAGAACAGGTAGAACAGTGAATGAAAATGACCTCAATTAAAGAAAACTAAAACATCTTAAAACCCAACAACAACTCCCTGACCAAAGTGATTAGAAAAAACTTGCCTAGTTTCTTTTAATTAATCAAAATATGCGATGCCCGGCATACCCAAAAGTCATAGTGAATGTACATCAGCATTCAATACAACGCGATTCAATTCAGTGAATTGATTATGGGCATGCATACATAATTACAAGAAAGAAATTCGAATAGCACAGTGCAAAAACGTTTACCCAACATGCTGCATTTGAAAACTCCGTTTAACAACTTTTTCGTCACGAATTCATTTGATCTTTTGTGATGTGGAAACGATAAAATTTCATGTCACGAAACTTCTTTGAGTTTTTGAAATCTCAAAACAAGCATGTGATGTATTGATAAAGACTTTCGCTTAAGTCAATATAAATTCTTCTTTGAAATAAATTTAACTTGTCACCCCCAAACTTCCAGTATTATCCTGCACGAATTAAGTAGCAGTCGTGCACACATGTCTCAGCGATCTCCAGTAAAATATTCCGCCTGACATTTTACATAAAGAAGTTAAGACACTCGGGTATAACTCAACCCCTCTTCCTACAATTCATATACTCTTGCATCCTACCTATTCTTCTTTATTGTTCACCCTTATTCTTTCCTGGTTTGTTTAAAAAGGACTATGTCACAATTAGTAAAATGCTGAAGACGGTCAGTAGGGTGAGTGGTGTCCCAGTGGACCACATAGTTGACGTCGTTGTCGATAGGCACTCGACTTCGTGCAGTAAATTTGCTAGAGGGATTTTGTCTGACTTGGAGCATCCGCTTTACCCTCAGCTTTCACCTTGCATCTCCTCAGGTAGAACAAGGAGTAACTTCAGAAAACTGTATGCTCGCACGTCTAAGTATAAGAATTCTATGATACCATACTTGGCACGTATTTTATGTGATGAAAATAGTGTCAGGCAAGAATTAACTTACCTTTTTTCATCTAGTAAATAAACAATTTCCTCCATCCATTCTTATATACCTTCAAGTTTTACTTTTATTATTTCTATTATATTTATGGTCCTGTTGCTTCTTCGTTTGTTTTACTCTCATAATTGCAAACACCGACTTATCTCTATGACTGGTGTAATCTTTGTTTTTCCCCTCACCACATCATGTAAAGAGAACATTATATTCAATATTTTTAAACATGCTAGGATTTCTAGACCGCATTGACAATATTGTGTGTAAGAAGCCCACGGCAATTTTTCACTTGTATTAATATTACCTTAGCTGTTATCATTATTATTATTTCCATTGTATATGCTGCATGTTTCTGACTTTACCCCTACTGTAAATGTGGAAAATTTTCTGTGTGATTAATTTTATTTATAATTTGAGGATATTAGATGCAATATTGTGATTAATGCTGAAAATTCCATTCTGTATCACAAGTACTGTTTTTGGAATAAAGTAAATCATTATTATTAATAATAATAATAATTTGTTTGCAAAATTGTCCCATTCAATGTAATTTATTATAATCAGAATATGTTCTGACGGAAAAGTAAGAAACAAGGATAGTTTGATATTGTACGCTTATGTGTACGAATGCTCCTAATTCCAGTGACTACTCCCATACAATATCGGGGAAGATAAAATCTCATCGGGTAAATTATTGAGCTAGCAGCTCGAAGTACTTTCATGCTAGTGAGTACAGTAACAGATTATCTGTTATCATACAATAAATGTTTTAGACAAAAAATGTCCGAAAATGGCTTTCAAGTGTTTTTCAGAATTCGTTTATCCTAGTATATATATATATAAAGAGAGAGCAGTTGTAAAATATTTTATCTTAATCCTCTTAACATTCATACTCCATTAATTATTTGGGTAGTTTGCGTGATGTGACTACTAGTACGAAGTTCCCAGGAATAATTACGCTTTTATTTAAAGATTTTTGTTTCGTTCAGTAATATCTTCTCTTACGGTGCATTACAGTCTACAAAATTCGCCCTTTGATTGTGTTAAATCTTAATATTAAGGGTTAAATAAGACTTTATCTTAATTCATAAAATGTAAGGAAAACGAAAGCCAAACAAAAACCTTCACTGTATACGAGTTTATATAAAAAAAACTGAATAAAACTTCCAGTTTGAAACAGGAAACCTGTTTGATTTTGAATAAAGCAAGAACAACAGTGGTTTGTGCAGAATAATATGATGCCATCATTTATTTCGTTGGCTTCTCATCCACTGCTTACAGCTTAGGAAATTGCGCTTAAATTGTTTTGACACAAGCAGTTCAAGTTTAAACAAAATAAATGCATGCATATAATGGTAAAGGAGTTATGTAATAAAGACGAGAGGTGAGTAAGGTGATGGGTAACTAATAAATTAGGTAACGATGTACTGAGTTCAACTCATGTCATAGAAATAGGATACAAGCAAAATTCCAGATTATAAAAACACAAGGGTGAGGTCAAAGACAAAGATTACGTAATCAGATGAGAGAATAAAGACATTCAGTTTCCAGGGCAAGAAAAGACTAATAACTGCCTCATTCTGAACACATAAATCTGGTTTCAAGCGTTTGATAGAAATTGCTTCGGCAAACTTGAGGAGAATGGAGCTCCTTTGTCTATTGACAGTTATAAAGAATTTCTCGATTTCCACCTCATGACCCGTGTCGAGGAGATGCCTGGCGATGGCACTATTTAAAGCATTCGTTCCCTTTAGATGTAAGCTTTTTGGTACATGTTCAGAAAATCGTAGATATGCCCTTCTTTCTATCCTTCCAATGTAACTGCTCCCGCAAATACATGTAAATTTGTATATACAATTGGCGTTAACATGAGAAGGATATCTATCGATTTTGATTGCACCAAAAAGCGAGTTGTTCGATAGACGGGAACGAGCTTAGCTGCAGGATAGGCTATGGCTAGTGGTGTACTCAGCCTTCTGTTGATCATGGCTGCAATGTTTTCACCTTTATAATCAAGCTGAAAGTAGATTGGCTTTTTCCCCCACTGTGATCTGTTTTACATTTGTGACTTCAGGTCTTCCATACTTATTGGTGAACCTTTGAGGGTAACCATTTTTTGAACTGATTTCATTTCGTTGCTGAACTGTAAGGAGTGGTGAAAAATATTTTCCGTCAATGATTTAAATGCTGTAATTGATATTTCCTCTAAGGTCGTAACCTATGATTCAGTGAACCTACGACACTTGAACCATTGTTTTTACTGCAGTTTAATAAACAGACTATGCTGACCGGGATGATATTGTCTGCGAAGCGACGAATACAAGCTAACGAACCATCTTAACAAGAACAATGGATAGAGAAAATTAAATTTTTTCCCACTATTTTTCTCATTTATTCAGCAGAAATAGTTTAGCTGTTAATCAAACTACAAATAGCTATGTTAACTTTGGTTTTTTGTGAAATTACTTTCTTATTTAAATAGAAATATCTGCTTATTCAGAACACAATGATAATTATTTGGGAATTAAGCCAGACGTGTATTTTCACTTGGACATTTATAGAAGGTATTTATATACATGAGTTGATAGTTGTATCTGTATTTCAAGCATCAGTCAATATGTACCCTTTAATGTTTGCAGCATGGAGTAAGTGAATTTTTATTTATTTATTTGACTGAAATTTTGTTTGAGAAAATTAAAACAATTAGCCCCTTTGATAAATTTGAATAACATGGAGGATTTCATCATGAGCTGACATCAGTTAGAGAACCATTGGAAAACCTGGGAGTACTGGACAGCTGTTTCGTCCTAGGTTAGGACTCTTCAGCAGTACGCACCCACCGCTACGATTCGAACCCAGAACCTTCTGGTTACAAGGTGAGCTCGTAGACCATTGAGCCACTGGGACCCGATCCAATGGCCAGCCCATGAATTCTAACTTCTGCCAATTCACGATATAGCGCGACCACTTCGCAATGTCTTCTTCGATGAGTTACTGCCTCATCTTCAACCTGCTGTACGCTACTGGTCACGGCTTCCCACTAGAACCCCAGGTTAACTAACTGGGCTAGCTCGTAGTCCCTTTGATAAATTTGAATAAGGCATTTAGAAGAGAAATTTCGCGAGGTGATATCATTTCGTAGTTCCTCTACAACCACTTTACAACTAACATGTTTCACAATAATAAAATAAATAATAAATATTTAATGGTATATGAGCTCGCCTTGTAACCGGAAGGTCCTGGGTTCGAATCCCGGTGGGTGCGTACTGATGAAGAGTCCCAAACTAGGACGAAACAGCTGTCCAGTACTCCCAGGTTTTCCAATGGTTCTCTAACTAATGTCAGCTCATGATGAAATCCTGAAACCAATCAAATCCCTACAAACCATCACTTGAATAAATATATAAAACAAAAGTACATAATAATGGCCAATCATATTTAAATAGGTCAAGTAGTCTATGGTAGGCGAAGTTTGAATTCTATTTCTTTTTGTATACATTGTTTAGGATGTATGTGATTAAGGCAGAGTGCTTCTATCAGCTTCAATAACCCTGAATTATAGCTATATGAAATAACAGTGAAACAGTCATTAGTATTGATTTTGTTACCGAATATTTGCGATCCCTGTACCTACTATTAAAGGACGAAATTCTGTGGATTCTACTTCGAAACGATATCTACAAGTTCACCTGCAGTTGTTGTGACACTTGTTTAGGTAGAACCAATTATTTTCCAATGTCGTCGAAAAGAACATGTTCCAAAAGGGTTATTAAAGCACATAGAAAATCCCAGTACAATTATTCTATCCCAAAGCACTTATTAATGTCAGGTCACAAAATCAATATTATTGACTGTGTAGCGACAAGGTAATTCCCCAAAATTATTGGCCACAGCATTCATCACTAAACTTTGGATTCTGACCGTCACTGTTTAAGTCGATTTGTTTATCTGAAGGCTCCCTGTCAAGCATCCACGCCATTTGACACGCCCTCGTGTTACGTTCATTCGTTTGTGCACGATCCCTAGCTAGTTAAGCAATCATCTCACATGCCGATTCGGTCCCGAAGTATAATTCGTGATTTGAGTGATCATCTCTGGTATTTTGCTTAACCTTTGGTCTACGCGGAACGAATACCATAGAAGTTGTGAGCATTAGATTTTGAGATAGTATACTTCGAACTATTCGTAAGCATCAACACCCCTAGCCTATAAGACTGTTTCACAACTATTTCATATAACTCTAATTTTTTTTATTACACCTTGATTCCACACTGTATTTTTGGTACAAGTATGGAATTTTCAGCATGGATATCGGTAGCCCAAATTTTGCAGGCCGACCATAGATATCAGGTGTGCGTTGGCAGGGGATCGAACCCCGGACCATGTTCATGGTCGGCGAGAGTCCTAACCACTGTGCCACCGACGCACTCAGGGTTATTGAAGCTGATGGAAGCACTTTGCCCCAATCACATTCATCCTAAACTGTGTACAACAAACAATAGAATTCAAACTTCGCCTACCATGGACTATTTGATCTATTTAAATATGATTGACCATTATTATGTACTTTTGTTTTATATAACTGAGTAGTTGTCATGCATTTTATTTTATTATTGTGAACCATGTTAATTGTAAAGTGGTTGTAGAGAAACTACGAAATGATATCACCTAGCGAAATTTGTCTGCTACATGCCTTATGGATATTTTTTTAAAATGTGCTCAAATCAATTTCATAGTTCGAAAGAATTTGGGCATTAAAAATATAATATTCATTTGTATTTCTCAACAGTATCGTTTAGTATTTCATTCATTGATATATTCGAAAATTTTTTATAATAATGAGATTTTATTTGACTAACTAAATATTTGCAATTGGAACTACTCCGTCGATAGAAATATGTATAAATGATATTTGTAAAATCTCAGAGAAATTAAAATGAGTAAATCCAACGTTTCCTACTTCTTCAGGAAAACTAATAAAAATAACAAAGGTTTATATATAAAAAGGACATCTTTTGTTTTTAAAAACTTTGTCAAGTCATATGAGTCGTGAAGCAGGCATCGAAATATAGTAAATAAGCTTGCATATACCTTAATTGGTGGATGGTGACTAGCAGTGAAATCCAGGATGCGCATTTCGTCCTATTTGGGACTCGTCAATGAAATTAAAATTGTATGAACCTTGACCAAAATTTGACCTCAAACGTCTGACAAATATTAGCCTACTTTTGTCAAACAGTGTATACTTTTTCATCAGAATTTTAGTAATTACGTTCGACTAAATTTCATGGTCGTAGATAACTGAATGTGCAAAAATATATATGTATATGCGGTATTCAATGATGTGTGTGCGGCAGAAATTGTAAGTCGTTTGTTATGCTCTCCATAAGAAGATACAGACATTCGGGAATTTACATCAAGCATGATTGATTAGTGATACATATACTTTCTTATTTATCAATCAGAACTTGCCATACATCAGTTACCATCACATCACGTCTATTCATACTTTTGGGACTCACACAAATATGTAGGGCTTCGGTGGTCAATATTTCTTCATACAAACCAAAACCTTACTGTAGAACCTTATTTCTATCAAAGTCGATCTTGAGTCCCATTTCTATCGCTTGCAGTGCAATCACCCATCCGTTTTCTTGCTTCTTCAAATCTGCAGAGGTCTCTAGATATTGTTTAAGCTTCTTCGCCCTTATGTTTACCTCTATGGAAGTTTCTCTTACATACACGGCATTATACTTTCCACAATTGATCTGGTGCACACATTTCTGTTGTTTGTCTTCTTCTATTTTATCCTTAACCTTCACCAGTGATGAGTGTAAGGTGTACGTTGCATTCCGTCAATATTTCTTAGTGCCTTTTCTCCCTTCCCGTCGTTCCGATTGAAATATAGGGCTCTAAGCGTTTAAATTTTCAGTAGTGCTGGTGTTGCTTTCGCAGGATGGGATTGGTAGTCTTATGCTCAACCCTCCCTCTTTTCCTGACTAACCATGGATTAGTAAGGTAGAAGAGGTTTAGGAGTGCGTCGGCTGGTAATCTAACGTACACCACCTGCGTGGGTGAAGCATTAACGACAAAGTGCAGTTGATGATTTAGCTGCTTGAAATATCCAAAGCTACTTACTTAAACTTGAATTTCAAATTTTTAGAATATATTATTAGTAGGCCGTTCAAGAGATTATGTTTTATTAATAAATTACAACTTGTAACCTGGTCACTACGTGTAATATTTGGAAAAATATCTAGCGAACAAAACCAGGAAGCATTTTCATTACTCTCAGTATATTGAAGAAATCATTCTGTCAGCCAAATTAGAAAACAAAAAGTAATAAATGTATCCCTATTAGTCAGGTACAGCTGAATAACGATGATCCCAGTCTAGCTTAACGTGGAATGAATTACTGACGACGACATCAACACATTTTTGATAATTCATGTTCCTACGAGTTGATCACGGATTGATATCAGTTAGAGAACCATTGAAAACCAGGGAGTACTCGACAGCTGCTGTTTCATCCTAGTGTGGTAATCATCGACAGTACGCACCCACTGCCTGGGTGTGAACCCAGCATCTTCCGGTTACAAGTCAAGCTCGTATACCATTCAGCCACTGGGACCCGATTCAATGGCTCATGAATTCTAACTTCTACTAATTCGTGATTTAGCGCGACCCAAACCAATGTCGTCGGTGGGATATCCATGTTCACATGTGACTGTATATACCTCACTTGTTACGACTTCTCATTAGACCTCCGGAAGGACATAGGTTCGAATCCAAGCAGTGGGCGCATAATGCTGATGATTCCCGAATTAGGATGAAACAGCAGCTGTTCAGTACTCCCTGGTTTTCAATAGTTCCGTTATCAACTCGTAGAAACAGAACTAATCCTTGCAAACGAACTATAGAAAATTCATGTTTCATTTCTTCGCTGTGAATGTTTTTCTGTCACCAAAATATCATTGAAATAAATACCTTAAGAAGAAATAATGTCTGTATGGTGTTAGTGACAAATTTATTGAGAAACTGAACGATAATATCTGTATATATATTCTATATAATACAGTAGGTAAATTAATCCTTGATGAGAGTCATTCTTAGTCTGAATAAGCTGATGGCACAAGATCATGAAAAATTTGCATGTTGCAGAGTACACAAGCTTCCGGAAATTGTTGATACGCCGGTTCGGTGAGCAGTAACAGGCAGATGATTCATGAAATCTCAGCATCATTTAGTTTTAAGTGTTCATGTTACCGATTTAAATTTTATATGACATCTGAATGTCAGCATTTGAGAATCTTAAAAATACTATTCTCACTCAGAAGAACTCCGAACACTTAGTGAATTATTGAAATGCAATAGTTTCCTCTGCTGATATTAAGCCATCATTTATGCATTATATTCAACATTTTCAACAAAAGTACTAAATGAAAGGAGTTCCACTGGTGTATCGAAAGTCAAGCTATAAGAAAACACGGTTTGTCCCATAAATATTTGAAATAAAAGTTAAAGAATTCTATTACACACCTGAAATAGTACAGATTCCTAAATGTAATCTGTAACTAATATACGAACAGAACTTGGGTACTGTGGTAGAGTATAATTCCATTATAGAATAAATCTGTTTGATATTATCATGAGCAATAGTGTGCTCGAAATACCATCAGTTATTAATAGTGTATAACACTGTGGGACTTTATCAAATAAATCTACTCTACAGTGGAAGTAATCTATAATCTTGTACTTTACTGAGTTTGAGACAATATTCTAGCAGCACAACTATTACAACAGTGTTATCCAACTTTAGCTATAATCGCATCTAATGGCAAGATATAGCAAGATCTTGGTAGAGAACACTAAAGGAATACATGAAACTTTAAACAAGACACAATGGAGCCAACATTTTTATTGTCTCAGTGAAATACTCATTTCTTGTGTAATATTTATGCTCCCCTCACCTATATTTGTATTTAATTCATTTCTATTTTCTCAGTTGTCCCTATTTTCATAACAGGATTATGGCTAGCTGCATGGCTATGCGTGAATTCTATAGATGTGTAAGTTTTAATTGATGCCTTCATAATATGTTAAAAAACACTTTTAATCACATTTGATTTCTAAATACGTTTTCATCTACAGAAATTTATCCTGAAAACTTGAAACCAAGAGTTCTTTCACAGTATGCATACATGCTTGACAGTTATAGGATGGTGTAACTGGCGAATTACCTTTTTTCAAATGTGAACTGATTTATGGTTCGGAAGGATACACATGATTAAAGGAGTTCCTTAAACAGAACTATTGTGAAACAAAGACATGAAACAAAAAGAGGATTTGTTTCATAACACTAGCAAAAGCTTTTCTGTGTATGACTACTTCGTCTGTTCCTGAAACAAATTCATTACCTACCAACATGAACTGATAAGGATCAAAGAACCCTGAATAGTCATGTCGACTTGGTTAGGAGCTACACAAGAGTGAGCATTCATGAACATAAAACCTCTTTCATTTTTCGCCTTCATTCCTTTGTGCTCTGAGTGGAACACAGGACTTCAAGCTTCAGTTATGAAGTCTCATTAGCGGCTATTTTTACAGGGTAGGGTTTTTAGCTTCACACCTAACTTTCTCTCTTCATCGGGCTTCCCATTGACTAGGCGAGGTTTAGGGGTGCGTTGACCAGGAGTCTAACCGGGATCATGTAAACGGTTGGCAAAAATTCTACAACCAAGCCTCTAACCCTCAAATGTTGTGTCAGAACCCCGTGATTCATGAACTCTGATATTAAAAAGGGTCCTCGTTAGCATATCTATAGTGTACTAAATATGATTCTGGTTGTAATACTATAGTACATCCACGTTTTCACCTTCCACGATGTGCTGACGCTGTACACGACCAAAGACGAGCAACGTTGAATTAAGGAGCACAAGTGAAAACCTGAGATGTATTGTTAATGAAATCAAACTTCAAAAAGCGCGAAAAGGAACAGAAAAGTATATAAAACCAAGTAAAATACATATAACAAAACGCAAAGCAGTTTTCAATTATATAATGGCGGGTTTTCAACAAGCATATGTAAAATTAGTTTCTGTGGGCGTATAACATGATTACATGAATCAGCTTTATAAGCATAGAGTTAGAGTTAAAATACGGGCGCTACATATCGGATTGTGTTTCTTCAAGGTTGAAATGCTGAGAAGCTTGGATATTTTGGTGAATGCAAGGCGTCATTTAACGCGTGATATTCAAGATAATGTATTTTGGAAATGAGAATGACAATTCTACTGTTGAGGTTTTATCACGTAATTCAGGTTCTTAAATTGGTTGCTGTTTATTGGAAATTTATCTTCCTTATCTTTCTAAAATTTTCATATTACCTTTCCCTTTTTGTGAAAATTAAATCTTTCTGACTATATTGATGATTGTACACCTTACTAAATCGAATCCGACTATTTTATTCAAATATAATTAGGTTATTTCCCATTCACTGACATATATCTCCAAGAATTTTCTTGTTTATCTCAAGGTAACATCTTTCTAGGTTTTTAACTCCCTGTAAGTGAGCACTCATGTCGTTTACATGATGAATTCTTTTGCATTTACAGTCTACTTGGTCAGGTATATTTAAATTATTTGTACGGTTATTGGGATGGTGGAAAGAGCAGTCTTACGTATGCGCGATATAATCATCTAGAATTACCTTGGAAAGCAGTATGTAGAATTCAGACTGACAGACAATCATTCAGACAATACGTTTGCAATGAACCTCCCTAATTTTCGTTATGAACTAGTAACCATTGAAATCAGCTGAGTCAGAAACGAAGATAGCCACTCACTGACAACATCTGTTGGCGATGACTCTATGTTGCAAACTTCAAGAAATCAGAACTCATAAAGCAATGCATTGCATTCCACTGACTGAAGAGCGAAATCGGTTGGTGCACTACATGAGTCTTTTGGGCTGGTCTCCTAGTGAAGATATTTGTGCGAACTGGTCAACAGCGTTGAGGCATCCACCAATTCCTAGAAATGGCACTGATTTTACACCAATAATATCAATAATGCATCGTAGCTTCATGTTTTCAAAAAGAATTATCGCATTTTAACATTTAACAATACTCTAAAAATAAAAGCTGAGATTGTTATTATTATTACTATTACTTTTAGTAATGACAGTAGTATAGATGTAGAATACAGAAGTTTATGGTATCAGAATTGTGTATTTGGAAAATGATATAAAGTGACACCAAAATACAGAAACCTAACACTACAATTTCCAACTGCGAAATTCCTTCGTCTTCTGCTTCCTTCCTAATTCTTTCACGCTTTCTATATTGTATCATAAAGATCTTCCGTTTCTCCTCTTTACAACTTGATGCTCCACTGTGCCATTCAATATTCTTGCAGA
This sequence comes from Trichobilharzia regenti, assembly GCA_944472135.2. Taxonomy (NCBI): domain Eukaryota; kingdom Metazoa; phylum Platyhelminthes; class Trematoda; order Strigeidida; family Schistosomatidae; genus Trichobilharzia; species Trichobilharzia regenti. Next base: position 110,316,178 of record OX235262.1, on the reverse strand, counting down.
AGACAACACACAATATACTACTTGGAAATCTTTATCAGTAGCACAGGCTACAGTCATAGTATTAGTAGTATTAATAATAGTACAATTATTTATTTATTTTTTATTACAGCTTGATTCCACACCACATTTTTGGTACAAGTGTGGAATTTTCAGCATGGATATCGGTAGCCCAAATTTCGGAGGCCAACCATAGATATCAGGTGTGCGTCGGGGACCGAACCTCGGCCCATGTGCATGGTCGGCGAGAGTCCTAACCACTGTGCCACCGACCACGAACCAAGCAAAGAAAATCACAGTTTTCATCATTTTTAATTCAGAATTATGTAGCGGTATAACAAAATAATACCGTTATGTAATTGATCTAATCACCTTAGAAGTTTATTCCCTTCAGATAAATGAGGGATAACTTGCCTAACTAACTAACTTGTTCTGTAAAAGCATTTTAGCGCACACCTACCTGCTAGGTAACTCAGCGAAATGCTTATATTCAGCACATCCTTAACCAGGATGCATACGTTTCTAATAATTGCAGTATAATAATGCGAATTTATCTAACAGTCTTTATTCTTTCATTACACCATCATCCAGAAACTGGTCTTCTTATACGTTCCACGCAACCTACTGGATACCGAATAGTTTCAGATTAATTCTATTATCTGTAAGTAGTTTTTAATTTCTAATTTTTCCCTCAAGTATTGTAACCAGTTTCGACAAATATCAATAGAAATCATCTTTTCTGTGTGAATTCCTTTAGCTCCATAACGTACAAAAAAGCTTTTACAAATTTTCTATGCATACTAAATGACTGTTTAATTTGAAAATATTTGTGATGAGTGGCATGTCAACAGATCTATTGTTTGTATAGCAGGATCAATTCAATCATAATTTCTTAGACTACAGAAAGCATTAGTGAAGAGGATTTGTAGTTCAGGTGAATAATACAAAATCAGTTGTGTTCTCTGAGCTGGTTGATTTAAATGTGAAACTTTCGTTGTCCTTCAGAGCAGGTTTTAAGCATAAAATGAATTCATTTATATTCTCCATGTAATGATGTAATTGTATCTCTTGGCAACCACTGTCATGACTGCTCGTTAATTTACGTCTCTAATGATCATGTTATACAAGAACTTACGTTGAAAATGTTGTCAAGAAGGACAACGAAAGCTTTGCAATTAAATCAACCAGCTCAAAGAAAGCAACTAATTCATGAAAGCATTAGTATCACTGTGTTTACTTCCGAAATCACTTCGAATCGATGAAATGTAACAATGACGATGTATTTTGCATTTGAATATACTCTCAAAACCAACACTCAAACTGTGAACCTGTTTAGACAATACAGATGATAAAACAGTCATACTCTTACTTGTTTAAATACCATCATTATATAAGTAGAAGGAAGAAAATCCGACCAATAGAAATCAACTTTTATCAGTTAGTTAATGATTAGTCGAAGAACGCGTATTTCATCCTATTTAGAATACATCAACTAGGTACATTTTCATTTAAGTGAGCGATATACAGTGTTTTCTACTATTAATCATTAAAACAAAACGTGCTCAGCAGATTCTACTGCTGGCTGCTAACCGGCAGATAACTTCAAACTGAGAACAAGAGCATTATGGTAACGTCCCTTTTTTTAAAACATACATGCTAAAATAAACAGCATGAGGTTACATGTTTTAAAAGATAAGAATTACTGCCATCGCCTATTATTTTGAGCAGAATAAATCGACAAATGCAGGCGGCTTTTTTAATGATCTTTATTAATATGTTTTTATACAAATTCTGGAAGACTATTGTCGAATTTTTCATTTAAACTAAAAATAACCAAGGAGATTTTTAGTTAACGTGGAAAGTTAGGACATCCTAACCTCATACAAACGAAACTGCACCACTGAACATATAATCTGTGGTGTTCACTTTAAAGCCATAAAAGCCACCGGGGGACTTATCAATGAGGTATTCCAAGACGGCTGGATACTAAATGTATCTGTATGCTTGAATAGGAAATAAATTTATGGTGAGGTCTCCCAGTTGATATGCTTTATTGCGAATCGAGTTGACAGTTGAAATTAAAACAAAATGAGGCATATCTGAAAACTCTCATGTGAAACGGTAACTGTGAAGGAATGCAAAATGAAGAATTAACTAAATAGAATGACAGTTAATTATAAAGAAACTTTATCACTAAAAGTAGGGTTCACTTTCACCTACTGTCGACAGCTAGCATGCAGAAAAATAAAGACTTCCTAGTAAGTGTTAAACAAGTCAGAAAGAGATTCAAATTCAATTTTAGATATTTGGAATGCCAAATATCCGAAAACTACTACGGTCAGCACATAACACAAATACCTTAGATTCGCTTACCTTAATTTGAGTGTATTCTTCCCTAGTCTAATCACACTTAGAGACTTCAATTTAAACCCAGTATGACTTGAATATCATTTCAAGTTTATATATATATATATAACTAGATATGCACTTGATTAAAACCAAATTTTCTTTTAAGTCTAAAAACCACTTAAGTCTAAGACTTCCATTTGATTATATTTAATTCGTTTATGGGTAGAGTTCGTTAAATTATGCCAGTAATCATTGCTAAAGTACATAAACAACTTACTTTAATTGTAAGTAGTGAATTTTCAGAGTTGTATTCCTTTACAATCACAAGATTAACAATTATTTAAATGTGTATACTGAAATATTTACACTAGTGAAATGTGACCATAATAATCTGCCAGTAATCATGATACCTAGGCCTACACCTTTCAAATATGTATCACTAATTCAGGGTGAATCACATTCGAAAGCCTCACAGTTCGGTTATAACCTTGCAAACGTGACGGAAAATGTTTGGTCACCACTAAGGAATCGACAATATGAGAGGTGTTACGACCACTCGATTGATCAGTAAGCTTTTCTATTCATCCTCATACTAATAAAGCTGAAAAATGATTCTAAGCATTAACAAGAGCTTTTCAGTATTTTAAGTGATAACAGAAAACTTCAGTGAAGAAAAAATTTTCTTTATCGATGAAATCTTCTTCAGAGGCTGTACAACAGTCGTGTTTATAGTAACCAAAAATGTATAATAGTCTATTATTGAGCAATGGGGGGAGGGGGTGACATTATTGGTATAATTAATCAGAAGTGGCTTTTGAAGTAAAAATTAAAGTGGTAAATCACATAGTACTCAACGCCACAAAGGTTAAAATTGTTATTGAGTGAGAAGAAGATGTCAATTCAACAAGTGTGAAGAGGGTAAGAAAGTGTACAAAAGGAACATATGAGAGTGATAACAGTGAATTAATTATTAAAGCAAAATAAAACTGAAGGCAGAAATAACAAATTACACGGAACGACTAGTGAAGAGGTTAAGACCAGGGTAGAATAAGAGACTGGACAAACCTTTTCTGTACACAGAATTCCGGGTTATATTGACGAATTGTCAACGCCTCCGCCATAGGCAAGTGCCGAAATCTGACGTCCTCTGTACCATTTGGCCTCACCGTGTAGATAATTTCGAAAGACAAGAATTCAGCTTCCATCGCCCTGATGAGTCTTCAAAACTACAGCGACAGAATGTTATTCATCATATCAGATGAAAACAAATTTTCAAACGAAAGTAATCACAAAGACCAAACTGAACAAATTGAAGGGGAGGTAACACAAATGTTAAAGGAGATGAAGAACGAATAGATTATAAGTCTTGAATTATTTGAGCAAATACGACACTCAGGTTCTGTAATTCCTCGGTTATATCGTCTACTGAAAGTGCACAAAGAGAACGTACCACTACATCCGATCTTGGATATAACAAATTCACCATATCATACTACTGCCAAATGGCTCGGAGACATCCTTCTACCCATCAGAAACAATCTATGTCAGCACGGTGTTTCAGATTCATTTGAATTCGTCGACTCAACAAATGATTCTAATGTATCCGGGAAGAAAGTGATATCCGTGGATGTGACGTCCATTTTCCCTGATGTCCCTCTAACTGGACCTATTTGCTTTAAATGCAAATTCATCGATGATAATAATGGAGACTGGGGCGTTTCAATTCACTTCTTAAAGGAACTACTACTCAGGTGCACTTTTAATGTCCATTTCAAGTTCAACAACACACTTTATAGACAAAGATATGGAGTGGCGGTAGGGTCACAACTGGGTCCCTTACTTGCAGACTGCTTCTTGGCAAGTCTACAGAATAATATGTTACGACCCACTATTGATAGTTTCTATATGTACCAAAATACATGGATGATACCGACATAGAAATGACAACTAAGGAGTTCAACAAGTGGCATCATGCCATCCAGCTCAAGTCAGAATTGGAGATGAACTCGGAATTACATTTTTGGATTTTTCGCTAAAAATGAGATCTGACGGTTCTGTTCAAAGATCGATATACAGGAAACCAACATGGAATGGTCAATACATGAATTTTCATAGTTGGATTCCTTTGAGAAGAAGGAGAAATATGATCCACACCCTATTCTCAAGAATAAGAAAGATATGTACCAGTGATACAATCGATGATGAACTGAAGCGGCTTTAACCAGTCTTCATGGAAAACGGATATCCTTCAAGATTCATCGAGGAAAACATGAAAGTAAGGCAAAATCCGGGAAGAACCCGGATGGTACCCAAGAAACTTCTGTTTATGAGCGCTGAATTCAAAGCTGATCCCACAGCTGAGATTCTGATGAACCATCTATCCAGATCACTGAGGAAAACCTTCTTTGCAGCTGAGCTACGGATCAGTTTCTACAGCCGACAAATGGTCAATGGATGTGTGAAGGATGAACTGCCGATTTGGGCCACTCCAATGTGTGTTTATAAATTCACCTGCATCTGCGGACTAGTTATATTTGCCGCACAAAGCGCACACTTTCCAAACGCATCTCTGAACATTACCCGACATAGTTCGCAAAATGACAGTGCAAGACAGTTACTAGCTCAAATCTAGAGCACTTGGTGGACTCAGGCCACGTAGCTCCACCAAAGTCGTCTTTCGAAATTATCTACACGGTGAGGCCAAATGGTACAGAGGACGTCAGATTTCGGCACTTGCCTATGGCGGAGGCGTTGACAATTCGTCAATATAACCCGGAATTCTGTGTACAGAAAAGGTTTGTCCAGTCTCTTATTCTACCCTGGTCTTAACCTCTTCACTAGTCGTTCCGTGTAATTTGTTATTTCTGCCTTCAGTTTTATTTTGCTTTAATAATTAATTCACTGTTATCACTCTCATATGTTCCTTTTGTACACTTTCTTACCCTCTTCACACTTGTTGAATTGACATCTTCTTCTCACTCAATAACAATTTTAACCTTTGTGGCGTTGAGTACTATGTGATTTACCACTTTAATTTTTACTTCAAAAGCCACTTCTGATTAATTATACCAATAATGTCACCCCCTCCCCCCATTGCTCAATAATAGACTACTATTATATTATTTATTATTATTATTGCTCCGTTGGGTTCCTAGTGGAACATAGAGCTTCAACTGCACGTCTCCATTTTCTTCTGTCTTCTGCTATACTTTTCGCCTGCATCCATGTTAATCCATCTTCTTTCAACTCCTCTTCACACGATCTCCTCCATGTCACCCTTGGACGTCTCACACGCCGCTTCCCTATCGGGTTCCACTCGAGGGCTTGGCGCGCGATGTCACCCAACGGTCTCCTCAGCGAGTGTCCGATCCATCTCCACTTTCTCCTGCATATTTGTTGGGCGATTGGTTCTTGCTTTGTTTGTTCCCATAATTCCTTGTTGGTGATTCTTTCCGGCCATCTGATCTTCAGTATTGAGCGAAGACAGTTGTTAATAAAGGTCTGCAGCCTTTTGGAAATATACTTTGTGACCCGCCAAGTTTCTGATCCGTATAGAAGAACTGACTGACTTGACGTTTGTATTGAAAATCCGAATTTTGTTGTTGATGCTGGCTGAGTGACGAAGATTTCCAGATTGATTTCAGGCTGATGAATGTGTTTCTCGCCTTCCCGATTCTCGATTTGATATCCTCGTCCGCTCCTCCTGTAGTTGAGACAATGCTCCCTAGATAAGTCAATGAAGTAACCCCTTTCAAATCCCTCCCGTTGATGGTGATTGTCGTTGGATGTTGCTGATGCTGCTGTTGTTGTTGGTTGGTTATTTCCATAACCCCCGTCTTGTCTATGTTCACCTGGAGTCCTGTCTTTGCTGCTTCTTCGACCAGTTTGTCGGTTTTCGCTTGTAAGTCTTCGATTGTGTGTGACATCAAACATAAATCATCCACGCGCGAAATCCAGGTCTTGTAGGTTCTTCACGTCTGTTGATCCGTGTCTGCTAGTTTCCCACTGTCTGACGCATAATCTAGTCAGTCCACCACAATTAGGAATATCATTTGTGATAATAAGCACCCTTGTCTGACTCCTGTGTTTACTCCAAACGCCTCGCTGAGTCTTCCATTGTGGATCACTTGACATGTGCCGTTGTCGTACAGCTGTTGAATAAGGTTGATGAATATTTGGGGTACGCCATAGTACTCGAGTAATTTCCAAATTACTTCACGATCGACGCTGTCGAAGGCCTTCTCAAAGTCTATAAAGTTGAGGTAGAGGTTTGATTGCCATTCCATGCTTTGTTCTGTGATGATGATGCGTAGAGTTGCAATTTGGTCAGAACATGATTCGCCTTTCCTGAATCCAGCTTGTTCTGGTCGGAGTTCTGTATGCAGTGCGCCCAGGATAATGCGACTCAGGATTTTACTTGACGTCGACAGGAGCAGGATCCCTCGCCAGTTCTTGCAGTGTCCTAAGTCACCCTTCTTTGGTATTTTCAGGAGGTAACCTTTCCTCCAGGCACGTTTCCCTCCTTCTAGACCTTTTGCAATAATGGAGTCAGCATGTCTGCTGTCGTCTCTGGGTCCGCTTTCAGTGCTTCAGGGGGTATTCCATCTGGTCCAGCTGCTCTTTTAGCTTTCAGAAGCTTGATTGCATTCAAGACTTCAGCTTTCGATGGAGGATTGGTGTCAACTTGCAGTTGTGTGCGCGCTGTTGTTGGTATTTTTGGACGGGTTGCAGGTGATGGTCGGTTCAAGAGTCTTTTGAAGTGATCCGCCCATTGTTTAATCTGTTTTTCTTCCTTGGTAATGGGCTTCCATTGGCTGTCTTTTATAGGTTTCGCTTGTGTTGGTCTCTTCCCGGATAGAGATTTGGTTATCTGATATAGTGTCCTCAGGTCCCTTTTACCTGCTGCCTTTTCAGCTTCAGTAGCTAGATTGTCGTAGAATCGTCTTTTGTCCTTCCTAGCACTTTTCTTCACTTCTTTGTCCAATGCTTTGTAAGTTGAACTCATCGTCTCCTTCTCCTGTCCGTCCTTGCATTGAATCATTTTCTCTTTCACCATTCTCCTCTCTTCTATTAATTTCCAAGTGTCCGTTGAGAGCCATTCCTTGTCTTGTCTGTTCTTTCTTCCTAGAACCGTTGAACACGTTTCATTGAGAATCGCCTTCAGAGACTTCCAATGTTCTTCCATGCATGATTCTTCAGTGCTGTCGCGTAGTGTTTCCTGCTTTGCTCTGACAGTTGCAGTGAAGGTGTCTTTTGTGATTGTGTCCTTCAGTAATTGAGTGTTGAACTTGCATTGTGGCCTATCACCAGCTATCCTAGAGGCTTTTAGTTTCACCTTGAAAGTCCCTTCTACTAGATAGTGGTCTGAACCCACATCTGCTCCTCTCCTTGACCTTGTGTCCAGTAGGCTCCGTCTCCACTTTCTTGAAATTGAGATGAAGTCTATTTGATTCTTGGTGTTTCCATCTGGTGAAATCTATGTCGTCTTGTGTATATCCTTGTGTTTGAACACACTACCGCCAATCACCAAATCATTGAAGGCGCAGAAGTTACATTTTTGGTAACTATAAACACGGCTGTACAGCCTCTGAAGAAGATTTCATCGATAAAGAAAATTTTCTTCGTTGAATTGTTTTTTGGTTTCTTCATGACTCAATGGGTACTTTCGGTGATTTTATTTAATCAGATTCACTTTGCCTAGTGTGCTTAATAGAATACAGAAGTAATCTGAACAAAGCAACTGAGTTAATGACAGTTATGTTCCTAAATTAGCTGTCCTCAAATCAAGTAACTGTTTATTTTTATTCAGTTTTGGAGTCATTGAATGGACTTACGTTATATATATATACGTTTTTTTTACAGATGAATATGGCTTTTCTTATTAATGTAATTCGAGTTCTTGTTAGGAGACTTCATACAAACGAAGCGCCAGAAATGCAAAAACTAAGGTATGTTTTATTTGAATCGTAACTCTTCCCCAATGTTATTTCTACTGAAATCGGAAATATCTATGGTTATCAACCTTTAAATATGATGTTAGCATGCTTATATAATAATAATAATAATAGTAATAGTAATAATAATAATAGCTTTATTCCAAAAACAGTACTCATGATACAGCAAGGAATTTTCAGCATTTCAGTACAATATTGCATCTAATTTACTCAAAAACGACAAAAAAAATTAAAAATACACATTACATAATAGTAATAAAACGATTGTTATAGCAGCTACATAGCAAAATACTGTGTGCCATACGGAGAAAAATATGTATAAAGTACAAAATTGTAGTAATAATAGTAATACCAACTAAAATAAAATAGCAGAGTAACACTTAAACGATAGAAAGTGCGACACCATAAAATACAGAAAGATGAACTATGAAAGGGTCGATTCACTGTGCTAATTACATAGTAACTTGTAAGTTTCACGTCTAACAGAGTCTTCATCACATAAAGTACGGGCTAAATAGGGTATTGTAGAATTTCTGTACTTAGTGGTATGAGCAGCATATAACTTTTTATATTGACTTCTCGTCCTACCTGATGAGATACAAGGGGATAGGTGTGAATAAAGGGGGTGCAGAGGGTCTGACATTATAGCCTTTGCCCATTTCGTACAGGAATTTATATGCCTCTCGATTATAGTATTAGCGAGCTCATGCAGTGGCAGACCACAAGCTCTACTCACAGCATTTAATACTCTTCGTAATATGATATAATCTTTTTTGAGAAGCCCAGGAAAGATTGATGGAGAGCAATAGAGTACAATAGGTAAAATACCGGAGTTTAAAAATTGCAAAACTAAAGGTTGGTTGATACCTGATTGTCTTAACTTTTTGATGTAGAAGGTAAGACGAAACATTTTCTTAGAGATAGATAAGATGTGTGATGACCATGAAAGGTCAGAGGAAAGAATTAATCCAAGGTATTTAATGCTTGATTTGGTTTCAATTTCCGTGCCATCTATGCTACAGGGATCATGCGAGTTAGCTAGTTCAAGTAAGTCACGTCGATGCTTGAAAGTAAAGTCAAGTGCCTGACATTTGGAAGGATTTAATATAAGACCATTTGACTTGGACCACTTGTTGATGTCCAACAGAAAGCTATTAAGTTTGGAGCTGTCATACTCGGAAGTGATAGGCAGTGATACAGTCAGATCATCTGCATATTTGACAAAGTTAGTTTCGTTTGAATGAGGCAGGTCATGTAGGAAGAAAGTGATGTAGTACCTCGACGAAACTGAAAGTTTCTTAATTTTAATATTAACGAACTTGATAAATTCATCTATATAACTTTAAAAGACGGTAGGTTATATGCAATCTAGGCGAGGTGTTATTCCAGTTATTGAATTCCGAAATATCTCTCAGAAGATTATTATTGGGTATTTACTACGACCTTGATATCAAAATATAATTAAGTTTCTAGTTTATAACTGAAATTTAAAGTTAACAGTTGATAATACAAATGAAATCAATTACTACGTTCTACTTGGACGTAAATACACGTCTTACCTGAAGATGCGTGTTTTTCAAATGAAGGAGGGCAAGAAGTTTTATCCTATTTCGGGACTCACCGGCAGTACGCACCCACTGGGTTTTGAACCTAGGACTTTTCGGTTACAAGGCAAGCTCGCAGACCATTCAACTGCTGATCCTTCCATTGACTCTTTCAAAGTACACTGTACCATAATATGTTGTACAATGTTGATTCGATTTGCACATTGTAAATTAGTGAATATACCTATGGATCAGGATTTGTATATTCTTGTACAGGTGGAGACATATTAGACTTCTCTCATATGTCAAGAACCTAGTTTCATGGAATAAATGAGGAAATAAAATATAACATAAACTCCACGGATGGCAAACACAGTTACAGGAGATTGCGTAACTATCTCATTTGTGAAACTAATCAGCCACAACAAAGGGCAGCCAAACGTCATGATACGGATTACACAATTTTTCTACACACTAGCAATTTAGTTCACAAAGTATACACTTTGGCTCTGAGCATGTAAACAAATTTTGTAAATAATATTTAACAGGAGATTTATTTGGATACTCTATGCACTTTTCACAGTTTAGCTTGCTTCAAAAACTAGGCTTTCTAGTGTTTCGGCAAAATTCTCTAGTTTACATAGCCAAGCTAGATATTGCAGTGATAGATCGTTACTACTGTACAACTAGAAGGGGTGCATACAAGCTAAGATTTAAACTGGTGACAAATAAGTGAATGATGGTTTTTCCAATGAAACTCAAACTCATCAGCCATCGTTTCAAACTCCAAATGGCATTAGCCTGTCGAGTTAAGATTTACTGGAACTCGACAATAATTTGTATGTAATTCAGTTGTCTTTAGCACAAATTGCAGAGAATGAGATTTCTAGAAAGGATCAGAAACAGGGAACTGGCAGCGAAGCAACCAAGGACCTAACACTTAACAAATATACCGAAGAAAATGAACATGGATCAGACACATTTTGGGAAGACTGCTGAATGACATCATGTGCGTGTATACATACGAACTGACTCCAACTCCATGTCGACATGCATATTCTCCGGATTTGCAATTCAACCATGCTACTTATATAAGTTCTAAATCCCTTCCCCTAAATAGTCTGAACTTTTTAGTGTAATCAAATATACTGCTCACTGGAGCACATTAATTGAGTCTTTTTAATTTGTGTTTTGTCTTCAGTACTTACAAGTTCGGTAGTGTACTGATTTATTCGGTAATCAGGTAAATTACGTTTACTAAGAGCTGGTATACTGTAGCTTATTAATAGCACTATCAGTACCTTACATACTTCACCTTGCTTAATTGATGGTAAGCCTGGTGGAAAGGTGAGACTGGATGTTAGGTTAGCAAACCCCACTTTGTAAAACAAAATTTAAAAGACCACCGCTACTCAAACTCTAAAACTCAAGCTTGAAGCCTTATGTTTTATTGAGAACACAAAGGAATGTTAAATTGAATGAAAACAAATGCAAAAATAAATATAGCAGTGACGTAAATGAAACAAAACAGTTCTTACATTGTTATAACAAGAACAGTACAATGTCAATAACTCGAATGGATGCGTAAAAGAATATTTATGCGGTTAAACCAAATTAAAATCTGATTTAAAATACCATTTTGTGTATTGTGTGAAGGTTTATATAATCAAGGGATATCAAAATCAAGGTAGATTATTGTCTTAAGGGACAACTAAGAGAATTTTCAACTAACGTAGTGAGACATTCTGCATCCATTAATATAATGATAAGTACCAGATATGAGCATTCATCCTTTCATACCCGACCGAAAGCTGCTACCTTGACGTGGTGGTCGGGCTTGAACACCGCAATGTTCTATTCAAGCTATACTGGCTGAGACTTATGTCTCTTGAGGTCTACCATGCCAGGCAGGTTGTTTGGATAGCGGTTAAACAAAAAGCAGCTACCCAATCCAACATCATGTCCAATACAAAATCACAAAATTTCATGCCGGATCGGCCGTGGCCCGGATTAACAACGACCGCGCTTCCTGCTGCCGTGTCACAGGGCAGGAGTGATAAATATGCTACTGAGACACACCAAACAAAAAGAACGAACAAAAACAGGCCGCGTGTGACCGGCCTCAAGCAGTTGTCCCCTGGGCTCTGCGGTCACGCAACCAACTTCCACGGTGTGGGCAGCCGGGAAGTAACAATCGCCCTCACAATCCGAAATGCACGAAACCTCTCTATTACTCACTCATCTTTGTCTTCATCTTCATCTCTATCATCTTGCCTTCCTTCCACTGATGCAACTCCTCGACTTGATAGCTCTCCACTTCCTCTCCACTCTGCGTCCACTAAAAACGATGGAAGCCAAAAAACCACCACCGACAGCCTCTTAAAGCCGCGCCACCAATTTCATATAGGAGCTCTTAATGTTAGGACACTTTGCCAAATAGGACAACAAGCATCACTAGCCAAGACCCTGGCATCACGAGCCATTGATGTATGCTGTGTTTCAGAAACACGCATACAAGACCCAAGTGTGGTTATTCACCTAACCCCACCTGGCCAACAGGTTGAATCTGCAAAATTCACCTTGAGGGTGTCAGGAGATGCCACAGCTAGTTCACGAGGATTAGCTGGCGTAGGGATAGCTTTGAGTACTAGGGCAGAAAAGACATTGCTTGACTGGATCCCGGTAGATAGCCGAATGTGTGCTGTCCGTCTGAACGGATCAGTAAGAAGGAGAAAGGACTGCACTACTCGCCGATGCCTTTTCGTAATCTCCGCCTACGCCCCCACTGACTGCAGTTCAGATGAAACGAAGGATGAGTTCTACCAAAAGCTGTCTAGTTTGGTGCGAAAGGCTAAACGCTCAGACATAGTCGTTCTAGCTGGTGACTTTAACGCTCAAGTAGGGAAATTGTGTCAATCTGAGAAGGATGTCGGTGGCACCTATGGAGTCCGTGCCAGCGAACCGACAACGGTGACCGTCTCCTACAGTTCTGTTCTGATAATCATTTGTTTCTTGTAAGCACTAACTTCAAACACAAGGAGAGACACTGTTTGACTTGGAGACCCCCTTCATCAAACCAACGCTGGACACAAATAGACCACATAGCAATAAGCTATCGTTGGCGTGGGTCGGTAGGAGATTGTCGCTCCTTCTGGAACACGTGCGTAGATACCGACCATGCACTGGTCCGCGCTCGGGTGTGCTTACGACTGAACGGACGTAGGAAACAGCTGGCGGTAAAACCATCACGTCCCCAGCTCGATCAGGAAACTAAATCCGTATTTGAGGAAGAACTAGCTAAACACATATCTGTGTTCGACAGCTGTGCTCACCCTGAAGAAGCTTGGAAAAATATCCAGGCAGCCATAGATACAGCTGTAAAAGCTGTGAATAAGGTAAACCCAAAGGTGAGTAAAAACCACTGGATCTCCACCGCCTCATCCGAACTGATAGATGCTAGAAGACTTATTCCGGCGAGCTCCGAATTCAATGAGGAGCGAAAGCTGCACAAGAGGAAACTTACGAAAAGTCTCCGCAAGGACCGTGAACAGTGGTGGGCGACAAAAGCCAAAGAGATGGAGAAAGCTTCGAGGATAGGCAACACCAGGCAACTCTTTAGACTCATCAGGGAAACGGGTGGGAGAAGACAAATCATTAGTGAGACAATCTCGGAAAAAAATGGCACTATAATTAGCTCCCAGGATAGACGACTGGATCGTTGGAAAGAGCATTATGAGGAGCAGTTTAATTGGCCCACAGCCACGCTCAACCTTCCGAGCATCCAACACCTCCCTGAATGGGATATAGACACAGGTCCTCCGTCCCTAACTGAGGTTACTAAAGCTGTCACCAATCTGAAACTAGGCAAAGCAGCGGGACCTGATGGAATGACTCCAGAGGTATTTAAGTACGGTGGAGACAGCTTACTGTCTGCATTAACTGAGGTACTAGGCAGCGTCTGGGAATCAGAAGAAGTCCCATCGGGTTGGTGTAAGTCACTGATTATCCCCATATACAAGAAGGGAGACAAGTCTTCCTGTGATAATCACAGAGGGATTAGCTTGACTAATATAGTATCTAAAGTCTTAGGCTCAATAATCATGCGTAGACTGAGTGGTGCTCGGGAAGCACAAACACGAGAGAGCCAGGCAGGCTTTAGACCAGGAAGAGGGTGTATTGATCATATCTTCACCCTCCGACAGATTCTAGAACATAGGCATTCCTACCGGCGTCCAACAGTCATTATATTTCTTGACCTAAAGGCAGCATTCGACTCTGTCGATCGAGAAGTTCTCTGGAGATGCTTGGCTGTAAAGGGAATTCCAAGAAAATATATTGCACTGATTAAGGCACTCTATTCGTACTCATACAGCCAGGTGAGGGCTTACGGCGAGCTGTCATCTGAACTGATGACGACCAGTGGTGTCCGTCAAGGATGCCCATTATCTCCTTTTCTATTCAACTTCATCATAGATGTGTTAATGGACTTAACCCTAGGTGACTTCAGCGACTCAGGGATTGACTTGCTACCGGGAATAATCTCGTTGACTTGGAATATGCAGACGATATAGTCCTTCTAGGCGAAGACGCTGACGAAATGCAGAGTCTTCTAAACACCTTGAGCCGCAATCTACGAATGTTTGGCATGCGATTCGCTCCCGCCAAATGCAAGATGATGTTACAGGACTGGACTACATCGACGCCTAGTTTAAAAATAGGAAGTGAAGTGGTAGAGCACGTTGACCGCTTCACTTATTTGGGAAGTACCATCAGCCCCAACGGGCTGATCTCTGACGAAATCTCAGCACGAATACAAGGGGCTCGTTTCGCATTTGTTAGTTTACGCCGACTCTGGCGTAGACGAGATGTTCGACTATCGACCAAAGGGCGGGTGTACTGCTCATCAGTCCGCTCCGTCCTCCTTTATGGTTGTGAGACCTGGCCACTGAGAGTGGAAGACATGAAAAGACTAGCTGTCTTTGATCATAGGTGCCTGCGTTCTATTTCCCGTGTAAAGTGGCATAATAAGGTGAGCAACATTGAGGTTAGGCGTAGAGTTCTAGGTAAACAGGGGAAATCAATCGACGAAGTCGTGAAGCTACAAAGACTGAGATGGTTAGGACATGTGTTACGTATGCCAAGCCATCGCCTCCCTCGACGAGCAATGTTAGCGGATATAGGGTCAGGCTGGAAAAAAGCTAGCGGCGGTCAAACAAAAACTTGGCACCAGTCAATGAAATCCACAACAGTTGGTCTAAGCCACGTAGGAAGGTGTAGACTTCCAGGCTGGGGTCCTCGGGACGGTAAAAATCTATGGTTGGAAACAATTGGTGACATGGCTCAAAATCGTTCTCAGTGGCGCAGATGCATCCACTCCCTGTGACTTATGATCTCCAATGAAACTGTTTTGTTTTTCTTTATTACTCCTTTGTCTCACACCTCTGCTCACTGTTTCTATTATGCTTTTCTTGTACTTTCTTCTCTTGCTTCGCGTGCTACACGGAGTGTGGCGACTTGAACTTCCGCACATTTGTGCAAAGTTCTATGTCGAAAACAGACAGACAGACATCCTTTCATATATGTTTGAATAATTCAGCTTCATGAAGGCACTAAATCCCACCTATTCACCGGACATTTCAAATTCCTGGTCACTTGAATGCATAAAATAATTACATACACTCTCGACTTCTTCGGGTTTATACACCATACTGCTCAAAATTCTTATAGTCGAATGATACCCACACTAGTAAACCCTCATCTTAATAAAACGCTAACTGGTGGGTGATTTTCCCTCTTAATAAAACATCATAGTAGCTCAAAATGTCGAGTTAAAATTATTCTTCCAAAGGAGTCAATATTTGGTTACCGAAATAGCGATGGTATGTAGCTTGTTGATGATGTAATTATAGTTCTATTGAGCATCGCAGTCTCCAAGATATCCATTGTAGGTATAAAAAACAAACCTAGGTGAGCTATAGCGTATTATTTTTGTCTAACACTAAATTCTGTATATTTCTTTATACTTTTAGGAAAGCTGTAAAAGCTGCTGTCCTGTTGATGCCCCTACTAGGAATAACTAATTTTATTGTACTCTTACCAGAGCCGAATAATGTATTTGGATTTTTTATTGTTTGTGGACTACGTAAAGTTTTACCGACGTGGCAAGGATTTACTGTATCTATAATTTATTACTTTATGAATAAAGATGTAAGTTCAAGGTTAAGAAAGTAGACGGTAGGTTGTGGTTTCTATATATTTCCAGTGCATTGTATGTCTTCACAATAAAAAGTCTTCAGGGAGCTCTATGTTAAATTTTATTATCATATAATATTTTCAAGTAAGATAAAAATCTGCTTAACTTTTCCTGGAGTCCATGAAGAACTGAGGAATTATCATGTCATAGGCTTATCTGCCAATGTCATACTGAATTCTTTTATTATGCGTTAAAAGCCAGTAACATAAACAATGAACAAGGAAGTGGACATCTGTTGTTAAGAAAGATATGTGTGCAAGTGTACTGTACTCTTTGTGCTGAAATGGTTAACTTTCAGGGGTATTTCTAAGGTACAAAGTTTTGAAGGTTTTATACGCAAAAGAAATTTCTGTTATGATGAATGCTAATTTAGAATATATCTTTCCCAATGCCATAATTTCTTTACTAAAGGCAAAAATATGTCTCTCTTACTGAATTTCTTTTTTTCAAAATGCAGAAACTTTTGAAAAATGAATGAAATGTTAAAGTTACTGATGAACTTTAAGTTATTTCAATCAATTTTTCTTTAATTTTAATGCAGGTTCAAAAATGTTTACAAATGTCAATTAGAAAATTCAAATTAAAACATCAGCTTACGTATCCTGATAATTCTCGTGTTGTCTCACATTCAGTACATCTGACAACAATTCCAGCAACAAGTTCTACCTAACATATCAATAATAACTGAGTTTAAAATTGTCATTTTTTTTACTTCTAAATACTGTACTAATAATTACAAGGATTTATTTATGTAAGCAGTAATCTTCGTTACAACTCGTTTTAATAAACAATTTGAACATGTTGCGACTTGACGTGGCTACTTTTAGTTGGTCTTTGTTATTAAATCTCAGCACAATAGGTATGCAGTCACAGTAGTTAAAATGTATAGACATTTGGAAACCAAACGAAACAATCCTAGATTCAATCTTTTGTCCTCTAATGCCAAAAAACAACTGTCCTTTTTTCTGATTTTATAGGCTGTCGTTTCAAAAAAAAGGATCGGAGTGTGGAAAATGATCCCAGATGAATTAGGAATCAGCCACTTTCATTAAATTAGATTGTAGTGGTGCCATGTCATTTCAGGTTTAAGCATATACATCTTAGTGTAGAAGTACTTTTTGGCTTTCAAAAAAGTTTATTTCATGAAGTAAGTCTCGAAAATTACAAAATACCAAACCAGTGTGTATCTGCAATACCAACTAAATATTGTGTTGAGTCCTTCAGATCACGAGTTAAAAAAAGTCAAGATCAGAGTGGTTAAACGACAAACGGAAAAATGACCTTGTACGCACTAATCACATGAACAAAAAGGCAGGAAACTATTACTCAGGATACCTTTCGCTGACGAGTGACAGAAACGTCTCTTAGCTTTGCATCGGAGTGTTATTAAGGTAATCAAACCATATTCTAGACATGTATTCATCTAGGTCTTCTAATTCTAACCTTAACACTAACCTCTTCTTAACCTAACGCTAACGCGAAACTGTCCCTAAACTAACACTAATCTAATTCGAACTGACCTAAATATTTTGCCTATTAGATTATCTAAAGCTAAGTTTTCCTTGTCCTAAACCTTAACCTTTCCCAAAAATAACCTTAAACTAGCCAGTTATCCCGTTTATTGTCATAATGCTTTACTATTGTTATTATTCTCTTGGGTTCTGAGTGGAAAATAGGGTTTCTACAACACATCTCCACTTCCCACTATTTTTTTCTGTCCTCTCTAACTGGGTCCACGATTGCCCACAATCCTGCATCTCCTCCTCTCACAATCTCCCCCAATGTCACCCTCGCACCGATGACTCACTCGTCGCTTCCCAGTCGGATTCCCCTAAAGCAGTGACCTGCATTGAGTTCGATTTCACTCGAGGTATCCTCAACGTGTGCCTTATCCAAAACCATTTCCTCATACATATTTTTTAAGTGACCGGCTCTTGGTTGGTTTGTCGCCATGTAGAGTTTCTTGGTGCTAATTCTTCTGCCTGGCCATTTCATCTTCTGTATGGAGTCGATGAATGCAGCTGTTGATTAAAGTCTGCAGTAGCCTGTTGGAAAACCTTTTCATGATACGCAATGCAAGTTTCTAACCCATACAGAAGGAGTGACTGACGAAACATTTGTGTTGAAATTCTGAATCCTGTCCCTCATGCTGACTGCAGAAGGTTTTCAGACTGATTTCAAAGAGGTGAATGACTGGCTTGTCTTTGCGATCCTAACTTTGACATCCTTCTTTGTTCCCCCTTTGGTAGATACAATCTTTCCTGGATAAGTTAAGGAAGGTACCTCTCTCGACTTTCTTCTATTGTTGGTGACTGGTACTGTTTGTTGATTGCCTATCTTCATCACCTCCATCTTTTCTATCTGTTCACCTGGAGTCGTGTCTTCTCTGCCTGCCTCTTCAGACAGTTTGTTGGTTTTCGCCTGCTTCTAAGCCTTCCAGTTTGTGTAACATTAAACAGAAATCATTCACAAATCATCGAGATCTTCTAGAGTGTTCTTACCGGTGGTCCAGAGTATTCCTGTATTCTCATTCCCCACAGTCTAAGGCATAATCCAGTCCACCACAATTAGGAATATCATCAATGATAATCGGCAGTCTGTTTGGTCTTACTTCCGTATTCACTTCAAAGGACTAGCTGAGTTTTCCATTGTGGACCACTTGTTACGCGTCACTGTCATAAAGCTGTTGAACGAGGTTGATGAAGACTTAGGGCAGGTCGTAGCGTTGAAGCAGTTTTGAAATTACTTCAGTTACTCAAAATGACGCTTAGTGAAACCATATTTTATCCATGATTATAGTATTATTAGCCTGGTTTCCCTAATTTGCTGATTAAGCGTTTCTGAAGCTCATTGGTGTGGTTGTACTCCTTTGGTACTTTTTAGTGCTTAACTTTGCCTCCAAATTTTTATCACCTTGAAATAAATTATGAACATTTTATATTCTCTGAATATTTTCCAGTATAAAAGTGTCATTTTGTCACATTGCAAACTCTTTATTTCAGCCGGAGTTCTATATACTTTTTAACTCGTGTATAAAATGGCTGATGGACCAGTCATTTTTGCATATATAATACATACCCAAAAGTACATGACAAGCATCAAAACATGTCTATACGAACAAACTATAGACCCTAATATGCAGGTTACCTGAGTTCTGTAATTCAGTGACATGGACAAAATAAAGTCGGTGTCAGAATGTTTAGGACACTCGCCGACCATGCACATAGTCTGGGGTACGATCCCCATCCGACGCACACCTGATATCAGTGGTGCGCCTGCTAAATTTGGGCTACTGATATCACATGCTGAAAATTCCACACTTGTATCAAAATACTTTGTGGGATCAAGCTATAATAAAATAAAAGTGACAATGACATGTGCTTAAGGATAACAAGCAGCGATAATAAATACTCACACTTCTATCGTATAAACAGAATCAGAACATTGATATTCTCATCCTAGTTTTTGAAATCGCAGTCTCAATCGCAGGATCAACTAGATCCTGTTCATTCTATTGAGCTGATTTCTCAATGTGTTTATATAATATAGCAATATTTTCAAGATACTACACAGAGTACAGACATAACCTGAGACTAGTGTTCTAGGAGAAGAACTTGTTGAGATGTTGTTAATATTTTTGAGAAACCTCTCATGCTTAGCAGTTTAGCTTAGTTTGAGTCTGTTAATTTTGTTTTCCGAATATTTATTCTAAGCCATCAAAAAGTAATCATTTAATTCCGGATTTCATGACTGTCTATCTCATACCATCCTTAGTTGTCTGTAAACTTTCAATCTGTTGAATGAGCGACTGTTGTTTATCCTGAACACATCTCTCACCCTTCCTGTTTAAAACAGCATATTATTCCTCCGCCGAAAAAGATAACCTTCTTTCATTATGTGGTTCATGCTGGTACATATGACTTAAAAAGCTTTTAAACTGTAGAAATAGGATTTTCAAGAGTTCCCCGTCCTTGTGACGTCTAACGACTCAATTCCTTCAGTAGTATACTGCATATCTCTATTGTTCTTTGCAGTATTTTTTATATCTAGCCTTGTTCTGATACTTTTACTCAAGACTATAAATAATGTTAGGTACGATCTTAGGTAATCAAGTTACTTTTCCAAAAATTCGCTATATTCCATACGTTACAATTTGAGAAGTAATATTCTTCATCCCCTGAAAACTTTTATTAATTTTTTTATTTCTTCACGTACAGAGGGAAACATGGGGCTTCAAGCTTTTGAAAATTTTGTAGCGTTCGTGTTGATTTTATGGGACCCTGCTGCTAGTCTCATACTTAGCCTTCCCTCTTCTCCTGGATAGTAAACATTCAAGTGTGCCAGTCGGGAATTGAATCCCTGACTACCTGCTTGGTTGGCGAGTGTTACACAACTGAACCAGCGACGCAAATTTTTATTTAGTTGTAGATGTTTAACTATACAATTTCCTCACTGGCTGTCACCAAGCATTAAGAATAAAATCAAACTACTTTATAAACAAATAAAACTAGTCTACTACCTAATATTTGTTTTACTTTATTTTTTCATCAAATATGTACAACATGCATTTTACATAATGTGACGGAAAAACTGTATGAACATTCCCTCCTGAACGATCTATATTTATACTTATTTGGTGTTACAACTGACTCGTATCGCAGGTTGTCGTGATCGGCATGTCCAAACACATCACAATTTGAATTTCCATCATTACACATACCTCGTAATTAATTGCAAACAAAAAAACCAGGTATGATTTTGACCACTACAGGTTCATTATCTTTGTTTGTAGGATAAAACGCATCCGTTTAGTGAGAATTCCTACACGATTAATCAGAATTCATATTAATATGCTGATGGTTAACAATGTAGATAGATTGACCAAAATGGCGACATCAATGTGTGTATACAAATTGAACTGCTCCTGTTAGCTAGTTATATAGGTCGTACCCAAAGGAATTTATCTTTACGCACTCGTGAACATATTCCTGTTTGGCTTGGGAAAAAAGCAACCAAATCATTAAATAGTGCAACTCTGTTTCATCTAGTGGATAGCGAACACAGCATCAAAGTTGATGAGTCATTTACAGTTGTGTATCCAGTACCGAAAAATCTCCCCAAAGGTACACGATTAAGCCTCCTAGCCATAGCTGAGGCTTTAGAGATTAATAGAGAGACCAGAACTATGTGTATAGAAAAAACTTATTCGCTCTCTTTGTCTACCCTGGCCCCCTATAAGGTCATCAGGATCATAATTTTCGTACTATTATTATCATTCTGTGATACCATGTCTTTGAAAAGCTTTTAATCATTTCCTTTTCAAATCAAGTAAAACGAAGAAGCAGAACAATGATCAAAAGCTACCATAATTAATCAGTCCATATACAAAGCCTGAAAGCCTGCCTTGAAGCAGGTTGAGAAATTTTAGAAAACTGTGAGAGGTTTCTAATTAGTTTACAATGTCTATTTACACCCAAAAAAAAACTGAGTTGAAGAGTTAATGTAATAATAATAATAATAATAATAATAATAATAATAATAATAATAATAATAGCTTTATTCCAAAAACAGTACTCATGATACAGCAAGGAATTTTCAGCATTTCAGTACAATATTGCATCTAATTTACTCAAAAATGACAAAAAAATTAAAAATACACACTACATAATAGTAATAAAACGATTGTTATAGCAGCTACGTAGCAAAATACTGTGTGCCATACGGAGAAAAATATGTATAAAGTACAAAATTGCAGTAATAATAGTAATACCAACTAAAAATAAAATAGCAGAGTAACGATTTAAACGATAGAAAGTGTGACACCATAAAATACAGAAAGATGAACGATAAAAGGGTCGATTCACTGTGCTAATTACATTGTAACTTGTAAGTTTCACGTCTAACAGAGTCTTCGTCACATAAAGTACGCGCTAAATGGGGTATTGTAGAATTTCTGTACTTAGTGGTACGAGCAGCATATAACTTTTTATATTGACTTCTCGTCCTACCTGATGAGATACAAGGGGAAAGGTGTGAATAAAGGGGGGCAGAGGGTCTGACATTATAGCCTTTGCCCATTTCGTACAGGAATTTATATGCCTCTCGACCATAGTATTAGCGAGCTCATTCAGTGGCAGACCACAAGCTCTACTCACAGCATTTAATACTCTTCGTAATATGATATAATCTTTTTTGAGAAGCCCAGGAAAGATTAATGGAGAGCAATAGAGTACAATAGGTAAAATACAGGAGTTTAAAAATTGCAAAACTAAAGGTTGGTTGATACCTGATTGTCTTAACTTTTTAATGTAGAAGGTAAGACGAAACATTTTCTTAGAGATAGATAAGATATGGGATGACCATGAAAGGTCAGAGGAAAGAACTAATCCAAGTTATTTAATGCTTGATTTGGTTTCAATTTCCGTGCCATCTATGCTACAGGGATCATGCGAGTTAACTAGTTCAAGTAAGTCACGTCGATGCTTGAAAGTAAAGTCAAGTGCCTGAGATTTGGAAGGATTTAATATAAGACCATTTGACTTGGACCACTTGTTGATGTCCATCAGAAAGCTATTAAGTTTGGAGCTGTCAGACTCGGAAGTGATAGGCAGTGATACAGTCAGATCATCTGCATATTTGACAAAGTTAGTTTCGTTTGAATGAGGTAGGTCATGTAGGAAGAAAGAAAAAAGAAAAGGAGAGAGGACAACACCTTGTGGAACACCGGATTTTGTAAGCGAGGTAGAAGAAGATTTGCCGTTATATGCAGTATACTGCATTCTATCAGAAAAATAGGAATGCAACCAACTCTTTGCCCAGGATCCTGTTTGTGTCAACGATAGCTGAAGTGTTTTCTGCTTAAATTAATTATTGAGCAAAATAAAACTATGAATTTCAATTTGAAAAAATGTCATACACATCGTTCATTGCTCCAGCACTCATTTTTGTTTATGGTATATTAGCCATTTAACTGTAACCAAACATATCCAGTCTTCCATAGAGCACCATCAATAGACTGACTAAATCTCTGTAAATTAAACCCGCAAAAACTCAAATTAAAACAAATACAACCGCTTAAATTCAGATTACGTGTGGCAGTGAACAGAGACAAAATACTCTGAGACATATATACTACCATGGTTAACTGAAAGTAACCAGAGATATATATATCCAACTCTGCTAAGAAACCATCTAAAACTCGACAGGAAGCCTGCATTCACCCATTTCATTATTCATCATCGTAGTATACTTTCACTATGTAATTGGACTTTAATTTGTTTATCACTAAAAGATTGCGTGTTAACAATTGATACATTGTACTCACTCAACCTTTGAATTTTGATTACTGCGATAATACACGTTCGTATGTAGTGAGATGAAAACTAGCATGATACCACTAAATGAATTTCTTATTTCCCCTTTTTCGGAAAGAAAGGCTGGCCTGGCTGTACTAGAGCAAGAAGAGGACCGGTTGTCAAAGCTTGTTATAAATAACGATATTTAGCTTGTACCCGGACAATTTAAACCTTGCGTGGTGGAATAAAAGACCTTTTCTTCCGCATTCTCGTCTTCTTCCTTCAATGGGTGTGCCTGTTGCTTCTGAGTGTTACACTTACTCCTTCTCAAGTGCCCTTTGATTTATGTTATGGATGTCGAGTTAAACCACAATGTTAGGACACAATAATAGGCACGAAGAAGTACTAGGATACACGTGTACGCCAGTTTAGTCAAATAGAGCAACACAATAATTGATGAGCCCGACTTAGCTGATCGACGACATCATTTCTAAGTGCACAGACAGTGGCTTTATTGATTATTGCAGTCGTATTAACTTTGATAACTGCCCCACATTTGGATATATATTCACTGATATTTTTGTTGAAAATACCGGTGAGCAGACCATTTTTGGACATACCTACATTCTGTCGTGCTTGTCCTCACTTTTTGTATTTTTGCTACCATATTTATATATGTATATTACTTTCTGCACTCTTGAAATGTCATTTAATACTGATAACAACATTTCGAGCACAAGGTTCTGTGGCCGTAGTTACCATATCCATACCACCTTTTAAACCTAATGACCCATGTTTGTGGCTCACTCACCTAGAACATTACTTCTTAGCTAACCACTTTCATTTCTCAGACTACAAAATTTGGCTATGCAAGCTGCATCTTGCTGGACGAGCAAGTACAGGAAACGCTCATAAATCCAGATCCATGAACTCCGTACAATGTTTTAAAGCAGAAGGTTATTAAGATTGCTGCACTATCAGACCGGAAAGCTATTGATCAGCTGCTAAACAATATAAGTCTGGGTGACAGAATAGCTTCCCAACTCAAAAGGGAGTAAAATCAAGGCAACTGGGCATAGCCGAGGCGCTAGCTATACAAAAGCTCAAACCCACGTTGTGTATTCAAAGGCCATATGTGTATCATTTTAGGAGATCGGAAGGTAGACGCCAGGTTTTTCTATCAATTGTGGCTACGGCGGTTACCCCACAACATTCAGCAGGTATTTGCGTTTGGAGACGAAGACAGATATCAACAAGTTAGCAGAAATTGCTGACAATGTATGAACGGATGTCTTCACAAGCAACATCTGTGCTCGACAAATCGTCAGACGAACACATAAAAGCATTAGAACGTAAAATAGACGTTCTGACCGGGCAATTAATGACGATTAGATTCAATAGACAACCTATTACATCATACAGAAGACAGCGTAGTCGCTCATGCAATGTACGTAAATATAGCTTATAACAGACTATATTCTGGTATCATTTACCAAAAGCTCACGCAAAGTCTGTCAGATGTTGGGCCAGCTGTGCACAGTGAGGAATGAAACGGCGATAAAAACTGTCGAGACCAAGGAATCGGCGCAACTTTTTGAAAGAATCTGGGATGGGTTATTCTTTTAGGACTCAAAGCTTCCTTGCCATCGATCGAATACCTTGATTGTCCACCAAAGGCCCCAAAAATTTTACAGTTTTATAACCGAATTCTAATTTGCTTGGCCTAATGACAATCCTATATTCGGCCAAACGTTCAAAGAGTGTTTCTAAGTGATGTTGGTGTTCTTCAAGTGATTTACTTGCGAACAGTACAGTATATCATCGATATGGGCGTAAGTGAATGTGAGGCCGTGCAAGACCTGGTCCGTGAATTTCTGAAGCGTTTGCGCCGCGTTAGTTAAACCGAATGGCAGACGGACAAACTCGAATAAACCAAAAGGAGTGGTTTCCGCAGTTTCGGGGATGTCCCTGTGTTCGACAGGTATGTGGTAGTATGCACGAACAAGGTCATTTTTGGAAAATATCTAAGCACCTGCCACTCTATGAAAAAACTCGTGGATATGCGGAATTGGGTATCTGTCTGCTATCGTCTGCTTACTTAAGGCTCTGTAATCTCCACATGGTCGTATCTCTGTTGAGTTCTTCCTTGGTACCATATGAAGTGGTGATGGCCATGGGCTGTTTGATGGTCGTATTATTCCTAGATCCAACAATCTGTTGAACTCTTCTTTTGCATTTTAGCTGGATCTAAACGACGTGGTTTTGCTGCGACAGGTGGACCTTCAGTTACAATATGGTGCGTTACGTTGTGTTTGAGAGAGACTGTGGAGTGATCGCTCTGTGAGTTCAGGAAATTTCTTTAGCAAAATGTCGTATGATCTGATGTAGCGGATACTCTCGACATCGGTGGAGATGGTAGCAAAAATACAAAAAGTGAGGACAAGCACGACAGAATGTAGGTATGTCCAAAAATGGTCTGCTCACCGGTATTTTCAACAAAAATATCAGTGAATATATATCCAAATGTGGGGCAGTTATCAAAGTTAATACGACTGCAATAATCAATAAAGCCACTGTCTGTGCACTTAGAAATGATGTCGTCGATCAGCTAAGTCGGGCTCATCAATTATTGTGTTGCTCTATTTGACTAAACTGGCGTACACGTGTATCCTAGTACTTCTTCGTGCCTATTATTGTGTCCTAACATTGTGGTTTAACTCGACATCCATAACATAAATCAAAGGGCACTTGAGAAGCAGGGTGAAGTACAAGAATATCGTCCCAAAACCTTGAATGTTCAAATGACCTTGAACGCATGCTAGTCATTGTTTGAGGAACCTTTGCATTATTCTAGCGCGAAAATGACGCCTGTTCATCCGCTGAGATGCAAATTTCAGCCAAAGCACGTTTTTCAATTCTGCCTAGACAGTGGATTAATAGAACGTACTCGGATTTGTAGTTGTGGTGCTTCTATGAACCTGCAGCCGTATACCCAGGTCATTGATGGATATATATTTAGATGCACACATTGTAGGAAGCGAACAAGTGTTCGCACTGGTAAGTAACACACTCAATTGATTGTCTTTTAGGAAGTTTCTTCGAAAAATCGAAACTTTCGTTGACGAATATCCTTCTTCTATGTCATTACTGGATTTTGAAGACCGGAGTGAGATCAACTGCAGCCCAGACAGACAACACCCTAACGTCTACTGTGCAATGGTTCCAGTTTTGCAGAGATTTAGCGTCGTGGAAAATAAATAGCATCACGCAAGTGCTAGGCGGAGTGGATGTCTTTGTTCACATCGACGAAACTGTGCTTATAAAAAAGAATTATAACCGGGGACGTGCTAGGGCCAATAACGTTTGGGTTCTTGGTCTTCACGACATGCAGATTCGCAAAGGTTTCATCGAACTCATTCCGAATAGGAGTGCGGATACAATACTACCTATTATTGAAAGACTGGTGTTGCCAGGCACAACCATTCATACGGATGGAGGGGCAGAATATAACCGATTACCGGATTTGGGATATATACACCATCGAGTAAACCATTCAGATGACTTCGTGGACCCTAGAACCGGTACCCATACCAGTTCAATCGAAGGTTTCTGGAGAAGACTAAAAAACAGAATCAGAGCAATAAACGGCTCTTAAAAGGAATTCATTTTTAGTCATCTGGACGAATATATGTATAGAAATTGATTTAATTTAAAAACTGTTACTCCTCAATGTAACTGCGAGGCTTTTTTATCTCATATTAGACAGAAATGTCCTGTATAATGTTTTTTTTCATGCTTTTTTGTGTAAATATACGTAAAATTTTATGCAAAAATCCTCCTATTTTCTGATTGGTCGGCTCAAGGTCATTGTGCGTTCGCATCCCTTGGGACGCTATCGTAGAACTTTGCCAGAAGGAGTACGTGTAACACTCAGAAGCAACAGGCACACCCATTGGAGGAAGAAGACGAGAATGCGGAAGAAAAGGTCTTTTATTCCGGCAGCCTGTAGACGGCCGTAATTTTGAGTGACCGCGAATGAGATAAACAAGCGATTTGCTCGCTCGTGATTGGCCAGTCTGTCATTCTAGTTGAGGTAATCTCAAACATCATTTTGCTGCTTGGTTAAGTACTGAATTTCCGGGATCGTTTTATCAAATTTGAGAGATAACTGACAACACAAACTATTACAGCTCAGGAGAGAAATGATATACCGGTGGATTTATTTGCTGAATTCAACGAATTCACGCCAAATTAAGGTCTAAGGACTTCTCATTGGTGTGAAGAATGCAAACGATGTTATGAAGAGGTAATAACTTCACGCGACTTCAATTATTGCTTGACCATTATTTTGAGAGATCCTTAAATAAGTATGATATACACAGTGGTCTGGCTAATCATGATAAAAATGGCATGGTTCATGCAGCACATACATATGCTCATGTATATGTAGGTAAACCTAGATAAACTGTGTTCTTGTCACGAGGACCGGAAAGCAGGTATCAGATGTCTCAGTAAGCAGTGTAATACATGTAAGTTACATGTTTTTATTTGACACAAGCTGGATCTTCACTCGCTTTCAGAATTAATCTTGAATTCAGTTGGAATAAGCTGGTTGAGCACATCAGTATTGAGAGAATACAATGAAAGTAAGTAAACACATGCTTCTTAAGATTAAGTGATACGTTTATTTGATATGATTGTATTATTATTAGTTGTCTATCTAAGTTAATGATGAATTCGTTGCGATGATAATATCTATTATTGTTTTTATAGTCACTATGAACATGAATGTTATTATTGCTGTCAAGACCTATTATCTGTCATAAAGTGGTTGTCATTTTTGCTAAAATATTTGTACAAGCTTTGAAAACTACTGCATAACTTGTCGTTAAATAATTTTATCATTTCATGATGCTTTGATGGACCTACTAGATATCGATCAACGATAAATCGCGAAGTCCCTTAAGTTTATTGAAAACTATTTGGTTACTTATATATATATATACATATTGTTTGTAAAGTGATCACTTGTAAATGCATATCAGGAAATTTTTTGTTCACATCGTACATGTAATACCCAAGTTAATTATTCTTTTCTTAAACCTTTTCAGACTTAAGGAAAAACATATATGTGCCGTGTTCTCAGATGGAACTTACTGACGGTAACAGAGGACTACCCATCTGAATTATCTGTACATTTGAAATCTGATTTTTGTTTAATAAAAAATTTCTCAATGAATCTGTCTTCCTTCTGTTGTAATGCGATTGTGTTCCAGTAACATAAGTAGCACGTGCTAAGTTAGAAGTTGAGGGTAAACTGTTAGGAGTAAATGCGGCGTCTGGAAGACTTTTGTTTACGTGATTATATGAGCAGATAGCAACGTATCGTGTTCTTTGGCTGATAACCCTAGGCATTCTAATTTTAATTATTACGATAACCGCAGTTGCACTGAGTTATACATCTAACAGCATAGGTATAGTCTCTCCTTATGGTGCATTGCGACATGCAGAAATCACAAGCAAACTATCTCAGGTAGATTTATTCTCAAATGGTGACTATGAATTGGGAATCAGTTTACGTATTCTGCTATGACGATATATAACTCGAAACGCTTTATAATCGCAAGAGCTCTTATACGGTTTAGGCATATTTACTTTATTTGACTACAACATAATCTCTTACCAATAGGCTTTTACAAATATTAGCTCCTACTTAGTATTTCAAAGATAGCCTCATGTACTCTACAATTTACATATTACGCAAGGGCTAATATTCGCTCTTATCAAGTAGAATAAACAAACGATTAACGAGGAATACATTTATTAATGAATTAACATGTAATAGAAAATCGACAACAATGCAGGTATCTATTTCTCTATCACCAAAATCCATGAAATTCCCGAAAGTAGCTATCATCTGAGACTAAAATTAACACTTTACTATAAGCTTCTAAACCACTTAGTTTTTACCCCTACTAATGGCACTCGACTTTCAGATGACAATGGCTACAAACTAAGACACACTAAGGGTACAGTAGCTATCGAACAATGTAAAACAGCTACCAGGCAAAAGTTTTATTTGATTAAGTATGCACAGATATGGAATAAACTACCAATGGAAATGCGTCAAGCAGGTACATTGGCCTCATTCAAAAAAGTGCTTAACGACAAACTACACGAGTTTGCAAACGATAGTAGTCCTAGTTCCTATCTGAGAGCCTCCGAAATTATAGGTCCATTTAATGTATAAGCTTAAATACTACCCCTGTTGTTTTTGCCTATATTTATAATTTTAGATAAAACATTAACGATTAAGATGCTTGCCCTCAAACAGACAAGAAGTTTCGTTTGTAAAACTTCTACCCAACACAATAAGTGGAATAAAACGGACATAAACCGACAACATGAAAAAGATATAACTCACCACAACATCACATGGACAGATGTACGCTCGTCGGACATCATATATGCATCACCAACTACTACCCAACATTCCTGAGATAATGTGATGAACTTATATCCATAATGTTGCTGAGCAGTCAATATCCACAACTCCTGTCGGAACAACTGAGATTCAAAAACCCTCCTCATGAGAAGTAAATACCCACAAGCAGTAGAAATTCATTAATTATTGCGTCCAAAGCTTATGTATTTTGCTCCCAACAATGACATTGCAGGTCAAATGAGATAAACATATCACTGATTTCAAAATAACACATCAATGAACTATAATTCAAGGACTCTGCACACAACAAAGTAATGTACGAAAATTAACTTCAAGCTTTATTTTTTTCCCAGGCACTTATAACCCATCCACCAAAGACCTGGTTTTTTTGTTAATGCGAAGACAATACTTCTGTATTTCCTGATGTGTTGCACTCACTGAAAATCTAGCGGATTTTTCCAACTATGCACAGAAATGATTGTACATAAGTGAAAAGGATGTTTTATACTATTGGGATTAACATTTATCAAGTGTATGTATAATCTCCAGTGTACATGTTAAACATATTTTGCTATCGATTGTAAAATGTGACTGAATAATATGGCCCTATTTCTGTAATAATTTGATGATGCCTGTAAACTGGCGTCCCTCATATACTGTATCATGAGAATAAATTTATTTATTTGTTTAAAACAAAATCGACCAGCAGATAGATGACAGATGATTCCGAATCGATATATACAACATGAACATATGTACAAAGCAACACACCAAGTACGGTGGACTGCACACCGACGTACTACCCTTGAAGAATTGTAGGACTTGCAGCATGTCGCCTACATCTCTTATCAGGTTGACGCCCCAGGTTGGAAAATCATCGCAGACTTCATTCGCTGATCTCCTTCGATCATCTATATCCTCAAATCTGAACAGTGACACTCCCATGTCATTGTATCGTAGAATATAGAAGACTAACAAACACACGACATATCTGACCAGCCAAGTGTGGGCACAGAGTAATATACACCAAAGATAAAAACATTCAAATAGTATCTTGAAACTTGAAAGGCCTTTATTCATGCAAGTCAATTAAACAATTACCCTCTCGTAAACACTTGTCTTATCCTCACTAAGCTGGCCAGTATCTTTCGTCTTTTTATATGCACCGATACTAGCATAGTTATAGAGCGAAACACTTGAGTTCATGGACGTCTTTGTCATTGTGGATGACAACACCAACGACGACTGAGTGACTCAAGTTGACGAACTCAGCGGTGCATAGGCAGCTGTTGTTGTTCGACCTTTAGAAGGTATTCTAACTGTAGGATTACCACCACTGCTCTCTTTTATGATTAGCTCCATTTTGGCCTTAACATCTGTCTATAGGTGGGCTACACGCTGATCATTTACACTGACAGTCTCACGAGTATCCATACCTTCCGCAACCGCATCTTCTCTTAGGTCTACTTCACGTTCAAGCGGTACAAAATCTTTTGTTCAACTCAGTAGAAGTATGCATTCCCCTCATTTCATCATGATCAACCATAGACAAAAGTGCACTATCATGATCATTATCACAAATATTCCCTTTACCATCGTCTATCTGGTCGACTTCATCATTTTCAAGCTCTTGAATAACAGCAGTAGACAATCTGGATTCTTCCTAATAAATCCTTAGAGGTTTTATACCTTTACTCTGACTAGTGATACCTTGTAAACTTGTGGAGTCAGAAGTGGACTCTGAAATTGTAACTCTCTTCTCCTGCACAAACTGCGGTATCGCCTGTGAAACTCTATTCAACAATGGCTCACCAGTTGCGACTACAGGCTTCTTCACTGCACCATTGTCGTCACACAAGTCGTAGCCAGACCTTGATGACGCTGATTTCACATTTAGCTTATCACTAAACTTGGACACTGCTTCACAGTTCGCCTTTGTATGCATTTCTTGCAAATGTGTAAAACACAACCGTGTTTGTCTCGCAACTTGTAACCTATCTGTTGTGGGTGTCCCACGAAAGCTGTTACACTCACTAAGTTTATATGTATTACTAGACACCACAAAGCTTTCTCGATATCCACTTCGCTGAGACCTTTTCGCCATAAATGACTGCGTTTTGCTCACAGACTGCTCTGTTCTAGGGGTGGGATGCAATAAACTGGCGAACTTGGTCTGTGAACAAATATTACAATAATAAATCACAATATTACTTCTGATGGTGTTTTACTCTTCTTTCTGAACAGCGACCGATGAGACGATGACTGTCGTATTGATGCCTCCGCGAAAATTGGGGAAGTTGATTTTAAGCAAACAACCAAGAATTGATCGTTCAATCTTCAACTACATTGACACTCCCCGGCAAAAAAGGGATCCAACCCCTTTTTTCCATCACGACCAATACACGTTGACTTGGATGCCATTGCGAGAACCTGGGTCACACGGACAGAGCTGAAATGGAAAACAAACAGAAAAGTCAACACACCACAAGCATACTCACAGCACAATCTCACACATCAATGACGACCTGCGCCTTCCAGTTAAAGGCATCCCCTTGCAACACAATCGCCATTTGCTAGAATGACTCTTGCAGAATGCAACGTGACCATAGCACCACCTCATGATACTCCACGCACATCGTCTTATCTACTCACCACCAATTACCACTGAAATCGCTTGTCACTCATTCTGCCTCAGTTCTAGTAGCGGTGACGCATGCGAGCCTCAGTCGTTTACACTCTTTCTCCCCGGCGTGTCGGACCGCAGCTAACAATTATCTCCGTATGCATTTCATTCTCAGCAATAGCCTAGCCTCCCCGGCGTATATGACCCATCTGCTGTCTCTAACATCAATCAATTCATTCACGAATGTAGAAGACTAGAAACAACTTCAGAAGTAATCACGACGAAAATTTTAACAAAATTATGCAATAACAACAAGGTACGAAAACAACGAGTAAACACAATGAATCCAAAAAACACCAATTAATATGACACACCACACATATATACAAACAGTACACACAAACTCGTGGATCGTATCTTGATGGAATTCCTTTGAAGAATCGCAGGACCTGCACCAGTACGCCTGCAACCCTTCACAGGTTGACGATTGTAAGTTGTGGAATGTCTGGACACAAACAAGATTAACCAACAATTACGATAATTGGAACTCACACAATTATCTAACACAAACATATGTACAATCACTACATCAAATGTTGTGGATTCCGGCATGACAAACTACCCTTGAAGAACTGTAGGACTTACAGCAGTACGCCTACATTCCTTCTCAGGTTGATGATCCAAGTGGAAAATCGTCAAGTGGTTCATCCTCCGACTCTCTACTCTCAGCACCTTCCAGTAGACACAGTTTTCTAATATCTCGCACCAACATGCCACAACTTGTTCTCACCTCAACCGTCCTCACCAATCCATCACCACTACAGAGTAGCCTTACTACCACTCCCAAAGGCCACCTACCTGTGGCACATTTATCTGCTACTAATACTATGTCACCAACCTTTAAGTTTCGGCACAACTTTTTCCACTTGTCTCCGGTTTGCAGTGTTAGAACATACTCCTTTAACCATCTTTTCCAAAATATATCTTTCATGTGCCTGGCTTGTTTCCATCTTTTAATCGTAGGTATTCCTTCCCCGCTTGAGTCCTCTATGCCAGGGTTGCCTCTCAATAACAATAATTTGTTTGGGGTTAACACATCAAAATCCTTGACGTCGTCCCTCACAGGTGATAACGGCCGGTCATTTAATATTCGTTCAGCTTCACAAAAAAATGTCTCCAGCGTTTCGTCATTCAAACTCTGGTTTTTAATTATGGAGCTTAAAATACGCTTGATAATTCCTATAAGTCTTTCCCATAGCCCGCCTCTATGGCTGGCATGTGGTGGGTTGAAGTGCCACTCGATGTTCCTTTTCAGTAACTCTTCCTGAACTCTCGTTTGGGGACCTTCGAAGTACTCTTTAAGCTCGGCGTGACAGCCAACAAAATTAGTCCCTCTGTCGCTGAACATCATCTTC
Source organism: Trichobilharzia regenti (assembly GCA_944472135.2). NCBI lineage: Eukaryota > Metazoa > Platyhelminthes > Trematoda > Strigeidida > Schistosomatidae > Trichobilharzia > Trichobilharzia regenti. Next base: position 110,282,303 of record OX235262.1, on the reverse strand, counting down.
GGTACACCCCGGCGATTTATAAATCTATGTAATGCTAGCACGAATGAATCAGTAGTTAGCGTATGAACCATCTCAATATGCACAGCTCTCATTTTCAAACAGGTGAATAAACAGCCATATCTTTTACATAGGGTTCTGCCTCTCTTCACTACAAAAGGTCCGAACAAATCCACCCCAACGTACTCAAATGGATAATTCCCTTCAGAAGCTTGCCACGCTGGGAGTGGTGCCATCATCTGCTGTACTGGACGAGCATTTCGGAGTTTACATTCCATGCACTTATCAATTATTTTACGGACAGCAGTACCTCCCTTCACTATCCAGAACTTACATCGAATACTTGATAGTACTTGCGAAGTACCCAAATGACCTTCAAGAACATGGTAGTGTCTTATAATGAGATCAGTGACTGGATGGTAGCAAGGTAATAAAGCCGGATGACGGGTCTCATATGACGATTCTAACATTTGTAGACGTCCACCAACTCTAGCGATCCCTTCGGAAACTATCGGAGATAATCTATCTAACCGCACCTTGAAATCTGCGAAATCGGGACTATCCTCCTTGGCAATCTCACCCCACGCTTCCCACTGAGCAGCCCTCAAAATCGCTAACTCTGCATTTCTAATATCTTCGACTCTCAAAGGCCCCACATTCATATTTTCGTATCCCGCAAGATGCATGACCTTTAAATACGTAACATATCGTGTCAACCACGCAACAGCTTTCAGTAGTTTGTACCAAGAAGAATAATATTTAAAAAGTGGATGTAAACCTGAATGTCTTTCTTGAGTAGATGTTAAACTGACACTTGTCTTCAACTCCAAGGCACACTCGTTTATCGGTGGTTCATCTTCTCTACGAGGCCACATACTATCAGCCCTTAGCAAGAACTCTGGACCTTTCCACCACTTATTTTTAACCACATTCATATCAATAACTCCTCGCGAGGCTAGATCAGCTGGATTTTTTCCAGACGGTACGTACCTCCACTGCTCAACAGTTGTTAGTTCACGAATTTGAGATACTCTGTTAGCTACAAAACATGCATATCTTGCTGACTCGTTGCGTATTATCACAGACATCGAATCAGTCCAAAACGTTACGGGATGCTTGGGGTAATCCAACTCTTTACACACCGTTGTGAATAACTGCGCAGCTAGTAAGGCTGCATTAAGTTCTAATCTCGGAATCGAAACCGTCTTTAGAGGTGCAACTCTAGATTTACCCATCACCAGGCTAACATCTATATCATTCCTTAAGGTGGTTCTGATGTATACGGCTGCACCAAATCCAACCTCAGAGGCATCAGAAAAAACATGGAAGTCAATTATATCATGATTTCTCGACGGCTTAAGTGGACGTGAGACGGAATGTAGATTCAGCATTCTTAAACTGTTAACCCACCCCTTCCACTCTTCTCTCTGCCTCTCACTTAATGGTTCATCCCACTGTAACCCTTTCCTGCATGTCTCTTGAAATAACCTCCTAGCCGGAAGTAGATAAGGTGCTACTAATCCAAGTGGGTCAAACACGGACGACAACACAGAGAGCACACCTCTCCGAGTAACTGGCTTATCAATATCACCAACACTAAATCCAAAGGTATCAGAGTTCACATCCCATCGCATACCTAATGTGCGTTCAACTGGTAGAGTATCAACAGGCAAATCTCGTACGGTAGGTGCTCTGTCTTCTGGATCTATATGCTTCAAAACGTCTAGGCTGTTCGAGACCCACTTAGTTAGACGAAAGCCGGCCTTAGCTAACACTTCAGTAATGCTTGTTGCAAATCTAACTGCAGACTTATCATCATCGAAGGAGGCTAAACAATCATCCACGTAGAAGCAACAATCTATGACGTCCAGCAAATCATTAGAACCAAATGTGGACACTGCCTTTCGTAGAGCAAAATTAGCACAAAACGGGGAGGACGTGGCACCAAATGGATGCACTGTCATCCTATATTCTGACACCTTACCACAAGGACCGTCATCAAACCACAAAAACCTCAAGTGATCTCTGTCACTCTCTGGCACCTTCACCTGTAGGAACATTTCCTCAATATCCGCCGCGACAGCAACTGTAAACTTTCTGAATCTCAATAGCAGTCCCACTAATGAGCTCACGCAATCTGGGCCACTATACAGATTATCATTTAAAGAGACTCCTTCATGTTTCGCAGAACAATCAAACACCACACGGAGTTTACCTGGCTTCCTCGGGTTAAAGACGGGATGATGGGGCAAATACCACTTCCCTGGCTCACACTGATCAACTAGTCTTTCAACGTAACCCTTCATTATATGTTTATCGACGACTTCCTTATATTTGGACCAGAGTTCTGCATCTGACAGAAATTTCTTCTGTAAACCCATTAGTCTCTTAAGAGCAACTTTCCTATTACAAACCAACTGTCTATCTTTGAATCTCCATGGTAGGCCAACGCTGAAACGCCCGTTTTCGTATTTACAAGAGTCCTCGGCTATTTTAACTGCTTTTAAGTCTTCTACAGAACGACCCTTCCCTGGGACACCGCAGTCACAAAACTCCTTGTCATACATATTTTTAATCATAGTTTCTAGTTTGTCCCCATCGTTTGTAACTAATGATGATATGTGGACTATGGGTATAGGTCCTCTCACTGTCCATCCCAGTGGTGTTTTCGTCGCAAACAGATCATCTCTACCTCCAAATCTCTCTTCTAATACCTTGTGAGCTTCTGGCACACTACATCCAATGAGTACTCTCACTCTTCCATCTTGCAGTGTTGGAAGAGGTATGTCACACAGGTATGGCTTACCGACAACCGTTTCACGACTAGGTACTATAGCTTCGCCAAGTTTCATACTGGAGGTAGTGTAAGCAGTATCCACTTCCACGGTTTCCCCAGTAGCCAAGGATTCTAACTGAAATGACACTCGCTCACATACTACTGTTTTCGCAGAATTGAAAGTATTTACAACCAAGGGTTGCTTTGGGCCTTTAATACCCAAGCAACCAGCCAGTTCAGCATCTATCAATGTAACGTCTGAACCATTATCCAACAATGCATAAGTCTCTACTGAAGATTTCGGTCCTTTCACCTTAACTGGTAATACCCCTAAGAAAACTTGTGGGTTGTCAAGGGGTCTAGAGATACTATTACAATTAACCGAATTCCCAGGTTCGTTCACTGTCCTCAGAAGTGGGTGCATATCCGTTAAACCACTACTTCCTTTCTTTGTCGCCTTACAATTCCACTTTGTATGCCCAATCTTTAAACAACTGAAACACAGCCGCTTCTGCTTTGCCATTTTTAACCTTTCTACGGGTGACATAGCGATAAAGCGATTACAATCACTCAATTGATGCATGTTATGGCAAACAATACACTCATCCTTTCTCGTTGTGTCTTGAGACTTCACCACAAATGCCTTCCTTATATTCACTGGTTCCTTAGGTTCTACCTTAGAATGCAAAATGCTGGCGAATTTGCCCATCGCCTGGTTGACACTGTCCTTCACCAGTTTCAGAATATCATCAAACTTTGGCTCGATATCTTCATCCTCTATACGAGAGCTTATCTTCACCTACTTCCTTTGCAGTCGAGTAGGTAGGCGTCTCGCTATTACCTCTAGGACTGAGCTTGAGTTCAAATCACTCATGCAATTCATAGAAATCAAGGTATTCTTATAAGTCATAAGATTATCTAAAAACTCAGTGAGTGCCTGGGAGTCATCCTGTAATTGACCACCATTACCCTTAACAGCCTCGAATAATTTCCCTGCAATCATCGAAGGTCTTCCAAACCTTTGACGTAATATGCTCATAGCCTCGTAGTAGCCCTCTTTTGGCTTCATAAACTCACAGCACTGTATAGCTCTTGCAGCATCTCCAGTGCAATACCTCATCAAATACATTAACTTCAATTCATCAGTTAATGAAAAACCACTCAATATGATTTCAAATTCCCTTGAAAACTGCAAATAATCAGCCGGGTTTCCATCAAAACACCGTGGTTCAAATTTAGGGAGTTTGATGTTCCTATTATCCCTGAATGGCGAAACAGTAACATCAACCATGTCATGCTTAACATCAGACACATCGTTACAATTAACAGACAAGTCACGATGACTTACTTTCCTGTTTGCATCCAAGACGCTCTGTACCTTCTTTGACCCAGGCATTGTTGAACTTGACCCAATTCCAAAAACGTTCCAGATATTGCTTGTTCAAAGAGGACTTGACCGGCACCAGGAAAGATGAACGGTGACTATCCAAACTTTCACCAACTGTTTGAATCCACCAGATCTGTTTCTACCATCAGAAACTGTCAATCTCTTCTCATAAACCGTTAATGCCCAGCTCTTGCTACGCTCGGGCCCACGCTGTTCCTTGAAGTTTCAGAAACGCTTAGTTATAACGGACGAAAAACCAAAACACCGATTGGCCGCTTGAGAATTCTTCATTGTTACACCAACATATAAAAATAATAATTGAATTAAGGTCTGTGAACAAATATTACAATAATAAATTATCCCCCGCGTCCCTGTCAGCGTTGAAAAAACAGCTGGTAGGGATGTTAACACTCCTAAACCACTAGTGCTGGCTCCCTCCTTGCATGAAAACAGGAACGGTCTAGTGCACCCGTATCCATTGGACACACTTGACACTTGCCTAAGTATAGGCCAAATAAAGAACCCTACCCACTTCTGTAACCTAACTAAAAATAAAAGTTCCTTAGTCTATAGCAAATCCAGTACTCCAACTCCTAATTCTCCACCGAAAACAGCACACAACAACTCGATAGACATAGGTGAGCATGATGCTGGAACTCCTCTTAACATAGGATCGTCATGTCCAGAAGAATTACTGGGTGCTGAACCATATTCGGGGCTGACTAACGAACTTAAATACTTCAAGTGCCACTTCAACTCTCATCTTTACGTAATCCTCATAAATGCCAGATCTGTTCTAAATAAATTGCCGATGCTCAGAGCACTCACAGTAATATACAAACCCCCTGTAATTGTCATCACTGAATCTTGGTGTCATTCGGACATCCTGGATGAAGAAATAAGCTTAGATAACTACACACACTTTCGGTGTGACAGGGATGGTGGTAAGTGAGGGGGTTGTCTCATGTACTTTTTTAATGCACTTACTGTATCACAGCTAGAAAGTAGTACACTTAACATGCCTGAGACTCTATGGGTTAATGTACACTTAAATGACGTAACAGCATTAACTGGATGCACCTACAGAGCACCTGGCACCTTCAGTGATTACGAGACCCAACTTATTAGTACTCTGGAGCAATTATCTGACTTACAATACGATCATAAGATCCTATGTGGGGACTTTAACTTACCTGAAATTAACTGGGATATACCCACAGGTCCAACTAAATTTGATAAGTTCTTAGACACACTGGATATACTTGGCTGGAAACAAACTGTCACTACTCCAACAAGAGGTAACAACGTACTAGACTTAATCTTCTGCCACAATATAAGCTCCCTTTCAACGCTAGTAGGTTCTGAGTTCCCAGGGAGCGACCACAAAACAGCAATGTGTGCACTGCCAATTCCGCTGAGTAGCAATGCATCTCATACCTCCACTTCACAACAAGTAATATATAGGAACTATAGTAAGGCAAACTGGGCCTTAGTTGAATCGATGCTAAGATCCTCCAAATGGGATGAATACTTCACTCCTGATGACCTATCGAGAGCCCTAACCATCTTCTACCATAACTCAAACATATGCTTAGATGCTGTCATTCCATTCCAAACGCTAAAGGTTTCCCCACACAGAAAGTCATTCATAAAACCAAAGGATCGTAAGAAACTGAAGAAACTCTCAACAAGTTACTTCAAACACCACGACTTCGGCACTCTAGGTCTAATACTTAAAACCCTTAGCTCCATCACACAAGCTCAAGATTTCCGTATGAGAAAGGAAGAACGCATCGCAGTAGCCAGCCCTGCTAGAGTGTATGTACTCACAGAAATCTTAAGGAAGCGAATGAATCGCAAAAATCACAGCATCTCTCTCCTCATAGACAAAGGCAGGTGTCAATCTCGTCTCATAAACCGTTAATGCTCAGCTCTCGCTACGCTCGGGCCCACGCTGTTCCTTTGAGTTTCAGAAACGCTTAGTTATAACGGACGCAAAAACCAAAACACCGATCTGCCGCTTGTTATTTCTTTATTGTTACACCAACATATAAAAGGAATAAACGAACTAAGGTCTGTAAACAAATATTACAATAATAAATCATAAGATTACTTCTGACGATGTTTCACTCTTCTTTCTGAACAGCGACCGATGAGACGATGACTGTCGTATTGATGCCTCCGCGAAAATTGGGGAAGTTGATTTTAAGCAAACAACCAAGAATTGATCGTTCAATCTTCAACTACATTGACACTCCCCGGCAAAAAAGGGATCCAACCCTTTTTTCCATCACGACCAATACACGTTGACTTGGATGCCATTGCGAGAACCTGGGTCACACGGACAGAGCTGAAATGGAAAACAAACAGAAAAGTCAACACACCACAAGCATACCCACAGCACAATCTCACACATCAATGACGACCTGCGCGTCCAGACAGAGACCTCCTCTTGACATCTTGCAACACAATCACCATTTGCTAGAATGACTCTTGCAGAATGCAAAGTGACCATGGCAGGACCTCACGATACTCTACGCACATCCTCTTAATTACTCACTAACAATTACCATTGAAATCGCTTGTCACTCATTCTGCCTCAGTTCTAGTAGCGGTGACGCATGCGAGCCTCAGTCGTTTACACTCTTTCTCCCCGGCGTTTCGGACCGCAGCTAACAATTATCTCCGTGTGCATTTCATTCTCAGCAATAGCCTAGCCTCCCCGGCGTATACGACCCATCTGCTGTCTCTAACATCAATCAATTCATTCACGAATGTAGAAGACTAGAAACAACTTCAGAAGTAATCACGACGAAAATTTTAACAAAATTATGCAATAACAACAAGGTACGAAAACAACGAGTAAACACAATGAATCCAAAAAACACCAATTAATATGACACACCACACATATATACAAACAGTACACACAAACTCGTGGATCGTATCTTGATGGAATTCCTTTGAAGAATCGCAGGACCTGCACCAGTACGCCTGCAACCCTTCACAGGTTGACGATTGTAAGTTGTGGAATGTCTGGACACAAACAAGATTAACCAACAATTACGATAATTGGAACTCACACAACTATTTAACACAAACATATGTACAATCAACACATCAAATGTTGTGGATTCTGACACGACAAACTACCCTTGAAGAACTGTAGGACTTACAGCAGTACGCCTACATTCCTTCTCAGGTTGATGATCCAAGTGGAAGTCGTCCGGACACAAACAGAATTACCAACAGCTAGATGACAGATGATATCAATTCAGTATATACAATATGAACATATGTACAAGATCATACACCAAGCACATTGGACTGCTCATTGATGCGCTACCCTTTGAAGAACTGTAGGACTTACACCAGTACGCCTACAACCCTTCTCAGGTTGACGCCCTAGGTTGGAAAATCGTCGCAGAGTTAATTTGCTAACTTCCTTCTATCAGCTATATCCTCAAATCTGAATGGCAACACGCCCATGTCATTGTATCGTAGAATATAGATGACCAACAAACACACGACATATCTCATCAACCAAGTATAGAAACAGAGTAATTTACACCAAAGATAATAACATTCAAATAGTAACTTGAAACTAGAAATGCCTTTATTCGTGCAAGTCAATTTAACAATAACTCTCTCCTTTACACTTGGCTTATCCACACTAAACTGACCAATGATATTCGTCCTTTCAAACGAACTGATACTACCATAGTCATTGCACAAGATAGTTGAGTTGATGGGTGTCTGCTTCATTGTGGATGACAGTACCAACGATGACTGAGTGACACAAGGTGATGAACTTAGTGGTGGATCAGAAGCTGTTCTTGTTCGGCTCTCATATAGTTGTCCAACTGCAAGATTACCACCACTGCTGTCTTTCACTACTAGTTCGGGTTTAGCACTAGCATCTGATGATAGGTGGGCTACACGCTGATCAATTACACTGACTGTCTCACAAATATCCATAACTTCTGCAACTGCATTTATTTCTACTTCACGTTCAAGTTGTACAGAAACTTTGTTCAACTTAGCAGTAGTAGGCATATCCCTCATCTCATAATGATCAACCAAAGACAAATGTGCACTATCATGATCATTACCACAAATATTCAATTTACCGTCAAGTTCATCATTTTCAAACTCTTTAATAACAGAAGTAGACAATTTTGGTTCCTCCTCACAAATCCTTAAAGGTTCTATATCTTCAATCTGTCTAGTAATACCTTGTAAACTTGTAGGGTCAGAACTGCACTCTGAAGCAATAACTCTATTCTGTGACACTATATTCAACAATGGCTTACCAGTTGCAACTACAGACTTCTTCACCGCAACATTATCGTCACACAATTCGGAGCCAGACCTGGAGTTTACATTTAGCTTATCACTAAACTTGCTCACTGGTTCACAGTTCACTTCTGTATGCACCTCTTGCACACGTGTAAACCGCAACCGTGTTTGTCTTGCATCTTGTAACTTATCTGTTGAGGATGTACTACAAAACCTGTTACACTCACTAGGTCTATGTGCATTACTAGACATCATGGAGCCTTCTCGATATCCACCTCTCTGAGGCCCTTTCGTCATCAATGATTGCATTTTGATCTCAGACTGCTCTATTCTAGGGGTGAGATGTAATAGGCTGGCGAACTTGCTCGTAGATTGATTGACACTAGTATTTACCAGTTTCAGGATATCATCAAATTTTGGCTCGATACCCTCATCCTCCATACGGGAGCTCATCTTCACCCACTTCCTTTGCAGTCGAGTAGGTAGACGTCTTGCTATTACTTCTAGTATAAAACACGAGTTGAGGTCACTCATGCGATTCATCGAAGTCATTCCATTCTTGTAAATTAGCAAATTATCTAAAAACTCAGTGAGTGCCTGGGAGTCATCCTGTAATTGACCACCATTACCCTTAACAGCCTCGAATAATTTCCCTGCAATCATCGAAGGTCTTCCAAACCTTTGACGTAATATGCTCATAGCCTCGTAGTAGCCCTCTTTTGGCTTCATAAACTCACAGCACTGTATAGCTCTTGCAGCATCTCCAGTGCAATACCTCATCAAATACATTAACTTCAATTCATCAGTTAATGAAAAACCACTCAATATGATTTCAAATTCCCTTGAAAACTGCAAATAATCAGCCGGGTTTCCATCAAAACACCGTGGTTCAAATTTAGGGAGTTTGATGTTCCTATTATCCCTGAATGGCGAAACAGTAACATCAACCATGTCATGCTTAACATCAGACACATCGTTACAATTAACAGACAAGTCACGATGACTTACTTTCCTGTTTGCATCCAAGACGCTCTGTACCTTCTTTGACCCAGGCATTGTTGAACTTGACCCAATTCCAAAAACGTTCCAGATATTGCTTGTTCAAAGAGGACTTGACCGGCACCAGGAAAGATGAACGGTGACTATCCAAACTTTCACCAACTGTTTGAATCCACCAGATCTGTTTCTATCGTCAGAAACTGTCAATCTCGTCTCATAAACCGTTAATGCTCAGCTCTCGCTGCGCTCGGGCCCACGCTGTTCCTTTGAGTTTCAGAAACGCTTAGTTATAACGGACGCAAAAACCAAAACACCGATCTGCCGCTTGTTATTTCTTTATTGTTACACCAACATATAAAAGGAATAAACGAACTAAGGTCTGTAAACAAATATTACAATAATAAATCATAAGATTACTTCTGACGATGTTTCACTCTTCTTTCTGAACAGCGACCGATGAGACGATGACTGTCGTATTGATGCCTCCGCGAAAATTGGGGAAGTTGATTTTAAGCAAACAACCAAGAATTGATCGTTCAATCTTCAACTCCATTGACTGCAGGCTATGCACTAACTCTGCAGACATATGTGAACTATTCAACAAAACGTTTGCAGGTAACTACCTTAAGCCCTCAGTCCAGCTACTCGATATACACCCTATTACTAAAATGGCACAAACTCCAACTCCACTCACACCAAACCAAATTAGCACTGTTCAATTCACTTACGCTGATATTAACCAAACTATAAGAACCCTCAAAAGTTCAAAAGGTTTCGGTACCGACGGTATATCATCTTACTTCTATAAATATGGTGGCCCTGACATTCCTCTACTGCTGCTTAAAATATTCACAATGTCCCTAGAAACCCAAACTTACCCTGACATATGGAAGACAACATTCATTATGCCTAAACACAAATCTGGCTCGAAAACTGAAGTCAGTAACTACCGGCCGATCAATATCACACCTATAGCATCTAGAATCATGGAGAGACTAGTCAAAGATAACTTAATCAAACACATGCTTAGCTGCAATATTATAAGTCCGAACCAACATGGATTCCTGAAATCCAGATCATGTTTAACGTGTCACCTAGACTTCTTCAATTTCGTAACCAGCAGTCGTGACAGACGGCAACTAGTACTTGTCATCTACTTTGACATTTCTAAGGCATTTGACCGTGTTGACCATTTACTGCTAACAAATAAGCTGAACTCCTTAGGAATACGTGACCCATTATTAGGATGGCTTAAATCATTCCTTAACAATAGGTCCCAAATAGTTAAACTCGGGTCTGCAACCTCCAAACCTAGCCCTATCACTTCTGGTGTAGTACAAGGTAGTGTCATTGGACCCCTCCTATTTACACTATACATCAATGACATATGCGCTTGCTTCACGCACGGGAAACCATTCATCTTTGCAGATGACCTAAAAGTAGCTTATACATTCCAACGTGATGACTTAGGGAACTTCGAGAATGTAGTACAGAAGGAATTAGATAAAATGGCTGCTTGGTCGTCCCTATGGAATCTCCAATTTAATCTGAACAAATGTGGCTGGATCTGCTTCGGTGCACCCTCAATTGACCTGAAATTAACGCTCCAATCTGCTAACCTAACAAGACTCCGAAGTGTCGTTGACCTAGGCTTGAGGTACTCTAGTGACTTGACATTCTCAGAGCAAGTAGCATCACAGACTAGAAAATCGAGGATGCTCTTAGGATGCATACTCAGGAACTTTCACGACAATGAAGCCAAGCTAATTCTGTACAAAACATGTGTCAGACCACTACTAGAATACTGTCCATTTATTATAAGCAGCACTCGCACACGCGACAAGCTAAGGATGGAAAGTATCCAACGATATTTTACCTCAAAACTGCTTGGCTACGATTGTAAGAAAGACTACATCTCACGGTGCATGATCCTAAAACTTGACCCACTTTGGACAAGGCGACTTATTATAAACCTAATATTCTTCTTTAAGGTCCTTCACAAAATATCATTCTCAGGTAACAGGGACATACAATTCGCACAGGAAGGTTCTTACGATCTGCGTAACCAAACTTCCACAGTGACAACTCATTCTTTTAGGTCAACACTCCGTGAAAACTTCTTCACAGTCATGTATTCTAAAATATGGAATAGCCTACCCCTAGATGTCAGAACTTGCTCTTCGGTTACAAGCTTCAAACGCTCTCTATACAGACTGTTTCACTCTACTGATTATATTAATAAACTATTTACTCCTAGAACGAATCAACTACTAATCTACTACAGCACCTAAAAGACGCACTTCAACACCCTTAGCAATCTTTAAACTATAAATAAACTAGCAGCATGGATGCATAAAGACTTAGTACGGAACATACAGGATTAGTTTACCCTTAGAAATAGGACCTATCCCTCATTGTAACCTTCAAACGCTTGCTATATAAACTGTTTTGTCCAAATGACTATCCCTACCAGAACCCATCACTTATTTCTAAAACGCATCAGTCATTAGAACACTAAAACGCTCAGACTCATTAATACACATTATGACATTAAATAAACTCTAAGACTTCGCATAAATACGTGAAAACAAATACAATATAGAAAAATGTTTACTTAAGTATAATATACAATTAAGATAAACATTTATAAATGCATAATATATAAATGTCCTTTTCATGTTCACATACTTTCTCTTTCTGGTATTTTGCTGCTCCTATTCATCTTCTGGTCGAGGTCGAACAACCCTGCATCTAAACTGAAATGAGGATTAATTCCAAACCGTCTATCTCATAACCACTCAAATTCCATGAACGATCCAATTCTACCATTTGAAGACGCTGGCGAACATGCTGTAAATGAGTATTCATGATCTGAAATGAAGAAGCAACTGGTCTTCAAATAGTTTTCAACATTTTACTCAACTTACGAATACAGTCCGCCATGCAGACACAAATGGAGCAAATGGAGAATTCTGGAATCGACCTCGGCACCACTTGATGCAGTAAAACAACCCAACATGACCTTATCTAGTTTTCGCCTCCACGATCAAATTTCTTTCCTGTTATGAAACTACGATAAGACTGCTGAAAAAATGGAATAAATATATCACTGATCTCAACATAATACATCAATAATCTTTAAGCCAAGGGTGCTGTTCACAACAAAGTTATATAGGAGAATTGACTTCAAGCTTTATTTTTCCCAGATATTTGTATTACATTCATCTGATGTCTGGGTTTTTTGTTAATGCGAAGACAATATTTCTATATCTCTTTATGTGCTACACAAACAAACTTTATAGCAGACTGTTCCGACTGACTTTGATGTCAGAAAGAACAACCAAACTGTAAATCCACTATACATCAAATTTTGTGTAATTTATATAATAACTTATCCATGCCTGTACAATTGGTATGTTCCTGCATAAACAGGAAGAAATATATATTATTATTATTGCTACGCTCGGGCTCACGCTGTTCCTTGAAGTTTCTCAGAAACGCTTAGTAATAACGGACGAAAAAACCAAAACACCGATTGGCCACTCGAGAATTCCTTATTGTAACACCAACATATAAAAAATGTTTCCACTAAGGTCTGTGAACAAATATTACAATAATAAATCACAATATTACTTCTGATGGTGTTTTACTCTTCTTTCTGAACAGCGACCGATGAGACGATGACTGTCGTATTGATGCCTCCGCGAAAATTGGGGAAGTTGGTTTTGAGCAAACAACCATGAATTTATCGTTCAATCTTCAACTACATTGACATCACCCATGCAATTCATCGAAATCAATGCATTCTTGTAAGTCATCAGATTATCGAGAAACTCAGAGAGTGCCTTGGAGTCATCTTGTAATTCACTGCCTTTACCTTTAACAGCCTCGGATACGTTCCTTACAATCATCGAAGGTCTTCCAAATCTTTGACGAAGGATACGCATCGCCTCAGTATATCCTTCGTTTGTGGGCATAAACTTACAGCACTGTATAGCTCTTGCAGCGACTCCAGTGCAGTAACTCAACAAATACATTAACTTCATTTCATCATTTAATAAAAAACCACTCAACATGATATCAAACTCTTTGATAAGCTCTGGGTAGTCGGTTGGGTTTCATCAGTGTACCGGGGCTCCAATTTAGTAAACCCTTACTAACCCTAAACGGCCAACCATGAACAACAGACTCATCATGCTGAGCATCGTACATACCATTACGATTAACAAGCAACTCAGCATTACTACTTTCCTGCTCGCTTCCAAGCCGCTCTGTCCCTTCTTTGACCCAGGCATCACTGAACTTGACCAAAAAATCCAGAAAAATTCCAGACAACACTTGTCCAAATAAGACGGGTAGACACGAGGAAAGACGAACAGAAACTATCAGGAAGTGTCAATGTCCAGGTCTTACTACACTGGACCTCACGCTGTCCTTGGAAGACTTTCAGAAACTAACTACAACCAACACGAAAAACCAGAACGCAAATCAGCGACTCAAGAACCGTTTATTCTTGCACCAATACAGAGCCAACCATTAAGTTATTGCACACAAAGTTTCTGATAGTTTCCTGTCTTCCAACGAACAGCGAACGATGAGACGATGACTGCCGTATGGATGACTCCCGCGAAAAATATGGAGTTGGGTTTGAGCAAGCAACCATGAGTTGATCGTTCAATCTTCAATTACATCGACAGCTTAATAAGACTCCGAGTGGAAGTTTTTAGTAAGGTCCACAAACAAGACGTAGATTAGAATGCTGCGTTTGCAAAATGTTACCCAGCTGTTTCACTTGTCAGGAGATTGGCAGCACAAGGTTACTTCTGTCGGGTTATTTTTCAAATCAGTGAAAGAGTCTTCTCTTGCGATCACTCAGAAGATTTTCCATCACCGCTGGTATTATCTGCAGTAGGGCTACGAGCCTGAAGTATTTGTAATATAGTCAAATTATCCCTTCCAATAATGACGACACGATAGCTTACTATTGGCACACCGGTAACTAACTTCTCTTCATTTAGTACCTGAACGTCTTTCTTGGTGGGTTACACACAGTCCTAACACACCACATCAGATTTCATGCAATTGAGCTCCCTAAGAACGATGACCGGAGAAATCTTGACAATAACCGGTTTTGCTACATTTTGCCAAGGCGTGCGTATGTCGTTCGCGTTCTCGTTGTTCATCTGTCTTTTGAAAGCTTCGATAAAGGCCTGGGTATCTCTAGTTTTCTCATCGATTCAACACTGTTCTCCCTAACTGCATACATTTCCTGGCTAGTGCTCTACTTCTAGGCCGTGAATCGAAACAGGTCCTTGTGCTTCCCCCTTAACATTTTTCCCTTGTTCACTCCTGTTTAAATCTGCCTTACTGCAGTGGCTTTGGGCAGACAGATTATCCTTGGTTAACTGCTTATAAATAACTAGGTCGGAGTTGCCTATTCTACACGACCTCTTGAGATAGTAATATAGTCTGGATGGTTTGTAACCCACCAATCCCCTCAACGTTAATTATACGTAGTGTTCTCATGCAGGTTGACGGACATGATGGTTTTGTAACCATCTCTTCAAACAAAATAATTACCCAAATCACCATCTGATAACGCCTAAATGGCACCGCTGCAGTTTGGATGTTTATTTAGAAACACTTGTAGGCAACTGAAGTGGGGGAACGTAGTCAAACTCAAAGAAGGGCGTTCATCATTCAGTGGATAAGAAGAGACTTGCAAATTATTATGAGAGACGTTTCCTATTCAGTTGGCCGTCTCGTCCCTCCGAATTCATTAAGAAGACTGAATATCACCAGAGACTACCCTCATCTGTTTATCATGTCTCCTTCTGAAAAGGGTTGTCTCTGGACTGCGGGCTATTTGTATGTCGCAAGAGTTGATGGTTCTGAGTCGACTGTCAACGATGTAATAGCTCGTAGTTCATTCTTGTGTGAAAGCAGCGGAAACCCATGAAACCCTACATAGTATTCCTAACAAATCGTGAACAAATTTGGGATTCAAACCCACACGCTTACCAAAGGACAGAATATGTTAGCAAAGTATTTCGAGGAGCCTGCTAAACAAAATCACAATAAAAATTTGTCTAACATAGTGCAGTAAATGTCAGATCAAACATAGAGGACTGATGAAAGACCGGGATCATACATATAAATCCGAAACTACCCACCAAGTTAATCTTTCGAATTGAATACAATTTTAAAAGATTTAGGAAACTTACATAGTGAGTGTAATATTCTCCTGTTTTTAAGTGATAATCACATATGAAGATGTAACTACCGAATTGAATTCACTTCAGGAAGAATGATTCGTGCTACATGAAAAAAGTGTACAGATTATCCATAACTGCAGTTAACAGTGGTCAAAAGTGAGCAAATCAGATGACTGAACGGAGGGGACAGAAGTCTGTACTCAGTAAGACTATTTGCAATGTATATCTTCAATTGACATAAACAGATAAAAACTGGCATCTGGTATTAACAATAAAGGATTGAAACCTATCTGACTCTGAGGTGGATCTCATTGCATGAGATTAGTTAGTAAAAACTGTGGAAAGATACAACGACTTTGCTTAACTCTACAAATTAGATAAATCATCTGGATTTTAAGTATAATAATAATAATTTATATTTGGTATAAACCGGTAAAATTACAAGAAATGCATGCCATTTTTACAGACACGATCAGTAATGTTATAAATTGCAGTCCTGAGGTATAATAATAATAATGTGTATTCTCATATAAACATATAAATTTACATGAAAATGCATGCCATCTGTACAGGCACGATCAAGTATGATATAATATCAAATCGTAGATTGTCTAAAAGTTAGTAATGTTTCAACAGTTAAATATTTGATATAAATATATACACTGATTGTATGAACCAGGCCGTATAGTTATTGAATTGTACATTTGCCCTCCAGGTTTCGCGGGTAAATCGACTTCGTTTCGTTTTCATCCCGTGGTTGTAGGCATACTATAACCAACCAATATTGAGGTAAGTACAACGTTTACAAGGGATTGAAAGCTGCTTTAGAAAAGTTAAAGTGCTAAGGTGAATCAATGAAGTGTAATGAAATAGGTAACTGCAAGTATCATTAATAAATGCATTAATAAAGGAAACTCCCTAGGCTGACAACGTTTATTTGCAATTTTTAATCTACCCATATAGTTCGTACTATCATGATGTCCACTTTTGGCTTTAATACATTTATCCTCATGCCGGTTTTTTATTTTATACCTTTTTGTGCATATGGTACACAACCGTACCCTACAGAGAATGGGAATAGAATAAGTCGAATCAAATTCATTAAGAGATATAAAATGTTAGGTTTAATGCAATATAATGAGGATCGAGTAAAGACGTTATTAGAAAATGAATGAGATAAGACATTGTGAAGTGGTATTCGCAGATCCGACAATGGACAGCAAGTTAGTTTATAAGATGCCCCATAAATCTATGCAGAGCCCATGTGGTCGCATCCCAACAATAGGCTGAGCGAATGGTATATATTGAAAGGCAGAAGCATGATCTGTCTAGGCGTTCATTATTATCTTTTTCAAGATAAAGATCTAAGCCCTCATAAAAATCAGAAATATCTTGATCCGCCAAATTGCATATTGCTGTTCCTGCAGAATGGGGCGATTCACCTTAGTGACCACCACCATATCTACTGATCAGCTAGCAACCCCCTCCTTTTTAGATGTAAGGCTCCGAGACTATGATTATTATGGCTACCGCAAATATATTGCTTGGTACCAGACATGTTCGTACCTCATATTTCATCTCCCTAGCCTTCTTAATGAGTGCTTCCAATATGTCTCCACGTACATCTTTATGAACGTATTATATATGCATGCATGCGTCCTAATGAACAGATTACTTTATTTGAAATTAAAAACCTAAAGAGCAATAAGAATAGGTTTTGTGAATAGTCGGAGTATCCTAACTTTTGCATGTGGATATTACCCGTCCATTCTTGCCACACTTCTGAAAATGTAATTACGTTGTATGTAAGTGTCTCCATTAGGAGAACCTATTTCATATTACTGTTAAGCTGGTTTCTTCACATGTAAATTTTGTGTTTATACCTTGGATAGTTATGCACTGTTGCCATTACATGAAATTTTAGTGCATCTCGAATGTTTGAGTTTTTGTTTTAACGCATTCATGCACTTTTGGCGGCATGCAATCCTGTTATTTCCAACGCGACTGTACTCACGTGGGTTGCTCTCTCGATGTGCTACCATTCAGCGCAAAATTTGAGCTTACTACCCAGCCGAGGCACCAGATAAGTTGTACAACATTCCTATTTATTAAAATTGATATTTAATCTGTGTGAAATGCAATCATCATCAAGACTTTTTACTTTGATTTCGTTACTCAGTACTTACATGCTCGGTACATTACTGATAAAGGTATAAAATTATTATTATTATTGTATCCTCTAATTCCTAGAGGAACATAGGGCTTCAACTGAGCACCTCCATTGCCTTCGGTTTTCTGACAACTTTTTCACTCTACTCCAGGTCTGTCCACATGCTTTAATCTCCTCCTCGCATGACCTCCTCCAAGTCACCCTTGCACTGACGACCAACTCGCCGCTTCCCTTTCGGGTTCCACTCGATCAATGGCTTGTCTAGTGATGTCACTTGATGGTTTCCTCAGTGTATGGCCAATCAATCTCCATTTCTTCCTGCCTATTTGTTTCACAATCGGTTCCTGTTGAGTTGGTTCGCTCATTACCAGAGATCCCTGTTGCTGATCTTCGCTGGCCATCTGATCTTGAGTATTGAGCGAAGACCGGTCTGAAGTTTGTTTGAGATGCACTTTATGACGCGCTGGCCAAGTCTCTGATCCGTATAGTAGCACTGACTGACTTCACACTGGAGTTGAAAATCCGGATCTTATTTTTGATGCTGAGTGCTGTTGACCTCCACACAGATTTGAGGGTAATGAAAGCTTGTCTTGCTTTTCCGATTCTGGCTTTGATATCCTCGTCAGTTCCGCCTGTAGTTGAAACGATGCTTCCCAGGTGGGTGAAGGAGGCTGTTTCTTTCAGGTTCCTCCCATTCATGCTGGCTGATTGTTGACTGTTGTTGTTGTTGCTGTGGATGTTGGCTAGGAATCTCCATCACCTCTGTTTTATCTATGTTCACGTGAAGTCCTATCTTTGATGGTTCTTCTGCCAACTTGTTACTTTTCACTTGCATATCTTCCAGTTTGTGGGAAATCAGACATATATCATCATCGGCGAAGTTCAAACCCTCCAAGTCTTTTGTGTCAGTCCATTTTATGCCCGTTCCTTCGTTGGTTGCCGTTGTCTGTCGCATTATCCAATCAATTGCAATCAGGAAGATCATTGGCGACAGTAGGCAGCCTTGTCTTACTCCCGTCCTCACTTCGAAGGCTTCCGTAAGTTTCCCGTTGTGGATTACTTGGCATGCAGCATTGTCGTACAACTGTTGGATGAGGTGTATAATTGTCGATGGCACCCCATAGTAGCTAAGTAGTTGCCAAATCACCTCTCGATCGACGCTGTCGAAGGCCTTTTCGATATCGATGAAGTTGAGATAGAGAGGTGACTGCCATTTCACGCTTTGCTCAATGATGATCCATAGTGTGGCGGTTTGATCAATACATGACTTGTTTCTCCTGAATCCAGGTTGTTCCGGTCGGATTTTTGCATCCAGGGCTTGTTTGATTCTCTCCAGGATGATGCGGCTTAGTATTTTGCTTGGAATGGACAGAAGCATAATTCCACGCCAGTTTTTACATTGACTTAAGTCTCCTTTCTTTGGAAGTTTGAATAAGTAACTGTTCTTCCAATCCTCGGGTACTTTGCCCTCTTTCCACACCTTCTCCAGCAGTGGTGTCATCAAGTCCGCTGTTGTCTCTGGGTCTATTTTCAAAGCTTCTGCTGGGTATCGTTTGTGGGTGCATAACATTGTATGATTGACACTTTCCTTCCTTTGGAGTTGAATCTGGCGGTCATTATCCTGGACGAAATCGCCTCCCATTGCATCAGGGCTTTCGTTGCCGTTGATGACATCATGATAGCCACGCCCTCGGTGTGCGTGTGGTTATCTTCTGGGTGACCGGAGTAGGTTACTGACTCACGCGTTGACAATTTGGTCAGTCCACTCCCATCCCATCTGCTTTCACATATTCCCAGCACTTGTATTCCGTATCTTTTCATCTCGTTGGCGATCTGGGCAGCTTTCCCCGTCTCGTACATAGTTCGGACGTTCCATGTTCCCACAGAGACTTTTTCTCTTGGTGCAAAGAGGTTCATCATACTGAAGTTTCTTTAGGAATTTTGTTTGCAGGGTGGGGTTTCTAGCCTCACGCCTGAGAAAGGAATGATTACATTAAGTTAAAGTTTAGAGAGAAGCGACATTTTGGGTCGCTCCCCTCAAAATCGGAAAATAGCTGACAAACAATGAGAACAACACCAACAAAGGAAACAGTTCACAGAAAAAGGGCAAAAAGCGACAACAACTATACAATACAACAACATGCAATATAGTTCAGCACAGTTAACTAAAATGATATCTCAACCATAAACTCACTGACTTGGAGCAACTTGAACATGTAAAGCCAACAATATATACAATTATAGATGTGTTTATGTTTAAAAATTTCACAAATCCAAGTTGTTAGTTATATGTATTATCTGTCAATAAGATTGTATTCTTGGATTCAGTGTTCGAAAGGTAAATAATTGTGATAGTTTCCACAAACTCTTGGCTTAAAATTTTACAGAAACGAGAGTTTTTATTAATAAGCAAAATGTAACGCAGTAGTCGAAAAGCGCGCGTTACTATTAAAAGGAGAATCCCTGTAGTGAGTGCGGTTAGCCAAGGTCTTTGTTGAATACAACCAAAACTTGCAATATATTCAAGTCTTTATCAGTCTGAAATAAGCGTAGGAAAACAATGTTTATGTGTAGCGTTGGAATATTAACACCAGAAAATATTAATTAAGGTTGAATATTGAAACTTTCGTCTGCGGATTAAGAACTAAATACTGAGTCTCTTGGTCAGCCATACAAGTGAGTTTGTCTAACTGAACAATCTCTTGTGCTCCGAGAAGTGTATTATAAGACTCACCAGTCAGAAGTATTTACTATTATTGCAACTGATTTCGAGCGAAACAATGGGCTTCAGAAGCATATCTCCATTTAGTCCTGTTCTCTGAAGTCCTCTGAGGCCCACATTTACCCATGGTCTGTAATCTTCCCTTCAAATGATCGACTGCATGCCACCCTCGGACGCCTCAGTCGTCGCTTGCCATTCGAGTTCCACCCCAGTGAAGGCCTGGCAAAACATTCCACCCCAGGATGTTCTCAGCACGAGTCTAATCCATCTCCATTTCTTCGTACATATTTGTTGAACGATAAGTTCTTCGTTAGTTCGTTCACACGATTTCTGGTTGTTAATTCTTTCCACCCGGCCATTGATCTTCTGTACATAGTCAATGAAGGTGGTTATTGATAAAGGTCTGAGGTGTGCTACTGGAAATGCTCTTCATGATACTCTGGCCAAGTTTCCCACGCACACGGAAGATCTGACTGACCTAATATTGGTGTTGAAAATCCTAACATTGTTCCCTATGCTGAGTTCAGAAGATTTCCAAGCCAACTTCAGAGGGATGAATGACTGTTTTGTTTATGCGATCCTATCTTTCTCACTTTCATCCGTTGCACCTGTGGGTGAAAGAACGTTTCCCAGGAAAGTGAAGGAAGTGACTTCTTTCAGATTTTCCTGTTGATGGTGATCGGTGCTGGTTGTTGTTGATTAGTTGGTTGTCTTCATCACTTCTCTCTTTCCTATGTTCACCTGATCGTCTGTCTTTTTTGCCTGTTTCATATGTCAGTGTGCTCGTTTTCACCTGGATTTCTTCTAGTTTGTGACAGACATAAATCATCTGTGAAATCCAGATCCCTCAGAGTCCCTTTATTGCTGCAGATTATTCCTGTTTTCTCACTCCTCACACACGGTGTGGGGCCTAATCCGGCCCACCACAGTTAGAAATACCACCATTGATAATAGGAAGCCGGCTTTTCTTAATCTTGTATTCACCTTAAGGGCCTCGATGAGTTGTCCAGTGTGCATTACTTGACATGTGCTATTCTCATATGGCTGTTGAATGATGTTCATAAAATTTGGGCTCTGTACCCCACAATGTTGAGGTACTTTCCAAATCAATTCGCCGCCAACTCTCTGTAGAAGGTCTTTTCAAAGTCGATGAAATTGAGGTAGAGTTTGACTGGCATTCTTTACTTTGTTTGATGATGATGTGAAGAGTTAAAATTTGTTCAGAACATGATTTTCCTTACCTGAATCCAGCTTGTTCTGCGCTTGTGGAGTTCTGTATCCGATTCATCTGTTATTCTCTTCCTGATATGCCACTAATATTTTTCCTGGAGTAGGGGAAGCATGATTCCTCACCGCTTATTGCAAAGGCGTATGTTATCCTTCTGCGGTAATTTGCCAAAGTCGTTTTCTTTCAATCATTGGATACCTTTCCTTGCTTTCAAACCTTCTGCAGTAACAGCGTCAGCAACACTGAAAGCCATGAAGGGAAGACAGGACTATATGAACTTGGTGAAGACAGAGATGATGAAGATGACCAGCCAGTAGCACCAAGAAGCGCAAACCACCATCAGCGGAGGAATTTCGCGGTAAACACTTCTTTCACTTACAACAATAATTTTTCTATCTTTAAGCAGAAACTAGACATTTATACAGGCATAAACATTTGTATATTATGGTGATTCAAAGTGATAATTATATATGAACCTTCAGTATAAAATTAGGGCAGCACATGACATAAATAACAAAAAATTTCGAAAAGATAACAAAAAAGTGGATGAAAGACTCAGAAAGTTGACCTTTGATCGAATGAGTTACAAGATGATCAGTGGGAGCAAAATTTTTAGCTAGAATGTACTTATTGCTTGTCGCTCTACTATACGGATACAGATTTCCTAAAACAGGCCATTTGTCGTTTGTATTCCGCTCACCTCACCTACGACTTGGAATCTGATCAATCGTTGATCAACAAAGTATCGATTATTTAACCTGTGCAACCCGTGTCTCCCAAAGTCATACATGTTTGAACTGTGTGTACGCAAATTTTGCACATAATTTTTACTTGGTTGATACGAGGCAATAAACAAATTCCACCTTAATAGTCTTTCCACTTGTTGTCTCTTCTTTCGTCAAGTGTTCAGTGTTATCCTGTCGCATCGTCGTTTTGACTGGTATTGCGAATAGTAATTAGCACAGTCGGCCCAAAACTACCAAGTGTACATACGGTCCTGACACTCACTTGGTGTGTTAGAAGGTAACAAGAGTCTGATAAGACTGACTCATTATCACCTACACAGAATCGTTTCAACTACCATTTGGCATCGGGGTCTAACGTGACGTCCTTGGGTTTCGAAGCGAGTGAATATGTAATCATGCTGTGGTACGTCAAAGCTCTGTGCTGATTTCTAGCCCCATTATTATATCAGGAAATGCTGCTGCCCAGTATTTATTTTCTCATAGGGAACCCCTTATGTGATGTGTATTGAAGAACCATTCTAAGTCTGCCCTTGAATTTGTTCCACGCAATGTCGTTGGGAGAATCAGTGATAACTCCTGCTGTACTATTATGACAATCTGAAAAATAATTTGATGTCAGTGTTGCAAGGAGCCTGAGAGTGAGTCGGACTGAGGTGGAAGCAATGACACTAAACCATAACATTCCATTTCCACAAAACGCACAAGAAAATGAATAATAATATTATTTAAAATCCCCCATGAATTGGCGGCGAGCTTAGTGGAAGAGAGCATAGGGTGAATTTGAAACTTACGTTTCTAAGAAATGTCATAAAACGGCGTTTTCTGCTGCAGTCAAAAGTAATATGCTGTCGTGTAGATAACTGAGCATACAGTCTAATTGCGATTCATTAGAACAGCCTTAAATGAGACAGCTGTTATTTGCATTCCATAGCTCGATGTACTCAAACATAAAGTCATTACACTGACGATTCGGAGCATAATATAAACCCTAGAACAAATCTTTGTAGCGACCATTTAGCATGTAGCTCTGTAATGAGATATAGGTACCCAGGGAGGAATATACATTTATGGGGCTGTCGGTGGATAGAACTGTAACTGTAGAACACAACAGTATTTAGTAGGGGGATTGTTTTTTGGCAACTCGATGTACAGATATGGCCTAACTACATTATATTTTATATTAAAATCGCTATTTGTTCTTGTCTTCTGTATTGCGTCTCTTTTCTCTTCCTTCCGTGCTTTCTATACTGTTTTACAGGAACCATCTATTACTTCACTTCACTATTATACTCATCGCCCCACTATCCAATATTCTCGCAGACGACACATGCTTTTATATTTGCACATATATGCTACTAACAAAATCCTGTCAGAAGCACACGCCACGGAACCACTCCGTTGTCTTTAGTTCCACTGATATTACCTCCTTGCATTTATGTAAGGCCTTCAATTGATACATCGCACCTGTTTAAGAGGCAAACTATATTTCAGTAACTGCCTGAATGTTTTAGGCTCAGACCATGAGATGTTACTCCCAGCCAACAAAGTTTACTTCTGATAGCACAAATACTGGTGTATATTACCTCCAAATTCCATTTCAGCAGCATAGTTCTTGAGAGGACCCCTTTAGAAATTAGTATTTCCACCTTACATCCATCTCCTAGAAGAGACAATGTCTTATTAAACTTTGGTATAAATCGCGAAAAATGGCCCGATCCCTTTAGGCTGTGTTGCCTAGCAAATGATTTCGTCGACGAGATTAGTTCAATACAACCCTAAGCGGTTTGTTTTGCTCGGAAGTGCTAAAAACAGCTAATTTTCAAATGGTCCCACCAGGGATGTCTGCCAGGAGCATTTTACGAATGGGACTAATTGTTAAGTTTTAACAGTAAGACACCTTTCAGCCAGGGAGAAATCATTTGATTCCTTCATTCTATGCATGGGAAAATTTCAATTTGCTGTTTTTGTTGTAAATTAGGGTTCCTACGTCTTTGTCTTCAACTTCGGATCCAATATTGATTCTGGTTTCACCTCTTTTTATGATAGGTAAGGGCCTGTCAATGTAGTTGAAGATTGAACGATCAACTCATGGTTGCTTGCTCAAACCCAACTCCATATTTTTCGCGGGAGTCATCAATACGGCAGTCATCGTCTCATCGTTCGCTGTTCGTCGGAAGACAGGAAACTATCAGAAACTTTGTGTGCAATAACTTAATGGTTGGCTCTGTATTGGTGCAAGAATAAACGGTTCTTGAGTCGCTGATTTGCGTTCTGGTTTTTCGTGTTGGTTGTAGTTAGTTTCTGAAAGTCTTCCAAGGACAGCGTGAGGTCCAGTGTAGTAAGACCTGGACATTGACACAGCCCTTGCCTACAATGCCAAGTGGCTTTGTCTTTTTTCCCCTCAGCCACTCAGCTACTATCAGTTGGAGGTTCACTTACGTCCAGCCAACATTTATTATTGTCAGATCAGAATAATCTATAGCCTGCACTGTGGCGACTCATTGTATCTATAGCAGATTCTGAGTCCACTGAACAGCTGATAGCTTGCTCAAATACTCCATCTTTGCATTTTCTTGGGTCTTCCGAAGCTTACCATTACCTGCTTTTTGTGGTTGCTGTAACCACGAAAGGAGTAGTCGTCAGAATGAAAGCTGTAACTACATTTTCAGAGGTCTAGTTTATTCTTGTGATCTATTGCTTCGTAAAGCAGTGCACAGGTTTTCATGATAAATCCAAGCTCTATTTGTTCATTATGTACAGTGCATTCAGTAGTCTTTTAATGGTGGGCATCGCCGGCTGTCAGGCTGAATTCATTTCTGTGCATATCCTGTGATATAACACACTGCAGTTATAATACTGCATAATGCCTTATAAAGAAAATAAATAACCAGGTCACCACATTTTTGACTGACAATTTGCAGTAAGAAAATAATCGAAGACGACTGGATATCATGCTGGGATATGAATGTACCAGTCCATGTGGTCTTCCTAGACTTTCAGAAGGCATTTGACACTGTTCACCATGACCTTCTCCTACATAAAATAAGCCAGGCAGGCATAAGTGAGCCACTTCTGTCACGGTTAAAGGACTACCTAGCCGACAGGCAATTTTGCACTAAGGTTAACCGAGTCCAATCATCTTGGCACAGATCGTCATCAGGAATGTCGCAAAGTTCTATCCTAGGACCACTGATGTTTTTGATTTTTATCAAAGATCTACCACGCCGTCTAAGCTGCCCGACTCTCCTATACGCCGACGACGTAAAAAAATATGGAGGGCGATAAGGTGTCCAGAGGACTCAGATAGGCTACAGGAAGACCTAAACCTTCTGGAAGACTGGGCGGTGGCCAGTGGCATGACTTTCAACCCGGAGAAGTGCAAAGTAGTGAAGTTGCGCACCTGTAGACTGCAGAATGCAAGTTACACCATGTGCAATGAAAGCTTGTCCTGCACAACGTCGGAATGCGACTTAGGTCTAGTCCCAACGGAAAAAATGGACACAAGCGTAAATTACACAGGGGATGTAGCGAGGGCATATGCGGTCATACACTTTACGCATAGACAGTTAGGTGCACTCGCTCCTGAGCTCTTTCTAAGGTTGTACAAAACATACGTCAGGCCACACTTTGGGGTGCATAATATTATTGCAACCCCAATTCTGAGAAGAGATGCCAACCTCTTGGAAAGAGTCCAACGACGGGCAACAAAAGGAGTGGTTGGTCTCCGAAACAAAACATATGATGAAAATCTGAGCCAATTAGGCCTGTTCACACTTAGCTACCGTCGGCTTAGGAGGGATTTGATTACTGCCTAAAAAATAACAAATGACCAGGATCACCCAAACAAATCTCCAAACAAGTGTCAAAGTCACGCAGACTTATCGGCTTTCTACTCAGGAACTTTTACAGAAATGAGTCCAGAATTCTGTTGTACAAGGTTTGTGTGCGTCCTTTATTTGACTACTGTTCATTCATGTATAGTAGTATACGCATAGAGGATAAATTGAAAATCGAGGGAGTGCAGAGGTACTTCACGTCAAAATTACTCGGAACCGAAAATGGTGCGAACTACTCCACTAGATGTGACATCCTAGGATTAGAAACACTATGGCTAAGACGCCTGAGACTAAACTTAACACTTTACTATAAGCTTCTAAACCACTTAGTTTTTACCTCTACTAATAGCATTCGACTTTCAGATGACAGTGTCTACAAACTAAGACACACTAAGGGTACAGTAGCTATTGAACAATGTAAAACAGCTACCAGGCAAAAGTTTTATTTGATTAAGTATGCACAGATATGGAATAAACTACCAATGCAAATGCGTCAGGCAGGTACATTGGCTTCCTTCAAAAAAGTGCTTAACGACAAACTACACGAGTTTGCAAACGACAGTAGTCCTAGTTCCTATCTGAGAGCCTCCGAAATTATAGGTCCATTTAATGTATAAGTTCAAATACTACACCTGTTGTTTTTGCCTATATTTATAATTTTAGATAAAACATTAACGATTAAGATACTTACCCTCAAACAGACAAGAGGTTTCGTTTGTAAAACTTCTACCCAACACAATAAGTGGAATAAAATGGACATAAACTGACAACATGAAAAAGGTTATAACTCACCACAACATCACATGGACAGATGTACGCTCGTCGGACATCATATATGCATCACCAACTACTACCCAACATTCCTGAGATAATGTGATGAACTTATATCCATAATGTTGCTGAACAGTCAATATCCACAACTCCTGTCGGAACAACTAAAATTCAAAAACCCTCCTCATGAGAAGTAAATACCCACAAGCAGTAGAAATCCATTAATTAATGCGTCTAAAGCTTATGTATTTTACTCCCAACAATGACATTGCACATCAAATGAGATAAACATATCACTGATTTCAAAATAACACATCAATGAACTATAATTCAAGGATTCTGCACACAACAAAGTATTGTACGAAAATTGACTTCAAGCTTTATTTTTTTCCCAGGCACTTATAACCCATCCACCAAAGACCTGGTTTTTTTGTTAATGCGAAGACAATACTTCTGTATTTCCTGATGTGTTGCACTCACTGAAAATCTAGCGGATTTTTCCAACTATGCACAGAAATGATTGTACATAAGTGAAAAGGATGTTTTATACTATTCGGATTAACATTTATCAAGTGTACGTATAATCTCCAGTGTACATGTTAAACATATTTTGCTATCGACTGTGAATTGTGACTGAATAATATGATCCTATTTCTGTAACAATTTGATGATGCCTGTAAACTGGCGTCCCTCATGTACTGTATCATGAGAATAAATTTATTTATTTATTTATTTAAAGGTGTTCTGCCATTGAGTAGGTATAGGCTCCCACGTGGGAATCCCATAAAGATAGCTCACCAGAGGGCAAGGACCCGGGTGCGCTCTCACTTCTTTTCACTGAGGGTTTGCTGTCCCTGGAATTACTTACCGACAGATGTAGCTATGGCACCGTCTTTGGACGCCTTTAAGAGAAGGCTGGACAACCATGCAGCAACACAAGGACTGCATCCAAATGGTCTATCTCCTTAAAATCGCATACACCATTCAGGGGTAGACAAGTAAACTCGTCGTTTTACTTCTTTACATTCTCTCCCGTCTTACTCTCCTGACAACTTATTAATATTATAATTACTATTATTATTATTATCACCGATATATATATATATATATATTATTCTTCAAACTTAATGAGCTGACTGTTGTTACGCTTTCCTATATCCGTTTCTGTCTCTTAGTCTGAATAACATCACTAATTATATCTATTATTATTACTATCTCTTTTCTCTTGTCAACGATACCGAAGGACTAACTGGCGAAAGGATCAACTCCAGTCACAGTAGTAACAGTCTTAACATAGCTCATACTACAAACCACATATAATTAATCCCAGCACTACTCCCTTTGGAGTTAACCAAAACTACGACAGTCGAGTGGCGCAGAAGTTTACCGAAGATCAGGAACCTATACCTTACAATCAAGAAGAGAGTACAAAGAAATCAAATTGGTTTTTACTAGCTCGTAAAAACGATATTGGATATTGAAGATATTTTATCTATAAATGTACTCATCTAGGCCTAAAAGATTAGACAAAAATTGTCTCTAACCGGCCAGTATCGTGCCGAAGGATTATAACACGCTTACTGTATGATTTACTCGATAGAAACATACAATTTATACAGAACATGGAAGAGACTGTTACTGTGTTTTGTTACGGTATGGTTGAGATTCTGCGGAAGGTCAGAGCGCGCATGTTAACTACCGCGTTATGTTTCCAAAGTTTATGAAATGGCCTACAGCCAGTCTAGTAAGTTCCATAAAACTAAATAAGTTACCGCACGCATAAATTCCTATTTAGGTTACTGGTTACTCCGCAGCAGTATCAAAGTGCTAAACCACCTCATAATAATTTCGTTTTAAATCACATTACTGTCTGATATTCTTCCGTCTCTTTTCGCAAAAATACCTTTTCAAACAATTAAGTACATCTGATTTTGACAGAAGCTACCATAGTATATCGAATGAATGAGGTTTGGTTCCGTATTTGCCCCTATATCGCTTGTTTGGATATGGAATGTAAGATTCATTTAGACACTTTTAAAAGGAAAGAGATATAATAGCATTGTCATAATCCTTTCATACGACGCATTATACATATATATATATTGGAAGAGTCAAAAGCTGAATTTATTCATGGGCTTTTGAATTTGTATTACTGATTTCTTTGGCAACTCTTAATGTCCAAAAGTGGTGAGCTTATGCATTCTCATTTCTAATCAACTTGGTTGTTACATAACTGTCGTGGGTATAACGTATTTGTAACTATTAATTTTTTCATGCATTTATTTACCATGCTTCCTGTTCATTTCGCTGAGGCCCCAAGTGTTGCCAATGATTTTCCTACTGGTTCAATGTCCATTATGTGATGCTGACTGCACAATAGACTACGTCCACGTTTAGTATACAAGATGGAGTTTTTTCTCTAGATAACTAGTCTGTCTTCATATATTTAGACCTAAACTATTGCTAATCAATGTGAATGTGGTGCACTTGTCTTTTTACTGTAAGTGATGAATGACTGTCTTATGCATATTTTATGATTGAATTTATCCCAGGAATTCCTCGACGTCGTCGCGCGAATTCAGCCGAACCTAGAAGCAATTACTTCGTGAAAAAGTTTTCTAAATTGGTTCTAAATGGAAATAACACTGAAAATATTGCCCATCCTAAAGAATCAAACGTAAACCGGAAATCAATTTTACAACAGCCAAAGTTTTCAAATCCTTTTGCTCGTTTTACTTCATTCAGTAGGAGGAAAAAGGATGCTCAAGTCAAAGTCGTACGTCACACTGTATCTACTTCATTTTTTCGTTAAATGTCCCGAAAGAATGTCAGTACTTATATTGAAAGACTATACAGTAGAGCTGGTACTTAGTTTTATATATTACACTTAACATCAGGCCTATATAAGAGAAACTTGTCTTTTTAGTCCTATCAGTACGCTTCTGAATAAGTATCCCTAATGTGAAAATTTAAGATAAAAAAACATTTTCATGCCCTAGGGCGTGATCGCATGTACTGTGGTTTATAGAAATGGGTCTTAACAATTACGGAGAAGTTTCCTTAATAAAAAGACTACATATCCGTTAAATGTTGTGATACTTCACCACCTCTGAGACTTTATTCATATGACATCATAGTTTAAATAGATGAAATACGATAAGTGTTAGAGTTTAAGTAGCAGCGTATTGACTTAGGTAAATTTCATTAGAAACATTGGTAGAGTGGTAAATCAAACAGTAAGAGTTCATAGATTGCCAAATAAACGAGTTATGTTTAAAGTATAGGGATTATAAACATTTAAAGTCGCAAAACATTCATGTTGGTTTCGTTCAGTTTCTATAACAAATAAAGGTAGGATGTTACCGAGATGTTAATTTTTCCCTGAAGCAGTGATCGGATTCTTTCAGTTTTGTAGTAGTACAACACATATCTCACTTTCTCGACGTCATTAAATGATAGGAGAAATATTGTCAACGTGATGTTCACTTTATCAACGTTGTAGCTTAGACCGGTTTTCTCGGTTGAGTACAACTTTACTACACCACATAAATGTATTTACACGTTATTTCAGATCCTACATCTCACAGATTGTTTCGGCTCTCAGTTTGTGAATAAGGTGACACAACGATATGGTAAAATGTTGAAAAATATTGTTTGATCATTAAGTTACAAAAATCGTCATGTAGATGTTAGTAATTAATCACATCCCAATAAAGGAGGATAAGTGTTGATGGACGGAATCAATTTAGCTTCTTTAAACCAGGAGGTTGCAATTTCATTTGGTTTATTTGTTTGTCTTGTTCCTGATACTCTTCATAGTACATTCAGTGTTGTGCTTTTGTATTAACTACCTATTACTTACTTTGTTCCTTCATTTTATGAATATTTATTTTTACAAACAGCCGCCACTGGACTTTACACAGTCGTATACTGAATTGATTTTGGAACTTGCTTATACGTCCAATTTGACACGCCAAGTTATAAGACCGTTTAATCGAGAACATTTAGTTAATCAACTAACTGAATGTGCCCGCTTAATTCGTGGACGCATTGCATCTGGCGCTGCATGTATTCAGTTCCCTTCGTCAACTGATGCTGAAAATAATAGTCAACGTGTGCTTGATAAGTAAGTAATTTATTTTGTAAAACACAAGAAACCTATTACTTTATGATCATCAGAATGTCAGGTTTCATTGTTTTCCCTGCAGTTTTATCGCGTATGTTTCAGCAGTCTTTTCTAGTGGTATAGTGAACTCTTGTCAAGATTATACAGGCACTGCCTAATATCATGTATTCCCATAAGGTGGTAAAGAAAGTAATATCTTTCCACTGTTGGGTGTTTGCCTTTTTTATAGCATCAAGAGATCTCATCGTATGCAGCGCCATGTACCCAAATAACACATACCCCTTGAGCATTTACATCATTTTACTGTCTGTCTGTCTGTCTGTTTTCGACATAGAACTTTGCACAAATGTGCGGAAGTTCAAGTCGCCACACTCCGTGTAGCACGCGAAGCAAGAGAAGAAAGTACAAGAAAAGCATAATAGAAACAGTGAGCAGAGGTGTGAGACAAAGGAGTAATAAAGAAATACAAAACAGTTTCATTGAAGATCATAAGTCACAGGGAGTGGATGCATCTACGCCACTGAGAACGGTTTTGAGCCATGTCACCAATTGTTTCCAACCATAGATTTTTACCGTCCCGAGGACCCCAGCCTGGAAGCCTACACCTTCCTACGTGGCTTAGACCAACTGTTGTGGTTTTCATTGACTGATGCCAAGTTTTTGTTTGACCGCCGCTAGCTTTTTTCCAGCCTGACCCTATATCCGCTAACATTGCTCGTCGAGGGAGGCGATGACTTGGCATACGTAACACATGTCCTAACCATCTCAGTCTCTGTAACTTCACGACTTCGTCGATTGATTTCCCCTGTTTACCTAGAACTCTACGCCTAACCTCCATGTTGCTCACCTTATTATGCCACTTTACACGGGAAATAGAGCGCAGGCACCTATGATCAAAGACAGCTAGTCTTTTCATGTCTTCCACTCTCAGTGGCCAGGTCTCACAACCATAAAGGAGGACGGAGCGGACTGATGAGCAGTACACCCGCCCTTTGGTCGATAGTCGAACATCTCGTCTGCACCAGAGTCGGCGTAAACTGGCAAATGCGAAACGAGCCCCTGTATTCGTGCTGAGATTTCGTCAGAGATCAGCCCGTTGGCACTGGCTGATGGTACTTCCCAAATAAGTGAAGCGGTCAACGTGCTCTACCACTTCACTTCCTATTTTTAAACTAGGCGTCGATGTAGTCCAGTCCTGTAACATCATCTTGCATTTGGCGGGAGCGAATTGCATGCCAAACATTCGTAGATTGCGGCTCAAGGTGTTTAGAAGACTCTGCATTTCGTCAGCGTCTTCGCCTAGAAGGACTATATCGTCTGCATATTCCAAGTCAAGGAGATTATTCCCTGATTAGCAAGTCAATCCCTGAGTCGCTGAAGTCACTTAGGGTTAAGTCAATTAACACATCTATGATGAAGTTGAATAGAAAAGGAGATAATGGGCATCCTTGACGAACACTACTAGTCGTCACCAGTTCAGATGACAGCTCGCCGTAAGCCCTCACCTGGCTGTATGAGTACGAATAGAGTGCCTTAATCAGTGCAATATATTTTCTTGGAATTCCCTTTACAGCCAAGCATCTCCAGAGAACTTCTCGGTCGACAGAGTCGAATGCTGCCTTTAGGTCAAGAAATATAATGACTGTTGGACGCCGGTAGGAATGTCTATGTTCTAGAATCTGTCGGAGGGTGAAGATATGATCAATACACTCTCTTCCTGGTCTAAAGCCTGCCTGGCTCTCTCGTGTTTGTGCTTCCCGAGCACCACTCAGTCTACGCATGATTATTGAGCCTAAGACTTTAGATACTATATTAGTCAAGCTAATCCCTCTGTGATTATCACAGGAAGACTTGTCTCCCTTCTTGTATATGGGGATAATCAGTGACTTACACCAACCCGACGGGACTTTTTCTGATTCCCAGACGCTGCCTAGTACCTCAGTTAATGCAGACAGTAAACTGTCTCCACCGTACTTAAATACCTCTGGAGTCATTCCATCAGATCCCGCTGATTTGCCTAGTTTCAGATTGGTGACAGCTTTAGTAACCTCAGTTAGGGATGGAGGACCTGTGTGTATATGCCATTCAGGGAGGTGTTGGATGTTCGGAAGGTTGAGCGTGGCTGTGGGCAAATTAAACTGCTCCTCATAATGCTCTTTCCAACGATCCAGTCGTCTATCCTGGGAGCTAATTATAGTGCCATTTTTTTCCGAGATTGTCTCACTAATGATTTGTCTTCTCCCACCCGTTTCCCTGATGAGTCCAAAGAGTTGCCTGGACTCATTTTACTAATCTAAACACAAAAGTTTTGAATTAAACTTTAATCCGAGTTATTATTTAAATATCTTTAAGCATTACGGATGAATTTAATGTAGTTATCTTATGCATAATATAATACAAATGTTTTAAACCGGGCACACCGCTGTTGAAGTCGACCTCAAACCAGTAAAACAGCCAAACGATATTTAGTTCTTTTCTGTCTGACTGGTCGATGTTAATGGTTTACAACTACTAATAACACTTAGTAATATATGTGATCATAGTTTCTTGGTTCGGGGGATAAAATATTACTGAAATATTAAAGAATAATGCCATTTTTTCATTGTCAGAGTAGTTGCTGTAAACGTGGATTTTAATCTATCTTTTGACTTTTTATTCGTCCCAGTATTGCCCAGGACAAAACCCTGAATGCTAAATTGTCTGTAACGTTGGTTTGATGGTTTCATCTTTATCACATCAAACATAATGTGCATTTCCTCCGTGCATCACCTAGTGTCTAGGTTCTTACATATCTAAATATTGCATGCATTCTTCAAAGCTTATTCTAGTCATAGGTTAATTGTAGTATCAAATTATCATCATTAAGCACTTAGACAGGTAGTTCTGAGTTTGCTTTCCGTTTCGTCTTTGTTGGAGAAATCGTCTTTTTCTATCCTACTAGTCTCACCACCCCCAAGTCTTCGATTTTGGTTTCACTAAGTAATACTATAACACTTTTATTCTTAATGTTCGAGGGTTATTAGACAAAATGGTTAAATTTTGAGTTCTTTATTTCTCAGTGACCACTTGCAAAGGAATGGGTGACTGGAACTGCTGACTCTAATCTATAAGAATGATGCACGTAACCTAGTCTCTGATTTACTTAATAAATTATTTTTGTGAAAAGGCTCATAAGTCAGTTTACTGATTGGCCTTCCTAATTCCTCGAGTGGTAGGTTGGTGTGGACCTTGCGAATTAAAAAAAATCACTCTGAACTTGGTTGATTTATTTTCTCACAAATTAAAAGACTCATCAGCTTAGTATAAACTCAAAGAAAAGACCCATTTTCAAACCTTGGTTTTATGAAAATGAGTTCAGCTATGTACGTTGTACATTTCATCAACCAGAATTGGTGACATCTTCAGCAATATGATTCTTGGATGACTTCAATCAGTACATAACTTATATACACATAATTCGACTTCTGGTTCGCTCACATATTATTTTGTCGTGCTTGTGTGATTGGCTGTTGTCATTTCCTAAACTTTTTGGTTAAACACCTTGATAATGATCGTTTATTATTATTGTCGTGATCATTGAAAAATCCTCAGAGTTAGGTAATCTTGTACTCTACTTATAAGTGAGGGGATTATTTAGAAAAAGAATGTTATCATTACTTTTTTCCAGTGAATTACTTAAAAAATTCATAAATTGTATCGGCAGTTTAAGCGAGGTGAACATTATTCGAAAAGTATAGGTTGTTTTTTCTTTCAAATACAAGTAAATGCTTCATTATTTGAGATTAAATCGTTTGCAAATAATTGTTTGTTTGTTTCTTAGTGATACCTACGTTAATGAATCACTTTCTGCGTAATATGCCGAGTTAAATACAGGCCTTTGGTCTAACTACCTCTAGACACTATGTCTCGATGATTTGAAACACAGCTAGAGATAGAAATCCACCAGTAGATTAAATAGTTTAGTAACCATTCAATGTTTCTCAGTAGGTGATGTGGGACCTAACAGTTGAGCACTACTAGCACTAGTGAATTCTTTCTAACTTGCATCAGACAAAACCTTTTTACTACCTTGTTCAGTAGATAAGGTATACTCAGTAGTTAAGGATGAAAGCGTGAGAATTAAGTCAATATAGAAAGTCCTGTGGATTGAAAGTTTGTATTAATGATGGAACCTTCATCAGAACGTTTGCCAATTATTAAGAGGGATTCATATTGTTGTTATGTATCCGAAAAAAAACTCAATAAATTTGTAAATATTTAAAATTAGCCAAATTATAGCATAATATGCATCCCAGAAGGTGCTGACTGTGTCTATGAGTCGTGCATGAAAATCTTTGAGAAAGACGTGTTACATACTGATGACTGATGGTGTAATTCAAAGTATCTTTTAAACACTTTAAACATGTATCCTTACGTTATCACACTTATAGTGAGTACATATCGCGCATAGATTGACACTGAAGTTAATCACTCACTCAGCAGTAAACTCTTACTTTGCTTTAATATTTGTTTATTAAAATTAAAAGAAACTGTTAATATTTAATTGTTTATCTCACATACCAACTTAGCAGTCACCTTAATATAGTCCAAAAAATGTCAGCAACAGTGTTCATAAAGTGAAAAGTTTAAAACGTGAAAACAGTGCTCACTAACGTATTGCTTCCAGAATTACAGTGGTAACAGGTGGTTGTAAATAGTTAAACATACGGTTAAACAGTTGTGTTTCAATTGCCTTCATATACTCCTTTATCACATAAACCCATAATATAGATGATTACATTCTTATCTAACTTGAAACTTGTTCATATTTTCCAATGTTTCATGAATTTAGCTTCAGGACACTTATTTTTAAGTGTTGGTTTGTAGGGATTTGATTGGTTTCAGGATTTCATCATGAGCTAAGATTAGTTAGAGAACCATTGGAAAACCTGCAATGGAGTACTGGACAGCTGTTTCGTCCTAGTTTGGGACTCTTCATCAGTACGCACCCACCGGGATTCGAACCCAGAACCTTCCGGTTACAAGGCGAGCTCGTATACCACTTATTTTTAGTTTGGCTATTTACAGTTGAAAATCATTAATTATTTCTTTACACAGTTACTTCATAACACTAGCAAACATGTCATCTTATTATGTGTAATTGACATCACTTTCTTTTCATTCCTACAATTAGTTTGTGTAACTGTTTTTTTTTGAATATGCTAATATCGCAAGTTGTTGTTTGAAAATAGATGAAGCAAAGAACGTGTTAATTACGGAATTTATATACAGCAGCCGAAAAATTGTAGACAAATATATCTGTATGCGTATACATGTAGTAGTTATTTTCATAGGCTGAAAATTTTCTCATCACTTACTTTCCTTCACTAAAAATCATGTAAAACTTTTAAGCGTCTATCTCTAAGAGTAACTTTATATATTGTTTTTAGTATTTTCAAGGTTTTAACTCTTTTGTCCTAAGCTCATAGTACATGCCTTTATCACATGCTGTTTTGGCAAGCCCAACCCAACTACCTATGTATTTTTGAATAAATATTTTGTAACTGACAGCTTTAATGACAGACACTTTCATTCAACATGCACAAAACTCACTTTTGGCAAGGAAACGAAATGTATGATAGATATTAATGGTTGTGATAAGCAAAAATGTAAAAGTTTGTCGCTACAATTGACTTCTGTCGCCAACTCAAAGTGATTTCTTCTTTTTTCTTTTCTAGAATGCTCAAAGCATACTCTTATACTTTATTATAAGGTACATATTTCAAACAAGAGAATACATTTTGTTTTATAAGTTTGAGTCATACGTATCATCTTTGTGTGTTCAATGATGATTAACAAGAAACGGTTGTAAAGTTATTTGCACACAAATCAATTTTCAGCTGATTAAGAAGAAAGTTATTTGTGTCATACAACTGTTTCTCTATAAGACGATATATATATATATATATATTCAAATTCATGACTTATTGATCAATAGCTAGTTGAACACATGGACCAGTGATTCACAATCCGATACGTCATCTTTTAAAGGTCATTTAGGTACTTTAATTAAACTAATACTGAATTGTTTGTACTTATTCATATTCGCGGATGATTTATGTTTGATGTCACACAAAATCTAAGACTTACAATCGAAAACCGACAAACTGGTCGAAGAAGCAGCCGGCGAAGATAGGACTCCAGGTGAACATAAACAAGACGGAGGTGATGAAAATAACCAACCAACAACAACAGCAGCAAAATCCAGCGTCAATCACCATCAACGGGAGGGATTTGAAAGAGATCACTTCATTCACCTATCTAGGGAGCATTGTCTCAACTACAGGAGGAACGGACGAGGATGTCAAATCGAGAATCGGGAAGGCGAGAAACACATTCATCAGCCTGAAATCAATCTGGAAATCTTCGTCACTCAGCCAGCATCAACAACAAAATTCGGTTGGATTTTCAATACAAACGTCAAGTCAGTCAGTTCTTCTATACGGATCAGAAACTTGGCGGGCGGGCGGGTCACAAAGAATATTTCCAACAGCCTGTTGCAGACCTTTATCAACAACTGTCTTCGCTGGCTTATAGTGAAGATCAGATGGCCAAAAAGAATCACCAACAAGGAAATATGGGAACAAACTAAACAAGAACCAATCGCCCAACAAATATGCAGGAGAAAGTGGACATGGATCGGACACTCGCTGAGGAGACCGCTGGGTGACATCGCGCGTCAAGCCCTCGAGTGGAACCCGAAAGGGTATAAGAATAAAACTTGTGCACTGTGGTAGAGTGTAATTCCCGAACCCGAAAGGGAATCGGCGAGTGGGACGTCCAAGGGTGACATGGAGGAGATCGTGTGAAGAGGAGTTGAAACAGTATGGACTAACATGGATGGAGGTGAAAAGTAAAGCAGAAGACAGAAGCAAGTGGAGACGTGCAGTTGAAGCCCTATATTCCACTAGGAACCCAAGGGAGCAATAATAAATAATAATATTCATATTCAATAATTAAATGATATTTTAATAAAATAGACAAATAAAAGGTTTTCGGCTAAGTAACCATACTTTTGTGGTAAAATGTTCAGAGAAAATAAATAGTATCATTTGTTTAAATATAGTTTTCAGAAGACAGATGTTACGAGATGATATCATTTCGTAGTTTTTCTACAATAGTGTCGCAGGTAGCATGATTAAAACAATACAATCTCCGACTATTGATCAGATATCTAAAATAAAGAGACGCACTAATAGTCAATTATATTTTATGACGATGTAGAACCAGATGGGCTAAGTTGTTCATATAGTTTTGTACTACTAATTGATTCATCCTTCAATTTTTTCAATAATTTGGTTAGCTGGAGCTCTCTCTGTTCTATTGGATCTTTTTGGATCGTCTCTTTCTGAAATTTGTTGTCATCAGATAGATTTGATTTCAATTCTCTGAGTTGCTTTCGATGTTCTTTTGAGAGCGTACTGCGACAGAGCTCCAGCTAATCAAATTATTGAAAAAAAATGAAAGATGAATCAATTATTAATACAGAACTATATGAACAACTTCGCCCATCGGGTTCTACATCTCCATAAATGTACGAACTACCCAATTACATTTTAATAGATTAAATTGCTTCGGTGGCACAGTGGTTAGGACTCTCGCCGACTATGCACATGGTCCGAGGTTCGATCCCCTGCCGACGAACACCTGATATCTATGGTCCGCCTACAAAATTTGGGCTACCGATATCCATGCTGAAAATTTCATACTTGTACCAAAAATACAGTGTGGAATCAAGCTGTAATAAAAAAATAAATAAAATAAAAATAGAGTATGCAAGGGTTAAAGTGAATTCTTTCAAGATTGCAGATACATCTTGCTGATGAGCACTAACAAGCACGAAACATACCTCCAGGGCTTCTTGATGATTGTCTACAACCACCTAACCACAATGACTAACCACCTGGCTTGGTGGCCACATTACAGATTCAGTCTATACCAAACCTAAGGACTAAACGCATGATACTGGTTACCTCCTAGTGACCAATCAGAGTAAGACTGAAATCTACTGTTTTCTGCACATGATAGCCGAGAAATAAAATCCTGTGAAATAATTGGGAAAAAGTCGTTTATATTGATTTCCTGACGAGGCATCAATAAATTCGTCTTAACTAGTATAATATTTCTGTTTTCATTTGCCAAGAGTGAGTCCGGTATACTGAATAAAAGCAATATTGGAATTGTCAGTGACAAAATCTTTATTCGAAACTACTTAAATAAATGTATGCTTCAACGACTTTACACTATTTTCCAATTCGATATAACCATTAATATGGTGTTCTAATTGTTTCAATTCGATATTTGAGTTTATGAATCATCTTTCTGTAAAGCTAATAAGCGCTCGATTACTTTTAGCTGTATATTTCACGGTTATGCCTATTCTATTCAAATGCATTTCAATGATTTTTTGATTGTTCTGGTTCTGTTTGAAGTATCTGAAGAGTTTAATGACATGATGGATACTTTTAAACCTGTTGTATAAACTTAGAAAAGAAGACTTTCAGCGAAGAGTCACTCTTTTCGGCGATGTCATTCTCAAGCTGTACAATCGCATAAATATAGTTAATTTTCTCAGCAAAAAAACTGAATATTTCAAAGATTTGTCATTAGAACTGTGAATTTTAGTTACCAAATTACGTAGTGTACAAAGCGTTAGTAGGAAAGAAACTAAAGTAAGATTAACTAAGCAGGTTGAATGACGTAATCCATTCGACGGTGTTGAGTAGAGCTCAGCTAAAATTAAAATTGAACAAAAGTCAAGTTAACAACAGTGGTAATAAGAGGTAGGTACTTAATAAGGGGTGGGGGAAAATATTATACAATTAAGAAACTAACAAGCAAGGAAAAGACGAAACAAAATTACGTATTTGGTGTTAAGATAGGTCAGGTCCACTATAGGTTCAATGACTGAACAAACTTCTTTTGTATGCAGAGTTCAGGTTTTAATATGTGAATCGCCACTGCTTTTGTGGTTTGAAGAATTTTGATTCGTACTCTTTTAGCAGGATTCCCAGGTATTCTGTAGGTGACTTAGAAGTTACTTTGTGGGTTTGCTTGGTGCTCCAATTCGATCAGGTGTTCCAGAATAGACCTTCGGGGGAACATTTTTCCTCCTTTACAAAACCATGATGGTAAGTTTTCAATGATACGTTTGGATAGCAAACGCCGGGTACGGTCGACATACCTAGCTCCACACGAGCAGATGAATTGGTAGACGCACATTGATGAGGCAAACAGTGGTAGCTTATCCTTTACTTTCGTGCGAATCATTGGTTTCGTAGAGAAGGTAAGTCGGAGTTCAGTCGCGAAGGTTTTCAGTGAGCGGGACAGGTGGTTTCTCAGTATTTCTGTTGATGAATCTCCATTTAATTATAGCTTAAGGTAGAGAAGTATTTTGGGACCAGAAAGTGTGGGCGGTTTTGGTGGTTAAGGTTTCATAGATCTTGCGATGAAACGTTCTGGGTAGGCGTTTTCTTGGAAGATTCTCTTCAGGGTATTTAACTCCTCTTCCATAGTATCAGGGCTGCGAATTCTGTGGCTCAGTGAGACGATCAGGTTTCGTTTTGTATATAGGAGCACTTAACTGTGAAAGTTAGTGATTTGTGCGTCCCACGTCGACATTCTGTAGATGGGTCTTTTTAGAGTTCTAACTTGCTCACGTTTTGTTAATTGGACGTCCAGAAAAAATATTTTTGTGTCGGATCCCTTCTCTAGTGTGAAGTGAATTGTTGGATGGTAGCTATTGAAGAAGTTCAAGATGTTATCCGAATTCTCCTTATTGTTAGATATAATGAAGGTGTTGTCCACGTATCTCTTGTAGAATCCTAAGTTGTTGATCATTTTCTTAAGATGCGTGTTTTCTAGTTATGACACGGTAAAGTTTGAGAACAACGGGCCAAGTTATGAGTTCAAAGGTATACCATATTTTTGTCGATATATTTCGTTATTGAAAGAGAACTGGAAGTTTAGGGTGCACTTTAATACGAATTCATCCAAATATTCAGTGGGTATACAAATGTTCATCTCCTTTGAGTCAATATTTTCACACATATAGCATATCGTTTCGGATATTGGTACCTGTGTAAACAATGATACCACATCTAGTGAGAACATGGTTTGACTAGAAACATTAACGTTATCAAGGGAATTGAAAAAATCGAAGAAATTTCGGAGTGAGTGGGAGGAAATCTGCCTTCTGACTGGTATTAGTATAAACTTAGCACAACATCACCAATATATACTTTAATAATTGGCTAGCGGTCGCGCTATGTCGTGAATTGGCAGAAGTTGGAATTCGAGGACCATTGGATCGGGTCCCAGTGGCTTAATGGTATACGAGCTCGCCTTGTAACCGGAAGGTTCTGGGTTCGAATCCCCTGT
The DNA here is from genome assembly GCA_944472135.2 of Trichobilharzia regenti. NCBI lineage: Eukaryota > Metazoa > Platyhelminthes > Trematoda > Strigeidida > Schistosomatidae > Trichobilharzia > Trichobilharzia regenti. The sequence continues at coordinate 110,240,612 of OX235262.1, read as the reverse complement.
GGTGGGTGCGCACTGCTGAAGAGTCCCAAACTAGGACGAAACAGCTGTCCAGTACTCCCAGGTTTTCCAATGGTTCTCTAACTAATGTCAGCTCACGATGATGAAATCCTGAAACCAATCAAATCCCTACAAACCAACACTTGAATAATAATTTACTTTATTCCAAAAACAGTACTTATAATACAGAATGGAATTCTCAGCATTTGTCACAATATTGCATCTGATTTATTTAAAATATAAATAAAATTAAAAATTAAAACAAAAGTAAGCAGAGGAATTTGTCCACGTTTACGATATAAAGTCACAAATATTCGAAGCACGAATTGAGATCATTAAATATAATAATAACAGTGAGTTTGTTTCAAACAGTATTGTCGTTTCAGTTTGGAAATTTTAGCATGTTATTATACAGTATTGAATCTAATGTTCTGCTGATATGGTATAGTGAGGGGAAATACAAGATTAACAGTGGTAACACAGCTTAAACGATGTTCACACTTAGGAAAAATAAATAAATAAAAACAAAAAAAATTGAGAGGATTATAAGTATAAGAAACACAATAACAATAAAGTTTGGTACTGTAATGGTGGAAGAAATGGTTTATTTACTAGTGCAAAGAAGGTTAGTTAGTTCATGCCTGACACCATTTTCATCACATAAAGTACGTGCTAAATATGGTATAGTGGAATTTTTATACTAAGACGTACGTGCATAAATTTTCTGAAAAGACTTCTTGTTTTACCTGAGGAGACACAAGGTTGGAGCTGCGGGTAGAGTGGGTGCTCAGAGTCTGACAAAATTCCTTTAGCAAATTTGTTACATGACATCAAGTGCCTATCCGTGACAATGTCATCGACATGGCCCAATGGGATTCCATTCGCCTTACTGACAGTCTTTAGAGTTCTATGGAGTTTGACATAGAATAGAATATGGGTGAACAGTATAGAAGACTAGGTAAGGTGCACGAGTTGACAAACTGTAAAAGGAATGGTTGGGTTATGCCTAAGTGCCTTAACTTCTTGATGTTAAAAATCAGACGAAATATTCTTTTAGAAATCGCTAAGACATGGGAAGATCAGGAAAGGTTAGAAGAAAAAAATTAATCCAAGAAACATAACTTCAGACCTGATTTCTACATCACTATCATCAATTTTGCAACCAACCAACAGTTTTATTTAACTTTCGTTTGAATCGGAAACTTAAATTAACAGTCTGACATTTGGAAGAATTTAGTTTAAGGCCGTCACACGAAGACCATTTGCTAATTCCTGATAGAAAGCTGTTCATCTTACTTCAGTCTAGCTGGGAGTTAACAGACGTTGAAATAGTTAGATCATCGGCATACTTAACAAAGTTGATTTCATCAGAGTGAGGCAAGTCATGCAAGAAGAAAGAAAACAGAAAAGGAGAAAGGACAGCGCCTTGGGGGACACCAGTCTCAGTAAGCAAAGAAGTGGACGACTTTCCCTGACATACAGTGTACTACCTTCTTCCTGAGAAACACGAATGCAGCCACTTGTCAACCCAACAGTCAGTTTGAGTTTCAGCAAGCTTGTTTAACAAAATGTCCCTAAGTACTGAGTCGAAAGCAGATGTGTAATCTAGGAAGGTGCAACGAACAAATTTAGCCCCCTTGTCTAAGCTGGAGACAATGTTATGGTACAAGACTGCAACTGCATCTAAAGTACTTCTACTCTTTTTACAGGCGAATTGTTTGAGATCGTTAAAGGCTTTAAGTGAAGGTTGAAGATTAAGTAAGTATAACTTTTCCATAGCTTTTAGAAAAGGAGAGGTAACAGCAATAGGTGTAAATTTAAAACGTGTTCTAGTAGACGACTTGGGTATAGGTACAACTTTGATGCTCTTCCAAACAGCGGGCACGACATTTCTGGAAAAATATTCGTTAAATATGTCCATGAGGGGATAACACAGGATGTCTGCACTTTTTTTAAGAATAACACTGGGCAAACCGTCTGGGCTCAGGCTACAAGAAGGGTTCAGAGACTGAAGACATTTTTGAACATCATTTGTATTCAAACCAGGGAAGCAGGTTTCATTAACACTTGTAACACTTTATCTTATAGATTACTGTAACACCATGTGTATGTGTGTGCATAAACTCAGTAAATAATCACCTTTTTAGCCTGGTAACAATTTACATATACACAGTCAGAATGTTTAGAGTTCATTTCACTTGTCACTGTTTAGTCACTGTTTTTTCTCGTTTTAATTTTATTGATGAAGCCGGATCATTATGGAAAGAATTAATCAGTTCAACGAAGCACATGCAATGTTCACTGACTGGATTAATAAACTATCTTCAGCGAAATTTGTAAATGATATATTTGGTCCAACTGTTATTTATCCTTCCGGTGAAGATAATCACACCTGTGAACATGTTATACTTTCTGAATCAACTTATTCTATACAGGACAAAGATTTATTACAAGACTTGCAGAATGATGGTGAACTATTATTTTGTCAACTTCAATCGGCTGCTCTGGTACGTTTTTCATTTCTTGTTTGTATGTCTGTTTTAATTAATAGAATAACAATCGTATAAGCCTGTAGGGTACCGTTCATTGGTGCTTTCCAGGTTATTATTGATAATTTTACTCACCACAACTGTAATTCGGCTAAATGAACGATGTTAATTTGGTTCCGTTGTCAAATTCTACAGCTATATGTATTTTATTGTACCATACAAGTCTGTTAACCGTACCTTTAGTGTGATAGCTAAATGATTCTATGTATCTGTCTGGATTATGGTAGGTGAGGTATAGTTGAGTTGGTAAATCATTGTTTGTAGTTTGAAATCCTGCACCAGTAATCCGTAGCTTCAGGTTAGATCTGAAATTTTTTTTACTTTCTAGTTCTCTGTTGAGAGTATAAATTAATGGGTTTAATAGCAAATAATAAAGATTAAAATCATGAGTCACACGTTATGAGCGATACTCACCACTTACTGTTCTTAGATGACGTAACTTATTGCTTTGTTTAATATGTAAATTCATATGTTTTATTACCGACCTATTTAACTGACTGACCTTATAAGCAGTCCCCATATCTTTTACAACACTACATAACTGTATAGTTTTGCAGCGAAGTTACGAAAAGGATATTCTTTGCTGACCTATATCTTTTTGATTTATGCCAATGGTTATTTTTCATACGTTTTTTATCGACCATGGGTGTTTCCGTTCAGTCTCTTGTATTAGTTGACGTAATGTGGGCATTAATTGTAAGGTTATGCATAGTGTTAGATAAACAGAGGAATCTAGTCGGGGTTATAAAGTTCCATCTACTAAGATAACTAGGGCAAGTTTTTGGTGCAGTTATAACTACATATTGAAGTCAGCTCTAAAGATGGTGTCGAGAAAGACAATGAAAACTGTACAAAGAAAGAAGAAACATTGGTGCAGAATAATCTGGATCCATTTTATTTCGTTGGTTCTCATCAGCTGCGTACAACCTGAATTTTTCTTAATAAAAATAAAAAGTGTACAATTTTAACAAAACTTTGTCCATTAGCAAGCATACTGTCAGAGCATCATAGTAAAATAAGGCGTTGAGATTTACAGGGTGTCTAAAGTGTTACGACATACATATATATCTTGGTAGATAGAAGTTTTTTAGTAACTCTTTGTTTTCTAATTTTACTAGCTTATCTTTTCACTCCACCCCCTCCCTTTATTTTTCGCTTGATTCTCTTAAGAGATAATTTTTCTTGATCTTCTGAGTGCTGCTCACTGTATTACATCAACAACTTCTCATCTGGTCCCCAGCTCAATCAGGAAACTAAATCCGTATTTGAGGAAGAACTAGCTAAACACATATCTGTGTTCGACAGCTGTGCTCACCCTGAAGAAGCTTGGAAGAATATCCAGGCAGCCATAGATACAGCTGTAAAAGCTGTGAATAAGGTAAACCCAAAGGTGAGTAAAAACCACTGGATCTCCACCGCCTCATCCGAACTGATAGATGCTAGAAGACTTATTCCGGCGAGCTCCGAATTCAATGAGGAGCGAAAGCTGCACAAAAGGAAACTTACGAAAAGTCTCCGCAAGGACCGTGAACAGTGGTGGGTGACAAAAGCCAAAGAGATGGAGAAAGCTTCGAGGATAGGCAACACCAGGCAACTCTTTAGACTCATCAGGGAAACGGGTGGGAGAAGACAAATCATTAGTGAGACAATCTCGGAAAAAAATGGCACTATAATTAGCTCCAGGATAGACGACTGGATCGTTGGAAAGAGCATTATGAGGAGCAGTTTAATTTGCCCACAGCCACGCTCAACCTTCCGAGCATCCAACACCTCCCTGAATGGGATATAGACACAGGTCCTCCGTCCCTAACTGAGGTTACTAAAGCTGTCACCAATCTGAAACTAGGCAAAGCAGCGGGACCTGATGGAATGACGCCAGAGGTATTTAAGTACGGTGGAGACAGCTTACTGTCTGCATTAACTGAGGTACTAGGCAGCGTCTGGGAATCAGAAGAAGTCCCATCGGGTTGGTGTAAGTCACTGATTATCCCCATATACAAGAAGGGAGACAAGTCTTCCTGTGATAATCACAGAGGGATTAGCTTGACTAATATAGTATCTAAAGTCTTAGGCTCAATAATCATGCGTAGACTGAGTGGTGCTCGGGAAGCACAAACACGAGAGAGCCAGGCAGGCTTTAGACCAGGAAGAGGGTGTATTGATCATATCTTCACCCTCCGACAGATTCTAGAACATAGGCATTCCTACCGGCGTCCAACAGTCATTATATTTCTTGACCTAAAGGCAGCATTCGACTCTGTCGATCGAGAAGTTCTCTGGAGATGCTTGGCTGTAAAGGGAATTCCAAGAAAATATATTGCACTGATTAAGGCACTCTATTCGTACTCATACAGCCAGGTGAGGGCTTACGGCGAGCTGTCATCTGAACTGATGACGACCAGTGGTGTCCGTCAAGGATGCCCATTATCTCCTTTTCTATTCAACTTCATCATAGATGTGTTAATGGACTTAACCCTAGGTGACTTCAGCGACTCAGGGATTGACTTGCTACCAGGGAATAATCTCGTTGACTTGGAATATGCAGACGATATAGTCCTTCTAGGCGAAGACGCTGACGAAATGCAGAGTCTTCTAAACACCTTGAGCCGCAATCTACGAATGTTTGGCATGCGATTCGCTCCCGCCAAATGCAAGATGATGTTACAGGACTGGACTACATCGACGCCTAGTTTAAAAATAGGAAGTGAAGTGGTAGAGCACGTTGACCGCTTCACTTATTTGGGAAGTACCATCAGCCCCAACGGGCTGATCTCTGACGAAATCTCAGCACGAATACAGGGGGCTCGTTTCGCATTTGCCAGTTTACGCCGACTCTGGCGTAGACGAGATGTTCGACTATCGACCAAAGGGCGGGTGTACTGCTCATCAGTCCGCTCCGTCCTCCTTTATGGTTGTGAGACCTGGCCACTGAGAGTGGAAGACATGAAAAGACTAGCTGTCTTTGATCATAGGTGCCTGCGTTCTATTTCCCGTGTAAAGTGGCATAATAAGGTGAGCAACATTGAGGTTAGGCGTCGAGTTCTAGGTAAACAGGGGAAATCAATCGACGAAGTCGTGAAGTTACAAAGACTGAGATGGTTAGGACATGTGTTACGTATGCCAAGCCATCGCCTCCCTCGACGAGCAATGTTAGCGGATATAGGGTCAGGCTGGAAAAAAGCTAGCGGCGGTCAAACAAAAACTTGGCACCAGTCAATGAAATCCACAACAGTTGGTCTAAGCCACGTAGGAAGGTGTAGACTTCCAGGCTGGGGTCCTCGGGACGGTAAAAATCTATGGTTGGAAACAATTGGTGACATGGCTCAAAATCGTTCTCAGTGGCGCAGATGCATCCACTCCCTGTGACTTATGATCTCCAATGAAACTGTTTTGTTTTTCTTTATTACTCCTTTGTCTCACACCTCTGCTCACTGTTTCTATTATGCTTTTCTTGTACTTTCTTCTCTTGCTTCGCGTGCTACACGGAGTGTGGCGACTTGAACTTCCGCACATTTGTGCAAAGTTCTATGTCGAAAACAGACAGACAGACTTCTCATATGACCTCATATGTATTGAAATTGTAAAATTTTGATCTTCTCTTGTCTAATTGCGTAAATATTGCTAATTTTCGTTTGTTACCACCCAAACAACACAACTGTTAATAAATTTTTTTCAAGAAACCTCTCTACCAAGATATATATATATATATATATATATATGCCGTAACACTTTAGACACCCTGTAAATCTCAACGCCTTATTTTACTATGATGCTCTGACAGTTTGCTTGCTAATGGACAAAGTTTTGTTAAAATTGTACACCTTTTTATTTTTATTAAGAAAAATTCAGGTTGTACGTAGCTGATGAGAACCGACGAAATAAAATGGACCCAGATTATTCTGCACCAATGTTTCTTCTTTCTTTGTTCAAATTTATAAAAGGGAATCATTGTATGAAAACTGTACAGTTAGACGATCCAGTTCAGAGAACTCAAATACACTGAAATCATTCACTTGGACTAGGATATGTGTTATTCAATGATCAAATTCAGGTGAAATAGGATAAGGCTGGAAAAAATTTAGGGGTAGCCAGATAAAAACATGCCACTAATTCATGAAGTCTTTGTTGATTTGAGCCACTTAACGAGTTGCCGACTGATGTCCTCCAAGTGATAGGAATCAATAGGTTGTAACTTTCTTTGATGTGGCTCAAAATCGTTACCAGTACCGCAGACGTATTCAGTCGTCAGGATACGCTATGTTTTGGAGATCGCCACTAGCTTTATCTTTCCCTTGCACATTATTGTTCACTTTATTTTTACTGTTAATTATGATTTTTGAGAGCCTGGAAACACGAAGTGATGTGCTCTTGTGCAGTGTTTTACGTTGTAATTCAGTTCAGTTCACTAGAATGCGAGCCACATCTGATGAGCTCAATAGACTGCTCATTTAACAGGGCAGAATTAAGTGTGTATCTAAGCAAGTACCTGAGTCAATGAGCCACACTGCTGCACTTAAATATTATCACGATTAACCAATGTCTTTCACCGATCACCTTAGCATACAGCGAAAGTCAATGTTATCACTACAAAAACTAAAAAAAACAAATAGTAAAATTTGAACATTTTAAAAATGTCACGAAATTCATATGATCTGAGAAACTATTTGACGGACCCTGGAAACAAAATACGAAAATGAGATATCTCTGTTTTTCTAATTAGTAGTAGCCTTATAAAAAACGAATCATTCTAAATTTTCTCATCGATAGTTCCAACTTCGTTGAGCTGTTTCAGTTGCACAGAATCACTATCCATGTGATTTTTGTGAATAAATATCTCCACATTTTCTGTAATTTATTTCATATTCAACATATATTTACCTTTCTTACTCATTATTATTGATTTTCCCGTTGATTGATTGGACCGAAATGTTCAGTTTCTGTTGACATGTCGGCTCCTTGTGCAGATGTTTCGACGGTGTCTGGAGATTAACTTGAATTACCTTTCGGATATTGGCAAATATCATTCTGAAAACTGGTTATTAGCTAAACAGAGATTAAGGTCGATTGCACAGATAGTAATCGAAAGAAAGTGTAATATACTTTTGGATTCATGGATAACCATAGAAGTATTAAGCCGTTGAGTTGGCAGACTTCATCTTACATGTTTATTTTTGTAAAGGACTGGGTGAAATGTAAACAGGTTCATTAGTGGTTCTCCCTTCAATCTGTATATTCCTCTACTCATCCTTGCATGGTATTACTGTTTTCATTTCTTTGTTTTTACTTTGATTTCATTGGTTACATGGATAGATGAATTCGATTCATACGATTTCACAATAATACACTTTAGCGTTTCTTTATCCTCCTATTTTGTTTTTCCTTCTGCATTGCTAAAATGATCGAAAACAATTTCATTCATTGATTAGTATTCTCCCATGAGACCTTATTTCTTTGTTTACTTACCGATTATTGATTTAAGAAATCTAGATCTAGAAGAAAGATAAACAAACATGAGTAGATAGGTACTAAAAAGTGGGGGGGGGTGGGGGAAGAAAGGAGACTAAGCGAATACTGAAGTTTGAACTTAGTACTGTTTAATTGTTTGATCTGTCGACCTTGTTATTATTTTCTTTATTGTTTATTTTTCTACATATCCCTTTGTGTGGTATATACCTTGTGCTTCTTTCCCAATCAGTGCATACTTTCCATTTTGTAAACATGGAAAAAAAATTAACTTACTTAATCAGTGCTACTGGCACTGATAAAAAGTCTTGTCGAATTGTCTCTGTTTCTCACAAAGACAGGATGCAAGATTCCTTTCATTTAATTTTCGGACAGTTATATTGAGATTATAACAAAATACTACATCAATCCTGAGGGAAGTCAGTCGCGAGCCGAAAATTTCAGTGACAGTATCTTCAATTAAAGGTTTGCATAATTTTCAAGAGTTCGTTTGTAAGGATTAGCATTTGTTTATCGAATCTGACTACGGATTGTTATCAGTTAGAGAACCATTGGAAACTAGGGAGTGCTGGTCTACGAGCTTGCCTTGTAACCGGAAGGTCCTGGGTTCGAACCCAGGCAGTGGGTGAGTACTGCCGATGATCCCCAAGCTAGGATGAAACAGCTGTTCAGTACTCCCTGGTTTTCAATGGTTCTCTAACTGATATCAATTCGTGGTCAAACTGGATAATTTTGCTGCGAATCAACAAAAAGGCACTACGTCTCAGTTGCCAACCACTTAGAGTACGATTACCTGGAATAGTTTAGTTCCGCACTACACACGATTGTTTAAAAAGGACTTAGAAGAGCATATATACATATATACCTTCACGTAAGACAAATATTTAAAAAATAAGCTGTTTATGATGTCCAACCTACATGAAACAGTGGTGTAAATACACTCATACAGTTTGTTTAGGAAATAGAAAAAACGTTGAGTTCTGAATATTATAAGTAATTTCCTTTAGTGACCCTTTTAGAGCTTTAAAATCGGCTTAACTGATCTATGTGTGTGTGATTTATCAAAATAAAATCTTATCCATAATGGAGTTAACTGATCTGCCATATACGGTAAAGCCAGTATTTGAAAAGTACGATTTCTGTTATTTGAATGGATTACATAGCAAATACAACTTGGTGAAAAGGAACAGTTTGACTTTCTGCTACCTACAAAAATCAATGGAATCAGTAAAACTTTTCATAAAGCTTACCAGTACACCTGGCTGATGAGAGTGAAAGACCAGGAGACATAGTTTTCTGTCGATTATCGCTTCATAATATGTAGTATCAGTATACGGTTTACCAATAAATTCTGATTAACACGCTCAAAACTAGAAAGCCCCTTTCTTTACGATAGCCAACTACATGATATGTATTAAGTTTTTAAAAACGATTTTCCTCTCTTCTCTTGTAACTATCTTTTGACTTTGTTAATTTTTACGGTTTTAGTTAATTGTATTAACCTGTTTGTATTTTACATAATTCCTGTGAGTCATCCTATTATTCTTAGTCATCATTATTTTACCAATTTTTTGCTTGTGTAATAAATTGTTGCTAACGTCTAAGAATCAACTTATCTTGAACTCCGTAGTTAATATTCCACCCCTCCTTCAAAACTTAGCTCTCTTATTACTGACATCTATTAGTTAATTGTTTTGGTAACCTTTAACCTCTTTATTTCACCCTGACCTCTTATACCTAAAGCTGATTAACTAAAATAACCACTTGAATAGTAAAACATGTTGATGTAATAAACTATATATATATATATATATTAGTGTAGAGCCGATGATGAGGAAATAATTGAAAAAGAAAATATACTTCTTCGCTCAAGTTGTTGTTTTTACTCAATTCACAAAAAGCTTGAGATTCGTTTTTCATTAATTAATTTACTATTACAGAAATAAGATTTTTTTTTTATGAAGACTGCCAACAAGTTTCCTATGAAGAATTTTATTATTTGTATGTGTTTATGCGTGCTGCGGGGGCGGGGAGGGGTTAAAGCCACTATGCATATCATATATCAATCGTATGACTATTATCATCTGTTTTTGTATATCTCTTTATAGACTGTATTTGAACTGCTGAAAAATGTTGGATACACCACTCTTGTCGAACCATCATGTATGGAGGCTTCATTATACGAATGTCGGTTAGTGTCTAATTCGAATAAACCTACCTAAATACATTTTTCAAAAGCAAAATTCTTTACACGTATAAATATTTATGCTTTTTTTTAAACAATTGATTCTCATCTGTTGTTTTTTCTACTGTCTATTAAATAAAATATTAAAGAATTTGGTATATTATACCAAATAAGATGTTTCAATTTCTAAAACAATTCATTTTGACGTACACATGATTATCAAAAAATAATTTCAAATTCGGTTAAAAATATCAGAAATATGTGTGCACTAGAATTTTCAAGTCCAATGGTTTTGTAACTGATATCAATCCGCGGGCAATCTGGATAAAGAAATCTAATCTTTACAAACCAACTCTTGAAAAATTAACCTGATTTTCGCTAGGGGCTGGTTACAAGACATAGTTTCCTGGAGTTCTAGTAAAAGTCATGCCCAGTGGGCTCCATCTTGTTGGGAGTGAGGACATATGCTCGTCGCGCTGAAATCATGAACTGGTAGAAGCTAGAATTCATTGGCATGCCATTGAGTCGAGTCCTAGTGACTGAATGGTATACGAGCTTGCCTTGTAACAGGTAGGTCCTGAGTTCGAAACCCAGTGGATGCGTGCTGATGAAGAGTCCCAAACTAGGACGAAACATCTGTTTAGTACACCCTGGTTTTCAGTAGTTCTCTAACTGATATCAATCCATGGGCAAACTCTAAAAACAAGCTGATTTATATAGCTGGATCACTTGGTTGTCTAGTTAGCATATTCGATCTATTGATATCAACGAACTAGCATTTCTTTCTTAGTCAGTCATCTGTAGGTTAAAGGGGTCACTAAGTGACACATGTCCTAAAAACATTTCAATAATACTCTTAAAATATGTCAATATATCTTTTCTTATGGAGGTATTTTCACCTATATCTTATGACAATCAGTTTGTTAGAAATTTCTGTATTTATTCAACTCAGCTTTGCACAGCATTCATCCTAGATACACAAATATATATTGTCCTGTTGTGCAAGTAGAAGTATAAAATGAGTGCAAGCATGTCGTGCACATGCCATGAAAGTAACCTGATCATTCACTCAGATTAATATTCATAGTTTTATTATACGGGTGATTGTATGGCTAATGTATGGCTAACTAATAGCCTCTCTAGTAGAATAAAATAGGAGGTTAGATTAACTGAAATTATAACGAACTCATTCAAAAATTGTTAAACTATTTAACGATTACTTTTAATACTATTTAAAAATAGACTGTAGTGTACACCTATTGTTTTCTATAAATACTGACCTGTTTATTGAAATTTTTTTCATCTCCAACTCTCTGTATATTTCAACAATGGCTTTCATTTCTCGAAGTATAACCTCACTATCATCCATCTAATATATCTGTCCTCTGTCTATTATTTTATAACTAACTTAAATTCCGGCCTAATTTTACCTTGTATAAGCATCACTTTATCGATTACTTACAAAGAATAATAACTATTATGTTGTAGAATAAGTATGTAATGTAATGAATTCTCCTAGTATTATTGTTGTTATAACAAGATATTCCCTGAGTTAATAATCCACATAATCTGGATATCTCATGACATATTGAATATCACTCACTGTATTCCTTATAGTGTATATGATTGAATTCGGATTAGGTTTCTGCGCCAACACGTATCTCTGCATACAAAATAAATAATGGGGAAGCTTATTTGCCTTCGTCTAAATGATTTCGAAATTAAGCATAGTCCTAGGAAAAGGTTATTAGACATAGATATATCCATCAGATTATGGTAACAGCCAATATACACTTGATTAACTGCTCATTGTCGCTTTATGTAGAGGTTAGTTTTAACTCAACCAATGTAAAAATCTTTCTCTTCAGGTATCCTGTCAGTGAATCCACTTTTCTAAAAGTGTTGTGTTTGTAGAAACAGCATAACCTAGGGATTTATGGCTTGTTATCCCATTTGATGTAAATTACTTCGTGATACTCAGTTTCAGTGCTATTCATGGATTTTCAGTGACTGAGCTTTCTATGTATAGGTTGCTTACATTTGTTTTGTCATGCTGGTAAAAGTTCTAACCAGTGCATCACTACTGTTATATAAGGACATCCAACTTCAGTGTGTTAACTATTCTAAAATGTATTGGATGTCTACAAGTTTTGGTACACCTATACGAAAAAAACTTTCTATAATTCTTCAACAGGCAACAAAAAAGTATTCACACTATTTTTAAAAGGATTTTCATTTTGCAGTCTCTTTCTTTAGTTCAACCAGGCAAGTGATTGTAAACTCTATAATCGTAGATAATTATGCCTATCAGAAGAAGATAAATGGCAATACATGTGTCCGGTGTATTTTCGTTTTATTTTATTTGTCCTTATTGATTTATTGACATGCTTGGTATGAAAATGTGCTCAAAAGTCACACATATAACAAGAACAAATGTAAGAGAAAGTACAATATTGATAATCATGGTAAAAATATTTATTGTTAGTCATTTCTGCGTCGGTGGCATAGCGGTTGAGACGCTCGCCGACCATGCACATGATCCGAGGTTCGATCCCCGGCCACCGACGCACTCCTTTACCTCGCTAAACCAGACATAATGCTGGTAAAGAGGAAAGGTTGGGTGTGAGGCTAGCAACCCCATCCTGTAAAAAAATAAACACTGTTACAGAAACTTCAAGCCACTACTAGCTTGAAGCCCTATGTTCCACTGGGAAACGTGAAGGAAAACAGGTCATTTCTGCATCAGTTTACTTATTCTCAACTTTTTCAGAAAATTCTTACTTACCTCTGAATTATGCATTTGTCACTTTCATTTGGTGATTAGAATAGTGTTAGCAGTAGTAGATAATCATTAGTATTGATACATATATGTCAACCAAATAGGTTTACTAAAGATATCAAAATATCCCCAGTACTGGAGGAGCATTTCACTCTACAGCGTTGAGTTCAGTAATCCATCAAAATTGATTAAAAAGTCTGAAATGTCTTAAGGTGCAGTGGTTATATATAAGATGATGAAATGAGATGTTTTCAAAATGATCAATTCACCAAAGTAACTGAGAATATTCATACCTCAAAGTATGATTCGTTTAATACTATAAATGGTGTTCAAATTGGAAGTGTGAAAGTGATTTAATGCCTATTAGTAATTGGTATTAATAATCAGAAGTCAGTCACTAAAGTATTAGCTGCAAATATCGTTTTTGTGTAGCCAAAAATACATACTCCCTGTCTTTCTATCCAGTTTGTTCAAGCCGCTTTGTTGTTATCATGTTGAACGAGAATGTGTCTTTTTATTAGTGTATAACGTTTAGATTTCATTGTTATTACTTGTTGTTGCTAGTTATGTTATGTTATCAACTTATTGACAATGCGTGGGTGATTCTGGATAATAAAGGGCTATGATTAAAGTAAATGTATTTGTATTAGTTGATGGCGTATGATAATATCGCCCCCGCCATTGAGTCTAAAAAGGAAGAAGTGAGAGAAATGTCGGTTATCTCTTCTATTATTCGATATAAGTTTATTGTCTCTGACTAGTTTCATTCTGACGGCAAAAGTGTCACCATTTTGTTATTGTAATAATTTCCTATACATTTAGTTTGTCAACTAATGAGAATTTTGTGTCTCTTTTATTTGTTTAGCTATTCACAGAAAGAATCAGATTCCACCAATTGCAATAAAAACGGCTGTTACAGACAAATTACTGATACAGAAGTACTCAATAATCATTCTCATTGTGATTCTAATGTAAATGCATCCTCAGTGAAAAAATCTAGTATACTGACTGAAGAAGATCGTGAACTTCTAGCTAAACTTTGGCGCTATTTAGATCCTACTAATAATGTGTTTGGTAGTAATTCACCACCTCCTAAACCTCCACTTCCTAATTCATGTCCATTAAACATTGCATTCTTTGATCGGCGTACAGAATTGACCACCAGTTCAATAAATCCCTCCACTTCTCCACTGAGTCTCAATCCATTTGATGATCCAAATTTGGTAGCTTATCTTTATAAAATCTCTTGTACTGCTCAGCACAAATATCCCTCGGATTTCAATTCCATTAAAGGAAATCTAGTCTCATTGGAAAAATCTTCATCACCTACCTCTGGGTACGTTTCCACCCTTTCTTTGGTTAGAAATCAAATTCACTGTTTATTCTGAGAACCAGATTTCTTAAAAATATTACTAAAAATATGGCTTTGTTTGTTTCTTTTCTTAAATGACAGCAAGTTGAATTTAAATGCAACTGATCATCTGAATTTCCCGTTAGTCGATGAATCAGATCCCAGTGATATAGAATCAAGCATTAATCGTCGTAATAACTCAGTTGAAATCAACAGTTCCCCTAAAAAACAATCACCTCGTTCCAAGCTCAAGAAGATATCTTTTCTGCTAACGGAAGATTCTTCACCTTCTGCTGCTGATTCGAAACTCAAGTTGGATAATGGACAAGACAGAAAAGTTGATGTAGATAATAGAAAGTCAGTAAATTTCACAAAGTTGAATCAAACTGGCAGTGATAATAAGAGCTTATTTCAACCTAGTTCTATTCGGGTAAGCTCATTCATTCTCTTTTGTGTGAAGATGCTTTTCTTTAAGTCTTAATCTGTATGAGACTTAATAATTATTATTTGCTTTATTCCAAAACAGTATTAATGTTGCAGTGTGGAATTTTCAACATTTGGAACAGTATCATATCTAATTTTGTCGAATAATGTTTAAAAAATAATAAAGATAAAGTTACCGTATTGTTAATGACAGTTTCTATTAGGTATTAGTAGTGACAGTAAGATTGTAAACATACAAAAATTGTAAAATAATGATAATAATGTTTTTAGTTAAGATTATCAGTCAATTTTAACGAACAATATTAAAAACAATTTTGGGAATAGCACTATGTGATATTTATAGTGACAGTGAAGTCATATATTTACAAAAAATTGTAAATAATAATAATAATAAAGTTAGTAGCTAAGATTGTCAGTTAATTCAGGTGGTGTCACCATAGATTACAAATAGGAGATAATAAAAGTGCGAATTATTTAGCTAACAACATAGTAATTCATAAGTTTCACGCCTTACATTATCTCTCTCACATAAAACACGGGCAAAATATGATATCTTTGAGTTCCTATACTTGGTATTACGAGCATATAATCTTTTGTACTGACTTCTGGTTCTATCAGGTGAGAAACAGGGGAAGAAGTTGGGAATAGAGGGAGTGTCAAACTTAAGTTATAGAATCAGGCCACAAAATTGATTTTGACAATATTGAAATAATTCAGAAAAATTTCAGAAATCACAAAGAATGTCTAATATCAGCAGCACTTCATATCAAATGGAATCCCAATCGCCTGAATAGGAATGATGGACAAACAGAATTTGAACGGGTTACAACACCTCCATCCCCCATGAAATGACAAAATCAACACGAATAGGATTCATAAGCAATTTCATTATGTCAACACATGCTGCTTATATAATTTTATGCGTTTATCAAATCCGACAATCTACACTTGGTTTTCTTACCTTTGCTAACTGTCCAACTTGACAACGTAAAAATCACCCCATGTTGATGAACGATATATATATATATAAATTCTGGTGTAATAGTACTTTGGTAAAGCTATTAACATTAAGTAGCGAAACGTCAGTAAAAACAGTATAATTTTGTTTTTCATTCATTGGGAAATGCAAACACTTTTATAATAATGAATATCATATACCCGATGCCGCAATTTTTTCAAACTGTTAAAAGTGAACTTGGTTTGGACATACATAAAATTCGCAAAGGGTTGAAAACAAAAGACCACTGGAATGTTAATTTCATACTCAATTATACAGTAGTACTAAGCTATGGTTTACGAGCTCGCCTAGTTACCAGAAGGTGGGTGTGTACTGTGAAGAGTCCCAAACTAGGCTGACAAAACAACTGTCCAGTACTCCCTGAAGGTTTTCCAATGGTTCTCTAACCGATGTCAGCTCATGACGAAATCCTGGAACCAGTCAATCAAATCCCTACAAACTTATATTTGAATACTAAGCTATGAATTCGACTGAAGTTGTGAGATCCTGACAAATATTATTTAATTTCGCCTAAGTGTAGCTCAAAACGGAAAGGTTGAAATTTTACCAGGCACCTTTATATTTGATTGCATGGAGGATTTCATCATGATCTGACATCAGTCAGAGAACCACAGGAAAACCTGGGAGTACTGGACAGCTGTTTCGTCCTAGTTTGGGATTCCTCATCAGTACGCACCTTTATATCTCATTGAAAGCTGTTTTTTCGAAAACAATTTAATGGACAAACCTACAGTCAGGCTGTAGAACGTTTCTTCATCATTCCCTTCCCAAAAAACACATTTATTATCTAGTTTATATTATTGTCACAACCATAGTCAACCATCTTAAAAATTTTATACTCGTTCATGCAACCTGTCATATTGATGCAGGAATGTATTAATCAGTTGTCATTCTTACTCTTCCATGTTAATAGTGAAGTAATTCTTAATTCATTCTTGTGTGACGAACTGTAACATAATGCTCATAAAGTTCACTCAGTTAAATTTTGTTGACATAATACACATGTGTTATGCCCCCGGTAGTGAACAATTCATAGACTACCATTACAAGTTATGTCCATGATGCACAACCTAGAGACTAGTAAACTAATAATGTGGTATTGTGATAACGCCAGTTGGTTCCAACGTAATACTATTCTCACAGTAAGAATCATTGTTTATTTGATGGTGTTAACGTGTGAATACATCTGTCACAGTTAAATACTGCACTAGCAACAGAATACTATGTATCTATTTTAACATTCTATTTCATGTCGTTGAATGTAAACCAAAATCACACACGTAGTGGTTGGTTAGATAGTATAAAGTGTATAAATAGATATACATAGCTGTTTGATCACTTGAAAATATACCTTGGCTTGCGTGTCTTGCCTTCTACTGTTCCAATAAGAATGCACAAATTCACAAACAACTCTGTAACAAGTTGTTACTATCTGTCTGGAATTTTCGTTATAAAAAAGATCAATGCTCATCCTAGTGTTAATTGTATTAGCTTTTTATCTACGCTGTATTTCATTTTCATTTTTATCCATATTTCTTTCGTGTAAATTCTTATGAGTTGTTGCACTTTTACTGTATTTGTATAACATTATTTTTCTTTTGTAATGGGCTTATATGTCGCGTTTTTTTTGTACACTCATCATGGAGTTAAAAAGTATTTGTCTGGATAATTACCATAAAAGTGATGTAGTTTGCGCTTAGAAGAAATTTTGTTACCTGCCTATCCTCATAAAACTGCCCTCTAGAATATAAATTTAGATGGAAGTGAGAGTTGAGACTCTGTGAGTAAATGGCACTTGAAACTTCCATGTCACTTGGATAAATTCATTTTCGCACAAAAATTCCGTGCATCCAAGGGTTGTGGATACTAAAGGTGTATCACTAAGTTGGTCAATTAGTCTTTAAGATTATTTAGATTTACAATGAATACAGGTGCTTAAACACTTATTTCATTTGTCTTATCTCACGCCCTATGTCAGTTCCTTTCGTCAGTTGAAATAAGAGGAAAATTACCACAAACGATTATTGGAAATATGAGTATTGTTTGAGAGGCTGACAACCAGAAAAGCTCTTATCTTGTAATACAATACGCTCACCTAGGTACTAAATGTGCGAAATAAAGGCATAAAGTAATAAGAAAAATAAAATACATGTGACCTTCAGTTAGACTTTTTTCAATATCAAAAAATACAATAGGTAATTTTGATCAGATTAAATGAGAAAGAAGTCTGTGTTCTGCTGTTTCGACTCAACTTTAAAACTTTTGATCTTTTCAGTGAGATCCTGCATATATTCGAAGTCATTGGTTAAAGACTTGACCTCCAAATTATTTACAACTATCCTGTATTGTTGTAACTTGCGACAGCTGAGATTTGTGGAATTCTCTGCTACCTTTACACTTATATGAGAATAATTTGCTTTTACTTTTATATAAAACATATCCACAGCCTCTCGTTTACGAATTGTCATTTGATAAATGTGTACTTTCGTGCATTGGTGGTTCAGTAGTGAAACGCTAGCCAACTACCCATGTAGTTCCGAGTTCAACCCTCGATCAACACACTTCTAAGCCCTACCTAGTTGACTGCCTGATGGTAAGCCGGTAGTAGAGGAAAGGTTAATGGTTAGTATTTAAGCGGCTGGACAATTCATTCGCAGTTCCTCTATACTTATTCCGAAATATTAACTCACCAATCCCAACTAGTTTTTTTCTTAATGGGTTTTCGATGCTTCTATTGAAATAATTAAACGTTAAGTGAACTTTGAATGACCATGTTTGTAAAATACAATAAAACAATGACTAGTGTATAACTATTAGGTATTAGGAATTTTAAAACAACTTATTTTTGAAGTGATTCACTTGAAGGTGTTGCACTATTTATACCTGTTTTATTCCTTTAAGTTCCCAGTGGAACATAAGGCTTCAAGCTAAAAGCTTGAAGTTTTGGTAGCAATGGTGTTGATTTTTACGAGATTGGGTTGCTAGCCTCGCGTCTAACCTTCCCTCTTAACCAGTCTTATTATTGGCTTAGCGAGGTAAAGGAGTTCGTCGACCGGGAATCAAAGCCCGGACCACCTGCGTGGTTGGGGAGCATTCTACCCCTGTGCCATCGGCGCACACATTACACCTTAAGCTTGACTAATACGTTTTTCTTTAGTACTTTTTTTAAAAATAAAACAATGTTCACACTCACCATCACTTTGGGTGTTTTTTTTTGTGTTTTCAGAAAATTCCTTTTCACTCAAAAAAGTGTAAATATTGGTCTAAACATATGTCATCTACGGATTCTAATAGTAATAATAATAATAATCCTCTCAGTGATAGTTCAATGCAAGAACAAATAGCAAAAATGGCAATGCATTTACAAGACAACGATTCACATTCACAACAAGTGAGTATTGTTTGTTTTTTCTTTGCAGTTCCTTTGTGTTTTCCATTGTGTGCCTTTTGTTTTCTAATTCTTTTTATTCTTGTATATCGTGATAAAAAACACTTGAGTCAGTTTTTTTCCCTCAACACATATGTAGTCAACTAGCATATAATAAAGTGATCATTGAGATGAGATGTTTGCGGTAGTTGAAATCACCTTTCAACACTTCAAATAAGTGGGTTTCAAGTGATCAGTCTCATGCACTAGTTGTTGGGTGATCGACACTTACTGTTTCATTAGCAATAATTACATTCCCTAGACTTTTTATCTTGGTAGGATCAATTAGTTTAAATTACGTTAAGGTTTTATGTCCTGCTGATCTAACTGACCTTGGTCCACAACTTTGATCTGCATATCTGACTCCACACTCACTACATAGAATTAGGTAAACTAAAGTTTATTTGTTTATCGACTTAAATGCCAATTTTATCTCTGCCTTGTTAAGAATCCTGGTGAAAGTTTCACAGATTCCTTCTTTGTGAGTATGTATATATACCTACTATATTCAACACAGCGTCGGTGTATACCTGAAAATGTCAGTATAACAGCCAAAGAAAGCTTTTTCTGAAAAATCGCCACGATAGCCAGTCAGAGGAAGCAGAAATGCTTCTGTGCTACCTATTTTTGTAGGACAAAAAAATATGCAAAAATTGTTCGCTGAAAGAAAATAGACGTCTGGTTGTAGTTAAGTGTTTGCAGATGAACCATTGTGCGTCGGGGGTTCGGTGGTAGAATGTTTGCCAACCGTGTGTGTGATTTGGGGTTCAGTTACCGCTCGCTCCCCGTCCTCTGGTAGCGCAAGCCCTATAAAGAGGAAAGGTCGTAAAGAATAAACACCGGTGTTACTGAAACTTCAAATCTCAAGCTCGGAACGCATAGGAATAAAATAATAAAAATAAGATGTTAAATCACTGGAGTATAAAGTTGGTAAGAAAGACATTTGAGTATTTTATTCTGCCTTAGGTTATATTCTCACTAATCATTCTTGTAGCTACTAGTTATTCAACTAACAAATGCTACAGTACTGAATGGCCTAATTGAATGTACTTTGTTTTGTGTGTTTATCTTATAAGTCGGGAAGCTTGTCTCCTCCAATTTGAAAATGTTGTCTTCTTCTTAGGTCTTTTTTATGTAATTCAAAAATCTCTTTAGGGTATTTCTAATAAGTAAGCCTTCTAAATACCAATTTAAACCAACCTAATCAGATCTGTAAAACTGTATAAACGATTAATTAAATTAAAACATCATTAATCGTCAATATGACGCTTACTTCGTCTTAACATGTGTCACCATTATTTTAATGAATTAAATAATAATAATGTCGACTTAACGTTTCCTGAAGCCCAGCTTGTGTTCACTTTCTCAACTAAACCAGTACTCACACAACGAATCAAGGAAAAATTATCAACAGTTAACTCATCAGTGTGTATTTATGAATTCAACTGGTCATGTGGAGCTTGTCACATTGGCCGTACTCAGAGGGCTTTATCCATGCGGGCATGTGAAAATGTACTTGTATGGTTGAGTAAAGAGGTAACCAAATGCGTAAGTAGTACAGTCTTAGCCCACTTGGTAGATACTGGACACTCAATAGAAGCACAGCAGGCATTCTCAGTTATCTACTGAGTTCCTGGCAATCTATCTAGAGGAGCTCGACTACATCTTCTATCAGTAGCTGAAGCCGTAGCAATTAATACCACAAGACCCAGTCTTTGTATGCAGAAGAAATATGTCCAAGCACTATGGTTTATTGTAACGACCACAAATATTATATTTTATAATTGTAAGAACCTGAAGAGAAATTATTGAAAAGAATATTCATCGTTCAGATTGACTTTTAATTCACTATGGTTTACCTTGGTCTAGAATAAGGTCAACAAATCCTCCATAAATATTGACATTTTAAATACATATCGCTATTTTTTTCTTCTTTTCTCTTTATTTCATTGACAAACGTTCATTTCTGACCTTTTACGAGTTCATGACCTTTTTTATTATTTCTGTTACCTTAGGTTTAAGTGACGCTTTTCTAATTTGTTATTTTAAAAATCCTGTCCATTTCACTTCACTGCATTCCTTATTATTATTATTATTATTATTATTATTATTATTATTATTATTTGATAATCGTTCAGCAATAGTAATTTTATGTTTACACCACATCTTCGTTATTATTTCACAATCATTATTATTGTCGTTATTTTCACTCTTGAACTTACGTCTAGTCTATCCCATTTGTTGATTTATTTTTCTGTAGTATTCATATTTCGTTTCATTTTATCGCATGTTTTCATTAACCATGCATATTCAAAACTAACTGACTATTGTTCCATCCGGTATTATCCTTGTTCCACAGTAATTTGTCTGATATGTTTCTGATTCGCCTTTACTGGCTATTGTATGCTTAAATTAATTGATTTAGAACTGTAGAGCCTGAAGAAGAATTTATTGTAAACAATTGTTCGCTCTAACTATTTTTGTCTTGAATAAGTTATGGGAATATTCAAAATAATCAAAATAATACTTTTGAAATAATTTTATTAAACTACAAAAATGTGTGTGTGTGGGTGTGCTAAAGTTGGTCCTTCATTAGTGCATTAACGGAACCTGTTAACTTGTACAGTATTCGCATAACTTGTTACATTCAAAATTGTTACAGGATGTCCTCAACAAACAAAATAATACACTGGTGAATGAGATACTTGGCTTTTAGCTGTCTTTTCCACTGTTGTTAACTTGACTTTTCTTCAATTTTAATTTTAGCTGAGCTCTACTCAACCCCGTCGATTAGATTACGTCATTCACCTTGCTTATTTAATCTTACATTAGTTTCTTTGCGACTAACTCTTCCTACATTATTTAATTTCCAATCTAAAATTTACAATTCTAATGACAAACATTTGGAAATATTCATTTTTTGCTAAGAAAATTTACTATATATATGCGATTGTACAGCTTGAAAATGATATTATCGAAAAGAGTAACTCTTCGTTGAACGCCTTTTCTTTTCTTTCCATCTTTTTTTCAACTAGTGCTGCTCGTTTCTCAAAATATCTCAAGAATATCAAACAGCTCACCTCAAAATTAAAATTTGCCAACAAAAGTTGATAATTTATCCTTTTGTCGTTTTAAAACTAAACACGTACTAAGTAGTGCTAACTAACCACCGCTGGTATTAATTAACGTTACAATCAAATCTTTCATACGATGTAAAACTCCAAGAATGCCTATCTTGGTAGTTCACACATTTAGCCTACCGCTTTCACTGTATTCGAGGCTTAAAATGTTAGGCCTGAATCACCCACGGATGCGGTTCACGGTTCGATCCCCGGCTGAACCACTCCTTTGCCTCGCTAAGCAAGTAATAAGACTGGTTAGAAGGGAACGCCATCCTGTAAAAATAAAAACCACTGCCTCTGAAACTTCAAACCTCTAGCTTGGAGCCCTATGTTCCACTGGGAACGTAAAAGAACATAAAAAAACAATATTAAGCTGTAATTATGGTTATAGAGCTTGTCATATTTTGGCACTGTATGCAATTTGGCTGACAGTAGGGCATCTGTTGCTATAGCATTCAAACGCAAAGGAGATTATGAGTGAACTAGAATTTGTACATAATTATTTATTCTAATGTATATTTGAATAAGCCTAGTAGCATGCTTGATATAAGTAAACAAAATTATATCTACACATCAACTATTATATGGAAAATGTAAATAAGAATGTGATGTAATTAATGGTGAATTAATTAATTAATTTATTTATTCACTCAAATACTGACTTAACAAATATTTAGTCTTAAAACTAGGTAGCGGAGTTGTTAAGCTGTCAACACCAATACTTATGGATTTTTGTTGTTGTAGCTGTTGTTGTTTATGTCGATTGATTATTGTGATTGTATGTTTAGATAAGTTATATGCTGGTCAGTTATAATTATTTACTTTGAGTGTGTAAGAGAGAGAGAGAAAAAGAGAAAGGAAAATGTTTTGTTTTGTTGTACCAATCACAATGAAAGTTGTTGCTTACCGCATGGAGTAAGTGACATATCTGTATGTATGTAATAAGGATTGTCCAGTACTGTTTATTCACTATTGCCTGGTGAGCTTTTCACTTGTTTTACTGCTAGCCCCCAAAATGTGCTGTATTGTATGATGTGGCTATTGTTGATTCTATCCACCAGAAATGTCAATTTTGTCTTATTTGGTTTAATTTTATTGTAAACATTCTTATAACACACGGGGTGGTACCACACTATATCCAACGTCATATGAAGTGGTGGTTCACTATCCGTTAAAAGTGGATTTGTCTTGTTGAAGTTCACCTTCAGTGACCTTGTTGTAAATTTCCTATCCATCAGAATGCTTCTTATTTATTCTATTTCACATTGTTTAATGGTTTAACTACCACGATGAGTCATAAATTCATACTCGTGCACTATTTCAAAAAAGTTTTTACCTACCGCTAGGAATATTTGAAAGGAGATAAAGGAAGAACATTGTGAAGTATTAGTACTGGAGCAATCTTCGAATTTGACAATATTGCTTTAGGTGATATATTATAGATTATTATATTATCTTAAGATTCTTCACAAGGAGTGAAACTCGTTGGAAATTCTGTATTGTGTATGAATATATTTTCAGAATAAAGTTATTCTTTATATTTTAAAATATCATCTTCACACCTGTAGTTAGACTAGGCATGGGAATCTGTTTCATTGGTTTGAGCTGGCATCAGTTAGAGAACCATTGGAAAACCTGGGAGTACTGGACAGCTGTTTCGTCCTAGTTTGGGATTCTTAATCAGTGTGGCCAAGGTTCGAACCCTGGATCTTCTGGTTATAAGGTAAGCTCATAGACCATTAAGCCACTGGGACCCGATCCATTGGCCCATGAATTCTAACTTCCGCCACTTCATAACACAGCGCAACCAATTCGCAATGTCTTCTTCAATGAGTTACCACCTCACCTTCAACCTGCTGTACCCCACTGGTCTCGGCTTTCCACTAGAACCCCAGGCTAACTGTCTGAATAGGGCAAGTCGCTAGTGAGCATCAGATCTGTTTTATAACCAAAAGAGTGGTCATTCTATTTCTCTTGTAACTTTATATCAGAAATATGTGATAACTGAAAGTCCAGTTGTTAATTAGCGTATTTAGAAAACTGTATTCAAATGTCTTATATATATATATATATATATATATATATAGCCAAATGCATATTCTTCGTTATTTCGTATAGCAAAACACTAACGAAAATATACTACTGACTGATTTGAATAACAGAAGCTAGCCTAACTTATAACCTGCTAAACTCTCTTTAACTTCCAGCAAGCAGATAGTCTGTATGTGTGTGCGAGTATGTGTGTATGTGGTTAACCTTCGACAAGGTAACGTTTTGTTTCACTGCATTAGTGATACCAACTGGTAATCAGGCATAGTTTCTTTTTCTCACCTTCTCTAAACTCTGTTTCTTTGTATACTGTATACTGTATAACATTTCATAATTTTGCTTTACACTTAACACATGGTTGAATAGTTTTAGAAAAATAAACAAACAATGTAAGAAAGAATGTATGAATGTTTTTCATGTTTAACACATGTTTTGTACTGGATTACATCTATTTCACAGAGTAAATCATTATTGATATTTTAAAGAGTTAAATATATGATCGCATTATACTATTATTAGTGGTAGTAGTAGCAGTAGCGCGGAACCGATGCTAGTGTAGTTCGTTAATGCTTTACTGGCCTCTTATAGCATTATATAAACTGATATATTATGTGCATAATTTCAATTCTTGCACTCATATTTATGCATGTGTGCTTGTGTGTCTCTCTGTGTAAATATATACACATGACCGTATAACGTTTTATGTTTGTGTTCCTTAATTGTCTCGTCTCTGTGTATGCTTTTAAGAGAGAGATATTTAACGTTTCATTTTCAACTTTCCTTTTTCATTTACGAATTCCAGTATTTTTTAAATTTTTTTTTATGCTCCTGACTTGCTTCTACGGTTGTAGAGGTTGTTGTGGTGGCGGTGGCATTGGCTGTGATGGTGACGGCGATAATGACACTGATTTTGATGTTGACAGTGATAATGCATTATATCTGTGCGGTAATAAGTATTTTGACTTGTCTGTCTAAATGCACGTGTGTGTGTATGCATAGTAATGCGTGTATGCGAGGCCTTTGTTTATAACATTGAAACTCCATTGTGAAATATCAGTAGTATTTTTGGTAATGCGAATTAGTCACAAATCACATCTGCTAAATACAGAAATACAATTTAGTTTTCACTTCTATCCAGTTGGTGTGATGTAGTGAGGTAGTAGGCCTATTGTTTATGATTTAATGATGGATTGGTTGGCTGGCGTATTGATTTTGTTTATCAGCAATGCAAACATTTCTTCATTTAATAAAATATGAATATATATATATATAATTGTGATCAATCATTTGAGTTTAAAAACCACACCCATTAAAGAAATCCATATTTATATGGACTGATTGTACTTTCGTGTTGCTAATGCCTGTTTTGTGACACTGGCGCTCACCTTTTTTTGCTTAATGAATACAAGGTGGATTGATGGTGTGTTTCAATCCAATTATGAACTGATTAAGAACAACTTAATAATTTCCCATGAATTATTGAATTATTCATAAGAATCCATGAGTTTAAGGTTAAACTAAGAGATGAGATGTTGTCTATCAAAATGAAACAATGCTATACTTTTAATAGTTTTTTCCTTGCCTTATGCATAAAATGTCTATTTAGTCCGCATGAAATTAATTTTGCCTAGTAACCGATATGCTGAAGAAAAAACGGAGATGGGCGGGGTACATGCTGAGGAGACCGTTAAGTGACATCATGCTGCAGGTTGTAGGGCGGAACCTAAATGGGAAACGATGAATTAGACATGGGCCACCAGAGGGTGACATGGAGGAGATCGTGTGAGGCGGAAACGAAAGCTTATAGGCAGATATGGAGGTAGCCAAGGAGAACTGTTCCACTTGGAACCCGAGGAAGCAATAACAACAATAGTATTAGTAGTAGTACCATCCGTACACTTCGCCCTGTCTGTTTCACGTTGTTCAGTACTGTTACAGGGGGAAATAAACTCTTATGTTTACATAAACCTGTTATGGTAGAAAGCATACACGTTTTTAGCGTTAATTATTTCTTAACACCTTTGTATTGTGTATGCCAAGTATTGTAATCAATAAACATTATTATAACAATTACTTTTCGTGTAATTAACGCTTAATGCTTAAGGATTCAAATTTTCGACTTACGGCTACAAATGTTACTGTCTTACCTTAAAAAAGAAATGTACCTATTTTGGTAATGCATTGTGTCTTTCTGCATGTGCTTGTGTGTGTGAGAGAGAGAGAGAGTGAGTGAGACGTGGGGATAGCCTGTTGAGGAATCATACAGTGAATAAATAAAAAAAACCTTTATATTTTTAAATTTTATACACATATGGGTTAAGTATATTTTGTAATTGAAAATTTACCTTTGATTGGCACATTTTTCCTCTTGGTTATATTGCTGATGTAAACGATGTAAAAAAATGTAGATGATTCATTATGACATTAGAGTTTTATGCATACATGCTAGAATGAATGAATGTATGAATACAAACGTCACTTATTGACTTTCACATCAACAGTATGCAAGTGTTTGTTTTTTCATTATTGTTCTTCACTAATTTGTTAACTATGCTTGTCTGACTGGTAAATTTATAGATTGTCTGTCTGTTTTCGACATAGAACTTTGCACAAATGTGCGGAAGTTCAAGTCGCCACATTCCGTGTAGCACACAAACCAAGAGAAGAAAGTACAAGAAAAGCATAATAGAAACAGTGAGCAGAGGTGTGAGACAAAGGAGTAATAAAGAAATACAAAACAGTTTCATTGAAGATCATAAGTCACAGGGAGTGGATGCATCTGCGCCACTGAGAACGATTTTGAGCCATGTCACCAATTGTTTCCAACCATAGATTTTTACCGTCCCGAGGACCCCAGCCTGGAAGCCAGTTTACACCTTCCTACGTGGCTAAGACCAACTGTTGTGGATTTCATTGACTGATGCCAAGTTTTTGTTTGACCGCCGCTAGCTTTTTTCCAGCCTGACCCTATATCCGCTAACATAGCTCGTTGAGGGAGGCGATAACTTGGCATACGTAACACATGTCCTAACCATCTCAGTCGATGTAGCTTCACGACTTCGTCGATTGATTTCCCCTGTTTACCTAGAACTCGACGCCTAACCTCCATGTTGCTCACCTTATTATGCCACTTTACACGGGAAATAGAACGCAGGCACCTATGATCAAAGGCAGCTAGTCTTTTCATGTCTTTATAGATTGACTTTTAATATGTGAGATACTTTCCCTTATTTCTTTTAATTTTATTTTATTAATAATTGTGGTAGATTGTAAGACTTGGAAGTGTTATCAAAGATTATTCCTACAAAATGGGTTAGTTTCAAAGATTGTAGTGATAGGAAAATCCAAATTAATATCTAAATGCTGTTTACTATCGCCAATGATTTTCCTGATTGCAGTAGATTGGATAATGCGACAGACAACGGGCAATGAGGAATCAGGCATAAAAAAGGATCCACACAAAAAACTTGGAGGATCTGGACTTCGCCGATGATATATGTCTGATTTCCAACAAACAAAGTGTAAGTAAGTGCGAATGGAAAGCAACAAGTTGGCAGAAGAAGCATCCGGAGAAAATAGGACTTCAGGTGAACATAGATAAAACAGAGGTGATGAAGATTCCTGGCCAACACCAACAGCAGCAACAACAGACAACAATCAGCCAGCATGAATGGGAGGAACCTGAAAGAAACTACCTTCTTTATCTACATGGGAAGCATCGTTTCAACTACAGGCGGAACTGACGGGGACATCAAAGCAAGAGTCGGAAAAGCGAGACAAGCTTTCATTACTCTCAAGTCTATGTGAAGGTCAACAGCACTCACCATCAAAAATAAGATCCGGATTTTCAACTCCAATGTGAAGTCAGTCAGTGCTACTATACGGATTAGAGACTTGGCCAGCGCGTCATAAAGTGCATCTCTAACAAACTACAGTCCTTCATTAACAGTTGTTTTAGCTCAATACTCAAGATCAGATGGACGGCCAGAAAAGATCACCAACGGGGAGGGATCTCTGGCAATGAGCGAACCAACACAGCAGGAACCGACTGTGAAACAAGTAGGCAGGAAGAAATGGAGATGGATTGTCCATACGCTGAGGAACCCATCAAGTGACATCACTAGACAAGCCATTGATCGAGTGGAACCCGAAAGGGAAGCGGCGAGTTGGTCGTCAGTGCAAGGGTGACTTGGAGGAGGTCATCTGAAGAGGAGATGAAAGCGTGTGAGAAGACTTGGAGCGGGGTGAAAAAGTTGGCAAAAAACTGAACGCAATGGAGACGCGCGGCTGTAGCTCTATGTTCCTCTAGGAATTCAAGGAAATAATAATCATAATAATAATCTAAATGTTTCCCTTTTTTGTTCCAGTCGGAGCGTAACAGCAAGACAACGCGGTGAATACAACTTGAATCCAGTATACATGAGTTTATATGCATGAATGTTGTTCTCATAGTACCTAGGCTACATTCGTTCAAAGTGGTATTCAACGTTTTTGATTCACAGTATTCATTTCTCTTGATGTATCTATTGTCATTTAAAGACAGTTATACCATCTGTATTAACTCATATTAACTATTCAGTACTAAACAAATCAAAAATTGATGCTTTCACCTCCAAATTTATGTAACCACGGTCTGACAACCAAATATATCACGACATGCATTCATCAATGGCCTATATGCTGGTGAACACGTTTATTAAGCCTTGTGTGTGAAAAGTGATCAAATGTAGAAACCCCTATATATATATATATAAAGGAAGACAAATTGTTTTCGGCTGGATGCCAAGAGAAGAAAAGCAATAAACTCCAACTAGGTATATTATCATCTCTGTTTCTTCTCCCTTCTCTCCCCTCTCCCTGACTCTCTTTCTCCCTCTCTCTCTCTCTCTCAAAAGAAAGTCTTTTATATTGATCATGAATACTAACCTGAATATTTGCATGAATATAATGGGAGTAGACCTCTAAGTATCTATCTATCTATAATATGAATACATAAATTATCTATAAATACTTTTAAAGCGCTAATGTTCACATACTGCATCAATTCATAAATAACGTGGTTAAGAGAGAGAAAAGAAAAAGTCATCATTAATGGTTATTTTGAAGTATATCTAGGTCATGTTTATTTTTTTCTGATTATTTGATTTCACATATAAGTAATTATCAAATGATAGATAGATAGATAAATTAGTAGTTATAATAGTTTTAGAGTTATAGAGAATTTATTTAATGATATTTTGTTTCGTATATTATATTTAATTTTCTTCACTTAACCTAGTTTTTATACTTAAATAGTTTAGCTCATTCGAAGTAGATAATATCATCAAAGTGATATGTTGTATATTATTACGAGTAAGTAATGACTTTTTGAATGCGGTGATGATGTAGTCAGTTGATAAGGAATTCTCTTTTAATAGACAAAACTGATAGGTATATCACCTGCATAAATAATTCCATATTAGATGAGTGTATTTGATAATAATAACACATAGTGATACAGTATTAATAGTTGGATGACGTTTCGTGCTCAGTTTACTGCTCATAATCAGATCAACGCATACACACGGCTTTTGTAATTTGCTTTATATATTCCCTCTCTCCTTCTCTCTCTCTGAATTATTAATACTGTATCACTGTGTGTTATTATCAAATTACACTCATCTAATATGGAATTGTATTCTACCGCAGTACTCACATTATTGCAATTTCACATATATTATCTGATACTGGCTTTGTATCACTTTGGGCCAAGTGGGTCTTACTCTACGCCTGTGAAACCTGGCCTCTCCGAGCTGAGGATGTGCGGTGACTCTGTGTGTCCGATCATCGCTGTCTCCGCAGGATTGCTTGCGTTCGATGGCATCATCGCGTGAGTAATTCTAAGGTTCGGGGGCGTGTGTCTAAACACAGTGGAGATCACCTTTCATTGAGTGTCGTCATCTGGAAACACCGGCTCCGGTGGCTTGGACATGTGCTGCGAATGTCATCCCAGAGGCTTCCGTACAGGTCTCTGTTCGCTAGCCCTGGGATGGGATGGAAAAGGAGAAGAGGTGGTCAATCCATGACGTGGCGTCGTGGGATGAAGGACTTTTGTGCTAGATTAGCATCCGTTGGTGCGTTACAACTCCCTGGTTGGGGTCCGCGAGATAGCTCGAATCAATGGCTCGAAACGTTATCGGATATGGCCAAGAATCGTAATCAGTGGCGAACGTGTTGCAATTTCCTTCTTTCTTCCCTTCCCGATGATAGTTAACGAATTCTGTTTGAACTTGTTAAGCATGACTGTTTCCCTTCGAGACAAAGTTCTTTATCCGTTCTCTACTTATATTTTTACTTTTAATCTATGTTGTTTTATTATTATTGTGTGGCGCATCCTTCTTGGTGCCATATTGTACCAAGTTTTTTCTGCGTTAAAATAAATAATAGATCACTTCAATTGCATGTGTTTGGTATTGCTCTGATGAACAAAGATTCAACGATTTACCTCTCTATCCACCTAACCATATTACTTTATAATACCGCCTACTCTGTCTGACCGTATTGTGTGATCAAATGAAGGTGAATGCATTGCAACGATGGAACTGTTCTCTAGACAGTTTAACTTAGTAGAGTCAATCATGCTAGACCTAGCTAATTTCGGATAATCTGATTAATCCCGATCTACTAGTCTTTACCTGTGTAATTGACCTTACAGTCGTTAAATGGTATTTGGTAAATTACTTACTAGTTAAGCTCCTAACCTAAGTATATAAACATCTACCTAAACTTACGTTTACCAATTCTGGGTAGGACGAACTAAAGTCTGAGTATTCATCAGAATATGTCGGTTTTCTACAGATGCTGACCAGTAGCTGACCAATCATCCTGTTTACATCCATCAAACATTCTTCAATCTGATCATCCTGTCAGCCCCGATGAGAGTTCATCAGGTCCCGTGGGTTGAAATATTTACAATGGAAATTAGAAAATCACAAATATAGTGAAAGTACTAACCAGTAATAAATAATATATGATACTTTATACATCACCCTTAAGTTTACTTTCCCTTTTTTCATTTCTACCCGATGATGAAATGCTTTTAGTCCAGCATGGTCAAGATTTCAGTATCTTTGTGAATGCAATGTCGATCTTTGTCACATTTTTACATAATATGCATTTGAATGTATGTTTTACAAGTAGCTATGCGTTCAGCTTTCACATTTTGAATATTTGTATGCATTTCTTTCCTTCTTTCTTTCACATCCAATCTTTTATCTTTCCATTTTCAAACTAATTTACATCTATGCATTACTCTGACTTTTACAAGCTGTTGTTGTATATACTGTACCTTACGTAACACTCATCTTTTTTAGCAATTAACTAATCCCTTCACTTTTACATGATTGTGATAATTCGAAGATATGTATACATACATATACATAATATGCAATCACAGTCTCTTGTTAGTTTGTCTTTTCTGGATAATCATCAGTTGTCTGTCTAACTGAAATCACCCTGATAACGAGTTTAATTTCGAAAATTACTTTCTAGGCGAAATCCGCACCCAGTATCTGAACAGTCTGCATCAATTCATAGGCTTACACAAACACTTATGTATAAAACATATTTTGTTTTGTTTTGTTTAAATACTTTGTTTTAGCTGAAATATTTATCAAACTGGTAAATACTAGGCTATATGCATTGAAATGCATAAACAGATAATGGTTAGCAAGACAGTTTCTGCTGTCGTTATTGTTGGTGGTGGTTGTTAGTCATTACATGAATCTGTCACCTTTCTGCTTGACTCTTTTCGGACTTTGTTTTTCGTCTGCTGGAAAAGAGTTGAATAAACCGGCCAAATAAGTACACGAAGACAACAACCAGTTAAACCGGTCAAAAAAAAATTTATCTTGAGAACTACTGACTATTGATGTGGTTTACAGTGTGAAGATAGTTTAACAACTGAGTTGTGTTACAGAGTGAATTATGCAACAGTATGATTGTGACTTTGATATAAGCATAAAACTTGGTCACTGTGGTAGAGTATAACTCCATTATAGATAAGCTTTTATTTTAATAAATCACACAGTGTTATATTTAGACTTTATTTCATCTTATCCATTGTATGTAAAGTCTGGCTTAGTTAAGTGTCTAACAAACCGAGCAATAACACTGAGTAGTACAAAAAAGACCTAAACGATGAAATGAAACAGATAGAAGAGTCGTTGGTGTTAAACAACTATCCTATAAAATTCATTAAGAAGATCAGTAAAGGCCAAAAGCAAAGTAAAAATAATGGTGAAACTAATAATGATAACATAAATAAGGAAGAATATAAGGCATCTACAGTTATACCATATAAGCCGGAGACATCTGAGGCCTTACGTAGGATTCTCAATAAAGCAGGAATTACAGTGGGATTTAAACCTACAAACTCACTCAGGAACAAGCTCTGTAGGTTAAAGGACCCTGTTGACCTAATTAGACAAAATAATATAATTTACAAAATACCATGCAATGACTGTGAGGTCAACTACATAGGTCAAACCAGTAGGTCAGGGGTCGTCAAATTGTCGGAACAAAAGAATTTAACCAGGGTAAGAATGGTTGACCCAGAGAAGATAAGTAATTTAGAAAAAAGCTCAGCGATTGCACTGCATGCATTAACACACAACAACACAATAGGGTGGGTGGGACAGTAAAAATTCTAATATAGGTAGGTGGAGAGAGAGAGAGATTGGTTGCTGAATCCTGGTTCATCGACTCTACATGTAATACATGCAACGGAAATGACTCAACCCAAATACCAGAGATATGGAAGATATTATTACCACCAGTCGAATCAGAGGAGGATAATAAATAATCTTAAAATTCTATTTTAATTCACATACGTTATAACATTCTAACAAGTTACTTATTTTGACTGTAAAACCGTCTTATTTTCCATCTGACTGTACTTGATTGATAACACTAATATTATTTCTGGATGTACTTTATCTAACATTGATTTTTATTCAAATGTCTAATCAGTTTCATTTATGTATATAAATGAAGTAAAAAGGTTGTGTGAGTGACTTGATATGATTATGAGCAGCAATAATTTGTGCTCGAAATTTCGTCATCAGTTAATATTACTGTATAACACGCTGTGTGACTTGATCAAAACAAAATCTCATCTTCAGGTGATGGTCTTATCTGTAATTGTGACTCTCATTATCTTTCGTTTCACTTTGTAAAAATACTAACAATCATCCTATTTTCGCCTTTTTTTTGAATTTTACATAAGAACATTTTTTTCCGCTTCAAACTTTTACAACTTCCACGTATGATGACTAAGTATTTTATGAGATTATGTTTTTCCCCTATTTTTAAAAAAACCTTTGTTTACTTTTCCTTCGAATTGTTTTCGTTTCATATGTTGTAAGAAATCATGATTCATCTATTCATCTGTTGACTATTCAATTAAGTAGTGATACACTGTTTTAGTATATTTTATATTATTATTGTTCCGTTGGGTTCCTAGTGGAACATAGGGCTTCAGCTGCACGCCTCCACTTGCTTCTGTCTTCCTTCTGCTGTACTTTTCACCTCCATCCATGTTAGTCCATACTCTTTCGACTCCTCTTCACACGATCTCCTCCATGTCACCCTTGCACAGACGTCCCACTCACCGCTTCCATTTCGGCCTGGTTCTACTCAAGCAATGGCCTGACGCGCACGCGATGTCACCCAGCGGCGGCCTCCTCAGCGAGTGTCCAATCCATCTCCACTTTCTCCTGCATATTTATTGGGCGATTGGCTCTTGTTCTGTTTGTTCTTATAGTTTCTAGTTGGTGATTTTCCAGCTTCG
This sequence comes from Trichobilharzia regenti, assembly GCA_944472135.2. Classification (NCBI taxonomy): domain Eukaryota; kingdom Metazoa; phylum Platyhelminthes; class Trematoda; order Strigeidida; family Schistosomatidae; genus Trichobilharzia; species Trichobilharzia regenti. The sequence continues at coordinate 110,206,399 of OX235262.1, read as the reverse complement.
TACATTGTATGAACATTCCAAGTCCCCATCATTATTTCTGCTTTCATCGAAAGAAGGCATATCGGCTGACTGGCTTCCCGAAGGTTTTCATCAGCCTGCATCATTTCACTTCCCCGATTCCAGCGAAAAATAAGGTTATTGTTTATATTTTTAGTATTTTTAATATATTTATGCGTTGAAGTTTCTGTAGCAATTTGGTTAAGTTTTGGGGGTGGAGTTGCTAGCACCATGCCCCAACACTCCCTCTTTATCCGGGCTTGTTACCGACTAGAAAACTACCGAGCTAGTAATCTAGGCGAGGTAAATTTAATGGTGATCAGTTGTTTACAACTCTTTTTTGCATCATAGACTGTGCTGTACACACAGATAGAACAATGCACTTATACTTTAGCTGTTCATCTCCTCCTCATGTCTTATTCGAATAAACCAACCAACCAACTAGTTAATTAATTTCACCCGTCTTTATTTAACTTGTTTTGAATTAACCTTTTTTCGATTGTATTTTCGAATTTTTAGCTCGGCAACTCTTTCATTGCATCTGGATCAAGTGGAAATACCACTGGTAATGTAATGACAATGTTAACACCTACTGGTACAAGTGATACCACTATGACTGATACTAATTATTCAGTTACAAATAGATTTGGTTGTAACAAAATTAATGATGATGGTGATAATAATGATCAATTACCTGTTTGTCAGTCAGAGGTGAAATCTGATACAGAAGATGTATATGAATTGATTGAATCTAATGGGAAAAAGTATCGACGTTATTTTCAACGACATGTTGTTATTGAACGACACAAAGTTAGAGAAGTAAGATGCATTATTTTGTATTTCCTTAAAAATGGTCATATTCTTGGTTAAATACTACTACTGTAACAACAGAAGACAAGGGCCAAGAAACAGATCATTTATTTAGGAAATCAACAGATATTTATAGATTTTCATGTACATTATTATAGATTATTGTAAGCAAACAAACACAATCTTCTGATTGGTAGTTTCTCGCTGAACGTTAATCTTTCATCTGTTTGTGACCGTTTCTTGAAGTTCAGATTATCTATCTGCAAATTGTATCCGCCTACGCAAAGTCTGCTGTGATTGGTTGTTGAGTCAGTCTGTGTTCTTATTTTTCTCATGACCGATATTGGGGACTTAAGCATTGACGTAGATTACTGTCTACCAACTTTGGCTAGCAGTCTGCTCTAGCTAGCAGCCACACTACTACTTCTTTCCAATTTTTTTGCGTTCCCAGTGGAACATTATGGTTTCAAGCTTCTAAATTTCAGTTGGCCTTCTAGTCTACAGGGTGTGCTGTTAGCCTACTAACCAATCTTGCCTGATTTCTAGATATACTCTCGGCTAGTAAACTAGACGAGATTTCAAAGTGTAGTCTATAATTGATTATTTGTATTGTTGTGAGTATTGTATCACACTTAAATGTTTTGGTTAGTTTTATAGCAAAGCGATTCTTACTCTGTTCATACTTACTAATGAACTATTGAAGTTAAAAGATAATTGCTATTATAAGTTTAAAAACTATAAGTATGTAGACTGTGAAGCAAAGCTTGTTTGTTTCTGAAACTTGTGATTTCCTGTCTCAATGATCTCTTTTATTCACGTGGTTAGTTGAGTCATTTAGGTCTGGCTTCCGATAGAAAGCTAGACACATCACTATATATATATATATATATATATATTGAACACTATTCCCAACAATAATGATCGTACACAATGGAAACATTCGACATTATGTAATCAGATGAAAGAGAGGTGAAAATATCCAGTTACTGGGAAAAAGAAAGACTGATAAATGTCTCTTTCTCAACGCATAAATCAGGTTTCAGGCGATTGTTGGAGATGGCCTCAGAAAACTTGAGGGGAATTAAACTCTTTTGCCTATTGATAATTTTGAACGACCTTGTGACGTCCACTTCATGACCCGTGTCAACGAGATACCTGGCGATGGCACTGTTTAAATCATTTGTTCTCTTTAGACATAAGCTTTTTGGTACATGATCAGAAATCCGTAGATATGCCCTTCTTTCTGTTCTTGCAATGTAAATCCTCCCACAGATACATGTAAATTAGTACATACAGTTGGAGTTAACATGAGAAAGATATCTATCGATTTTTGATTGCACCAAAGAGCAAGCTGTTCGATAGATGGGATGGTACCATTTCATTCCGCAAAAACTGTTGTTCTTGCTTTATTCAAATGACTTGTAGTTAGAAGTTAGGGGACTGAAATATTCGAGTCTTATGTTTATCAATAAATTGTTTGTGTAATTTTAAGTTAAAGATACGTAATAATGAGAGAGGAGTAGTGTAGCTTTTTCATTTAGCACATATGTCAGTAAGATTCATAATATGAATAACTTGTAAGTCCGTCGATCTAAATTGTATTAAGTTTATGAAGTAAAGATTATAACCACATGGAACTATTGGTTGGATGTAAAAGACAATACTAAATCACACACATGTGTCTCAAAGAGACAGTCTATCTTCCTTGCCTTCTTCAGTCTGTTGTTGTTTAAGAAAACGTTATGGTGTTCAATGAAGTGAAATTTCTCCTCGATTTAGTGAAAACCCGAACATTCATGATGATCTCAGCTAGTGTTACCCATAGACATTATACAGCTGTTTTTATCTCTTCTTGAATTTTTCAGCTGTGCACACTCACTGACCTTGTGAAGCGCAGTTTGTTTGTTATTAGATCGAAAACAGTTCATTCGATGTCTGAATTATAAGTGAAGTGAATCTCACCGAGAACTGTAACTTGTCTTCAAGAAACAGAACAATATGAGCACAGTCATTGCATCTACAAAAAAATGGTAGTTTCTCGGGGATTTTTCTCAACCTGAATAAAATTTCAGACCCTGTTGTTGCACTATCTTTTCATTGAAATTATAACAATAACCGCATTTTTAGCTGATCAAATCTGCCCCGTAAACTAAATAATTACTATACCAGTCTAAGGCACATTTTAGAAATCTGTGTGTATGCGTCGCTTAAAAATGTGTGAAGTTTTCTTATGAAGGCTTTCTTTCTGATGTAAGCGAAGCAAGATAGAGGTTATAGTATATAAGTTTTAGTGTACAGTCGTATTGGATATTCCATTATTCACTATGATTTTTGTTGCAATGGAATAGTTATATATGAGGCTATCTTATATAGCCTTATAAGACTATATTGATATGACTGAAAGATGAATAATACAAAAACAAAAAAGTGGAAGTTAAGCCCGTTAATTTGCTTTCAGCATTATGTATCTTCCTTTACCCAGTAAAATGATTATCAGGTTGGAAAAGAGCTAGTGGTGGTCAAATCAAAACATGGCTTCATCCGTGAATAAAATCCATAACAGTTAGTTTAAGCCAGCCATGTAGGGAGGTGTAGACTTACCGGTTGGGGTCTTTGGGATAGTAAGAACCAATCACTGCAGGCAATTGGTGATAAGGCTCAAAATTGTCCTCAATGGCGCAAATGCATTCACTCTTTGTGATTTTTCAGATCTAGTAAAACTGCATTCTTCTTCCATATTGCTATGCTTTCCGCCTTGCATTTCTGATTATTTTCTCTCTTTTAACGAATTTCTCTTTACTCTCTCCTATGAAGGGACTGTGGCAACTCGAACTGTTGCACATCTATGCAAAGCTCTAGGATGAAACTAGTCAGTCAGTTACCAGTTTCCTGACTGGAAAGTTTTCTATTACTAAATCCTAAAGTATGTTTGAAAAAGTAAAATTGTTAAATATTAATGAAGTATACATCTATATGAGAATATTCTTAGTCTACTTTAATGTTAATAAATGATATCATTGATTGTATTTTTGTCCTTTCTAAGTAGGTATAACTGTTTTAGAGAAAATAGATGAATTTAGTTATATTTTTTCTATCATGATATTAATATATTTTGTTACTTCAACAGGTTATACTAGCACCTTCACTCCCAGATGGCACAGGACCTGATATGAGCCGCGTTATTATCAATCGCTCCGATCAAGTAGATAATAAGCCTACTGATGTGTATGACAGTATAGAATATACAAATGAACTCAATCCATCAGTGGACGCATTATCTTTGAGTACATCTAGTAGTTCTCCTTCTGTATGTCGCAAAGCATCGAATTGTACTGCTCCTCAACAACATCAAGAATATTTAGATGATTCAAGTGGGTATGCGATCGAAACGAATGAAAACTCAGACTATACCACTTCAGAAGAAATGAAATTAGCTACCATTGATCCTGAACCACCGAAACCACCCTTACTAAATGAAAAACCATGTATGTTTTCGTTTACTGTTAACTGAATAATTGATTTAGTGTTTAGATGTATTTTGTCTACTAAGCTGATATCACGTTATATGTAATTGTTTTTATGACATTTTTGAAGTCCTGTTTGAGTAAAATTAAGTTTTTACCTAATGGCAATGAAGTGTTTTCTCATAGCCATTTTACTACCAACTGATTGGCTTTTAAGTTGTGCGCTAGTCTGTTTCTTATGTATGTATAATAAGATGTCTCCAAAGATATCATGGTGAATTGATATGGGTTAGAGAACCATTGGAAAACCTGCAATGGAGTACTGGACAGCTGTTTCGTCCTAGTTTGGGACTCTTCATCAGGTTCGAACCCAGGACCTTCTGGTTATAAGGCGAGCTCGTAGATTATACCTTAATCTGAGCGATTAGGGTTACTGGTCTGTTTCAAAAATCACCACCGAGTGTTATGCGTTAGACACTGAAGGATAACTGCATGATAAAAGTGGTTAGTTGTCGAACCTTGTAAATTTTTCCACCTGTTTTTCATTTTATCGGTGTTTTTATATTAATTGTATTTATCTGTCTGAAGTGCTTGATTGATTAATGTTAGAGTTTTCTAGTCATCTTCATAGAGTATACTTTATTCAACTCCTTCGTCTTCAATACTTTGCTTAATGTAGACAGTCTTTTCCTCTTTCCACTTATCAGTTTTTATTAGGTAATTTTTAGTTTAGGTTATTATTGATGAACAATAATTATTGACAATAAAACAAGTGAATGCTATTAATAATTCGATTTTCTTTCCCACCTGAACCTTTTTTTTAAAAATAATTTTTACATTTATTAATTTTTAGTTTTATTCACCTCTTATTAATTTATTTATCGTATTTCAAGTGATTAACTATATGTTTCGATTTGGATCAACCAATTATGATAATCCTGATGATGAAAGACGTTTATCTAATCAATTAATTGATTTTTTTCGTGATCACTGGTTAAAAGAAGAGTCAGCAAAAGGTCCACATGAACGCAAAAAGGTTATTTCTTATATTCAACGGTATACACAACCAACTACTTCTGGTGATCTTATCCATAAAGCTACGTGTATTCAGCATACATGCACAGTTCGAATAGTAAGTGATTTTCATTAATACGCTTGTTGATTCTCTCAGTGAAATTAACTACTGTTAGCTTACATTATGCACGTAAGAAAGTGAAATAAAGTCTAGTGAGTTTAGTGCAGCATTACATAAGAATTTAGATCTCTCTATATAAAGTCAGGTGTTACGTGTACATGTATTTTTTTTAGCCGCTAGTGTAGTGTCCTACTGATAAGAATTATCAGTAGTCTATAAAGAAAAGTTCATCGGTATAAAAATATTAAATAGCAGAGAGATAGATTTGACGTCAAAGAGAATAAATGAGCCGAGGTTGCGGCAAAACATGGGAGAACGTGAAAAGAAGATATAGAAACACAATATGAAGGGCAGAAGTATCACACCACGGAAGATCTATGCAAATGATAATTTCCAGATAAGGCGTACATAATTTCTGTATCTAGAGATACCGAATTCCAAACAAACATTCTGTCTCTTGATGTTTACCGTTACACTAGAGCAGAGGTTCTTCATGCTAGCAAATCACTGCATAGTTTTTATAAGACTGCATACCACTTGCAATTGATTAGAACATTGTTGATGTAATCTTCAACTGTTGCTAACTAGATTTCTTTCGGTTCCGTGGATAAAACAGAAGGAAATTTACCTCTTCAACTCATGGTAATTTTAATTGGTTAAAACGTGTAGCAAATGTGAAGTAATTTTCTTTATATTTACATCACAAACTATTCCACTCACAAATATTATCGGGAATTATGTGTCAATTATATCCTTCTTTTTTCTTGCAGGTTGGAGGTATTGAAGGTCTCAAAGCTCAGGTATGATTATGGCATTTTTATCAAACCTTTATTTCACCTTTTTTGTTTCGTCATATAAGTTTTTAGTTATAATTACTTTTTAAAATTTATTCCAACTACTTTTTTGATTACAGTAGTAGAGTACTTTTGCACAAAATAATTTTCTGCTTCTGTATTTCTAATTTCTGTATTTTCTAATTAATCCGCACTACTTTCCAAAGAATTTTATGAAGATTTTTCACCTAGTATCTGGAATTTAAAGATTTATGCAAGCATACCATAATCCGATGTGTCAGGTTTTAATGTTTTGTAAAGCATAGAACGAGTCGTTCATTAATATAACTGGGAAATAAATCAAACAGAATTTATGTCCCTGGAAACTGAAATCAGAAATCTATTTTTTATTTTACTGTAAAACTGTTTACAAGAACATGCTGATTTATGAACATGATAGACGTATAGCAGTGAATCTTCTTCCAGAATTCACTGCTATAATCAATTATAAATATGATGTATATTCACAGAGCATTTGGCATTAATTTAGATTGATCTTATTTAGTTGTATTCTATGATGAGATATTGAAAAACAGAATTTTTCATCTTTTTATAAAGTTTTTCTGTCACTTCTTTTCCACTTCTTAAAATGTATGTACGTATGTGTATTGGATTAGCTGCAATTGCACTTGGCATCTCTTTTTTCACAAATACATGGTATTTTTTGATTTAACTAGTGTAAAAACAAATCAAAATATCCACTACAGTCCTACAGGAGGTCAATCGCGGGCCCAAATAACTCAGTGGTAACGTCTCTGACTGCAGCACTGGGTGACGCGGGTTCGAATCACAGAAGGGACATGAGTTCCTTCAAGGTTGCAGATACACCTTGCTGATGTGTGCCAGCTAGCACGAAACCTAGGTCCAAGGCTTCCTACCGATTGCCTCTAACCATCTAATACATGGTATTTATTTGGATTAACATCATCGCTAGTTGATCCTTTTTATTTGATTTAATTTCCTGACTGACAGTGAATTCCAATTTGCTACTGCTCACTAGTAGACATTTCTGTCTTCTATCAGCCGTTCTACGATGTAACTTGTACAACTGGTTTAAATCCGCTTTATATGCATATACCCTATTTCTTAAGGAAGAAACAAAATGAAACACCTATGCTGTCAATACGTCAACATATTTTCTCTACATCTGAATGCATTGCTTCGTCTTCAGAATGGGAATCAGAATTCTCATCAGCCCTAACGGATATAAAAGGGTCTTATGACTTACTTCATCTCTAGCGTAGATGTGATATCCTGTTATCTATCAAAGCACGTGCGTGCTGCACAGCTGTTCCTCTTGTTTGTATAAATAGCTGTGAGATACGGTCGTTAGAAGCTGTCTTTCATCACAGATTTTCGCCTTTCACCACCAATGTTAACTGGTACTATAGGGTGAGCAAGGTTTAGGTAAGGTGTAGGGTGTTGTGTAAGGAAGTGAAATTATAATCGATGTGGTTGTGAAGCTACGTCAATTGAGAGATGGCTAGGACACGTGTAGTGCGTCTCGTGCTACACCCTTTCTTGATGAACAATGTTAACTGACATAGGGTTAGATTGGAAAAGTTAGCGGCGATTAAATCAAGACCTGGTATCAATCCATGAAGTCTTTGACAACTGGTTTGAGCCGCGTAGACAGGTGTAGACTGCCTGGTTATGGTTCTCGGAATGCTAACAACCAATGCCTGGTGCTTCAAAATCTTCCTCTGTGGTATAGATGAATTCACGCTTTGTAATCATCCAGACCCATTAAACCTTCATGATTTTCCATGTTACTAGTTTTTTCCTTTCTCCTCCACATTTCTGTCTCTTACTTTCCTTCTCTACCTTCGTCTGCTACATGGAGTCTGGTAACTTGAACTGTGGCACTTCTGTTCAAAGTTCTATGCTGAAACTCAGTCTTTTTGTTAGTAAAAAATTAGCTCATTGCTATTAAGAAAACCAGTAAATATGGTCATTTCGCATATGTGCTAGTGTTTTCCTCATTATTACTTATCATACACACTCCCGACTGAGAATACTGATTCATTAAGATGTGTAGCTGAAGTTAGTGTTAGTGAAGCCTTGTTGGATATGCCCATTCGTGAATTCGTTTTTACTCTGTTCAACATAATCTTGTTTCTGAGGTTATCTTTTAATTAATAATATGTTTTCGAGGCAAAGTGTTTATAGCACACAAAAACACATGCTGTTATCGTCTTACTGTTTTAATTTCTTCAGGACTGATTATATCCTATGTTTGTTTAACTTCTTGCCCATAACTTGTCTGCAGAATTATTTACATAAGTTCCATCGTCACTTGAAATTTTTTTCGACAAACAGGAGATTCGGCACTAGTGTATTCCGTTTAAGTGACTTGCAGACTGAGTATGGATCATTTTAATTTAGTCCTATACTACTTTTAAGCAGTATTATTTTGTTCTCATAAAGGGAGAGAGTTAGAAAGGCTATGGATGACCCCATCTAAAGCGGAGAATCTGAAAATGCAGCATAAAACAGCTATACATATCGAATGCTGAGATAATTGGCTGTAAATTCTCGATCTTGTTGTTTAATGGCCTTGATAATCTAAGTCTGCATTATTAATTACTGTTAAAAACAATTGGCCTTTTTATAAATTTGTCACGCATCTCATCAAGGTCCGACCGTATATATATATTTTCTGTCTTATTTTATCATGATAATGATAAAAACTTCGTATATTTATGGGGTCCCGTGGGGTTTACTTATGCAATATAAACCTACCTTTACTTTAAACAGTGAGATCAACATGCTAGATCTGTTTATTTGATCTGAAGCACAATGAATAGTGTTATTAATTATAGCGTAAGTTGTTGCTTACAATCTTATCTTTGGTACATCCAGGGTAAATCGCTCAGTTCGTAAACATATAATGAAAGAAATAATTCACTTGGTTGTTAGGGTTATAGGATTCGCTATATTAAGTTGCTTTCTATAATGTTGCCTACATTGTAGACTTTATCAAATAAAAATTATGGTTCAAGCATTTATTCTAACTGCTGTTTCTTATTATTCTTATTGAACTATTTGACCAATCATAAAGGCAAACCATCCCATTCAGAGATCTGAATACCTCCCAGTTATTCGTCGGTGTGATTCAGGTTGATGTTCCTACTATCACCGTCGTTTCAGACACCAGGGCGTTTCATAAAGATCACATAATACATAACAGGCAATAGCGAGGCGTTCGCATATACAGCGCCGGTACCATTATAGTCTAACCAATCGACTTGTATGCATATGCAAACTAAAATGAGGGGATCACTAAGTCATTGCATAGATTATAAGTAAAGTAGGTATCAGATTAGACAAAGATGCATATATATACATATCAGTTAGAGACTCAGTTAGGACTCTTCATCAATACGTCCCAAACTGAAACAAAACATCTGTCCGGTACTCCCAGGTTTTCCAGTGGTTCCCTAACTGATATCAGGTCGTGATCAATCCTGTAATAAATCGAATCCCTGCTCACCAACGCTTTGTACATATATATATATATATATATATACAAGGACTTTGTTTTCTGTCAATTAGAACAGGCATATTTGATTTACAAGTTATTTCCGCTACCATCTAGACAGTGTATGCAGTAATCAGTAAAGAAGACTTTCTATCACTGCTTAGCTATTCTTCCCCTGAGAATAATAATCTTCAACTTCTTTAACGTTTCGGATAGACGAGCATGTAAGAAATAATAAAGAACCACAGGTGAAAGAGTTGCACAGAAGTGATTTTATGAAAATCCATCTAAGTTGTTTTCTAGTTACTTTTTACCCGGTTTTAGAAGATTTTCATTTAGAAAAGTTGGTTGGCTCCTTAAGGTATAAGATCAATTCGTTTATTATAACTGTGAGACAACTGACTAGAGCAATATAGTCCATCATAAGTGCAAATTAATAATTTACAAAGTCCCAGTGATCTTTTGTAGCATTTATTGTATACCGCAGTTTATCATTCCTATGGCCTCCTTTCGTCAAGCGAACCAGAAAATGTTTGACAATCCTGTACAGAAAAACTCGCTGAAAGCGTCCAATGTATTCGGCTTCACAAGAGTATGTGAACCTGTGGACTTATATAGAGGTGTACATCAGCGGTACTTTATCCTTTATTTATCTTCGAATCATACTCTACAACGAGTAGACATGGTGTAAATTAATAATAATAATAATAATTAATAATAATAGCTTTATTCCAGAAACAGTACTAATGATACAGCAAGGAATTTCCAGCATTCAGTACAATATTGCATCTAATTTACTCAAAAACGACAAAAAATTATAAGTACACATTACATAATAATAACAATGATAAAACGATTGTTACAGCAGCTACATAGCAAAATACTGTATGCAATACGGTGAAAAATATGCATAAAGTATAAAATTGTAGTAATAATAGTAATACCGACTAAGATAAAATAGCAGAGTAATAATTAAGCGACAGAAAGTGTGATACCATAAAATACAGAAAGATGAACTATGAAAGGGTCGATTTACTGTGCTAATCACATAGTAACTTATGTGTTTCACGTCTAACAGAGTCTTCATCACATAAAGTACGGGCTAAATAGGGTATTCTAGAATTTCTGTACTTAGTGGTACGAGCATATAACTTTTTATATTGACTTCTCGTCCTACCTGATGAGATACAAGGGGATAGGTGTGAATAAAGGGGGTGCAGAGGGTCTGACAGTATAGCCTTTGCCCATTTTGTACAGGAATTTATATGTCTCTCGACTATAGTATTGGCGAGCTTATTCAGTGGCAGACCACATGCCCTACTCACAGCCTTTAATACTCTTCGTAATATTATATAATCTTTTTTGAGAAGCCCAGGAAAGATTAATGGAGAGCAATGGAGTACAATAGGTAAAATACAGGAGTTTAAAAATTGCAAAACTAAAGGTTGGTTGATACCTGATTGTCTTAACATTTTAATGTAGAAGGTAAGACGAAACATTTTCTTAGAGATAGATAAGATGTGTGATGACCATGAAAGGTCAGAGGAAAGAACTAATCCAAGTTATTTAATGCTTGATTTGGTTTCAATTTCCGTACCATCTATGCTACAGGGATCATGCGAACTAACTAGGTCATGCAAGTCACGTCGATGCTTAAAAGTAAAGTCAACTGCCTGAGATTTGGAAGGATTTAACATAAGACCATTTGACTTGGACCACTTGTTGATGTCCAACAGAAAGCTATTAAGTTTGGAGCTGTCAGAGTCGGAAGTGATAGGCAGTGATACAGTCAGATCATCTGCATATTTGACAAAGTTAGTTTCGTTTGAATGAGGCAAGTCATGTAGGAAGAAAGAAAAAAGAAAAGGAGAGAGGACGGCACCTTGAGGAACACCGGATTTTGTATGCGAGGTAGATGAAGATTTGCCATTATATACAGTATACTATCAGAAAAATAGGAATGCAACCAATTCTTAGCCCAGGATCCTGTTTGTGTTAACGATAGCATATTTAATAAAAGGCCCCTAGGTACAGAGTCAAAAGCAGAAGTGCAGTCTAAGAAAGTACTACGAACATATTTAGCACCTTCGTCTAGACAAGAAACAACATTGTGATATAAGACAACCGCAGCATCCAAGGTACTTCTACCATGTTTGTATGCAAATTGTTTAGGATCATTAAAAGGTTTTAATGAGGGTTCAAGACGAAGTAAAAGTAATTTTTCCATCAATTTTAAAAAGGGAGAAGTAATTGCAATAGGCCGAAATTTAATATCAGTACCAGAAGATGGTTTTGGTATGGGGATAATTTTAAGAGCATGGAAAGCATGTGTGGTGTTCCTGTATCACCTGTGGATGCTAAATTCATAGTAATGTTTTTCTGTGGCACTGTAATTTGATAAGGAGTGATTGGTTTCCTAATAATTTTATCAACAAAACTTCCAGATTATTTTTAGTTTCAGATTGTTGTTGAGAGCGTCAACTGTCAGTTTTGTTTTCTACCTAGAGGTATTCAGCTGTCGAAGTTTTATTAACTGTCTTGTGATGATCAGTTCTTGGTATATCAGTCTTTGCAGTGAACCGCCATATCTTAACTTTAATCTAATGCCTAAGATATGAAATGTGGATATTAGTTATTCTTTGGCCTTGAAATAAATAGATGAGAGACCACGACTTAGTCTCATCACAAGCAGTAAAAGTATCATTATTTATTATTTTATTTTTGATTACAGCTTGATTCCACACTGTGTTTTTGGTACAAGTATGGAATTTTCAGCATGGATATCGGTAGCCCAAATTTTGCAGGCCGACCATAGATATCAGGTGTTCGTCGGCAGGGGATCGAACCTCGGACCATGTACATGGTCGGCGAGAGTCCTAACCACTGTGCCACCGACGCACGTCCATACATCTGTTATACAAAAGAAACAGGTGAAAACCTTTTTCAGTCGACCATGAAAATATCAGCCAGGAGAGAACAATGTAACCCCTTCCCCTTAGTTGTAATTTACTTGATTGTGTCTAAACGCCGTACTAGACGTACATGTTAATATTAGCCCCATTAAATAATCTGCCGGTGTTCCAGTGTTCATGTAATATAACTCAATGTAGCCACATACATAACAGTTACTTTCTACTAAAACTACATTCGCAAATAGAAGGTAAATATTTGGTGCTATCATTTACTTACCAGTCATATCAACTTCACTAGTGTTGGTGGTGATGTCGAAGGTGCCATGTCTTCCAAGTTAACGAATTGGTCGATACAGATCATTTGAAGTATCACAAGCATAGTTTGTATTGCAGTGGGGTTTTCAATGCTGGGTCTCTGAAGCGATTAAACTGATGTAACCTGCCTTTGTGAACCCACCATGCATGACTGTTTTTAGACGTCTATTGGTGTCATACCTAATCATAAACTGAACACTTCTCTTTATTTAGTTCAGATATTTGACCTTCATTAGTTACTTCTGTTTCCTTTTTTTTCTGCTTCTTCGGACACTTATTTTCCCAAGTATTGGTTTTGTAGCAATTTTTTTTGATTGGTTGGAGGATTTCATCATGAGCTGATATCAGTTAAAGAACTATTGGAAAACGTTCAGAGAGTACTGAACAGCTGTTTCGTTCTGGTTTGGGACTCTTCGGCAGTACGCACCCATACTGTGAGGTTCGGACTCAGGACCTTCTGGTTACAAGACAGGCTTGTAGACCACTAAGCCACTGGGACACGATCCAATGGTCAGTTCATGAATCCTAACTTCTGCCAATTCATGGCATAGCGCGACTACTTATTTTTCGGCAAACTAGGGTGCTAAGAACACGTACTGTTGTGTATTCTTGATGTCATTCCCGATAAGAAGTAGGCTCCAATCTTTTAGTCTGAACACTTTGATTCACCAAGTTGACTAGAACAAGGTCTTGCATTCTCTTTTCTTGTGTTTATTTATTGGATTTCCTTGAGTTCTAAGTAGTTAGCCTACATTTCCGTCTATAATCTGTTAAATTCATTCTACTCTTGTTGTTACTCACTTTAATTCTTTTTTTCTAAAGTCTTATCATTAAACTGATGATAAGACATGTTTTCAATTTTTCATGGACTATGTGAACTGAACAGCTATTCTAATTGTTTCCTGAAGCAAAATAAATGACTACCTCTGTGTTAAAAAACAAACAAACATATGGATATGATAAATAAACACGCCTGCTGATGTAATATTGGGTAGCTGGATAAATTAAGTGAATATGTATCTGTTTGTATAACTTTGATCAACTTTCACGTGAAATATCTTTGTTCATTCTGTGTTCACTGAGCGTGTGCGCGTGTGTGTGTGTTCATATTGAGACAGTTAATATCGAGTCTAAAAAAATAAATAATAAATGCAAATAGAAACTCGTGTTCAATTTTTAATTATACATATAAACACTAATTTCATTATTTTATTATCTCCAGTGTTACGCTGCATTTTTCTACAAATTACAAATTCAGAATAAAGGAATGGTGTTAGTGATATACGCCAAAAAAAGTAATCTGTACTGAGTAGTTAGTGTTATATAGTAATGAATCAATATTCCTTTGATATATTTATATATGTTTCTGGCACACACATGTATGTTTTAATCGTATATGTTAATCACTTGTATCTAACGTATACGATTTATACCCATGTCTATACAACGTACCCGTTTCGGTTGTCATTTGGTAAACAGTGGTCAGTGGTCTATAACTGTTTATTATGTATAACGATTAAAACATCATAGTGATATAATGTGATTCATTGTTCACCAAAATGACACTTGTACAAATGTCACAAACTTATGTATGTATATAAAGGTAAGCACAACAGTACTACCTATCAGTGTGGGTAGTTATAGTACAATATGGCTTCAACTTGCATTTTTTGATGAGGAGTTTACCGACACGTGTGATCTAACTTCTTCGAAATCTTGGTAAGTAAAAAAAGTATATGTGTATAGTACTGAAATGGAATATATGGATATTTTCTATAGTTTGATTTTTAAGGGTTAGTCATGTTTTTGCGAATTGATCACGGATTGATATGAGTTGGAGAACCATTGAAAACCACCACTGGAGTACTGGACAGTTGCTGTTTCATCCTAGTTTGGGAATCATCGGCCATTGAATCGGGTCTCAGTGGCTAAATGGTATACGAGCTCGCCTTGTAACCGGAAGGTCCTGGGTTCGAATACAAATGGTTGCATACTGCCGATGATTCCCAAACTAGGATGAAACAGCAGCTGTCCAGTACTCCCTGGTTTTCAATAGTTCTCCAACTGATATCAAGCCGTGATCAACTCGTATATATATATATGTCTGTGTATCATCGTATAACTTCTTAAAGACACATACTAATAGACGTCATATTTGGTTGGATATGTTAGTAAATTTCCGATAACTATGTTCGTGTTTTATGGTTGGATTTCTTAACATTGTTTGTAAATTTGAAGTTGAACTAATCGAATTTGCTTTAGGAATAAACCGAAGAAATAACTGACAGAGTATGTGGAAAAGATTGTGTTTTCTTCTTCAGTTGGTGATATGGCTCAAAATCGTTCGCAATGGCGTAGATGTATCCACTCCTTGTGACTTATGATTTCCAATGAAACTCTATTGTTCTTCGTTATTACTATTCCTTTGTATCACACCTCTGTTTACTGTCTCTATTATGCATTTCTTCTACTTTCTTCTCTTGCTTTTTATGCTACATGGAGTGTGGCGACTTGAACTGCCGTACATATGTGCAAAGTTCTATTTCGAAAACAGACAGACATTCTTCACAAACACTTGAAAAATAAAGAATGTACTGGGCTTTCATACCTAACTGACCAACTTTATTGGGTGCATTCTCGAGTTTCTGTAGTTGAGGATAGTTTAGATCAAGATATACTTTGTCCTTACTTCATGGAATACTTTCGGATACTGTAGTCGAGTAGAATGATGTTTACTTGAACTGTTTAACGATCATAAGAATTTCTTACCATGATAGAGTTTGGTGTATGAAGTGTCTGTGATCCATGGATTTGCCAGATTTAAGACAACTGTATCATATTATTAATCAATTTTATTTCTGTAACTGAGTCCTCTTTTATATGCCTACTTCTCGATCATTTTCTACTTATTTTCAACATAATGCGTCCACTAGTTTCAAAATAAAACAATTACGTGTCTTCTTATCTCCTATTTAGAATATTGTGGTTTAGACACGACACTGACAAATAACTCACTCTGTCCTACTAACCCTTCAAAGGTGTGTTGTAAGCAAAAGTACTCGTATGGTTTAGTTATGTTATACTGTGTATCATAGGTACTGTTTTACAACGATACTCAACACTAGTGCAAACGAAAGCTTCTATACAGTAATCGTTTAGTCTAAAATCGAAACTTTTGTAATAGTTTAACCATAAATCCACGAATCAGTGAATTAGAGTAAAAATAATTATTCCCATGAGTCACAAAGTGAATATGCGTAACTCTCACAGAAAATAAAAGTTCATTAACAGAATAAATGATCGCGAAACATACTCGTTAGTTCATAAAAAAAATTCAGTTTTTGTTCAGTGAAGAAATTTTTCTTTTCAATGGCTTCATTTTCAAGCTGTACAGTCGTATTTTTATATTATGAAAAAAGGCATTAAGTGGCATTAGAAATCGCTCAGTCAATATACATATGATGAGAATAAAGATAGTTAAAATGATGTATTAGACTGGTAGACATGAAGTGGATGAATTACGAAACTTTTAAAGATTGTTAAATAAGTAAACTGGTATAGAGATTTTGAAATTGTAGGTCAAGTGTTGTCTAAAAAATCAGCAGTACGATGGTAATAACAATAAAGACTTCAAAGATGAAGTGAGTTGGAATGAATTCAAGTGGTGAAATAAAAAGAAAAGAAAACAACATAACTATGACCAAGTTAAGAAAAAAGGGATTTAAGAAAACGGTTTTGAAAAAACATAATTTCGGTTTCTCTCCCTGCATAGCTAGAGCTTCTGCTATGAATAAATGGCGAAGGTGTAAGCTCTTTTGGAGTGGTTGGATTTGGTCCTGTAAGTAACTTTGAAGGATAAATCATGTGAGACTTAATGACGTGACTCTAGAATGCGTCAACAAACTGAAGACTTCGACGTCCTATGCTCACCTTACATTAGCCAAACCCGGTAGGGTTCAGCTACGCGTTTACGGAGAACACGCTTACAAGTTCCAATGTAATGATGACGAAGTTTCCATAAGTAGGTGGAAGAATTTGTAGAAGATGTTTATATGAGCAGCTGAATTGTCAAACCTTTCATCATATACAATTTACACCCTCAGTATTAAGTCAGTATTAAGTATCATTAACTGGAAGTGGAGATTATACTGTGTTTCAGTTATGAAACTTAGTTCTACTTAACTCTAATCTGTCATGTATTATACTTCTTATAGTTCATATTTGAGTCTATATCTTAAGTACCCTGATACATCTTAGGCTTTGTTCAGAAAAGTAATTCATACTTACGTTTCTTATATAGTTTGAACAGTGTCTTCATAACGTTGATATAAAGGACGAAATCACGCTTTCCTTAAACGTTGATTCTTTATTTACAAATGTACCTCTGTTACAGACATTTGACATTTTATGTGACTAAACCTCTAACAACAATTTATTATTACTAGTGTGTCTTATTTAAAAGAGTTACTGCTTTTATATACTAACAATATCAAGTTTACATTTGAGGGCGAACATTTCCGCCAGATCGATGGTGTTGCTATAGCGAGTCCACTAGGTCCATTGTTGGCTGATATATTCGTGTCGCATGTTGAGAACCTAACTGAGGACGCCGTTTTAAAAGTTTAATTTTATAAGAGATACGTGGACGACATAATAATCATTTGTGATGAACTGACAAACGCCATAGAAATCCTTAACCAGATCAATGCAGTACAACACAGCGTATCGCTAACATACTTTAAAGAGAACAATGGTTGCCTGCCATTTTTAGATGTAATCATAAAGCGCCGACAAGGTGGATCAATAAAACGGTCTGTCTGCAGAAAGTCCACATGGATGGGCCACTATCTAAATTATCAGTTTCTGTCCACTACAGTATAAAAAGGCGTTGATTAGGTGTTTGTTCAGATGTATCCACCATAAATGTACAGCCGACACCATTGAAGAAAAAACACAACACCTCAGTTAAATATTGTTAGATAACAACTACCTATTGAAATTCACTAGACGTCATGGAGGTGTTAAACTATGTTACTATGGTCAAATTTGCCCAGTTTGAAATACCAAACGGAACAAATTGAAGTAAAGCTAACACAAATGCTGAAGAAGATGGAGAACGAATCGATTATCAGCTCTGAGTTATTCGGGCAAATACACCCCTCAGGTTCCGTGATTCCCCGTTTATATGGTCTACCGAAAGTGCACAAAGACAACGTGCCACTACTTCCAATCTTGAAGATGACAAATTCCCCAAATCATGCTACTGCCAAGTGGCTCACAGACATCCTCCTACCTATCAGAAATAACCTCTGCAAACATAGTGCTTCTAATTCGTTTGAGTTCGTCGATTCAATAGGTGATGCTAATGTATCCGGGAAGAAAACGATATCCACGGATGTTATTGTTAACGTCAATTTAGTTGATATGATGATTTAGCTTCACAGTTTAAAATATGTTGTAGAAGCTTTCCATCATCATTTCCTTTCGCCTTTTTGTGTTGAAAATACCTGGGGATTGGGGTTGTCAATCTGTTGTGGCTCTGATATATTTGACTACTGATACTTTTATTGGGATTTCAGTAGCGATGGAGTTCTCTTACGCATTTTATAGGTGGTCTCTATGATCAAACTTAAAATGGTGTAATTTATTTTGCCACTAGACCTCGTAACTACCTCAACGGTCAAGTAAGCAGATAAAGGATAATTTTAATCCTGTCTACTACTGTATACAGTGTACTGACGTTAATTATGCTCAACGTAGGATAAATGAAACTGCATTCAATATTCTAATTTCTTCAGTATTTATGGAGGCGTATGACTTATGCGCATCTTTTTAAAGGTTAAGACCTCTAAGGATGGAGATGAAATTGTTTTACACAACAGTAATATTATGGTTTAAAGATGGAGGTCGTGTCTATATTCCCATTTTTTAGGTTGTGTCTGATCATCCTTACTCTGTTATCATGTTTCGGTTGACTTTTTTGCATTTAATGGTAATCTTGAGATTAGTCAGTTGATATGAAATGAACAAATGCAAATTTCTGTATTTTTGTTTACTCGGGTATATACTTTTCTCATATACTACGCACTACTGACTTAGTGCACCCCGCTTATTCGTTCTCATATATATATATAGGCTGTCGGGTCGATTTCATATTGTTTATAAGTCATGTTCATCAATCTGATTGCTCAACTAACCATCAATCAATAGTAACTGTGTTCATAAATGAAAGATAACGGATAGAATCTAAATCATTCATTATTTTCTTCTCGAATTTAGGCTGATCATAATGCTGGAATGAAACTGTCTGATGATGAAGTATCGGATATAGCATCCTGTAGTTCACTCACGTCACCGTCTAACGAAGGTATGTTGTATATTTTTTTCAATAATTCAGTGACACTTTACTCGTAGATAAAACATCTCTACTTGAAGAGACAGAAGTGCCACAACAACAAGTCAAATTATCTCTTGATCTATCTCCATATGATGATCGTGAGTCGAAAATCACGTAAGTTGCTTTATTCTTGGCATAAACATGTATTTGATTTAGCACTTTGCGATAAATCATTGTTTTACTGAATAATTTACTTGTACCTTGTCACATATAGGAGTAAAGTTGCGAACAAATGTGAATTCGAATCATTAGTGATTGGTCTACCATCCATAAACTTTGGTAATTTAAGAGTAAAATTTCACTGCTCACTATTCGACATACACCTTACCAGGAAAGGCAAAAAATTAACCAGCCTGATGTTAGTCAAAATGTGTTATTCTTCCGTTATAAAGCTCTATTCCTGAAGTTGTATTTATTACATCCTTTAATTCTTAGAGGAACATAGGGCTTCAGCCGCGCGTCTCTATTGCCTTCTGTTTTCTGCCAACTTTTCCCTCCGCTCCAAGTCTCCTCACACGCTTTCATCTCCTCTTCACATGACCTCCTCCAAGTCTCCCCACCCTTGCACTGACGACCAAGTTGCCACTTCCCTTTCGGGTTCCACTCGAGAAATGGCTTGTCTAGTGATGTCACTTGATGGTTTCCTCAGTGTATGGCCAATCCATCTCCATTTTTTCTGGCCTATTTGTTTCACAATCGGTTCCTGGTTGGTTCGCTCATTGCCAGAGATCCCTCCCCGTTGGTGATCTTTTCTGGCCGTCCATCTGATCTTGAGTATTGAGCGAAGACAACTGTTAATGAACGTCTGAAGTTTGTTTGGGGTGCTCTTTACGGCGCGTCAAGTCTCTGATCCGTATAGTTGTGGTGAGAGCAGGCCGTGAGAAAATATGTACAAGGCTGATTCAACAACCAATCACAGCAGACTTAACGTGGCAAAATATGATTCGCAGATAGAGAACTCCATTTTTCGAGGAATCCTGAAACAACCAATCAGAAGCCTGCGTTTGTCTGCTTAACCTCTGATAAATAACCAATCAGAAGACTGCGCTTGTCTACTTGCATAAGCTATAATAATGAATGTGAAATATATATAAATACGTGTTGATTTTCGTAATAAAACGATCTGTTGCCTGGCCCTTGTCTTCTGTTGTTATATAGTGAGTAGCACTGACTTCACATTGGAGTTGAAAATCCGGAGGTTATTCTTGATGCTGAGTGCTGTTGACCTCCACACAGACTAGAGAGTAATGAAAGCTTGTCTTGCTTTCTCGATTCTGGCTTTGATATCCTCGTCAGTTCCGCCTGTAGTTGGAAAGATGCTTCCCAGGTAGTAGGTGAAGGAGGTTGTTTCTTTCAGGTTCCTCCCATTTATGCTAGATGATTGTTGTCTGTTGTTGTTGCTGTTGATGTTGGCCAGGAATCTTCATCACCTCTCTTTTATCTATGTTCACTTGAAGTCCTATCTTTGATGCTTCTTCTGCCAACTTGTTGCTTTTCACTTGCATATCTTCCAGTTTGTGGGAAATCAGACATATATCATCGGCGAAGTCCAGATCCTCCAAGTCTTTTGTGTGAGTCCATTTTATGCCTGTTCCCTCGTTGGTTGCCGTTGTCTGTCGCATTATCCAATCTACTGCAATCAGGAAGATCATTGGCGATAGTAGACAGCCTTGCCTCACTCCCGTCCTCACTTCGAAGGCTTCCGTAAGTTTCCCGTTGTGGATTACTTGGCATGCAGCATTGTCGTATAACTGTTGGATGAGATGTATAATTGTCGATGGGACCCCGTAGTAGCGAAGTAGTTGCCAAATCACCTCTCGATCGACGCTGTCGAAGGCCTTTTCAAAGTCGATGAAGTTGAGATAGAGAGGTGACTGCCATTCCAAGCTTTGTTCAATGATGATCCGTAGTGTGGCGATTTGATCAATACATGATTTGTTTCTCCTGAATCCAGGTTGTTCCGGTCGAAGTTTTTCATCTAGGGCTTGTTTGATTCTCTCCAGGATGATGCGGCTTAGTATTTTGCTTGGAATGGACAGAAGCATAATTCCACGCCAGTTTTTACATTGACTTAAGTCTCCTTTCTTTGGTAGTTTGAATAAGTATCCTTTCTTCCAATCCTCAGGTACTTTGCCCTCTTTCCACACCTTCTCCAGCAGTGGCGTCATCAAGTCCGCTGTTGTCTCTGGGTCTATTTTCAAAGCTTCTGCTGGGATTCCATCTGGTCCAGCTGCTTTTCCAGCTTTTAGCATCTTGATTGCATTCAGGACTTCTGATTTCGTCGTAGGGTCAATGTTCACTGGTAGTTCTGCTTCCGTTGTTGGTATTGTTGGGCGCGTTGTAGGTGGCGGACGATTTAGAAGTCTTTTGAAGTGTTCAGCCCAGTGCTTTCTCTGCTCCACCTCTTTGGTGATTGACTTTCCATTGTCATCCTTGACTGGCTTAATCTGTGTCGAACTTTTGCCCGATAGGTTCCTAGTTGTTTGGTAGAGTGTGGCGAGGTCTCCTTTGCCTGCAGCTTGTTCTGCTTCACTTGCCATGGTTTCATAATATTTTCTTTTGTCTTCCCTGGCACTCTTCTTCACTCTTTTGTTCAGTGTATTGTAGCTTGCATTCAACTCCTGTTTTTGTTGCTCGTCAGTGCACTGGATAATCTTTTGTTTCACTATCCTTCTCTCTTCTATTAGTTTCCAAGTGTCCGTAGTGAGCCACTGTTTGTCCTGCCTCTTCTTTCTGCCTAGAACTTCCATGCAGGTTTGGCTCCACACCGTTTTCAAGTTGTCCCAGTGCTTTTCGACACCGACCTCTTCGCTAGTGTTGATTTGTGTCTCGGCTTTTTCCCTTATGTTTGCAATGAAGATGTCCTTTGTAGCCTGGTCCTTCAGCTTTTGAGTGTTGAACTTGGCTTGTGGTCTATCTGCAGCTCCTGTTTCCCTGAAAGCTTTTAATTTGATTTGGATTGTCCCTTGTACGAGATAGTGGTCTGAGCCAACGTCTGCTCCTCTTCTTGTTTTTGTGTCCAGTAGGCTGCGCCTCCACTTCCTTGAGATTGAGATGAAGTCAATTTGGTTTTTGGTTCGCCCATCTGGTGACACCCATGTAGCCTTGTGGATATCTTTGTGCTTGTATACACTGCCACCAATCACTAGTTCGTTGAAGGCGCAGAAGTCGGCGAAGAGTTCTCCATTTTCATTCATTTCTCCGAGAGCTTCTCTACCCATGATGAGTTCCCTTCCTGTGTTGTCTGGTCCCAGTTTGGCGTTCATGTCTCCCATTAGTATTTTAATGTCACCAGCTGGGGTATTGTCCATTGTTGCCTGTAGTTGTCTGTAGAATTCTTCTTTCTTTTCGAGGTCTGCGTTGTTTGTGGGTGCATAACATTGTATAATTGACACTTTCCTTCCTTTGGAGTTGAATCTGGCGGTCATTATCCTGGACGAGATCGCCTCCCATTGCATCAAGGCCTTCGTTGCCTGAAGTGGTAGACCATTTATTTAAACGCATTATTTGCTGGATGTCAATGCGGTCATATGCGATTGTAGGGAGTTGTCATATCTAAATCAGACATAGGATTATTGGTTGTTAATTTGACGCGTGTGTGTAAGTAAAGATTTTGTTCCTTGGCTTTCTAAGATATAGCTCACAAAATAGCCCACTATGCGACAAATGTACTCACTCCCCTACGATGTTTCAAGGCTTTCTTTGTTTGTTCGTCATCACTGGTCGCTTCGAAACAAATCATGGTGTCAAACTATCCTATCAGCCACGGGTAATCAGATTAACAGAGAGCAAAATCTAGCATGGTCGTCCCTATTGAGATAATAGATCTGAAATCAAGCTCATCTTTAGCACTACATGCAGTTACTCACAACCTTACAATAGAATGGGGCGTGGTGATTTTCTAGAAATCTAATGCAGAAAGGTAATGTGGATATCGGGAAGGAAGAAAGGACTAAAAGATCAAGTTTTTAAATTGTGTAGTTAATACTGATATGATTACGAAATGTCATCCAATAAATAATACGCCTGCACACTGTGACATACATACTATTACAAAATAATATGGAACTAAAATATTTTCGGTTGTTTCAGCTTCTACTTAGCACATTTATTTTGCCCACATTTCTCATATATGTTAGTCCTTCCCACTTTAGATCATTTATTGAGCTTACTGTTAATTCATTTTAATAATCAACTATGACTGCCTGTCCTCACTACAGTCACCTCGTGCTAAGTAGAAATATAACTGACAGTAATATAGTATACACTTATTTTAGGTAATTATGTGTATGTGTACTAGAATTCGCTGATCTGATCTGCAACCTTGGAGTGATCGTTTCATCTCAGCTTATCTTATATATGCTTTTTGAGTAAAGTTACTTATCAGTGCTGTTTAAACTTTTTTACAGTATTGTTAGTCAAGAGCCGGACGATGAAGATGATATCTCACCACAACAGTTAGAAAAAGAGATCTATTTACCTCCACCTGTTATTGAAACTACTCATCGGGTACCTATTCTTAGTCTTGTCGAAGCGAACGAATACTTGGTGTGGGGTGACCGAAATTTAGTAAGCAATACATCCGCCTATTTCTTAGTATTATCAGTAATTTTTATTTCTGTTATCATTCATAAATTTTAAAATCAGTAATGTGAACGGCAACTTCGATTTTGTGATCCCGTTCTCGTCTATACAAAAAAACTCCCACTCGAATCGAATATTGCAATCCGTATGGCCACATTCTGTATTCGGGCACTTTTTGATTACTTTGCCACTAGTAACTAATTCTTTGCTGTAGTAGATTACGTGTATGAATCACTCGTCCGATGGCAAAACAATCCAAATGTTAGTGTACGTGTCATCGAGTAAAGGTCAAGTGTGTAAAGTGTCTACCTAGCCAAGTAACACGAGACTGTAATTTATTTTATTCTTTTATAGAATGTCACAATTCAGTCAACAGGATCATCTAGAAGATGACTTAATATACTTACTTGGTGATGCTCACCAGAAGTATGAATGATAATAATGGAAAATATATGAAATACAATTTGCAGCATTTAGTTTGTTAGCAATTTGAAATTACTACGATTCAAATATCAGTGTTGCAGCACTTTTTTAAACGGTGTATGGCTTACCGATAGGACAGATTTGCACAAGACAGGAGACAATTATATGAAGATTAATGAATATTTTCAGTAACTGAAATTCCTGAAGTGAATGCACCTGCACTATTGCGAACAATCTCAAGACAGTTCACTGACAGTCTTGGTCCAAGCAGTCTACATTTCAAAGGTCTTCTTCTTTGACTATCTCCAACGATTTTCCACCCTAGTCTTATTCAGGTAGCATAGCTCGTTGAGGAGGGCAATACCTTGACCGTCTAAATAGACTGATCCTCACAATTTCTTCAGTTGATTTTCCGTATCACTGAACACCACGCCTAACCTCATTGTTACTGACCATATTGATTCACCTAATACGACAGACTGAACGGAGGCAGATATAGTCCCTAGTGTGATGAGAGCTGGCTGCTAGCCAAATTGGTAGACAGTAATTTACGTCAATGTTTATGTCCCGATATTGGTCATGAGAAAAATAAGAACAAAGACTGACTCAACAACCAATCACAGCAGACTTTGCGTAGGCGGGTACAATTTGCAGATAGATAACCTGAACTTCTAGAAACGGCCACAAACAGATGAGAAATTAACGTTCAACGAAAGTTCACCAATCAAAAGACTGTGTTTGTTTGCTTACAATAATCTATAATAATGTACATGAGAATCTATAAATATGTGTTGATTTCTTAAATAAACGATCTATTTCCTGGCCCTTGTCTTCTGTTGTTACCCTAGTAGCACTGATCTTTTCATATCTTCCACCTTTATCGACAATGGTTCATGGCCACAGAGTAGGTTGGCACAAGTTGTTATACATTATACATGCCCTCTGTATGATAGCTGGGTATTACGCATGCTCCAGTGTTGACTCAGTATCAAACGAGCCCTTTGTATCCATCCTTAGATTTTGTCAGTAACCAAATGTGTAAAGTGATCAACACATTCAACTGTTTCACCATCTTTCCTTAAGCTAAACACAGTTTTTTTCTTTAATGAACTTGAACAAGACTAAATAAAATGATGGAGTCAAGCGTTGGTTTGCAGGGATTTGACTGATTGGTTACAGGATTTCATCATAAGCTGACATTGGTTGGAGAACCATTGGAAAACTTGCAGTGGAGTACTAGACAGCTGTTTCGTCCTAGTTTGAGACTATTCAGCAGTGCAAACCCACCGGGGTTCGAACTCAAGACCTTCTGGTTACAAGGCGGGCGAGCTCATAGACTAACCATTAAGTGACTGGGACCCGTTCCAATGGCGCATGAATTCTAATCTCTGCCAATTCACAACATAGAGTGACCGCTAGCCAATGTCTTTGGCGAGTAACCAGAAGGTCCTGGGTTCGAACCCCAGTCGGTTCGTACTGATGAAGAGTCCCAAACTAGGATGAAACAGATGTCCAGTACTCCACTGCGGGTTTTCCAATGGTTCTCTAACCAGTGTCAGCCCATGATGAAATCCTGTAACCAAAATGATATAGTATTGTGCTACTCAAAGTCTATGCACGGTCGAGTCACATATCGAATATACTTAAAATTTTCTTCGGAGTGCTTAGAAGACTGCAGTAATAATTGGAAATAATTCTGTCACTGACATTCTTTAGACCACTAGGACCTATGGCAGTGGTTATCTCTGAAGGACATCGCTGACTGTTGTCATTTACATGACATCCCTCCATAAGCTCTGTCAAAGTTGTTTGAGTTCAGATTTTGTCTTGACTTGGAAACCACACTTTCTCAGCACATCCTTAACGGCCGGATATTACACTACGATCGACGAGGTCAAGTACCACCTTCAGTTCGAAAATAAGGCAACAGGAATTATTTTTGTGCTTCAGAATCTATCGAAGAGTGAAGATGTTATTAGTATGCTCTCTTCGAAACTCAAATTCTTTCCCATTGCTTGGGTCGTTTTTCTTCAAGGTAGCAGTTTGAATTGTGCTATTAACATTATTCACTACTCATTTCTGCAGCAAGCTGAATATCATGTAGGTACTCAGTACTAGCTAAATTAATCTCCTGACGCTAGCAGGATGAATTTTGTAGGTCGATCATGTTGGACAGGTGGGGTTAAGTGAGTAACAACACTGGGGTCCTATCGGCACCTGTCAGTAACACAGTGTACATCTAAAAGCCGAGATGTCAAAGTCTTGACTACTGTATCTTGTAGTGTGAACCAGTATAAGATCTGCGCTTCGAAAATTCCAACAACGGTTTGCGAGTAACAGTTCTTCTTTGGTTTTGCTTTCCAGCAATGGTCACAAAGCCAACAATAAGGCGAAAAAGACAAATGCTAAACATGACTTCGTGTGCTAGTGGAATTATGTGGATAGGTCCTTCTTCCAGGCTTCCCAGACTGCGAAAATCGACAACCTATTGGAATACATGAAAGAAGGAAACACAACATTGCGTGACCTCAGAGTCCAAGGGACAACTGCTTGAGGCCTATCATACGCAACCTGTTTACAGGTTGAGTTTGTGGAATCTCATCCGTATATAAAATCCTTTTCCTTGTTGTTAAACGTCGTAGCATAAGGTGGTTTGTACAATTTTCGGAGCTGGCCATTTCTAGCGTCTACCTAGAGAGAGGGAGAGAAGGTGACGTGACTAGCTTACTTGTCGCCCAAGGAAAGCAGCTTGCTGCTTCTGCACCCCTATTTACCTATCGTACGATTTCGCCATCACACCCCTATGGTGGCGTGATACATATAATGTGTTCCAATGGAATATTATTCTCACATATTTCCACATTTCAATACAGCATTAGCAACAGAATACGATATATCTATCTGAACATTCTGTTTGTTGCTAAAGTCAGAATAGTATTTCTACAGTTTAGTACCTAGTTAGTAACATAATACTACGTATTTGAACACTTTATTTCATGTCGTTTAATGTGTAAGACGAAATCATACACTCAATGATTGGTTAGAGAATATATACATGTCGGTAGCACAGTGGTTAGGACTCTCACCGACCATGGTCCGGGATTCGATCCCCTGCCGACGAACACCTGATCTCTATGGTCGGCCTGTAAAATTTGGGCTACCAATATCACATGCTAAAAATTCCATACCTGTACCAAAAAATACGGTGTGAAGTCAAGCTGTAAGAAAAAAATATAGCGGTTTGTTCACTGTGAAATATACCTTGGCTTGCGTGTTTTGCCTTCTGCTGTTACACACCCACCAACGTACACTATGCAGGTGGTTTTTTTAGTCTAACCTCCATAAAACCGACCTTTGCGGCATGGTTAGATTTCAAGGAACATTCTGCCCATCTTGTTTACCTGAATGATCCATTGCGATATTTATGCCCCCGCTGCCAAATCAAGGAAGCTTCTGTGGCTTGGGCTATTGTTAGTTAACACATATATCAGAATAAAAAAATGGACACTAAAAGACTGAGTGCTTCAGCTTTCGTTAACTTCTATTTTTTGTTATATATCAAATGCTTTTCTTTGTGGTCAAATAAATTGGCCTTTTTTTCATGCTAACTCCTGTATTCCAAATCATTTTATTGGTCGACGCCTACACAATAACTTCAAACACTTTGTTACATGTTTCTGTATGTTATTTTATTTTTATTTTAAACTTGAATGTATCTTTCTTTTCTTTATCATTTGATTTTTCATTTGTGCGATGTTGTGCTTCTTCATAATGTCTCAATTGTTACTATTATTGTTTAATTAGTATAATTTGTTATTTCGTTAAAGGTAAATGATATCTCTGTACACGCTGGATGTGCTGATGCTTTGACTGTATATATGACGTCTTATGGGCGTATGTTACCATCGTGTAAGTCATTCATGTTTTTAGTTAATTTCATGTGAAAGGAATTAATTTGCAAATGTTCAGTTTATTGATGATGATGATAATAATAAAAGCATCTTTCATAGAATGTCTTATTCTTTATCGTCCTCTACTTTCTTCTATTTTTTAAGCATTATTTGGTCTTAAGATTAGGAGAAAAACTCCGTGTACCACTTAAACACTAAGACAGTCGCCACACAAAATATATAAAGCAACAATTAAAGTATAAGAGAAATAAGATATTTAGAGAGATAATAAAATGAAAGGAGATAAGCATTTATTGCTTGAAATTTTTTTCAGGAGGATAAAGGAGGAAACTGCAGCATCTTTACTGTTGATATCGATTCTGAGCCAAACATCATAATGTCTGCAGCTATTGGGTTGAAGTCACAGACTTCTGACAATATTGAAATATCACTTTGCACTTAGACCATGAGAAATGCATACAGGCACTGGTTTGGGTACCCTGATGGTAACTAAACTGTACGACTATATTGTTTGTGCACTCTAAATTTTCTCAGTTGAGATCTGTATCTTCACCACTCACATTTTGCACAGATATCCTTAGAAACTCACGGATGTCAGGTGAAAGAAAACGGTGTGATGAGGCGATTATGTCCAAGTCTACTTCTATTCGTGAGCATAGGTGACAAGATAATTTTGTAGATGGTTGTCAGTCTGTTGACAAACTTCTGAAGGACATCCATCCCTGATAAATCAAGTCACTGTCAAATTACAAAAGACATCCCTAATGTCAAGAAACACAACATTCATCTGACCTACGACGCCCGGTCCCCATTGACCACCTAAATAACTTTCCTCGTACATGCAACGCTTTTTCCGTGAATTGAAGTTAGCACTTAACACTTCGATATCGTCCAAGCACACTTGGTATTAAAAGCTATTAAATTAATGATAGAAGACAGCATTAATTGCATTCAGGCTGTAGTTCGTCGGTGTGTATTTAGAAACGACTAGTAGCCTTTTACTTCAATATCAGCTTCTAGTCTGGCAACAACTGAAAAAAAATTAGGAAAACAAGAAATGCAAAAAATGACGGATATAACTCAGAACTATTCTCGTATAAAATAATAATAATATATTGATAAGAAATGATATAACCGAGTATGTGGTTAATGAAGTACAAAGTGCAATAGGTTTTGAAAGCATTATCTTAAGGTATCACTCCTCCAGCTATGATTATCCGAGACCACAACAGGTCGCTATTTATATAAGCGGTAAATGTCACTAACTGGTAAAAAAAGCTAATTGTTTAAATGGCATACCGTTTTTTTTAGTTTGAATAAGTCTAAAATTTTACAGTTCACCTCCAACTGTTACATTCATTCTGAAGATTTATTATATTTAGACTAGTTGTTCTTTAATGGATTAATGAAAAACAAACTAATCAATCCATCTAAGACGATCTTTTCGGCGATTTCATCTTCAGCTTTACAATTGCAATTATGTGAAGAATTTTCACAAAAGAGATGAATTGTTGTAAGCATAATTGCTAGTATTAGTCAGTACATAGAAGGTGAATAACAGCGATAGAGCCACATAGTTAGATCAATAATTTAATCAGTGACTTGTAATCAGAATGTATTTAGAAACCAAGGGAATGTCATATGTTGTGTTAGAGTTAAAATTTAAAAACCTGGTCGAAAACAACATGTTCATCATATATGTGTAAAACTTGGGCACCGTGGTAGTAAGTAATTCCATATTAGTTTGTTTATTAGATGTATCACACAGTGAAAAATTATCATTTACTGAATGACGCTTTGAACAAAATTTATTTTTCATAATCATATCAATTGTAATCACATGACTTTGAAAATTGAGTTCTATAGTTTTCTTTGTCTTCTCCTATTTGTCGTCGTTGGGGTAGTAGAATTTTCCAGATATCTGGGACAGGTGTTGAATCATTCCTATAACATGTATTTGCAGTTGATTCGATAAACAAAGCTTTTATTATCAATCTTCCCCTATACCCTGTGACATTAGATTTTAAAACTGTCATCCTATTCCATCCTATTTTATGGTTGTGTGTGACTGCATGTAATGCTATAGCTGAACTATTCTCTAGATTTCTTATCTTATTCCCATCAACTAATCTAGATTTAGCTAGGTTTTTATGTTCGGCTAGTCTGACTGCCCTGTTCTACTAGTCTGACTAGTATTTGACCTGATAATCATTCCGGCAGTGTATTAGATAAACTAAATTGTTTTGTTTTCAGGGCTCCACAGGATCCTTTAACCGACAAAGCTTGACTCTAATTGAGTTTGTGGGTTTGAATACCAGCCACTTTTATTCCTTCCTTGTTAATAATTCTGCGTAAGGTTTCTGAGGTTCCTTCCTTGTGTGAGATTACTACTGATGATTTAGATTCCTTATTGTTGGTGTCGTCATTAATATTATTATTTTAATCACTATTATTTCTATTATCATTATTATTTTTATTAAAATAATAGTGATAATAATATTAATGATGACACCAACAATAAGGAATCTAAATCATCAGTAGTATGGTGACGGGGTGTTCAGTTATTTCAGCGGTTCCATAAGGAGGGATATAATTAAACATACTGGTTTTAATTAATGCTTAGATGGGGATTATTCATGGATTTAAATGGGTGTACATGACCTTTTTCCAGTGTCTTAATAAAGTTTTAGTAACCTAGTTTAGACTACTAACTTTTTAATCCTAATGCTTCTTGAATTTGTAGAATATTTTAAGATGAATTTAGTGATTGACATAAACGCTCTCACTTAAAAAATATTTTTTTCTTCCATTTTAGATTATTTATTCTTTGAGACATTTCTTTTTATGTATCGGTCATTTATGACATCTGAGGAATTAGTGGACCGTTTGATCACACGATATCAATACTTCAGTAAACCACCTAGTCATTTCCCTCATTTACTAAATTTAAGTCCAGATATAAGATCGAAAGTGTGCAATTCTACAGTATCAATATTGGTCACTGTGGTAAGATATATCTACTTTTTAAATATATGGTTTAACCACCGGTTATATGAAACTGATGGATTTTTTATAATTTGATTTTAAAGTTTGTCGGGGACTGATTAATTCAGAGTCGTGTAGGTCACAGGCCGAAAACACTCAGAGATATAAAGGAAAACGAAACGTGGTACAGTTATTTCATCCTAACTGAGGGATTTCATGAAGTGCTAATCCTATCACCCCATGAGAACTCGTTTGTTTCTAAAACTTAGAAATGGGAAAATATTGTATTTTCATAGTTCGCCATAATCGGATCTCAACAGAACATTTCTGTTTGACTCTTTTTTCTGCTATCTTTGTCAACTGACTCCACGATTATTCGAAAGCTTCCGTTTCGTCCCCATATGATCTCCATGTCGTCGTCGGACACCAACCCAAAGCTTCCCGTGAGGATTCAACTCTAGAGCTTTGCGTGTGACTTCAATTAAATGTTTCCTCAGCGTACACTCAATTCACCTCCATTCCTTTCTACATATTTTTTGAACAGTAGGTTCTTATTTGGTTCGTTGTAGGGGTTCATTTTTGCTTATCCTGTCAAGCTGGTCATCTGATCTCGAGTATCGAGCTAAGGCATCTGTTGCTGATAGTTTATAGTAGCCTGTCGGAAATAATTTCGGTGATGTGTGAGATAAGTCTCCGATACGTATGGAAGCAGTGACTTAACATTAGTACTGAAAATTCTGATCCGGTTTCTTATACCGTGTACTATAGATCTTCACGCTGATTTCAGAGTAACACTTTCCTAATCCTGATTGGTCTCGATTTATTGGATTATATTTGTGTTGCATATCATTCTTAAATTATATGAGTGAAATATTTACTTTGTATTTGATTTACTCAGTGCTTCATTATTTTATATATTTTTACACTGACAGCGTACCCTAAATAATATAACTGACATATCTGATGCAACGGTCTCCTCTTGAGATTTGACCATCATGGTTGAACGAATATCTTCTTTTTAACTGACCAGATGAATAGGTTAATTTTCCAATGACACAATATAAATGGCTTCCAAACCGTTATACCAGGCCCCTATACTCTACACAACCTTGCAAAAGGGTCAAAAGTTCTTGTTATCTCTGGATTATTTATAGTTGAAACTTGAATCAATAAAATAACCAAAGTTTATCTATGCGTTAAACTATATACAACTGACTAAATAGTTGTATGCCACTCATATCAACCTGTAGTAGTCAGATCGAAGTGATCTAAACACCAAACAGTCGTTTCATTCGTTTCGGGTCGAGTTCATCATCGGTATACCCAGTTCGACTCATCTCCGAAAGCTGAATCAGTTCTGATTGATGTAAGTGGTAGACAACTACTCATTTCAGTCAATTAGTAGTAGTATATAATTTTACGCTCGTTTTCTCGATCATTTGTGATATCAAGCAGGTCACATATTGAGATCTGAATCATCTTGGCTTTCAAAGGAAACTGTAGTGTAATTTTACCTCCTCGAACTGTGTAAAATGAAAGCTGTGAATTTGATGAAGTCCATTTATAATTAGAACTATTTCTACTCATTTGATATCTAAGATTTCCATTTCATTTTTTCAATTTCTAATTAGGTTTCACGACTGAAAGGAGAATTGAATGATGCATTACTTAAAATCCTTGAAAATTTTGTAAAAACTCTTTCACAAGATGGATATGATTCATTAAGTCGGATATTACAAATTACAGTTCGTCGACAGACGCAAGAAAAATATCAGCTTCATTCCAGTGCAAATTCAAATAACGTCAATAATAGTGTTCTGAGATCTAACTCACCTGCTACGCATATTCGTGTTCCATCATTAGGTGATATTACACCACTTGAATCCAATCATAATTATCTTGAATATGATAAAGATGCTGGCTTCATTACCTTTCCAAAGACCAAACCGAGACATTCTCAACCCCTTGAAAGCTTTGCTCGGTATTCTCTGGTTGAATCCACTGGAAATGATCATTCCAATTCTGTAGTTGCACCTGCGCTTACTTACAAAAGATTATTACAGAACTCATTGAAAAATGGTCAAGGAATTTTGAATTTTTCAGCTAAAGCCTTAGCTGAACAATTCACCTATTTGGAGTGCGTAAACTATTATAAAATTGAGGTAGGATAAAATATGTTGCTATTGTTGTTGAAATTAATTTGAACGTTTATGAATAAGATTTTGCGTTGGATTTCAAAACCCTTTCGAGCAATGGACTGACGCGCGCGCGATGTCACCCAGTGGCTTCCCCAGCGAGTGTCCAATCCATCTCCACTTTCTTCTGCATATTTGTTGGTTGGTGATTGGTTCTTGTCTTGTTTGTTTGTTCCCAGCCATAGTTTCTTGTTGGTGATTCTTTCCGACCCGGCCATCTGGTCTTCAGTATAGAGCGAAGACAGTTGTTGATGAAGGTCTGCAGTAGGCTGTTGGAAATATTCTTTGGGACCCGCCCGCGAAGTTTCTGATCCGTATAGAAGAAATGACTTGACGTTTGTATTGAAAATTCGATTGGATTTTGTTGTTGATGCTGAGTGACGAAGATTTCCAGATTGGTTTTTCACGATAACTACTTATTTTCAACACCTTCATTTACATGAACATTTATCTTACATAAAACTTTAAATAGCATTAAAATGCTTCATCCGGCACACATATTATTATTTTTCCTTGGGTTCCGAGCGGAACATACGGCTACAAAAACAAATCTTCACTTTGTTCTATTTTCCGCTATCCTCTTTAGTTAAGCCCATGATTGCTCACAATCTCTCATCTCCTCTTCGAACGATCTTCCTCTTGTCACCCTCAGATCACAGCCCAACTCGTCGTTTTCTATTCGGACTACACTCTAGCGATGGCCTACATCGCGCTCGATGTCATTCGACTGTCTCCTCATCATATACCCATTCCATCTCCATTCTCTTCTACATATTTCTTTAATAACAGGTTCTTGGTTAGTTTGTTCCCTTAATTTCTTGTTGCTAATTCTTTCTGACCGGCCATATGATCTTCAGCATGGAGGCATCACGGGGGGGGGCGCTGTTGATAAAAATCTGCAGTGGCCTGTTGGAAATGCCTTTTGTGACGTGGGTACCAAGTTCCTAACCCATATAGAGAAGATAGCTGACTTCATGTTGGCGTGTATACTGAGTGCAGAAGATTTCCAAACTGATTTCATGCTGATGAAAGTGTATCCTGCCTTTCCAATTTTAGCTGGCGTTGGCATCTTCATCCGTTCCACCTATAGTTGAAACGATGCTTCATACCTAGATAAGTGAAGGAAGTGACATCTTTCAAATTTCTCCCGTTGATAGCGATTGGTGCTGTTTGTTGTCGCTGTTGGTTGGTTATCTTCATGACCTCCGTTTTCTCTGTGTTCACCTGGGGTCCCGTCTTCGCTGCCTGTTTCTTAAGCCAGTTTGCTGGTTTTCTTCTTCTAGTCTTCAAGTCTGTGTGATTATTATTATTATTATTTCCTTTAATTCCTAGAGGTACATAGGGCTTCAGCCGCCCGTCTTCATTGCGTTCGCTTCTTCGCCATTTCACCTGGCTCCAGGTCTGCCCATATCCTTGCATCTCCTATTCATATGACCTCCTCCAAGTCTCCCCACCCTTTCACTGACGACCAACTCACCGCTTCCCTTTCGGGTTCCACTCGAGCAATGGCTTGTCTAGTGATGTCACTTGATGGTTTCCTCAGTGTATGGCCAATCCATCTCCATTTTTTCTGACCTATTTGTTTCGCAATCGGTTCCTGGTTGGTTCGCTCCCAGAGATCTCTGTCACTGATCTTTTCTGGGCATCTGATCTTGAGTATTGAGCGAAGACAACTGTTAATGAAGGTGTGTAGTTTGTTTGAGATGCTCTTCATGACGCGCTAGCCAAGTCTCTGAATCGTACTGTAGCACTGACTGACTTCACATTGGAGTTGAAAATCTGGATCTTATTTTTGATGCTGAGTGGGGCTGTTGACCTCCACACAGACTAAAAAGCTTGTCTTACTTTCCCGATTCTTTCTTTGATATCCTCGTCAGTTCCGCCTGTAGAGTCTGTGTAATACTAAACATAAATCATCTGCGAAATCTCCGGCACACATATGCTAAAAATTAGCTGACATGACGAGGAGCCGGATAAAATTGAAGTGAATGAAATGCCTAAAAAGTTACAAATGAATTCATCAATGAAAAAAGATTAAAAGAGATGTAAGTAAACGTAGACTTTTAAAGTGACTGCATCTCGCCCTGTGGATGACTTTTAAAGACAAATCACAAGAGCTAAATGGCCTAATCTCCTTTTGTTGGGTGTCCGAATGACACCGAAATTTGCTAACTTTCCACCCTTGCGTATAACTAAGTTAACTGATGTATCTTCCCTCCTTTCATTTTAATCTCTTTCATGTATTATCTTCACTAACTTTATTTTTATTGGTATAACGCTTCTCAATGTATAGAAATTTTTCATAGTTGGATTTTCTAACTTATTTTAAGTATCTTATGCAAATAAAATTATAAACTCCCACTGAAGCATTTCTGGTCATTGGTTTCTTCTTATTTTTTAGGTTACAGAGCTACTTGATATTACCAAATTAGAACGGGGTAAAGCACCTGGTGTAGCTGCCTGTGCACGTCATTTCACAGCTGTGTCAAACTGGGCCACCTATCAAATTTTATGTCTGTCCAATACATCAGATCGCGATAAAGTTGCAAATCGTTTAATGGATGTTATGGAAGTAAGTTGGCTACTGTCTTCTTTTATTCACTTTGCAACAGCTGTTTTTATCGTGATGAGCTACTCATCTTTCCTTGAAGGTGACTGATTTATCTTTTCCATGAGTTCATTTAAGATGCTTTACGAGAACATCATCCCTAACATATTAAAAGAGATGAATTTTCATTGAGAAAACGAGATACATTTCTAAGCTATTTGTGTAACATTCTCCATACGTATCGCAGGCTTTTCAATTCTCATATGACTAATCCATTTTGGTATTATTGTTGTTGTTTTACTCTTTTTCTTTTAGCATTTGTACAAACTTCAGAACTTCAGTACTTACTTATCCCTACTTTGTGCATTTCTCCTCATACCAGATGTCTTATTCTCCAAGAAAACGCGAAGTGTAAGTTCTTTTCCCCACTTTTTTTTTACTCAGTTTCCTTTGGTAGTAAAGATTACTTTAAAACTTGGTTACCTAGCGACTAATTGGCTTCAAATTATTTTTACCAAAAGAAGAAATCCACTTGAGAAGTACAAAAACACCGGAGAGTACTGTAAGATGGTTTCGCCATATGTCGAACATCTCAACGAGATGCCACTATATACTGATTCTGTTTACAATATCCCATTTTGTGGTTGAAAAGTTTCTATTCCACCAATGCATTGTAGTATTTGCGGTTGTATTTCATTTGTGTCTGTCTTCTGTAAAACAAGCCATTTTTTGTCCTCAAAGCATGCCAATATTCTAAAAACCAGGCAGATACAGCACGTGAGAGTCTGACCAACTTTTTATTTACAAATAAATATATTATCGGACAGTTTTGTATGAGATTAATTGCTGGGAGCATTGACATGCAGCTGTGCTAATGCAACACCTGAATGTGAATTGACGTCATAAGACATTAACATAGACTGTTCAAATGAATTAGAATAAACATATCCAAATGCTACCTCACTCATAAAATCGTATGTCTTTTGAATAACTTAGCAATTTACCATTTAGTTTCAGTCAACTGAACATTTTTTCCCTTTACATTCCCAGTGAAACATAAGGCTTCAAGCTAGAGCTTTGAAGTTTATGGTAGCAGTTGTGTTTATGTTTACGGGATGAGGTCGCTAGTCTCATGCTCAACCTTCTCTCTTTACCAGTTTTATTACTGGTTTCAACGAACTTTTTTCTTCTGGACTGCGGAAAATTGTTTTGTCATTTGCATATCATATGTTGACTTGATCCCTTTTATTTGTCTTTGTCACTGTTTAATCTCTGACTGGTTTGCTCTTCCTTGTATTTGTGTGATACATTGATAACGAGTTGTTTCGTGATGAGATTTTGTTTGAGTGAACCACGGTGATTCTGAAATTGGGGCTGTGTGGGGGAATTGTTGGTGGGTGAATCTTCTGAACAGAGTTTTTATTCCACCTTGTTAGGAATATTCCACTCGATTTTAAGTTACTGCTCACAGTTGGATCTGGTTAACTAATTTTGTTCTACAATACTTGTTTTGTACCTAGAATTTTCTCTTGATTGTAAAGCTCCCTAGCGATACTGTTGAGGTAGTTTTGAGTTTTCGATGTTATTATTGTTGAATAGGAGCACAGATTCCAGCAACAAATAACTGTCTTTCTTACTGTTTTTGAGTGTTTTGTGGCTGTTCTCATCTGAAGGAAGTTTTGTCAGTTATACAGTAGGACGCAGAGATTGGTTTCCTGCGTTCAGAGCAAAACAAGTCGGTTTGGGTTGTAACGTTACATACTTAAAGTCACTGTACTCTTGGTGCGTAAACGATGAAATTCTTTTTAAAAGAAAACAGATTCTTTTATATTCTGACTCAGACTTTCTTTCTCCTCTTCTTTGTAGCGTCTCAGTCGCATTACGCCATACATGCAACCTCCTTATTTTTCAAAATATCGTCATGATCTAGAAGCAGCTAATCCTCCTTTCATCCCTTATCTTGGTTTAATGCTTCAAAATTTAGTCGTTTTAGCTCAAGGTAATCCACTGTATTATAAAACTCCTCCTGTCCAACTGTCCGATAGATATCAATCATGTCATGGGCCAATAATAAATTTTTGGAGATGTTGGAAACATTTTCTTATCATACATTTTTTTGTAAAACAAGAGAAAATGGATCCAGAAAAGTCGTGAGTTTTAAATGTTTGCTTTAATTTAGGGTGCTAAACCTCAGTAACCGAGTAAACTATATCCCAGAAGTTCTAATAAATGCCTGCGTTTATGACATTCAGTGATATTTTCCTGGAAAAATTCATAAATAATCAAAAGGTGTATAGTTTAGATTAGGAATCCTATATCAATTAGTTTTATATAACCAGTATGCGACGTATATGGCTTATATCCAGGGGAATTCAAAGATAAAGCCCTTAGGTTATATAATATAGCATACAAATAAATTGCATAGAAATTAAATGGAATACTTTCAACGCCTCAATACTCATTGAAGTGATGTCTGACTGTCACTTAGGCTTAAAGGTATCTCCTTATAGATGAACTGGCAACAATCATAAAACAATTAGTGTTTAATAATTTTTTTTCTGTAGTTTGAGATTTTAAAGTTGTACACTTAGTTAGGCACACGACTCTCAGTTTGCTAAGCTCTTTTTCTCTTATAGTCACTATGTTGGACTCCACTTACAGAGCCTTCTCGTTATCCCTATTCTTCATTTGGTGCATTTATCATATATTCGTGATGGCTTAATGCTATTTGGAAATTTTGAAATATTCACCTTTGCCTTCCGGTCGATGAATGGTGATACACAGAAAAGCTTTGAGTTCCACTACCTTATGAATTCGTCAGTGTTTATTGCTGAGTCAAAGTATCTATCCATTATCTTGTCATTTAATTGAATTTACACAATCCCCATTAACCTGTTTTGAAGACGCCAGTCAATACTTGTCACACATAAGGGATTTATTTCATAAGTTTATGGAAATGAATAAATACTGTAAAACTCCAAGTGTTAGTCATAACATGCCCGTTTCTGCAATCAATTTGTGTAGAATACTAATTTGGATTTCGTAGATAATAAAGTGTTTCTGCAACTACCATAAAACCTATGGGTTATTGTCCTTAAAAAATAAAACTTTATTCAAAAAGACATAGGTCGGCAAAAATTATTCTCTTCGTAACTTCACTTAAAAGCTGTACGGTTATGCAGTGTTGTAAAAGGTCAGGGAAAATTGCCTATCAGTTGGTGACGAAACATATGGATTTACATATCAAGCAAAATAATAAATTACGTTATCTAAAACAATAATTGGTGAACACCACTCAGTTACAAGCGCATAAAAACAGGAACTGTGTTCTAACGAGTAAGAGATTCATAATATTTGTAAAGTATATTTTAAAGTCAGGAGTTTGAAAGGAACGAATACGAGGAAGATGAAAAACCGAATGATTATGACTAGCATACGAAGTTATAGTACGAGTTAAATAAAAAAAGTTTAAGGCCGTGATAGTAAAAGAGATCGGATAAACTGCTTCTGTATGCACAGTTTTGTGTAGCAAGAGCTTCTGCTATGGACAGCAAGTGTAGCCGGAAACCCTTCCAACGACTTGCCCATAAGGTGTCATCAGTATCAAGCTTCTAGTCCCTAGTGTTGGCGCAGACTCGACTCTCTCAGTCAATTTCACAATGTGGTTATCAAGCTAGGTTGGTCACGGTGGTGGTTCACTTCAAACTGATATCAGATTATTAGAGGCAATTGGTTGGAAACCCTGGACCTACGCTTTTTCCTTGTTGGCACTCTTCAGCAAAACGTATCTGTAGACTTTGAAGGGACTCATCTCCCCTCGAAGATTGGAAGTTGCATTACCCAGTACTATGGTCAGAGACGTTGCCACTGAGCTATTTGGGCTCATTACAAATGAGTAGAAAACCCAGGCTTTCTTGACATCTACTACAGAATCAGTCGGTTACTTTCATACACTTATCCCCATTTCTAAATGTATTATTTATTATTATTAATTCCTTCACGTTCCCAGTGGAACATAGTGCCTCAAGCTAGAGGTTTGAAGTTTTTGTAGCAGTGTTTATTTCTACAGGATGGGGTTGCTAGCCTCATGCACAACCTTTCCTGTTTACCAGCTTTATTTCTGCCTTAGTGAGGTAAAGGTGTGCGTTGGTCGGGGATCGAACCTCGGACCATGTGCATGGTGGGCGAGCGTTCTAACTGCGGTGCCACCGACGCACATAAAGCATAACTTTCGGTATGTGCTGAATATGATTACATCATTTTATTTCGTCGGTTTCTCGTCAACCATATACAACCTAAAAAAAACTCTTATTCAGTATGTATACAGATAAATTTTGCAACGTATTTGCAAGCAGGATATGATGTCAGTTAAAAGGACACTACACAATATAATTTGTACTCATAAGTTATGCATATGTATATATTCAGGAGTTGCAAGTTAACTGTCTAAAAGGAATTTAGGTTCTTTTATGTATAAGGAGCTGAGTAAGAAAGACAAAAGACGAATAAGTTAGCGATAAGTAACTAATGAGCTGCATAATAATGGTATGAGTTCAATTCAAGAAACAGTAACAGAAAACAAGCATCTAAAAGGGGCGAGGTTAAAGCAAAATACTGCGTAGTCAAATAAAAGGAGTCGATAGAAAAATACAGTTAACAGAACAAATGAAGGTTGATAGCTGAACACAATAGTTGGGGTTTAGACGTTTAACAGCAATTGCTGTGATGGATTGAATTTATATTCTTTACTGATTATCTTAATGGATTTCAGTAGATTCACCTCATGACCCGTATCAACAAGACACCTGGCAATAACAGCACACTGAAATTATTTTCCTTCCTTGGGACGTAGGCATCTTGGTACCTGGTCGAAAAATCTACGATGTGTGGTTCTTCTAATGTAACTCGTACCACCGATGCATGCAAATTTGTATACACAAAGTTAACACGGGAAGGGAACCTGTCGACCTTTTATTATTATTTACTATAGAAATTAACACTGTGCTGTGGATTAGCCTACTTTCCTATCACGATTGTATCAATGCGAGACACACTGATTTCTGGCTAGTAGGACGTTGTATATATTCCCTTGTATATTCATCAACAAGAAAATAAATAATTCCCACGATTCATATAACTTGTACATTAGCAAAGTTCGCATCATCTGTTCTGTATATATAGTCGTGTACCTTTATTAAATGAAACCAATTGATGTATTCTAAAAAAGATTATAATTGACGAAAATATGTTTGTTTTTACTCCAGACCACACATATACTAAGGTATATATGCATACACTATATGTACATGTGTTATGTACATAAACTAAGACGCTTTTACTATCTCGTGTTTTTTTTTTAATTACTTTTCTCATATAGCCGTT
Source organism: Trichobilharzia regenti (assembly GCA_944472135.2). Lineage (NCBI taxonomy): Eukaryota > Metazoa > Platyhelminthes > Trematoda > Strigeidida > Schistosomatidae > Trichobilharzia > Trichobilharzia regenti. The sequence goes on along the minus strand of OX235262.1, from coordinate 110,165,027 downwards.
ATTCATTCCGTCCTGATGAAGACATTTTACGGTTTTTCAGTAATTTTGAAAATTCTCTACCTGAAGCAGAATTACGTCGATTAGCTAATCGTCTCCGCCGAAGTGTTACATAATATCGCCTAATTTGTTCTTCTGTACAAAATGCAAGAATATGTATTTATTTATTGATTTATTTGTACTTTCTCACTTTATCTTCTGTATACATTATCAAAGAATATTTAATGTATATGAGTATATACTTGAGAAAAATAGATTAGCACACCTCTTCGTCTTTCTATCTTTATTTATTTCCTTTTATTCCTCTTTCATCACTCCGCCTCGAATTCATGACACTGTTGTTTTTAAGTTTTGATCGTTTGGATGTAAATTAAAGTAAGTTAATTGTGTAAACTCTTCATTGTATAGTGATGATAATAATAATAATACAGTTCCACTGCTTAACAGTATTATTATTATTGATCCAGCTCCAGAAAAATTGTCTGTGCATACTTGTGTTACAAAAATCTACAAGGACTTTCATCCCTGTTGTCCTTCTCATCACATATGTGTAAAGATTTTCTTTTTTTACCCCTATTATTATAAAATACTTCTTTACATGTATGTCGAATGCTTACTGACAATATCAGTATGACTTTTTTTACTTATCTGTTTATGCAATTTTAAAAGAAAAGTGTGTTTCTAATGCTTAGAATGTAAATTTGTTTTCCGATTTATCATAAAAAGTATTTTCTTCTTGTTCTTGTTCTTCTATTCTTTTTTTGGTGTTTTATTCAGAGACATACAATACATACATACATGCATACCAAAATGTGATAAGATGGGGAGCATCTCTGTGTATAACACAATCGTATTAGTTAATTATATCATTTTATTTTTGAGATATTAATTCTTTTCTCTGATTTCCGTTTGTTTGATAACTTTATATCACCCCCTCCCGCTTCTATCCTTATATTTATACATATCAGGAATATAAATAAAGTCTTACATTTTGATAAGTGGAAGATTGTTCATCAATGACTTGTTTCTCCATTCTTTCAGATCTCTCTCTCTCTCTCTCTCTCTCTCTCTCTCTCTATATATATATATATATATATATATATATATATATATATATATATAATGATCTTTAACGCCGTAAGAAAATATAACAAATGTTTTTTTTTTATATTTTTGCTGACTTCCGTTCCTTCTCTCTTCAGTTTTTAACTGTGTTGATTTAAAACGATGTTTTCATTGCACTCCTATATATACACATATAGTTATTCGACAGAAAAGTATTCATTTACTATTTCATTTCGAAGTTGCACAGTCTTATTTATATTACCTTAAAAGGCATTCAGTCGCACTAAAATTCGTCATCCATTAGTATGATAAATCTATGATGAAAATTAATTGACACGATAGTTAGCAGACTTTTGTTAACAACTGGCTTCGCTGGATCTGTACTGAAGATCAGATGGCCGGGCCGGAAAGAATCACCAACAAGAAACTATGGGAACAAACAAAACAGGAATCAATCGCCCAATAAATATGCAGGAAAAAGTGGAGATGGATTGGACACTCGCTGAGGGGACCGCCGGGTGACATTGCGAGCGCGTTAGGCCATTGCTCGAGTGAAATCCGAGAGGGAAGTGGCGAGTGGGACGTCAGTGGAAGGGTGACATGGAGGAGATCGTGTGAAGAGGAGGAGTTGAAACAGTATGCACTAACAGGGATGCAGGTGAAAAGCACACCAAAGATAGAAACAAGTGGAGAGATGCAGTTGAAGCCCTATGTTCCACTAGGAACCCAAGGGAATAATAATAATAATATAGTTAGCTGGATACAACTGAAGCGAACAAAATACTAAAAAAGTTATTATTATTATTCTCTTGTTCCAAATGGAACATTGAGCTTCAACAGCACATCTCTACTTTGTTCTATTTTATGCCGTCCTCTTCATCTGGGTCTGCGACTGTCCATAATCTCTTATCTCCTCTTCGCACGAACTCCGTCTCATGTTCCACTCGCCGCTTCCCATTTCAATTCCACTTGAGGAATGGCCTGATGTACGATATCTTTCGACGGCCTCCTCACTGGTGTACGCCTGATCCATCTCCACTTTCTCCAACATATTTGTTGAGCAATCGACCCTTGGTTGGTTTGTTCCCAAACAGCGTTTCTTGCTGCTGCTTCTTTCTGCTCATTTGATCTTCAGTAAGGAGCTAGAGAAGACAGCTGTTAATAAAAGGTTATTAAGAATGTAATGGATATTAAGAGGTTTACAATAGATTCCAGTTCCGTCAAAAACTTGAAACCGCAATAATAGTATTAATAATAATAGGTAAGATGAAGTGAAGAGAAATGAAATTAACCGGGAAGAACGTTATTAGGATAAAGGCAAAAAAAGGAAGTTTAGCAAACTAGTTTCGAGTACAAAGTTGAGTATTTTTTTTACGCATGACCAGTGCTTCAGCCATTATGCATGAGAGATGTAAGTAAACACAGACTGCAAGAGTGGAGCTAAATGACCTGAACTGAGATGTTCGAAAATAGAAGATTAAGCATTTATATTTTTCGCTCTTGTCAAACAAACTTGATAATGTTTGTTTATGCTTTTTTCGAAGTACTGACTTAGATTATTCGATGTAATCACCTCAAAAACAGCATGTGAAACAGTATATACACGTAGAGGTGGAGTTAAGGGGTGTTTCATCCTCTAATTTGAGTATACGAGTTTGTCTAGAGTCCTCATGGCTTTCAATCGCTTCTCCAGGTGATATCAGTTTGTATTTTTTCAAGCATCTCAGTCAGAGTTTTCAAACAGTTGAATTTGCATGTTGGTCCCAGTAAATGAGACAAGCTGACAAATGATTGAATGTCTTCAGTCGGTCAATTATCACCTGAATGAGTAAACTTCACCAAAAGAGATTATGTGAGTCAGTGTCTTCACTTAAATTACCTTTGCATTTCAGTCATCTAACATTTAACATTTACAGGATCGAAACGATTCCCGGGCATTTAAATGTTTTTATAAGGAAGGTATTGATATTAAGATGTTCAGAGCGCGTTATATGCTGTTAAAATGTTTAAGCTACAGTTATACTACTAATATTACTAATAATAATGGATGTTACGCAGCGAAGGGAAGGAAATTAACTGGGAAGAACATCAGTAGGATTAAGTTGAAAAAAAGCAAGGGGTTTCCCAAATCTTTGTTTGTTTTTAATAATAATAATAATAATTTGCTTTATTCCAAAACAGTACTAATGTTACTGTGTGGAATTTTCAGCATTTGGTACAGCATTGCTTCTAATTTTATCGAATAACGTAGAAAACAATTATAAAGATAATATAACAGGATTGTTAATGACAGTTCTTATTTGGTATTAGTAGTGAAAGTGAAGTCATATGTATACAAAACAAAATGTAAATAATAATAAGGTTAGTAGCTAAGATAGTCAGTTTATTGAAGTAGTGTCATCATAGATTACAAATAGCAGATAATAAAAGTGCCAATTATTTAGCCAATAACATAGTAATTCATAAGTTTGATGCTTTACATTGTTTCTGTCAAATAGAATACGGGCCAAATATGGTATCGTTGAGTTTCTGTGCTTGGTAGTACGAGCATATAATCTTTCGTACTGACTTCTGGTTCCACCAGAACGTGTTGATGTGTAGCTGAAGCAATGAAAACGTATACTTCAACAGTGGTTAGGACTCTCGCCGACCATGCACATGGTTCGAGGTTCGATCCCCTGCCGACGCACACCTGATATCTATAGTCGGCCTGCAAAATTTGGGCTACCGATATCCATGCTGAAAATTCCATACTTGTACCAAAAATACGGTGTGGAATCAAGCTGTAATCAAAAATAAAAATATTTAATTTTAATCACTTCTAGCTAACTAAACAATTATAGTATTCTATGGAATAGGTTCATACCGTGAGCAAAGCCTTTTGCGAATGGCTGTAATTATATTAATTTACTGTTTAAGCATAAACCTGATTGGCTGTTTAAATATAAAACGCTATTATAATAACCAAAGATTCACTTTAGTTGATTATGAGATAAAATGCTACATCTTTTGTTGAAAATGAAAATCTTTTTAGATGTAATTAGTTTATTTTTCTGAAATTGCAAGTGCATCTTTGGTTCAACCGTAGAATGTCCCCCTGACATACGGGAGGTCCACGTTCGATCTCCAACCAGGATTAGGCCCAGAAAAGAGGTAAGGTTGGTTGCATTTCCAGCAGCCTCGTCCCTTCTGAAACATCAAAGCTTGAAGTTGTATGTTCCACACAGAATGCAAAGAACAACAAAGTGAAATTGCAAACGATGGCTAAATATTAACAATATTTCGGTTTCTAAACCCTTTGGACGATGCTTAAGGCTTCACCTACGCGATATAACACTGGCTGTGTGTGTGTGTGCCGGGATAGTAGCATCATCTAATTATCTAACAGAGAGTACTAACCGTTTAATGGTCACCCCATTTCACCATGTTTAGTCTATAGAAAGAAGGACAAGTGCATAGTTTATTTAACCAGATGCATTACATTTCATAATAAATTTAGTTTTGTTTTTTTCAGATGGAATGTGTAATCTTTTCCCTTCACTGCCACCTGGTAAAGAAACTGATAAGGAAGTCAGTTATATGAGGGGAAGACAAAAGTAAAAATGTCTAGGATATTAATATAAAAATATACAGCTGGATATACAACATTCCACTTTGTCTCACTTTGTTCATTGAAAATATGAACTCTCAAAATTTTGAATACAGAAAAAGCTAAACCTTTTCAAATGAGGTATATATTTTTTTCTTCTAGTTTGACCACGAACTGATGTCATTTAGAGAACCACGGATTACCGGATAGCTGTTTCATTCTAGTTTAGGAATCATCGACAGTATGCACCCACTGCCTGGGTTCGAACATTGAACCTTCCGGCTATAAGGCAAGCTCGTATGCCATTCAGCCACTGGAACTCGAAAAACAAATCTTATCCTTACAAAACAACTCTTGAAAATTAATCTAATGCTCTCTAGTGACTTGCTACAGGACAGAGTGTCTTAGAGTTCTGATGAGAAGTCGTGACCAGCGAGGTCCATCCAACCAGGTGTGAGGATAGATTTTCCTCTGATGACATTGGTTGATGGTTGCGCTAAAATCACGAATTGGTAGAAGTTAGAATTCATCGGGTCCCAGTAGCTGAATGTTATAAGAGCTTGCTTTGTAACTGGAGGTTTCTGGTTTCGAACCCTGCTGGTGGGTGCGTACTACTGATGATTCTCAAACTGGGATGAAACAGCTGTTTAGTATTCCCTAGTTTTCACCCGTTCTCTAACTGATATCGGTTCGTGGTTTGACTCAAAAAACTAATCTAATCCTTACAAATTAACCCTTGAAAATATATATTTATTTCTCGTAACTTTGTCTGACTGCTGTATCGTTCTTCTAACAGCTAATGCTCAATACTCTTAGCTAAAAGGATCGTAGAGGATAGTCTGTTTTACCCGCTAAAGATTGTCACACAATTTTTGAATATGACTGTGATGTTTCTTCATTGTTTTTAACATATTTAGACCTCATTATGCATTAATATGATAATAATTTACTCAATATTAGGAGCAGAAGTTCCTCACTTTGCAATAAGTTAGGTTCCATCACTCATTAGAAAGGGCCTCTAAAAAGTGGCATGTACTAAAAAGTTTCAGGTAAGAGGAAATTATTGAATTTCTATTCTGAACCCCTATTGTTCAACAATTACTGAAATCCATATCACTCAACAATGAATGAATCACTATGCTAGTAAGCTGATAGCCGGTTATTTAGTATGAGTGGAAAGTGTACATGAATGTTGGTTAGTTCTCAGTATTGATGGATGGAGTATGCAGTATGATCACCTTATACAAAAATGTTTGCCAAGATCATAGATACGCCTCACTGGCAAGAGTTTCTGTGAACAAAATCTAGGTCTAGATCGATTTTTAAAGCCTTATCTCATATGCGTTGAATTTTCTAACATAAGATTGTTCTATTCCTTTACGTTCTCAGTGAGACATAGGGCTCCAAGCTAGAGCTTTGAAGCTTCAGTACCAATGGTGTTTATTTTTACGGGATGGGGTTGCTAGCCTCCTGCCCAACCTTCTCTCCTTATCAGTCTTATTACTGACTTAGTGAGGTGCGTCGGCCGAGGATCAGACCCCAAACCACATGCGTGGTTGGTTAGCATTGTACTGCTATGCCACCGACGTATTCTAAAATGAGTGAAAAATGTTGATCGAATGGCTCTAATATTTAGCTAGTATCTACTGCTTCATTAAACTAAAGTCAGTTAGCATTCACAATTTAGTTATACTTCAAAATGACACTATTTACAAAATGAAAGATGGTTGACGGGCTTCAGTATAAGGGGTTTTTACAAATCTTATCAATTCGATATTTCATCAAAATTGTGATAATTTAAGAACATCATGGACTTTATTTTTAAAATCGACTGATGTGTTTAATATTCTTTACCAACTTCTACTGTAATCAGTGTTGTATAACATAAGTGTAATTCAGTTTTTGGAAAAATTTCATACAACAAGATGCTTACTTCTTTGGAAACATAATTTAGTTAGTCTATGGAAATGTGCTTACAAAATGTATACGTGTTCCAATCAAAATATGGTGTCAGTGATGTGTTTATATTTCTAGAGAATTTTACCACATAGTACTTAGGTGATACTTAGTTTTATTGCTCATCCAAGTTTTTTTTAATTTTTATATTGGTTTCAAGTATTCAAATTGCATCAACTATTGTTCACCATTTCATTTTGATTAGTTTGTATTTTGTTAGGGTTATACGTTTCCAGTCCACCACGATATTCCTAATTGTAGTGGACTGGATTATGCGTCAGACAGTGAGTAGGAAACGAGAAGACAGGGATATCCTAGACCGACGTGAAGAACCTAGAAGACCTGGATTTCGCGCGTAGATGATTTATGTATGATGTTACTGTCACAAAATCGAAGACTTACAAGCGAAAACCGACAAACTGGTCGAAGAATCAGCCGGCGAAGACAGGACTCCATGTGAACATAGACAAGACGGAGGTGATGAAAATAACCAACAGCAACAGCAACATCCAGCGCCAATCACCATCAACGGGAGGGATTTGAAAGAGGTTACTTCATTCACTTATCCAGCATTGAGCATTGTCTCAACTACAGGAAGTCGGAACGGACGAGGATGTCAAATCGAGCGAGAATCGGGAAGGCGAAAAACACACACATTCATCAACCTGAAACAACCAATCTGGAAATCTTCGTCACCCAGCCAGCATCAACAACAAAATTCAGTCGGATTTTCAATACAAACGTCAAGTCAGTCAGTTCTTCTATACGAATCAGAAACTTGGCGGGCGGGTCACAAAGAATATTTCCAACAGCCTGTTGCAGACCTTTAACAACCAACAACTGTCTTCGCTGGAACTATACTGAAGATAAGATTGCCGGGTAGGAGAGAATCAATCACCAACAAGAAACTATGGGAACAAAGAAAACAAGAACAAACCAATCGCCCAACAAACATGCAGGAGAAAGTGGAGATGGATTGGACACTTGCTGAGGAGGCCGCTGGGTGACATCACGCTTCAGGACATCACTCGAGGGGAACCCGAAAAAGAAGCGGCGAGTGGGGCGTCAGTGGAAGGGTGACATGGAAGAGATGGTGTGAAGAGGAGTTGAAACAGTATGGACTAACATAAATGGAGGTGAAAAGTACAGCAGAAGCAAGTGGAGACGTGCAGTTGAAGCCCTATGTTCCAGTAGGAACCCAATGGAACAATAATAGTAATACAGCGTGTGTTCTCTAAACCATCCTCATTGAAGCATGAGAAACAAGATTTGTGGTATAAAATCTTCGCATTTTATTTCAAAGTTACAAATAGGCTAAAATATAAAATTCATAATAATAGAAGCATACATATCTTTTGTGTAGAACTAAATATAGAAACCAAAAGACTGTAATGATGACGAAATCATCAGAGTTGAAGACTAAAAAAAGCCACCTATTAATAGTTAATTTAAAAGAAAACTAAAGTAACCTACATAAGACACTAATTTATCACGAGACGATGTCGAGAAAAATCTCCAGGAGTGAGTTGATACTAAATAAGTCAGCTGAGATCAATGGACTGGAAAACAACATAACTCACAGATATGCGTGAACTTATATGTCGTGTTAATTTTGTCTTGCTTGCTTTGATGAAGCTCTATAAGTATTTGCATTGATACATTTCTTGAAAAGTAAAATGCATCAAGTAAGACTGGTTAGGTATATAATATTCATGGCTACGAGGCCTTGTAATCACAGATACTGCGTTCCTGTAAATCAGTGAATTCAGGCATGCAGTTATTTTTTCAGTCTGAATGTATCTACAACCACAACTTACCTACTGCCTCCACATTAGCTTACCTACTGGTAAAGTGGTAGCTGAGAAGTAATGAAAGTAGCTGATCAGTTAAATGTACATTACAATCATCTTGTTGACTGGGAAGACACTGGAATGCTCAGAAGCATTTAAGGTAAACAAGTTGATCTAGGAGTCCGAAGCTCACCATTTTTATTTCACTCATTATTCTTCGTCTTATAAACAATGAACACAAAAGTAAAACGATATGTTTTACCATATTAGTTTGTTTATTAGATGTATCACACAGTGAAACATTATCATTTACTGGATGACGCTTTGAACAAAATTTATTTTTCATAATCATATCAATTGTAATCACACGACTTTGAAAATTGAGTTCTATAGTTTTCTTTGTCTTCTCCTATTTGTCGTCGTTGGGGTAGTAGAATTTTCCAGATATCTGGGACAGGTTCGTAATTTCCGAGGAACCCTGATGGAAAACGGTTTTCCGCCTAGGTTCATAGATAAAAATCTCAAATTAAAGAAAACTTTCGAATAAGTCTAATTCGTCCGGAAGAAGATACTTATGCTTAAACTAGAATTCATAGGTGACACTGAAGCAGAAATCCTTCGTAAACGCCTCTGCAAAACTCTGAGGAAAACATATTTCACAGCGAGCCTATGGCTAACGTTTTCCTGCAAAAAACTGTTCAGCCGAAACGCGAAAGATAAGCTGTCGCATTGGGCCACTTCAAAGTGCATATACCAGTTTACTTGCTCGTGCGCAGCTGAGTACATCGGCCGTACCATGCACCAACTTGAAAAACGCGCTCGTGAACACTATCCAGTTTGGCTAGTAAAAGGAGAACGAAAACGGGTATACAGTTCAGTGACAGAACATCTGGTCAATTCAGGACCATTCGAAAAATCCTTCAAAATAATATATAAGATTCGATCACACCTATCAAGGGGTGTAAAATTAAGACATTTGGGCATAGTCGAGGCACTAGCCATCCAAAACCTCAAACCCACGCTATGTATCCAAAACAAATACGTTTAACCCTAGTCCCTGCCATGGCCATCATAAATAGGTAATTCTTTTAATAGTGAGTATCCCATTGCCTTTCTTATCAAGACTTCCTGTTTATTCATGTTATTTTTAAGTTTTTCTTAATTCCTATTTACACTACCATATTTTCATACCCGTACTTCCTGTCTATTTCGATATTTTACTATTTCTACATACTTCATCTCTAATCGCATAAACAATTATTCGTCACATTAATTATGATCCCACTAGATTTTTTATCTAAACATCGTGTCTATTTTGTTATTCCTACATTTCTAACCCCTAATTATACAACATGTCAGTCTTCTCGGTAATGATGACGCAACTTTGTTTGAATTTTATCCGTCCTCCTGTTTAGTTATGGTATTTTAATTCCTAATTGCAATTTTATCAATTTGACCCTTGACCAGAAATTATTCTGGAACTTTCCCATCCATCTGATATAAATAGACGAATGTACAGCTTAGTTGATGACTTCGTCGAAAAGAAGATTTTCTTCGCTGCAACTGTGTTTTTATTATTTCCTATGATCAAATGTGTATATTCCGTGATATTTAGTAATATTGTAGCGCATGAACTAACGAGATCACTGACGAATGTCATGTAGCAATCAGAGGAAGCTACTTGAAGAAGGGACAGATATGCCAGAAATCAACTGTAAGGGCTGTTAGCCTCACTTGTTTAGTCATTTCTGTTGACAGACATCTTAAACACCTTATTAGTTTCCTGTAATTCCAAACATATCAACTCGAAGGTAGAGACAATTCAATTCACTTATGAATTGGAAAGTCAGGAAGAGGAACTTCCAATGTTAGATTGCAACGTAAAAAGGAAAGAAAATAGGAAGTTAAACATTCGTGTTTACAGGAAACCCACACATTCAAACAGATATTTGGACTTTCGAACATCCCATCCTATGTCGGTCAAAATAGGATTGGTGAAATGGTTAAGTGACAGAGCACAAAATCTGAGACAGGAAGTGATACACATAAAAGAAGCCTTGGAACTTAATAATTACCCGGATAAATTAGTCAGGAAATATGTAAGCAAATGTAAAAATAAAATAAATTATGAAAGTAGCGATAGTGATAATAAAAATCATAATGATAACAATAGTAATGATAATAATAATAGTGATAACGATAATGATATTAATGACGACACCAACAATAAGGAATCTAAATCATCAGTAGTAATCTCATACAAAGAAGGAACCTCAGAAACCTTACGCAGAATTCTTAACAAGGCAGGAATAAAAGTGGCTGGTATTCAAACCCACAAACTCAATTAGAGTCAAGCTTTGTCGATTAAAGGATCATGTGGAGCCTTGAAAACAAAGCAATTTAGTTTATCTAATACCCCGCTCGTGATGATTGTGAGGTCAAATACTAGTCAGACTAGTAGAACGGGGAAAGTCAGACTAGCCGAATATAAAAACCTAGCTAAATCTAAATTAGTTGATAGGAATAAGATAAGAAATCTGGAGAATAGTTCAGCTATAGCACTACATGCAATCACACACAACCATACAATAGGATCGAATAGGATGACAGTTTTAAAATCCAATGTCACAGGGTGGAGGGAGAGATTGGTAACAAAAGCTTTGTTTATCGAATCAACTGCAAATACATGTGATAGGAATGATTCATCACCTGTCCCTGATATCTGGAAAATTCTACTACCCCAACGACGACAAATAGGAGAAGTCAAAGAAAACTACAGAACTCAATTTTCAAAGTCGTGTGATTACAATTGATATGATTATGAACAATAAATTTTGTACGAAACGTCATCCAGTAAATAATACTGTTTCACTGTGTGATACATCTAATAAACAAACTAATATGGAATTACTTACTACCACAGTTTTACACATATATTAACGGTATGTTTTAACTGATACATGTCAATCATCTGTATTTCCATTATATGACCGCTAACAACTATGGATGTTCAACAGTATCCTAGTAGATTTTCATAACCTTGCTAAAAACTTAGAAGACCGATAAAATAATTTTTAGACATTTATTTCAACCAAGCGGGTAGAAGGTGAATTTAATTTGCAATTATAATAATTAGTAATAATATTTTAAATAGTGTCATGGATATTAATAATGCAGCAACGTAGGCCAAGTAGCGGGTATCTTCAGTGTGGTAGAATGTAATCTGTCGTTTATCTGACTAACAGAGAGATAGTCTATCTGACCTAATCGAAATCTAATAAAAAAAACCGCATTTATCATGTATTCGTGCAATTTGGTTCCTGATAGATGGATTATTAAGTTAGTTTGCATTCATACACATAATTCACGTTAGCTTTGGAAACGAAGATTTATTCATTTCTCTGGTTCTGATTAACTGGTTAATGAATGTATCCGCCGTGTTGATGATTTATTCAAATAGACTAAGATAATTGTTTTTAGAACAAAACATTTCAGCGAAAAATATTGTTTTCAATTAGATCTCATCAGGTTTAACTCTAATATACATAAGTTTACAAATAAAAATTCAAATGTAAACCAATCATGGTGTTTTGCCTATAAGATAATAAGATGGTGAATGTAAATTGTCGTGGAAATTGTGTAAATTGTAAAGTGTGCAATTAGTCATAATAGTAGTAATGATGATAATAATAATGGTTTTATCAGTAATAAGGATGAAAAAGTGAGGCAATCTGTGATAACACGAATAATGAAAAACAGCGTGATTAAACAACCAAATGTTCAGGTGGAAGTAGTCGATAAGGGCTAATAAAAACAAATGAACCGATTAAGTAATGCTAGATTGTATGGGAAGTAAATGAAACACGTTTTCAATGAAGATGTGATAAGATTAAGGGATGATAAGAGGGGGATTGAAAATGAAGGTAAGAATTACTTCTCAAATGCACAGTGAATCCTCACTTTGTCTTCAATAATTCATACTACCGACAAGTAGATGGAATAGATATGGGTTCACCATTAGGCCCAATATTAGCTGACTTCTTCCTCGCAAAACTTGAAAACGGGAAATTGGAAAACATCACCAAGGTGTTTGATATGTATTACCGATATGTCGATGATACATTTATCTTAGCTGGTGGAGATATTAACATAGACAAATTGTTGCTCAAATTCAACAACATCCACCCTTCGCTTACTTTTGCTCATGAAGAGGAGCAGGATAATAAACTACATTTTCTGGATGTCTTGCTAAGTAGGCAAGAAGATGGGTCACTTAGGATAAGCGTGTATATAAAAAGCACATTCACAGGGTAATACACACAATTCCTTAGTTACGTGCCCATTATATATAAAAAAATGTAGCTAAATGTCTTTCAAGCAGAGCAAGAAAGATGTATACGAATGACCTCTTGCAAAAGTAATTTGAATACACGATTCCATGGCGGAGATGGGCCACCCGAGTAGTTCCACAAAGAAACATATGAGAACATCAGAGAGAAAACCTGAGAATCTGACTCCACGTAGAAAAACCCTATTTATTAAGTCACAATTTAATGGTGACTTATCAAGTGAGATTCTATTCCAAATACTTTCCAGGAGTATATGAAGAACGTTTTACGCAGAATACCTACGTTTGTCATTCTGTAGCCGACGAATGATTGGGACGCAAACGAAGGATAAGCTTGATAGTTTTGCCACATCTGTGTGCATTTATCAATTCAACTGCACCTGCAGTGACAGTTATGTTGGGCTTACTATTAGACAGCTTAGCCAACGGGTTAATGAACATCTCCCATCGTGGTGTGGCAAAGGATAGACAAAAACAATCCGTAGCTCGATTTTCCACATTTAGTTGATAGTGGCCATGTAGTCCAGAAAACGAGAGACTTCAAAGTAATTCATTGTGTCCCACCGAATCTTTCCAATAGACTTCGTATTCGTTTACTGCACACAGCATTCACAAAAGAAGTTCAAATAGCCATTATCCCTGCCTTGGCCTATTAAGACACAACCAACTAATGACTTCTTCACCACCACTTACTTATATTTTCAACCCCTCTCTTATCATCCCTTAATCTTATCACATCTTCATTGAAAACGTGTTTCATTTACTTCCCATACAATCTAGCATTACTTAATCGGTTCATTTGTTTTTATTAGCCCTTATCGACTACTTCCACCTGAACATTTGGTTGTTTAATCACGCTGTTTTTCATTATTCGTGTTATCACAGATTGCCTCACTTTTTCATCCTTATTACTGATAAAACCATTATTATTATCATCATTACTACTATTATGACTAATTGCACACTTTACAATTTACACAATTTCCACGACAATTTACATTCACCATCTTATTATCTTATAGGCAAAACACCATGATTGGTTTACATTTGAATTTTTATTTGTAAACTTATGTATATTAGAGTTAAACCTGATGAGATCTAATTGAAAACAATATTTTTCGCTGAAATGTGTTGCTCTAAATTTTACTATGGGATAATTTTACTGACATTATAAACTGTTAATCATCAAATGTGTTTAAATACTCTAGAATACAACCAAATATGTTTTTGAAATATTTCTTTGTCTTAGTCTTTTTTGCTGTTCAACAAAAGGTGGATCGGAAAGTTCTGGTGATTTATGATTTATTCTCCTTGATAAACTTTACCAAAAAAAGATTACCAATGACCACAAAAGAGCAGTTATGTTTGAATAATGTGTACTCCATAAAAGCGTCTAAGATCAAATAACCAGAAATAATTAACAACAAAAAACTATGGGAACAAACTGCCCAAGAACCTATCATTCAAGGTATATGTAGGAGAAAATGGAGGTGGATCGGGCATTCGCTGAGGAGACCGTCGAATGATATCGTACACCAGGTCATTGCTCAAGTGGAACCCACATGGGAAACGACGAATGGGTCATCTAAGGGTGACATGGAGAAGATTGTGTGAGGAGCAGATGAATGATTATCGGCAATTTCGGGCCCAGTTGAAGAGGACAACAGAAAAAAGAACCAAGTAGAGATGTGTTACTGAAGCTATTTTTTCCACTAGGAACCCTACGGAACAAAAATAGTATAATATAATAAAAGCAAATCGACACATATCAAAAGTTAAAAGGTTAGTACATTCATACCATTAAACTAAAATGTAAAAGGTCAGCCAAAAATTGATTAATCATACTTAACTATGTTATATGTACAAATAGGTCGTTTTAAATAATCCGATGAACAGTTAAGTAATGCATATAAATTAGCACATTGAAATGAAATCAACCACTCAGAGAACAGTATGGCTGACAAATTGACTGTCTGAATAGATTCATCATTCATAAGTACGCAAATTAACAAATTTCATTAACCGACATAGCAGTATACCATCAACAGTAATTACATGGCATCATATTGTCTAACAAATGATGTACAATGTTTACGCATCACAGTTATGTACATTCTGAAAACAAAGTATGAATAACCCAATTTTTCAATCTGTGGATAGAAGCAATTGCTTAAGAATTCATGGTGTCCACATTAGGCTGAAAAATTTGTTTCATATTGTCAATAATATTGCATGAATTCACAAAAAAGGCCATACTACATAAAGCTACAGGAAAATCTACAACAACTGTCTTGAATTTAAAAATGTAAAAAGAGTATTCCTATAGTGATGGACTAGTTATATTAGTAATGTTTTTAATGTATTTAACTGGCTAGGTATTTAACTATCACAGTAGTTTTATGTGCT
Organism: Trichobilharzia regenti; assembly: GCA_944472135.2. Lineage (NCBI taxonomy): Eukaryota > Metazoa > Platyhelminthes > Trematoda > Strigeidida > Schistosomatidae > Trichobilharzia > Trichobilharzia regenti. The sequence continues at coordinate 110,149,876 of OX235262.1, read as the reverse complement.
TTGTCTCCTTCAGTGAAAAAGGAAAAGCATAAATATATGATACTTTTTGATTAAAAAACAATATTTTAGCATGGCTGTACTAACAGGTAACCCTTGGCTCAAAAATACGTTGAAAACACGTCTTGCAATATATACAAATATTCCATAGTCTTACAGAAATTCCAGTCTCTTTATGTTCCAATAAGGTGTTTACCTTCTTATATTTCACCAGATGTTCTATGGTAGCTTTAAAAATGACTTCCTTTTGTGAACGATAAGAAGAACGTCTGTTTAGATTCAGTAACGCCGCCGAAATTTGATATGGGTTGACATAACCGACACTAATAATAATGCTGCATCTAGGGTTTGACAGAGAAGGCAATAAGTAACTCATCTGAAGAACGAATACTAATACATATTACTAACCACATGTGACCCCAATAGCTAACATAAACAAAGACAGACTGGGTCAAGACGGTAAGAAAAACTGATCTTTATTATACACACAAAAACAAATACTAGCACCTACACAAAGTGATGCCGATAAATGAATAATTTAATTGGTTGCATAACTCTCAGCTTCATGATTGCTCAGTCGGAATTCCACTGCTTATCATTTCATTTGATGTAGTTACAAATATTGCGAACCATCAACTTAGAGAAGCTGGACAAGATAATTGATACTAACACACAACAATCCCAGTATTACTAATACACTGAGAACTGACCGTAGTTTAGAAATTTCAGTCAATAACAAAAATTTCTGAACGTAGTATTTATTTAGGCTGCTAAGAAACTACAAAGAATTAAGAAACAGAAGTTATTTATTCTGTGTTTTAGTTTTATTCCATCTGATTTTAATCCTTTACTAATCCTTAGTAAAAAGTATTAATTTTCAAGTATTAGTTTTGTAGGGATTTTGTTTGATTAGTTGGAGGATTACATCATGGGATGATATCAGTTGGAGAACCATTGGAAAACCAACAGAGAGTACTAGACAGCCAACTGTTTCATTCTCGTTTGGGAATCTTCACGGTACGCACCCACCGCCAGAGTTCGTACCCAGGACATCCTGGTTACAAGGCGAACTCGTAGACCATTAAGCCACTGAGATCCGATCCAGTGGTCTATGAATTCCAACTTCTGCCAATTCATGACATAGCGCGACCAGTTCACAATGTCTTCTTCTTCTTCACCTTCAACCTGCTGGTCGCGTTATGTCATGAATTGGCAGAAGTTGGAATTCATAGGCCACTGGATCGGATCTCAGTGGCTTAATGGTCTACGAGTTCGCCTTGTAACCAGAATGTCCTGGGTACGAACTCTGGCGGTGGGTGCGTACCGTGAAGATTCCCAAACGAGGATGAAACAGTTAGCTGTCTAGTACTCTCTGTTGGTTTTCCAATGGTTCTCCAACTGACGTCCTCTCATGATGAAATCTTTCAACTAAATAAAGGAAATCTTTACAAAACCAATACTTGAAAAAAGTTTTAAAATACACCAATTTAATAGTTATCCAAATGACACCTATTTTCGAGATCGATTGAATTTAGATAAAAGTCATGAAACTCCTTGAAATTATGTTTACATCAATTTGTGAAAAAGGCTAGTTAGGACAAAACCAACTGCAATATATATATATATAATTCTAGAAACTTGTGGTATGTTATTCAGCCGCCAAGAAAGCAGTAACATTTTAAAAATGAGTGAATCATCAAGAGGTATAATATAATTATTCTCATAAGATATACAATACAAATATATGTGTACTGCATAAACTGTACACAATAACAATAATAATCTTTCAAGAAAGGGACTAGTAAAAAAAGTAGGTAAACAGCTAAATTCTCTATCAAGATGAATATTGTACAGGGTTTCTACGCACACTAGAACCGAGTCACTTATAAACATATATGCAAGTAAAATATTAACTGCTTTTACGACTTTTATCAGATAAATTCTATTGCAAAGATAAGCAAATTCCCGGTGTTAAACGTTGTGTTGTTTAGTTTATAATTCTTGTAGTTTTATCGTTTCACTTCTTTTTTTGCATAAATTATCGCATAGGAGATTTATTCATTTAATAAAAAATATGTACAGAGACACAGTGGAGTTAATCACGATATTTTATATTGAATAATTCTGATTTTATTCCCTTCAAGGGGGTAGTCAACGGTTGTCATTGCTGGGCTATGCAGATGTGAAGTTGTTCTTGTTCAGTAATGAATAATAATTTTGTGGTGGGCTGTTTACTTTGGCAACCTTTAAGAAGTACTGACCACTCTACGTTTTTTTTACTGTTTCAGGCACGTGTGGGGAAAATATTAAGGGAAATTTAACTCCTAGACGAGTTAGATCCAGGACATTTTCGCAATAAATTTACCACCTCAGTTATCAACCCCGTTGCTCAAAATAATTCTGACTTTCATTCTAACTTAAAATTATTTTCGGATTACCCGAAAATATATAATGAATACACTAATCCATGTGACATTTCTAAGTATAACATTGTGGAAACAGTGTGTACGCTGTTAATTGAATTGAGACTAATTCATATTACAAGTAAGTGTGGTCTTTTATAGATCTATTTATATTTTAGTTCATTAAAATATCCTTTTAACAAGTTATTTATCATAATTTAAGTAAATAATTTTATTTCTTAGATGTCTTCATGAAAACCAGCAATCCACTTGGATTAAAAAGCTATTTTTTACTTTTGACTCTAATCACCTTCGATATTATTTTAAGTACACTACAATCTAAGGAACCATTGGTTGGTTGACACTTCTGAAAGTCATTTTGTGACACAACTTGATTTAATTTAACTTCAACAAAATCGACTCCCTCACAGATGATTTGGTTACTGCCAGGTCCATATTATTTAGTTCAATGTTCTGTTTTTTAAAGTTGTTCACTGCCACTGGTTTCCTTTTATGCTGCCTCCAGGGTGCAAAGTAGAGTTATCTGTTGTAATGCGATTGCTATAGGATTTTTATTTTTTATTGTTTTACGTTTCAAGTGGAACATAGGGTTTCAAGCTAGAGCTTTGAACTCTCGCTAGCAGTGGTATTTATTTTTACGGGATGGAGCTGCTAGCCTCATGTCCAACCTTCCCTCTTTATCAGTCCTTTTACCAGCTTAGTGGGGTAAAGAACTGCCTCGGTCAGGGATCGAACCCCGAACTACCTGCGTATTTGGCGAGCATTCTATCACTGTGCCACCAACGCGAACAGGATGTCGCTGCCAGGACTCGAACCTGGGTTAGTGAGGACACAAAACAGTATCCTAACCACTAGACCACAGCAACGATGCTATAAGAAGCAGTGACATAATATAAATGAAAACATGCATACTAGGAAAGGTATTTTAAGTTAAAGTTTTTCCTTATTATTACGAAAGTTACTTTATTAAGCAAAAATCATTCTATTCGCTGCACCAGCCAACCTTTGAAAAACATTTAAGATTCAAAATGTGTTTTGTTCACGCCTAACACCATCCTCATCAATGTCTGAATGTTTTCTTTTGGTAAATAGAAATATATGAAATATTTATGAAAAGCAGTCATTCTGATTCAGCTGATGATGATTAATTTTGAAGTTCTCTTGTTATTTATTGTGAGACTGATTTCAGTGTTATTTGCAGGTAAATCTGAATAGCACAAAGAAGAAAATTGAATCCCACAATTTCCTTCAAACTAAAATTTTCGCATTCCAAGTTAGTAGTTCAATATTCAACTCACCTTACATTTATTTTGATACAGTTGCATAGGACAGGTAAATTGTTAATTAGTATGGGCACATGCACACTAATTACAGTTTATTAATTTTGCTGTAACAGATTTCATTATGAATATTTTTATGGAGTGAATTATGTAAGACATGCTTGCATCATATTAATGTAATAAACTTATTTTCTTTGATTCATATTTTCAATTAAAAAATTGGATTCAGGATTTGATCGTGAACTGACATCGGTTACAGAACCACTGGAAAAGTAGACAGCTGTTTTGTCCTAGTTTGGGACCTTTCATCAGTATACACCCACTGGAGTTCGAATTCAGAACCTTCAGGTTACAAGGCAAGCTCTTCCAAACCCCAGTAGGCGCATAGTGATGAAGAGTCCCAAATTAGGATAAAACAACTGGCCAGTGCTCCTTGTCGGTTTTTCAATGGTTCTCTAACTGATATCAGTTCATGATGAAATCATGAAAGCAATCAAATCCCTGCAAACTAACACTTGAATAAAACATTGGAATCAAGGGTTTCGTTTTTAAGGACATAAATAATTATTCCTTGGATCGCATCAGATGCGATATTTTTCAAGCTTGAATCTGTTACACATTTTCCTCAAATGCGCTTTTTACCTTCTCCTTTTTTATCATTGTTTATGTTAGTTAATTTCATCCTTTATTACGTAATATAGAAATTGTCATAATTCATATACTCCATTACATATTGTTTTGTTCAATTCATTCCTTTATTCACTAGATCAATTGAAATACCCGCACAAATTTAATTTCGATATTTTTTGGGTTTTTTAAAATCTATATATGAAATTCAGCATAACAGTTCTCAAGAAAGGCAAGTAGGATGACTAATCAGGAGTGAATTGTTGATTTTTCGTTGTGTCATTTAACTATTGTCTCGCTAAGTCCTACAAAATCTCAAAAATAATTACGATGAACTGAATTCCAAGTTGACAGTTGTATACGATATGACAATCAGCAAATATCGGAACTGATAGCTGGTGGAATAATATAACTCTGCCATATTTGTAAATATCTTTTCGTCAATACACATTTAATTTGCTGAAGTTCAGATAGACGGGATATCACAGGACTGTGCAGCGGCCGCTGTAATGATTCATTTCAATGACTAATCGAAGATACTTTCATACAAGTACAGCCCAGTACGAAGATAAAAATCTTCGCAATGTAGAAAATATATCAGTAAGGTTAATAAAAGCACATGGCCGACTTACAGGAACCATCTGAATTACAGCTTTTCTTGGTCTGTGGAATCGCATTGACTGTGACTTGAACTAGTTCCTACGTAAACTGGTAGCAGTTGGTAGTGGCTATTCAACTGTCAGTATCAGGGGTCTACGTAAAAAGTTCAGACGGATATCGTCACCGAAGAATTCCACAGAATTAGCGCCATATAATTCTCAAAGCTGAATGAAAGTCAAATAAGTACAAAACAATGTCTGAGGTATTCTACCGTGAAATGAGATAATTCCTTTCTAATAAGTACTTATCATTTTAAAGAAGGTTACTATTGCTTAAATGGGCTACTTTAACCCCACTTCAGGTGCAGTATGAAGAGTTTTGGTGTAGTTATTCCAAAACGCATTAAAGACAGATATTTCTGGGTTAATTTCAATCTCCTGCTATTTTGTTTTGTCATGATAATTTTATCTTTTATTTTGTAGTGCTAACACTCAAAGTATAAATTATTTCGTACCTGAGTTAAGTAGGTCTAATTTTCAAAAAATGCAATTCAGATCAGTGTGCACACATTAACACCTTGGGAAAGGCAAGAAAAGAATACAAATAGAAAACGGCAAGGATCATATTGTTGAAGGGAGTAAAACACTTGATTAGCACTAAGTATCTGACCACTACTCCATAACCATATTGTAATATACCTATTTCAATACTATGACAGTACTAAACTAGATACCTCTAACTTTTAAGGGTTCGAACTATTAAGAACCACTGAACTAATCACAGAACTAACAAATTTCCCGGAATTTTAATAATTTTTGAAATGATACACGTTCGTGACATATTTTAACCTTGAAATTTGTTTGAATATAACCAACAACATGTTTAAAAAACAGTAGGATACTTGTATACCCATGAGACAATATTCTTTATCCTCATTTTAAAACTATGTCTCTAGTTCAAATGGTGAAAAGCATATTAAAATATAATATGTATACTAGCTTAGTTAATACAATCTAAAAAAAAGGATTTTTGCTTGCCAATCAAAAGAAATATTATGATGATGAATACAGGGTAGAGGATAGCCAAAGGACAAATGCACAGACACTCGTATTCTTGCAAGAAAAAAGCTATGATGAACACATTTGTGCACAAACAAACGGTCATAGGAATAATCATTACATGTATATATATATATATATACGATGGGAGACTTTTGCTAGAAAGTGGGAGAATGTGAGATTTCACATTAGGAATTTAGCTAACTTTATAATCAATGCAGAAGATATCAGAAGATATTAATAAACTTGACATTTTTGTTGGTGACACTATAGACCGGCCTACCTGTTCATTTATCTTTTTTCGGTTTATTGTCATTTCATGTATTCATATTTCAGAAGAAACACAATTCTGCTGAATCGAATATCCATGATTTGATCGTGTGAAGGAAATGAAAATAAAAAATCGGCGAATTATTTAATCTTCAAAAATGAAGCGACAGTGGAATTTGTGAACTTTTTACTCTGTCAGTAAACCAACAGATTGTCGGATTTCTTTCTCTCACTCAGATATTCATGTATAAATATTAAAACTAATTATCAATTCGGTAAGCATTATGTATGCATGTCTATGGGTTATTTTTAAATTGATGTCAGTCTACAATGAAACATACATTGAAATAACTTTCGTGTTGAGTTTTATGTGACAGAGATAAAACACTTTTCTTCACTATGATTAGGGCTTATATTAAGAATGATGTAGCTTACTTACCTAAAGACTGTAAACTTCATCTATGAGAAAATGTTTGGGATGGAAGCAAACAAACTTAGGTACCAAAAGATATCTCGCTCTCTCTTCTTTTCAACTCTTCAGATAAGAACATTAAGGAACAATATGAATTTCATGTTATTAAATGTCTTCAGACGAATTGAAATGAGACTAGGATTAGTTCTAAGAGGTACAAGTATATGGATTAAGTGCTTCTTCATGTCAGCGGTCGAATAGTCACCATATTACGCCTAAAGTTGCCTGACAATCTTTGATCTCAACCTTTTTCACAGAGTGAATTAAACATCTGACTAGTAGTCTAAAAAAATTATAGAAGGCTGTCGAATTTCGTTTGACTAGTGTATACTTGAGCCTTTATGTTCATTTAGACACGGTAATAATATCCATGGGTAACAAAATAAAATCTGTCAAACTTCGCATCTTAATTAATTAACTAACTAACTAACCAAATAGCCTAATATGGTAATTTTCGAAGTCTGTCTTCTGCATCACCTTTGAGATAAACTCATTTTGGCCTAAAAATATAAATACTATTATGATTAGACTGGATTTCAAACTAAAGAAATAACCATTTTGTTAAAATATTCATTCAGACAGCTATAAAAAATAAAAAAATTAAGAAAAGAATATCTTTTTTGATAATTTCCTCTTCTGGCTCTGCAATTATATATATGATTATACACATAGAATATTGTTATTGTCTACTGTCCTAGAATTTTCTATGTATATAAACATTTATATAATTATAGAGCCAGAAGAGGCAATTATCGGAAAGGATATCCTCTGCTCAATTATTTCATTTTGTTAAACACCGTAAAAAACCAGTAGGTCACATTTAATACTATGTTTAAAAATATGTATTTATACGTGTGCATGGGATAAATACTATAATATTCGATTCAAGTACCTATTTCAAACACTAATGAGGGAATGTGCTTGGATTTCTTCGTTTGCCGGATGTACAGTAACACTGTAATGAATGATACTAAGTTGAAACTGTTTGCAATTCTCCAAGCTGTTATATATCAAACTGACATTTTACAATGTCATTCATAATCAGTATTCCTCAGCTCACCTAACTTAAGTAGCAACGACCTGAACTGAAGTGTTTTGGTCTGAACTCTGGTAATCAGTCTTCGCGTTCTACTGTGAAGTTAACCAAAACTTCCTTCAGTTGCACACGGTCCCAAAGTGCATCGATGACAGCGAAAAGATAGTTATTTGCGATAAAATCTAAAGTGAAATGAAAATAAAATGATGAAAACATAAAAAGCTCAAAATTACCTCAACAGTATCTTTAGGCACCTATGCAATCAAGAGAACGTTCTAAGTAAAAAAAAAAACAAGTATTGTAGAACAATATTAGTTAACTAAATTCAACTGTAAGCAGTACCTTGGAATCGAGTGGAATATTCCCAACAAGGACGAATAAAAACTCTGTTCACAAGAATCACACACCAACACTTCCCCCACACAGTCCAGGGTCGAAACCATCATGGTTCACTTTAACAAAATCACACCATTAAACAACTCGTTATCAATTTATCTCACAAACACAAAGACGAGCAAAAAAGTCAGAGATTAAACAGTGACAAAGACAAACGATAACGATCAAGTCAAAATCTGATATGCAAATGTCAAAATAATGATATACAGTCTAGGAGGAAAACGAATAATAATTACAAAGTTGGCTCTAACATCCAAATAAGTATCAGTGTTGTAAATAGATGGTTCAGGAGGAATTTTTCAGACAATTATTTTGTTATACTAGTATTAGTCTTCAGTGTCTAAATCCATGGTAATATATTCTTCCTTTTGCAACAATAGCTGGCCTTCAGTTTTCATGATTTGTCTTGCATAGAACTTACTTAAAGCGTAAAATCAGGAAGCCTAAAAATCAATTACCCAACTGTTAAATCGTTGGCGTTATGTTGCTAACATTATAGTACTTTGTTGACTAGTGGCATACTTTTTTCATATTTCCCTTCTCTAAGTGGAATGAATGTGCAGCTGTCATCAACGTATCATGTTAGTTTGACGTTAAGTTTTTAAAAAATGATGCTTTGTGTCTCTACAAGCTTTTTTCAACAATCAAATTATACTGTCAAAAAGAAAGAGAAATCACGACTTAATGGTTTATGTTGTCTTACTTCAGTGAAGTGAAGGTTAATAAGTGGAAATGAAAATTACAACGCTGGATTGGAAAATTATTACCAGGTCAATAGGACTGAAAGAAAATAAGCCACCGAAATATACTTTTGTCCAAAGCATCTAGAGTATTATACGGTCATCACTTGACGTTTTGTGGTAGAATATTATGAAACTCAGTATTTTCCAACAGTACCTTGATTTATAGACTGTTAAACTTAATCCTACTACAGTAAAAATAGTATGCTCTTTATCAAGATTTGTAGTTTCAGAATGCGGCTTAGCTATTCTAACTTATTTACTAGGGTTCCGTGTGAGAACATAAGGCTTCAGCAGCACACCACTGTTTCATCTTGTTTTTTGCATCCCTCTTCATCTGACTCCACGATTGTCAATAAGCTCTCACTTCCTCTTCATACGATCTCCCCAATGTCACTGTTGGATATTCATCTCTCACTCTGCCACTCAACCTCCACATTTTTGAGAGACAATGGGTTCTTTGTTGGTTTGTTCCCAGAGTTCCTTGCCGTTATTGCTTCCTGGCCTTCTACCTAATACTCTACTTATTTTCTTTATCTCCCTTGCATTATGAGCCAAGTGCATAGAGGCTATGCAGTAGAGATCAACCAATTCAGTGACTACATTTCATAGCTAGTAAATATGAAATATTACTGTAGCAAAAATCCATATTTAGACATTTGGAAGACAAAAGTACTGAACGAAGATAAATTTCTCTTGCATTTAGACCCAACTGAAGAGTAATTATTTTTGTGCCCACTTCTCTTTTTTTCTAAATACGAAAAGTCGTGACCAGTAGGGTGCAACAGATCGGATGTGAGGACAAATACTCGCCGAAGATATTGGCTAGGGGTCGCGCTATGTCGTGAGTTGGCAAAAGTTAGAATTCATAGGCCATTGAAAGCCCTGGGTTTGAAACCCGGTGGGTGCTTACTGATAAAGAGTCCCAAACCAAGACGAAACAGCCGTCTAGTACTCGCAGGTTTTCCAATGGTCCTGTAATTAATGTCAGCTCAGGATAAAATCCTGTAACCAATCAAATCCCTACAAATCAACACTTAAAATACGATACTGTTAACTGGTGCTCACTACACTCGAATTTTTTGTCAGCATTCAATCATGTTTCAGAATTTACACGCGAAAAAGCAATCAAGATCTATGAATAGGTTCCAAAAGCAGATACCGCAATATAATATGCCATGTGAATGAATCATGGATATTAACTTAACCAAAATAATACTGAATGTTGCTGAGAATTCATGAGAATTTCAGCTACACTTATAGGAAAACAGACCGCATTAAAGACTACCCAGTTAACTTGCTATAGCCTGCTTTAGAGACTTGTATCAAACTGCCTACTTCTCCTTCCCGCTGAGACGAAACTACCAAATATGAAGTCTACAGCTTCTTGTTCAGGACACCAAGACAAAAGTTAGTGATATAAGGCTACGGTTAGAATGATCACTGACTGATATTAACAGGTAAATTTATAGAATGGTAACTAAACCTCATTTCTAGTTTTAAAACTCTCCTTATACAGAAGCCTAGACATAATACTAGGTATAAACAATTTCTAAACTTAGCTTAGAACACAAAGCAATAACTTCATAACTTGAAGACAAATATGTATTGGAGGAGATTAGTAACTCAGGTGAATGATTTTGATTTAGTTGTGTTCTCTGAACTGGTTGATTTGATTACAAAGCTCTCGTCATTCTTCTAGACAATATCTTCAGCACTGCTTATGGTATGAAGTGGACTTATTTGAATTCTCTATGAATTGATACATTTGTATCCCCTGGCAACCATTGTGGTGACTGGTTGTTAATTTACTTCTCTATTGATCATTTTTTATTGACTTGGAAACTGAACTTTCTCGTCATGTGATTTGCTTATTATCAGCTGATAAATGTGGTCTATAATAATGTGCTTGTTAATTGACGATTGATTTGAGTATCAGGCTTCTAGAAATTTCCTGGTAGTATTTTTGGTGTTTCCTCTATTTAAAATCTCTGCTACCTCTCAATCATATTGGTGTCCGTAATTATCTACATGCATCAATATGAAAGAATATATATCATATCTGTTTACAGCTAATTTGTGTTCTTGGATTCTGATTCTACGGGGACACCTACTTCGACTGATGTAATGTTTATTGCAGTTCATACAATTTGTTTTTTAAATGGTAATATTTTTATCTTCATTTCCTGTTGGATGTTGTCGTTTGCACAATATCGAATGAAGTGGTTGTGCTGGCCTGTGTATTATATCTATTTCAAACGGTGTCAATATATTCTTACTGTTATTTTAGAGATTTGTTTTATATGTGGTAGAATGCATTTTCTTGTATTTTTTGATGGTGGTTTATTGTTTGTGTTATGACTTCAGGTTAAGCACTGTTTAATGCTATTGTGAGGATATCAATTCTCTCTGAAGACGTTTAATAGGTACTTTTTCTTCTATTCTCCTCAATACCGGAGTGCCACAGTGTATTTATACTCTTTTATACAATGTCTACACACAGTTTCTTTTGTGGGTAGTTGGGTAACTACTACTATGGTTGAGTATCTGGTCTGTGTGCGTTGATTTTCTATATACTTGTGTTTCTATTGATGTAGGCATATAAAATATGGGCACTGTGGTACAGTACAACTCCATTACACATAAGATTTTATTTCGATAAATCACACAGTAATATTAACTGATGACACTTCGAGCACAAACTATTGCTCATAATCATATCAAGTCACTCACACAACCTTTTTGATTCATCTATGTACATGGGTGACATCGATTAGACATTTGAATAGAAATCACTGTGAGACAATGTACATTCAGAAACAATATTAGGGTTATCAATCAATCACAATCATCTCATCCGTTGTCTGTAAAGGATGGCTTAGTTAAGTGTCTAATAAATCGAGCGATAGCACTAAGTAGGACAAAAAATACCTAAACGTTGAAATCAAACAGATACAAGAGGTGTTGGTGTTGAATAACTACCCCAAACTATTGCTCTTAATCATATCAAGTCACTCACACAACTTTGTACTTCATTTATATACATGAGTCTCATGTGTGAGTGACTTGATATGATTATGAGCAATAGTTTGTGCTCCAAATATCGTCAGTTAATATTACTGTGTAAAACTGTGATTTATCAAAATAAAATAATGGAGTTATACTCTTGTTTCTACACTTCTTGTTTTAGTTGTCTTAAGTAGACATCTAAGAATGAGATTTCGTTATCTAATTCTTCTTCTCTTGCTATTTTAATGTCTTCAAATATGTTGTTTATTAATTTATGGGCATAATCCAAATCATTTGTTTTAATTATTAGAAATATATCATCAAAATGAAGTACCCAGATTTTTTGTGCAAATGTGTATTGGTTCTCTTTGTCAAGTTATTTGTGTTTTTGTCGGGTCGGTTAGCCATTCGCTTACTTTACGTGTAGATCCGTTCCTTCATATATCCAGTAAATATTTTGTTAGTGAGGTGTGAAAAGGAAGCTACATCAGCATCGACCGATAATTTCCAGGAAACTTTACTCCACAATACTCTTGTCTCAACTCTACTGTTATGAAACTATTTGATTCCATTAACTATTTGACTTTTATTGAATACCTGTTGACTGCGGATACATGTCAGCACTTTGTTTCAAGGAATTCCCTGACATTCTTGACGTTTTATTTTTCTGCGGTTGGTACACTCCTCCATTTAGCTTTTTAAACTCATTATTTTAATCATTTCACTTTTATTCATTTCATTGTGTTTTTTGACATCAACAGTTATTTGTCTCAGAAAATCTTTACTTATTAAGGAAAGTTATCTGGAAGAGAAAGAATAACAGATGATGCAAGTGGAAATAAAATGAATTAGTGTGAAGAAAATATCCTCAAGATAGGAAATACGGTAAAAAAAACAGCATTTAAATGAATTTTTCCTCCTTCAAGGTATCAAAAGGTGCATTTTATAACAGCTTATCATACCTGGACGTCTGGCTCGTTTTTCGCTTAATATTATAAAAAAGAACTTCGACTGTATGATTAGAACATTATCTAACCTATAGCAATCCGTGTATTCATATATGACAACTGTTAAGAACACTAAACTGATCATCATTACACTTTAAAGTTAAAAGAAACTACACATTAAAAGTTACATCATTCAGAGTAAAAAGCATATCAATGATTCATTATACCTGTGTTAAATTTATTTTGCTGGAATATGAATTTTTGTTCATGAAAGCTCTTATAGAAGGTTTCTTTATTGTTCTAATATATGCATTGGGAGAAAAGCAGTGAATCATTTCCAATCAGTGCATTCAAGATTTTCTATTTTTTTATTTCCTTCACGTTCCCAGTGGAACATAGGGCTTCAAGCTGGAGGCTTTAAGGTTCTGAAGCAGTGTTTATTTTTATAGGATGGGGTTCCTAGCCTCATGCCTAACGTTCCCTCTTTACCAGTCTTATTACTGGCTAAGTGAGGTAAGGGAGTGCGTCGGCCAGGGATCAAACTCCGGACCATGTGCATGGTCAGCGAGCATGCTAACCGCTGTGCCACCAACCCACAGCTTTCGTAATAAATTATTGACATGAATTTGCGTAAGTTTTATCTCAATACTTTGATTGGACACTAGTAACTAGTGTGACGTATCTAGTCCTCTGTTTGGTGCAGACTGAATTCTATCAGTCAAGTTTCCAGTGTGGCGATTATTCTAGTTAGCTTGTCATCACGGTGCACGTTGATTTGATGATATTAGATGGTTGGAAGCAATCAGCAAGAAGCTTTGCAGCCTAGAATTCGTGCTAATTGGCACTTGTCAGCAAGGCATATCTGCAACCTTGAAGGAACTCATGTCTCTCTAATCATCTAATATTATCCCAACAATACTTGATGCTACATGGGATTTCTTTCCCAATTGTATAGTCTCATTACAAAATTTCATAGTTATCAGAGTAGTTCTAAGAAGTCACACGTGCAGAAAGCATCAAAAAGTCGGAAGATAATGTGAACAATTTTGGATTACAGTAATGCAAGTGTAGAATTTGAGTGCTGTGGTATAATGTAATTCCATATTAGATAAGTTTATTTGATATAACATACAGTGATACAGCGTTAAAATCGGAATGTCGTTTCGAACACAATTTATTGCTCATAATCGTACCAATTTATTCACACGACTTCATAATTTGCTTTATACATCTTTTCTCTCCTCTCCGTTTCATCTACCCCCTATTGTTTATTGCAGTTTTCTTTATATTCACTGTAGGCGTGGCGTCGTTTCGATTGTACGTGTTTGGTGTTGATTCAGTAATTACAGTGTTAATGTAAAAAGATAAACTCAGTGTATCTGTTGTGATGAAGAAGAAAGGTTAGAAGTCACGCTACATAAAGCATAGGACTCTCATGGGACTCCATAGGACTCTCATAAATATTCACTTTATTACGAGATTATTAAAAAGGAAAGTAGAAAACCTGTCAGATTATCCATTATGTTTAGGAGCTTTTACTGAGAAGCCTTTAAAACAAACAAATTTTTAATCTTCAACAGTATGCCTGTGAAGTAAGGGTATTAGTAAGACAAGGCTGTCTACTATCACCAATGATATTTCTCATTGTGGTTGACTGGATCACACAGTAGACTATGGAAGAGAGAAGTCAGACATTCGTTAGACCGACAAGAGGACGTTACAAGATATGGATGTGGAGGACGATTTATGTCTATTGTCACACAAACTCGAATATCTACAGGCGAAAACCAATAATTTGGAAGAAGAGGCAGCAAAGATAGAAACTCAGGTGAATGGAGAGAAGATAGAGGTAAAGAAACCTACACAACAATGAGCACTAGTTACTAACAACCGGAGATATTTCAAGGAAGTCACATTTTTCAGTTATCAAGACAGAATCATTTCCACTTCAGATGATCAGCATGGACGAGGATGTCAAAGACTGGATTGAAGAAACATGACAGACCTTCGTTCCTCTGAAATCAGTGCAAAATCTGCTGCATTCAGCATAAAGAAACAAGATTTGGATTGCCTACACTAATGTTAAGTCAGTTCTTCTGTATAGTTTTGAGGTACGTCACGCTAACAAAGTAATTCCATCATGCTTCAGACTTTTATCAACAGCCCTCTTCACTCAAAATTTAAGATCAGATAGCAACACGAAACTCTGGAAATGAACCAACTGAGAATATAATATACAAAAAATAAGCTGGATGAGGTGGGGATGGATGCAGCACACGCTGACAGGACTACTGAATAACGTCACGCACAAGCCTCTTCAGTAGAACCTGAATGGGTAACAACAAGGTTGAAAGAGAGGAGATCGTTTCAGGAGAAGATAAAAGCTTATGGAAAACCATAGGGCCAGCTGAGGAGAACTACAGAGAACTGTATGAAATGTAGATGTGCTGTGGAAGCCCTATGTTCTACTCGGAAACTAAGTGAATAATAATCACAGTCAAACAATCTGTCTATGAAGATAGAAAACCATGAAAACCACAAGCTTCAGTTACGTGTGTATTTGTTTTACTTTCATGTAATCATGACCATTTTTTTATTTCAAGCTAGAATAAAACGGCATAGATATTCAAGCCCTAATAAAACGAAAGTGAGTATTTACAATTGGCTGTGAAATAGTCTCGTGAAATTTCGACAAGTGGTTTACATCATAACAGCTGTAACAAAATTGCTAAATCTTTCGTGAGAACATACAGAAATATAATAACGAACTAGAATAATTCAACATGTATGCACCGGGAAAGAAAAAATCAGGCAATAAATATAAAAAAGGGAATTATTTTTACCAAATAAAAACTAGAATAATCAGTGTTACTTTGCATGCAGTGATCTAGTTAAAATATCTTGACTGCAACTGATTTCGTGAGAGGAAAGAAAGGTTGGACTGTTGAGCGTTTTTACGGTTGTAAGTGGGTTCGTGAAACGATTTCATTAAATTCCTGGAGATAGATCTTGGAAATAAGTGAAGCCTGTTCGTCATTCTATGCATCTGTGTCATCTGATAGTCCCACAAGAAATAGAAAACTCATTTGGCGGTGACTATGGATTGTAAGTGGACATTTTCACTTAGAAAACGCAAAAAAACATATACAAATGAATGAAATGGATAACTGGTAAGGGCTACGCCTAATCTGTACTTCATTTGTCCCAACATTTGATACCATTTCGAATCTAAATGAGTTAAAGGTGAATTTTTCTCTGTTATGAAATAGTTTCTTACAGAACCTCCTCAGGTTATTCTCTACTTGATGGTGTTCACTTGGAAATAACGCAAAATATGTGCTTCTGAAGATAAGCTAACTAGTAATGTAGACCAAAGTTTACACACCCATTCAAAAATTAGCCTTACTGAGATGAATGCGTTATTTAAATGGTGCTTGTATTTGACAAATTTACCTTTCGAGCTAGTTATTTTCTTTTTTACTCATCATCACATATACAGGGAGTAGAACTTATTGTCATGCTCAAGTCTCATCACGAGATTGACTTTTTGCTACATATCCTTGTAAATTGGGTATACTCTAGGGGCTTGGTTCGAACTATCATGAATCACCATTAAATTATCTATAAACCAGGCAAAAAATATGACCCCTTTTTGGCGATTTATTATAATTCAGCTTTAGGTATAATAGGAATATATCGGCAAAAGGAGATTTAAATAAACTACACATATCTACTTCATCAATTCACTCTACCGACCGGAAGTAGTATATATGCTGTGAAGAATATTCATAATTCTATCAAATCGAGAATTCCATAGTAAATTAACCAGGCTACCTGTAAATTTTACTAACATGTTTAGGCTGTTAGTTTTCTCAAAGAATGAAAAACATTTTTAATCCTTTACCTAGCTGATGTTTAACATATCAGTCTCAAACAATCTGCCAACCAACAAGCTAGTTAACTAAGTGAATAAGTCAAGTGAATATTTCATTTATGAGTACTTGGTGAACTACGCAAAGTGGGTTTAAGATAATCATAGAATGAAGTATCAACCGAGTCTCTTCACAGCAGCTTATCACTTACATTTCTGTCTTTAAAGTCATACGTGTTTTATCTCATGAAATATTATTATTATTGTTCCCTTGAGTTCCTAGTGGAACATAGGGCTTCAACTTCACGTATCCACTTGCCACTTCTGTCTTTCTTCTACTGTACTTTTCACCTGCATCCATGTTAGTCCATATTCTTTCAACTCCTCTTCACACGATCTCCTCCATGTCACCCTTCCACTGACGTCCCACTCGACGCTTCCTTTTTGAGTTCCACTCGAGCGATGGCCAGAAGCGCGTGCGATGTCACCTAGCGGCCTCCTCAGAGAGTGTCCATCCAATCCATCTCCACTCTCTCCTGCATATTTGTTGGTTGGCGACTGGTTCTTGTTTTGTTTGTTCGTCCCCATAGTTTTTTGTTGGTGTTTCTTTCCGGTCCGGCCATCTGATCTTCAGTATAGACCCAGCTAAGACAGTTGGCGATGAAGAAAATATTCTTTGTGACCCGCCCGCCAAGTTCCTAATCCGTATAGAAGAACTGACTGACTTGAAGTTTGTAATGAAAATCCGACTGAATTTTTTGTTGATGCCGGCTGAGTGACGAAGATTTCCAGATTGGTTGTTTCAGGTTGATGAATGTGTGTGTTTTTCGCCTTCCCGATTCTCGCTCGATTTGACATCCTCGTCCGTTCCGACTTCCTGTAGTTGAGACAATGCTCAATGCTGGATAAGTGAATGAAGTAACCTCTTTCAAATCCCTCCCGTTGATGGTGATTGTCACTGGATGTTGCTGCTGCTGCTGTTGTTGTTGGTTGGTTGGTTATTTTCATAACCTCCGTCTTGTCTATGTTCACATGGAGTCCTGTCTTCGTCGGCTGATTCTTCGACCAGTTTGTCAGTTTTCGCTTGTAAGTCTTCGATTTTGTGACAGTGACATCATACATAAATCATCCACGCGCGAAATCCAGGTCTTCTAGGTTCTTCACGTTGGTCCAGGACGTCCCTGTCTTCTCGTTTCCTACTCACTGTCTGACGCATAATCCTGTCCACTACAATTAGGAATATCATTGGTGATAATAAGCACCCCTGTCTGACTCCTGTGTTTACTCCAAACGCCTCGCTGAGTTTTCCATTGTGGATCACTTGACATGTGCTGTTGTCGTACAGCTGTTGAATAAGGTTGATGAAAATTCGGGGTACGCCGTAGTACTCAAGTAGTTTCTAAATTACTTCATGAAGTATTACCTTTATTGAATAGTTTTCGATCACAAATGCCTCTGTAACAACAAAGGACAAGGGCTGGCAGCAGATAGTTTTATTACGGAAATCAACATGTATTTACATATATTTCCTGTACATTATTATAGCTTATGCAAGTAGACAAACGCAGTCTTCTGATTGGTCGTTTTCGAGATTTCTTGGAAAGTGGAGCCATCTATCTACGAATCATATTTGCCCACGTCTAAGTCTGCTGTGATTGGTTGTTGAATCACCCTTGTTCATATTTTCTCACCGCCACTATTAGTGACCTAGACATTGACGTAGATTAATGTTTACCAAATGGCTAGCAGCCTGCTCTCACCACACCTCATTCAATCAGTCTCATTAGTTCTCAGCAACAAAGCTGAATTCTTAATTGGACCCAATAGTAACTTTATCTTAGTTATTCTGTAAATATTAGATGGCTTTTGATGTTTTTATTTACAAGACAACCAATTGTGTGTTTGAGAAATAAGATTCTGACATGTAACGACAACGAGCTGTTTATTTATTGCCAAAGCTTATTTTACATTTCTTAGTTCATTTATTCAAACCAACATTCTGCATAAAGTGTGAAGTATAAAAACGGTCAGCACTGTTTTGATTCGGAGTTTATTTTATTTGGTAGTGAGGGAGTTGCATGTGAAGCATTATTTACTAAGAAAGAAGTTCTCATTCCATCTTTTTTATAAATATTTAATGGGCCGCCTACTGGACTTTTATGCATAAAATCGCTAAATACTTGGGCATGTTAACCCTATATGGTTTTATTGGAAAGCTGAGGTTATTTCTCATTATTACTCATTACTTTCTTTCACAATGGAGAATTTTCGGAATAAGTTCGAAAAACAGTCAAAACCGAAAATTATTTCCCCCGAAGTACACACATGTAGTTATATGATCATTATGAGAAGCCTTATAGATAGACCCATCTCAGAATACAGCAGGTAATGTCAAATAAGCTTATATTGATTCTAAATAGCTACTAAATACTATTTTATTTTATATTTATCTGACCGCTTTCGATTGGCCGTCAAATTCAACTTGTAGTTAATCAAAGCCAATATCAATCCGTTGTTTACCAGTGACTGGATTAAAGAAGAACTCCCCAATATTGTCGGAAACGTTATTCATCTGTGACAGTGCATAAGAGCTGTGCTAAACCAAAGTGATTTACAGACTACTGAATGACGTGCTCGTTGTGGTATCTGATAGTCCCGAGGTGGATACTGGCTACTGTGATAAGTAGAAGCACCTAACCGTCCTGTATAGCGTTGAACGGTCCTAATACAGGTTGACGTTTGCATAGTACTTGGTAGTAAATATCAGTTTTTCATCATAAAATAAGTGAGGTAGAGAGCTGATATTCATCTGGTTTCTTTTCTAGCTCGCACATTATAAATATTGTAAGTTAAATGATCAAGAGACAGTTCTTTCACCTGAATACTTTAATTAGATTAAGTATACTGAAATTCAGTGGAACAAAATAAATGCCACACAAGTGTATTACTTGATGAATAATGACATGGTTACTTTTTTTAAAATTTTGTAGAGAAAACCAATATAATGCTTGTAGCTACATTGGTGAATAAAGTATAGATGACAAATTCTTGTTTCTAGTTCAATATTTCACAAAAAACAACCTACTAAGCCATGTGAATTCATGCTTTTATCTCGTTTTTTATTTTTTTTATATATGCAAAGTTTTATTTATTACTGTCCAAAATACTAAATGTAGCATTAATTTATGCAGAACTGTATTCTATGGGACATCAGAAAGCTAGAATATGAGAATTTTCGGGTATTTTTTTTAACGTACGTATATTTTTCATTCACCAAGGGATATGAACATTTGATCACAGAGATAAGGGGACAGTAATATTGATGGTAGATTTATGCTTTAGCAGGCTAAATACAGAGTATAAAATTCTGTGGAACTGAAAGTTGTTCTCAGTTGAATCACTATACTGTACACATATGCGATAGCTTTCATGAACAAATAAAAGTAGTGAGATGTCTGCTTGTTTGAGGAGCTAATGAGACATTCACAGGGGAAAACATTTTATCTTTATCGAGTCCCTCAGTTAAAAATAGATAGCAAGGGAATTTGTTGCCTGGAAAATATTCCAGTGTTAGTTCTCCATTCTCTATGGTGGAATTTTCAATAAAATGTTCAGGCCAACTGAAAGAAGCAAACATACAGCCAGGTCTTATGGCCAAGTTCCAAACCTAGGGTAGTTTCAGATACCATGCAAAGCGTCAGTTAAAGTAAAGAAATACACAACATTATTATTATATCCTTTAATTCCTATAGGAACATAGGGCTTCAGCCGCGCGTCTCCATTGCCTTCAGTTTTCTGCCAACTTTTTCACCCCGCTCCAAGTCTGCCCATATCCTTTCATCTCCTCTTCACATGACCTCATCCAAGTCTCCCCACCCTTGCACTGACGACCAACTCGCCGCCCGCTTCCCTTTCGGGTTCCACTCGAACAATGGCTTGTCTAGTGATGTCATTTGATGGTTGGTTTCCTCAGACATAGTATGGCCAATCCATCTCCATTTCTTCCTGCCTATTTTTTGCACAATCAGTTCCTCCTGGGTTGGTTCGCTCATTGCCAGAAATCCCTGTTGCTGATCTTTCCTGGCCAGCCATCTGATCTTGAGCATTGAGCGAAGACAACTGTTAATGAAGGTCTGAAGTTTGTTTGAGATGCTCTTTATGACTCGCCAAGTCTCTGATCCGTATAGTGAGTAGCACTGACTTCACATTGGAGTTGAAAATCCGGATCTTATTTTTGATGGTGAGTGCTGTTGACCTCCAAACAGACTTAAGAGTAGTGAAAGCTTGTCTTGCTTTTCCGATTCTGGCTTTGATATCCTCGTCAGTTCCGCCCGCCTGTAGTTGAAACGATGCTTCCCAGGTAGATATGTAGGTAAAGGAGGTTGTTTCTTTCAGGTTCCTCCCATTTATGCTGGCTGATTGTTGTCTGTTGTTGTTGCTGTTGGTGTTGGTTAGGAATCTTCATCACCTCTTTCTTTTCTATGTTCACCATAAGGAAGTCCTATCTTCTCTGGATGCTTCTTCGGCCAACTTGTTGCTTTTCACTTGCATATCTTCCAGTTTGTTTGTGGAAAATCAGACATATATCATCGGTGAAGTCCAGATCCTCCAAGATTTTTGTGTGCGTCCATTTTATGCCTGTTCCCTCGTTGGTTGCCGTTGTCTGTCGCATTATCCAATCTACTGCAATCAGCAAAATCATTGGCTATAGTAGACAGCCTTGCCTCACTCCCGTCCTCACTTGGAAGGCTTCCGTAAGTTTCCCGTTGTGGATTACTTGGTATGCAGCATTTTCGTACAACTGTTGGATGAAATGTATAATTGTCTATGGGACCCCGTAGTAGCGAAGTAGTTGCTGAATCACCTCTCGATCGACGCTGTCGAAGGCCTTTTCGAAGTGGATGAAGTTGAGATAGAGAGGTAACTGCCATGGGTTAAATTAAAACTACACCTCGACCACTGAGGTAACTTTGTAAAAGAAAATAGTATCGCTCGAAAAGTTAAGATGCTTATACATATTTCAAGAGTGATAACGAATTGACTTCAGTCAGAGAACCACTGAAAACTTCGGAGCATTGGATAGTTGCTTCACCCTTAATTGGGATTCTTCATTAGTATGCACCTGTGACTTCAATAGGGATAGAGCTCAGGACCTTCGGATTATAAGGTGAACTCGCATACTACTCAGGCACTGAAACGGTATCCAATGGCCCATGAATTCCAACTTCTGATAATTTGTGGTATATAGTGCGTACTTATAATATAAAACGAATTCGCTAAGTTTGCAAAACAACGTTCCATTATTTAATATTCATTGAAGCACAAAGTATCTGCTAACTTTAAAACAGATTTGAATTAGAGAAACTGTTCAAATAGGTAACTTAGTATTAATAATATCGATTTAATAATGCAGTAACTTTTGAGTGTAAGCACATGATGCAGACATTTTATTTTATGATTTTAAAAAGACATTTAACTCCTGTGTGATTCAGAGAAATAAAAACTCTTAATCATTAATCTAGTGAATACACACCACATTCAGCATTATTTATTATCTGAATAAAAATCATTGATGGTCTGGTGAACAGAAAAATGTTTATTCAGAATTAAATTACAGATAAGTGTGCAAAATATTTTTCTGGGTGACAAATTCGATCTTTTTTTGTTTCTAGACATTCGCCATATATCTAACCCCTTTGGAATGAAAATAACAGACACTAGTTCATTCATATTTATATGCATTCATAGACAAATAAAAGAATACCTAAGATAACTCATTTAAATAAAAAAAATGTGCATTAATCGATATTCAGTCAGTCATACCAATCGAAATGTCTGTTGACACTGATCATAATAACTGTGTTTTTTCTGAATTTGATTGAAAGTTTAAAAATTATATGGAGTATAATGTAAACAGACTATTATTCACTGATGACATTTATGTGAAGGATACAGTGAGGGCTTGAAAACTCGATAAAATTAAAGTATTGATTTTTTATAAATAATACATTAAGTGTATAAATCATCTAGCAGTCATATTTTCAAAGGAACAAAGTGTATATATGGAAGAGCGGAGATCTGAATTAATGTTCTTTGTCGACAGTTTTAAAAATAAATTTATATCTGTTGTGTAAATCACGACTGCTACATGTGTGGAGTGTACCACTGATAAGATATATTAGCAGTATATAAAGAGACGTTCACCGGCATAAAAACGTCAAATAGCAAGGAGACAGATTTGATGTCAGAGAAAGCAAATGATATAGCGTTATGGAGATACATGGGAGATGTGAAAGGAACACAAAGTAAGACAATATGTAGACCAGAAGTAGCACAACACGGAAGATCTGTGCAGATGGTGATGTGAAGATAAGGTGAACATAATTTGGCCATATGGAGATACAGTTACATATTTACAATGACAGTGTGTTGATTCAGAACATCTAAAGGGTTAGATTTCGTATGCATGGCTTAAATATTCGTTGTGTTGAAGTAATAAGAGAGAGGGGAACTTTTCTAAATTATTATTATCTTTGTCCCCTTGGAACATAGGGCTTCAACTGTATGTCTCTACTTGCTTCTGTCTTTTGCTGTATTTTCACCTGCATCCATGTTAGTCCATGCTCTTTCAACTCCTCTTCACACAATCTCCTCCATGTCACCCTTCCACTGAAGACTTACTCGCCGCTTCCCTTTCGGGTTCCACTAGAGCAATGGCCAGAAGCGCGTGCGATGTCACCTAGCGGCCTCCTCAGCGAGCGAGTGTCCAATCCATCTCCACTCTCTCCTGCATATTTGCTGTTGTTGGGCGATTGGTCCTTTTTTTGTTTGTTCGTCCCCATAGTTTCTTGTTGGTGTTTCTTTCCGGTCCGGCCATCTGATCTTCAGTATAGACCCAGCGAAGACAGTTGTCGATGAAGAAAATATTCTTTGTGGCCCGCCCGCCAAGTTCCTGATCCGTATAGAAGAACTGACTGACTTGACGTTTGTATTGAAAATCCGACTGAATTTTTTTGTTGATGCTGGCTGAGTGACGAAGATTTCCAGATTGGTTGTTTCAGGTTGATGAATGTGTGTGTTTTTCGCCTTCCCGATTCTCGCTCGATTTGACATCCTCGTCCGTTCCGACTTCCTGTAGTTGAGACAATGCTCAATGCTGGATAAGTGAATGAAGTAACCTCTTTCAAATCCCTCCGGTTGATGGTGATTGGCGCTGGATGTTGCTGTTGTTGTTGTTGTTGGTTGGTTGGTTATTTTCATAACCTCCGTCTTGTCTATGTTCACATGGAGTCCTGTCTTCGCCGGCTGATTCTTCGACCAGTTTGTCGGTTTTCGCTTGTAAGTCTTCGATTTTGTGACAGTGACATCAAACATAAATCATCTACGCGCGAAATCCAGGTCTTCTAGGTTCTTCACGTCGGTCCAGGATATCTCTGTCTTCTCGTTTCCTACTCACTGTCTGACGCATAATCCAGTCCACTACAATTAGGAATATCATTGGTGATAGTAAGCACCCTTGTCTGACTCCTGTGTTTACTTCAAACGCCCCGCTGAGTTTTCCGTTGTAGATCACTTGAAGCATTCAATTTCGAAATGAATAACGTTTTCACTTCTTTTTAATTGTTAATTGATTCTATTGTGATTACTCTTCGGGTAATTCTAATGTCCTGTGTTGAAATATTGCAAATTGACTAGAGTAATTTGCTTTTTAATACGGTGGGCTTTTTTATATGTAAACTGACACGTTAGAAATAATACGATATTTACTGAATAATGAATAATATGACCCTACAGTTTGTAATATTCATCAGACATACAGTATATCCATTTAGCTAGATGACATAAAGTAGCCAAGCCTTGGATTTTGTGTAAAATATTGGAATTCAGTCGACAGTAAGCATCATATCAAGGTTCCATACATGCTAGTACTCATCAGTGGGATGCATGGAGAAATTCTGAAGGGAACTTGGCTTTTCAGTTGGTTTTAAATAAAGAGATCAAATATAAATCACATTAAGTTCTTGAGTAAATTATTCATGTTTGGGAGATGGTATAATTTATAAAGTCCAACTTATATAAGGTAATCGTTAAGGGTTTTAATTTGTATTGACTAACAAAACATCATCAAGAAGAATAATTAGGTCAGTAAAATCTCTGTGCAACCAAAATATTTTTGACTAGAACCCTTTCAATGTTCACGAAATAGGTCTGAATGACCGACTACTTTGTAATATCTTAGAATAGTACTTAACCAACGGAGTTTTTTTCCGAGAAGCTGAATGTCACTGCTAAATTTTTCAAGCTCATTATTACTCTAAAGCATGAGCTGGCAGAATTCAAGAAACATGGTCTTTCTGACTCCTACGCAATACCATTCCATCTACTCTCGCAGATTCTCAACACTTCTATACCATATCTTCACATTTCTTTGATCGGCTGGAAATCCTTCCCAGCCTCGTACATTATGCGTACACTCCACGTCCCCATTCTTATTCTTGCTTTCATCGAGAGAAGACACATGATCTGGCCGACTGGCTTCCCGAAAGCTTTCACCAGCCCAAGTCATTCAGCCTCTCCGATTCCAGCGAAGAATAAGTTTTTTTGTAATATTTTTTGTATTTTTAATATTTTTATTACACATTGAAGTTTGATTTGTTTTGTGGTGTAGGGGCCTTAGCCTCACACCCAACTCTCCCCTTTCATCCCGGCTTGAAATGGTTAGAAAAATAGCGAGGTAGTAAACTAGGCGAGGTTTTATGCAGTACACTGAAGATTATATATCCTGTGGAGAACTCACAGTAGAAGACTCCTTAACACTTATTTTCTCAGGTTTGCACTGTGCATGGGTCTCAAACTATAATAAGATAACCACCCGATACTTACTCTTTTTCAGAGATCAGTGTCTACTCTTGGCCGATACTTTTCTTAAAATGCTATCAACACATTTATTTCTTATATCGACAGGCCTCACTCCGCTATATTTAAAGATATTATTTTTCTAAAATCTCAACAAACTCGAGTATTTAGTGTCCGTGTCTGTTGGTGTGTAAGCCATGACTATAAAGTTCAGTGAAAATGGTTGGTAGACATAGTGCTAATAACTACTGTAATTGTGGTGAGAGCAGGCTGCTAGCCAATTGGTTGACACTAATCTACGTTAATGTCTAGGTCACTAATATGGGCCGTAAGAAAATATGAACAAGGGTGATTCAACAACCAATCACAGCAAAGTTAACGTGGCAAAATATGATTCGCAGATAGAGAACTCTATTTGTCAAGGAATCCCGAAACAACCAATCAGAAGCCTGCGTTTGTCTGCAACCAATCAGATGACTGCGCTTTTTCTACTTGCATAAGCTATGATAATGTATGTGAAATATGTATAAATACGTGTTGATTTTCATAATAAAACGATCTGTTGCTTCGCCCTTGTCTTCTGTTGTTACATAACGACTAAACAGTTAAGTGAATAAAGTTTTTAGCGATATGCAAAGTCTTTACAGTTGAAATAAAAAAGCTCTGAGTTTTATGGCCATTGAAAGGATTTTTGTTGAATAATTTATAGTTGAACACAACTAACGGAACTTAAAATACTAAGAATGAGAACCCTAGAATCTTTCACAAAGCATTACTAGACGCAAGTTGTTTTCAATGTAAACCAACTAACTATTAAAAATATAGGTGCATTTAAATCAGTTTTCAGGATGTATGAAATAATATTCGTTTAGCTCCTCCGTTTAAATAATTTTTCCAAATTCACTTTCCTTCCTTTAGGGTAACATATCTGACATTTTGGTTTGAATTATCAATCAAACCGAGTCGCCTTGGTCTGAACGTAGGAAATCAATCTCTGCATCCTACTGTATAGCTGACAAAACTTACTTGAGACACGCACAGTCACAAAATACTCAAAAAACAGAAAAAGGACGGTTATTCGGTACTGGAATCTGTGGTTCCATTCAACAATAATAATATCAAAAACTCAAAATTACCTCGACAGTATCGTTGGGTAGCTTTGCGATCAAGAGATTGTTCTAAGTACAAAACAAGTATTGTAGAACAATATTAGTTAACCGAATTCAACTATTAGCACTACCTTAGAATTGAGTGGGATATTCCCACCAAGGACGGATAAAAACTCTGTTCACAAGAATCACCCACCAACACTTCCTCCACACAGTCCAGGGTCGAAACCACCATGGTTCACTTTAACAAAATCACACCATTAAACAACTCGTTATCAGTGTATCTCACAATCGCAAAGACGAGCAAAATAGTCAGAGATTAAACAGTGACAAAGACAAATGATAAGGATCAAGTCAAAATCCGATATGCAAATGTCAAAATAATGGTGTACAGTCTAAGAGGAAAACGAAAAGTAATTGCAAAGTTCCTTGAAACTTCCAAATAAGAATAAATATTGGGATTAGATCGTTCAAGTGGGATTTTCCAAACATTCTTTCCGTTACCCCTATTGATAATTACATTTTACAATTTAGAATAATACACGTAAGCAAATAATATAGTTTTCACTCACATCTCGGGCTTTATTTTAGTGTACATAAGTTAAACCTAGTTCGGTTCTCTGAGTTGGATGGTTTAACTGCGAAGCTTTCATTATTTTTTTTACACCATATCTCCAACATAGACTCCACTATGCAGTACACAAGTTGAATCATTGCATCTCGTTCTATCCTTTTAATTATCTTCATATGACAGAGTTTGTGTGTATCCGAACTGACAGTAATGAACTATGCTTCCAGAAAGAAGTTCACGCATTCGTCACGCTTGCTTTGGCTAGTGTAGGCTTAAATAATTGATGATACCACCACCTCTATTATATATTTTTAATCTCTTTCATGCCATGTTTTGTCAAGCCTTTCCTAGTTCTATTGCACGTTCATTAAATCACATTTAACCTTCTTCCATTACAACCTAGTATCACATAATATTATTATTGCATATAAAGATTAGAAAGTGTACTTGAAAACAGTGTTGTTCGCTTACATGTGTCATTCTATATTTTACTATGGGAGACTAATATTCCGAAATTAGATTTGTCGTTCTTTTAAGACTGAGGTTAAGGTATGAGAACGAGTTACTGAATTATTTCAATGATCAAGAAATGAGTATAGCGGTATAGGACGCTCGCCGACCATGCACATGGTCTGGGGTTCGATTCCCGGCCACCAACGCACTCCTTTACCTCGCTAAGCCAGAAATAATTCTGGTAAAAAGGTTAGGTTGGGTATGAGGCTAGCAACCCCATTCTGTAAAATAAACACTGCTATAGAAACTTCAAGCCACTAGCTTGGAGCCCTATGTTCCGCTGGGAACGTGAAGGAAAAATTAATTAAATTAATAAATTATTAAGAAATGAGTAAGCAAACAAGTCATTAAATATGGCCCTCAGTGAAATGTCATTCAAACTGATACTTTTCTCTTAATTACCATCATTATTTTGCACAACTAGACTTATATCTACCTATTTATGTTCATTTGAACATTTCTCATTTAACAGTTGTGAAATTTACTTATATAGTTACCTTTTTACTTTGTGTGGCCACTTTTCAATCTCTTTGTGAGCATTCTTTCTACATACTCTGTAACAGATAGTTCAAGGAACTAATGTCAGAGCATTAGGATGCCCGTTAATTATTACTGAGGATGCATCAATATAACAAAATACTTGTTGCCTAATTTCAGCCGTGTATTTTTATCAGAATGACTGTGTATCTGTTGAATATTTGGGTGCAGCAGGGGAAGTGTAAGTGTCAGTTATTTATTTTGCCAGTGATGTGTAATACGTGATTGACAAGATAATACTGCAGGAAAACAAAAATGATGGGTATCATTGGTTTAGTTGAGTTAAGTGGTTCAAATATTATCGCAGAAATCTAGGATGCACACAGTTTATTGGAAGGTCATCCACTAGTAACTGAGATGATATTTATTCATCTAAAATACTCAGGTTCAATTCAGCTTTTGTGTAAGAGTGAACTGACATGCCTTCAGTAAGTATCAAAAGATTATTACAATTACAAATACATAGCCGACTTAATATAGCGCTGATTGTACAGTATTGCAGTCTTTATCTAAATTTGTGTCACTTTAAAAACTTGTACTCTAAATTCTTTAATAAGTGTCCAGCAGAAGTACAATATCATGTAATAAATAAGATTGATGGTTAAAAAGTCCAATTTTATGTTTGTTATATCCAGCCGGAAGGTGAGCGTACAAATTTAAATTAATTCTAGGGTTTTTGAACGTATCGATCTCTCCTGGAGTCTATGGCACAGCGACAGAGTGCTCGCCAACCACTCAAGTAATCTGGGATTCGATCCACGGCCGACGCACTCCCTTATCTCGCTAAGCCAGAAGTAAGACTGGTAAGGAGGGAAGGTTGGGCATAAGGCTAGCAGCTCCATCCTGTAAAAAACAATCACCACTGCTACAGAAACTTGAAACCTCTAGCTCGAAACTCGATGCTCCACTGGGAACGTAGAGGAATAAAATACATCTCTCCTGCGTCAAATTCAAGAACTCCAATGTTAACAGTTTTGTTCTTAATCAATGGCAATGAAGGTCAGTATTTGATTTCTGATTCACTAAAGCAAGCAAAGAATAAAGAAAATCGATAGCAAAATAGCAGTATATATATGTAATTTAATCTAGTAGCACAGTGTATACGAGACTCTTCAGAAAAATGCCAGTTAATTTTTACTGAATACCTCAAAATTTGACAGATTATCTTACAAAATTAAAATGTGATCCCATTTAATGAACTATATTTTGTGTACCTGTGATAGCCAAAATCCTAACATTACTGAAATCCTACTAGAGAGAATTCCTCCACTGAATAGCAGTTTTTAGAATAAGCGAATAAAAGTTTATTCAAACGTAGATTAGATACCGGTGACGCATTACCTCATTTCAGTGCTACAAAAGCATATTGCATTTGTAATTCATTAATAATAAATGTTTGAATATATAATTATTTACCGGCCTTTTTTACCATCCTTCGGAATTTACTGATTTTTAAAAAGTATGATTCCGAAATAAATGAATATTATTGTCGAATGTCAGTGATAAGGATAAGAAAACCAATGTAAATTTGAATGATTCGATGTGAGAAAATACATGCGGAAGCCAGTTAAAGATTCAGTTATTAGCTTAGCAGAAAAACAGAAAGTAGCTGTACACTGGTGAATACAACCATAAGATTAATAAAAGCGACAATTTGGTTTCATAAATGAAACTCATCTATGTAGTTATTAATTCTAAATACATACCACAGCTGAACAGCAATAAATGGTACTTTTTCTGAATCCTGTAATGTACTTGCGCAGCGAATTTCGAACAATCTGATTACACACGGACTTGTCATAGGAATATATATATATGAAATTAATAAAGAGCTAAGATGCACCTTACTAAGGCTCTTTTGTGTCACACTTTCTGTCCTGTTGGGTATAAAAGAGCCTTATCAAGATGCTTTTCTAGTCGAATCCAACGAATATTCACATGGTGAGGAAGAAGGAAAGTTGACACAAACTGTGGTTGATAATAACTATTCATACAAGTTCACTGGGAGATACGAAGTAATCAGAACACCGAGACCCATTCTCTAACTTGCCGTTAGGAAAGACGTACATATCAAGCTACCCTAGATGGGTGATTATAGCAGCTTGGTAATCCAACAGAGACTGAACGCTGGGGTTGAAGAGACTTTTCATGCAGCTA
The DNA here is from genome assembly GCA_944472135.2 of Trichobilharzia regenti. Lineage (NCBI taxonomy): Eukaryota > Metazoa > Platyhelminthes > Trematoda > Strigeidida > Schistosomatidae > Trichobilharzia > Trichobilharzia regenti. The sequence goes on along the minus strand of OX235262.1, from coordinate 110,119,407 downwards.
AAATCAGAATAATTGAGAATGTGAAGACGATATATACATCTAACCCCTTAAAAATTGCGAAAATTGATGTCAAATCTTAATGTATTTACCGATTTCAATGTACGTTTGCCCATATATTCGTAGGGAGGACTCAGCAATCTCTGGAAGTAAGGGCTAGAGCTTCAGAGCATATTCTTAGATGGCTTCAGAAGCAAACAGAATCCCAAGAACCCATTAATGGTGAGGACTGTCGAACTAGCTCCTCCATTGCGAAACATTTTATGGTGAAAGGATATCAAACTGATGTTCACACATCTTTTAAACCTATCTATTAAATGTGGTTGGGGTGTATTCTAATGTTTGTGGAAGCTCCAGCTGACAATTAGGAAGTTTAAACCACCTTTCTGTGTTTAAAAACAATTCATCTTCACACTAAACCTTCTTTGGTAAACTGTGTTTCGATACCAGGGTAGATGTTCTATTGCTTTTGTTATTTGGTTTAGTGACCATTGTTATTCTGACCTTCAAAATATCGTTTTAACTTGATCTAAGCCTATTTTCTCACCTCTTGACTCTTTATTAATTTTACATAGATTCCTATGACAAGTCCGTGTGTGATCAGATTGTTCGAAATGTGTTGCGCAAATACATTACACGATTCAGAAAAATTACATCTTTTTACTGCTATGTCTAAATTCATAAAGGGAACTTATCCTTTTAAATAAATAGTACAATAAGAAACAAGTACTGTGATTTCATACATTTATTCTCCTTAATGAATTTGAACAAAGCAAGAACTACAGTTTTAGCAGAATAAAATGGTACCATCTGTGATGTTTGACAAAGATCCAAATGTACAATAACTCCATGTGATCTGTGAGATGCATTTATCTCTTTAGTGGTAATGCAAATAGACATTTAAAGGTTTTCCTTTTCTTACTTAACTAACAGCTAACGAGATAAAGTGGAAGCTGGATATTGTTGGAAAAATAGATAGTTGGATAACATTATCACAATACTATTTTGGTTTGAACTTGTGCAGTAATTAACAAAAAGAAAGTAATTCACTAAGCATCAATCCGGCCAGCTCCTCGACATCATTATCAATGCCAGTATTATGGTTTAAAACAGTTGGATCGCGAAAACAATCAACCGCTTCAGCGGAATTTGAAAGAAATGAAGATTGTGGAGTGGAAAAGACATCTCTAACTAATGTGTCAGCTGACTGTAAGTCCAAGGAGGAGGAGATGGATACACATGGAAGGCGATTTTTGGTAAGTATATTGTGGATTATATCATCCAATTTGGACTAAATTTTCACTTATCACTTGTGGGATTTACTTTGAGAATAAGAGTTTCCAAAATCATAATCATACTGAAAACGTGTTAGGATAATTGTTTTCCTCTAGAAGTTGCTCAGACTTTATGCTATAAGAATTCACATGCTGTAGAATATTACACCAAAAAGGAAGCCAAATGATTCTTTTTGATATAGCAACTGTACACAACAGCATGCTGCGTAATGCAGCTTTGGAATTATTTAAAAATGAGCTAAATATTATTTCAGAACTCACACAAACAGAACTAAGGTACTAATCATTTATGTCATATTGAATGTTCGAACATTTTAGGATTGTACAGTCTTTAAATTTGATCATCTGACATAGTTTTAGACTACAGTTCATGTAATAGTTGATGACTGAGAGTGAAGCGGAAACTTACTTGTCGGCAGATTTTGTACTAGATGATGACTTGATTTTTATTTATACCGTAAACTAATATACGTCTGTTAATTTCTTGTATAAAGGACCTGGAAGAACCTGAGAAAGAGTAGAGATTAATAACACTAACTAAGAGTAACTTAAAAGGGTTGTGCAAATTGAATTACTGTTAAAAATTAAAATCGCCATTAAAACGTTAGTGATAAAGTGTATAGCGAATCGTCAGGTTTGTGTTCCAGTTAAATATTTATTGAAACATTTGACAGGGAAAAAGTTAAATTGCGCTGGAATGAATTTCACGAGATGTATCCTCATTGTAACTATCACGAATTGGTAGAAGTTAGAATTCATGAGCCATTGAATCGGGTCCCAGTGGCTGAATGGTATACGAGTTCGCCTTGTAACCGGAAGGTCCTGGGTTCGAACCCAGGCAGTGAGTGCGTACTGCTGATGATTCCCAAAATTAGGATAGAACAGCTATCTAGTACTCCCTGGTTTTCAGTAGTTCTCTAACTGATATCAAGCCGTGATCAACTCGTAAAAATATCAGAGTAAGAATTTAAGAAACACTAAAATAAGTTCGGAACTAATTGCACATTACTACACTGTGTTGTCTCAGTAGGCAATTGTAAAACGTGCTAACATTCAAATTTTGGTGTCAAACAGGTACATCAATATCTGGCACCACATTTGAGTTAAATATGACCCATAAACCTAAAGTAAACATTTCATATGTAAATGAGGTCATACCATCAATGCGGAGCATATCACAAGTCCCTCTACTCGGCAATGTAAAGCGTTTATTACAAAGTCTATGTATTTCTCGGAAATGAATGTATATCACTGCGTTTCAGTCAAAGTTTTCTTGAGTATCTGGCTCGAACTCTGAAAACTGAAAATCATATTGTCTCAGATAACCTTGTGTTATTCAGGTCCCATTAAAACCTAATTAGAACCAAATTTATATTTCATTATGAAAATTATATAGTCATTTGTGGAGATTATGTAGGGGATTTCCTATGATCACTATGCATTGAAGTTCACTGAGCATAAAACTGTTCCGGTATATTCACTGAGGTGTGTGCAAAACATGCAAATGCTATTTCCATTAATATATTTTGAATAAACACTTTTATTTTAAAGTATTTGAAGACATTTTCCAGAATGTATTATGATTACTATACAACGCATTAAATATCTTTTGCGAAGAATTAAATCTACGAAATACAACTGGTATTTTTTTTATTTATTCAAAAATATCAATATTTCAGTCATCTAAAGCTTACTAACTCGTATCAGAATTTGTTCGGGGATTATTCTTTTACATACGGAATATCACAAATTAGTAAAACTCAAACGACAGGTGTTTTTTCTTTTCTGTTTGAAACTATTTAGCTAGCGTTATTCTATTCAAAGCCTATGTATATTAAAAGAAAGATTAGCTGATAATGTAATTCATTTTAAGACATGTACAAATACATAAGAAAGTAGTTGTTGCCCTGCAATTTTGTTGTTGCTGTTGTTGTTGTTGATAAGAAGCCATATTTAACTGTTTCTAAAGCGCCTTCTTTCCCCCGCCCCCTTCTCTTCATATTATAATTTATATTATCTTAAAATATTATATAAGGCGTGTAAACACATTAATCGACTGCAATGGGACAAAAAATGTTCATAAGTGATAACATGTAAATTGTTCAACAAGTGCAGTTTCATTTGAAGCTGTAAAAAAAAAATGAGAAGATGAATCGCTGGTTTAAAAAAAGAAAAAGCTTTTTTAGGACATGGTTGACGCAGAAAATTCCCTTTTATATAGTGAAATGCTTTTTATTATAAGTACAGTAGACAATATAATGGACTGAATATAGATTTATCTATTTATTTATTCCTTCACGTTCCAAGTGGAACATAGGGCTTCCAGCCAGAGACTTGAATTTTCAGTAGCAGTGGTGCTTATTTTTACCTGATGGGGCTGTTAGCCTCATGGCCAGTCTTATCATTAGCTTAGCTTCGGCCAGGGATCTACCCCAAACCACATGCGTGGTTGGTGAGCATTTTACCGTTGTGCCACCGAAACAGAATTTTATCCAAGGCAAACTTTTATTTACAAACGTATTCTTTCCATGGTAGATATTAGTAAATATCTACTGAATAGTAAGTTCCTTTTTTCTACAACCAAATAGATTTCAACTTATGTATTTTCTGTTTAACTTCTATCCATCTGTATTACTAGCGTTTTCTTAAAACTGGTAACATAAAGAAATCGAAAAAACAGAAAATGGATTTAATCGCTGATGAGGTATCACCATTTGAAGCAATCAGAAACGCTTCAGAGAAACATTCACAGTTTGCAAAATATTTAGCCTTGGAAAGTTCTACTAATCTGAGGTAAGTGATTTATTAGTCTTTATTTATTCTGATCACTTTTCCTTTGTTATACAATGTAGTTAAGTCGACCAGATCCAGAAAATATTATAGCTATGTCTACTCCCCACAACGTAAATATATTTCATCCCTTTTTAGGACTAAACAGTTTCTGTAGAGATGAGTCGGCGGCATAGTGTTTAAGACGCTCACTTACCATGCATATGCTCCGGGGATCGATCCCCGACCGACGCACTCCTTTACCTCACCAAACCAGCAATAAAATGCCGGTAAACAGGAAAGGTTGGGCGACCTCAGCCTCTAGCTTGAAGCCCTATGTTCCACTGGGAACGTGGAGGAAAAAAAGTTTCTATAGAAATGCATTGGTCAAGAAAACCATTGAACAAACTGCCGTAAGAAGATGCCAAATGGAATTGTCCGAATGAATGTTAAGGTGAATACGAGAAAGTCAACGAAATATTAACTTCCAATTTACTTCTAGTGTGGTGAGAGCAGGCTGCTAGTCGATTGGTTGGCACTAATCTACGTTAAGGTCTAGGTCACTAATATGGGCCGTGAGAAAATATGAACAAGGCTGAGTCAACAACCAATCACAGCAAAGTTAACGTGGCAAAATATGATTCGCAGATAGAGAACTCTATTTGTCAAGGAATCCCGAAACAACCAATCAGAAGCCTGCGTTTGTCGACCTAACTTCTGATAAACAACCAATCAGATGACTGCGCTTGTCTATAATAATGTAGTTGAAATATGTATAAATACGTGTTGATTTTCATAATAAAACGATCTGTTGCCTGGCCCTTGTCTTCTGTTGTTACATTTGGTGTCGCTGCCTCCAAAAAGATGAAGATCCCGTGGCCAGCTGCGTTTGAAGAAGGAGACATACGGAGCTTCTTACGTGACTTCGAGGCCGTTGCTGAGCTGGTGGGTGTCAAGGAGCAGGCGGCGAAGGCAGTTGTCTGGGGACGCTGTTGAGAGGCCGAGCGAAGGCTGCATATGACAGCGTAGACAGGTCAAATGGCACAGCGTCTTGGAAGAAATTGGTTGAACGACTAGTGTCCGAGTTTGACAGCGAAACAGACAGACAGCTAGCAATGCAGCAGTTCCGGTCAATGAAGCTTGGACCTGATGGAGACCCGCTAGTGTTGGCGGTGAAACTGACTAATCTACTTCGACGCGCGCTTCCCACTTTAGATGAAGAATCAGAAGCGCAGTTACTGTCTTCCCAATTCATCGAGAGTGTCCCAGACCACATTTCTCAGCGATTACAACTGGTTAACGCAACGCAGCCGATGGATATTAGCGAGCTGGCGAAGGTGACCAGACAGCTGCTGAGCACAACGGTAGCCGCTATAGACCAACCAAAACCAAACGAATATGAGCAGAAAATTGAAGCATTGCAGCGGGAAGTGGCGGCGTTAAAGTTGGCTGATAGAAAAGACCGGTGTTTTGAATGCGGTAAGCCGGGACACTGGAGAAGATACTGCCCAGAAAGGCGAAAAAGAAAAAATTTCAGACGGTATAATGCTTGTTCTTTCTTTCGTATGAACCTAGATTTAGTGGGGGCTATTGAGAAAGGGCTCTGTATTCGAAGTTGCGAGTGAATGATCGAGAAGTAGTATGTTTGATAGATACAGGGGCGGCCGTGTCGTTAATAGATAAGAATTTATGTAAGAGTGTTAGCCCGTGTTCATTGACAGTACAAACAGTAGGCGGGTATGTGTTGCGTATCACGGGTAGATCGAACTGTACGGTCGTTGTTGGTGGCTGCGAGGTGACGTTTCCTTTCATTGTTGTACCCGAACTACAGCGAACGATATTAGGAGCGGATTTTCTGCGTGAGATTGGTGCCATAATCGACACGCAAGCGAACGTGGTGGTCACGAAATACGGGCATATCAACATGTATGAGACCAGCGAGATAGCAGCGATTAAGCTGCCGACGGTACACAATGTGACAGAGTTAATTAGTAAATACGATCATCTGTTCACTGGAGATGGCGACCCATACGGTTATTGCGATAAGGTGAATCATGAAATTCCGTTAAGTGATCCGAAAGTAAGGTCATTTACAACGCGAAGAGTTCCATGTCATCTGGAAGGCGAAGTGGAGCGACAAGTGCAAGAGATGTTAAAAGATGACATTATTGAGGAAGCTGATAGCCCGTACAACTCTCCAGTGCTGTTAGTAAAAAAAGCGAATGGGAAGTATAGATTCTGTGTTGATTTTCGACAGTTAAACAGTATGACAGAGTTAAGACCGTGTGCCATGCCAACAGTGGTAGAAACTTTAGATCGCCTACAAGGTGCGAATGTGTTTTCGGTTCTCGATCTTCGCTCAGGATACTGGCAGATACCGATAAAACAAGGTGATAGAGATAAGACGGCTTTCATCGTGGGTCAGACACAATATCGATTTAAACGCATGCCGTTTGGACTAGCAGGTGCACCGTTTACGTTCAGACGACTGATGAAGCTATTACTTAGGAACTTGAAAAACGTGGAGGTTTATGGTGATGATCTCGTCATATACAGTCAAAACGAAAACGATCACGTCAACCATGTAGAAGCCGTGCTGCGACGCATCGAAGAGTTTGGACTACGCGTCAACAAAACCAAGTCCCAGATAGCCAAAAAGAATGTTACTCTGTTGGGACATAAAGTGGGAAATGGTGAGATTAAACCACTGCCGGAGAAAATTTTGACGATTAAAACGATTCCAGCCCCGAATTCAAAGAGAAAACTGAGACAATTCTTGGGTAGAGCAGCGTTTTATAGCCGCTTCGTGAAGAACTTCAATGAGATAGCAGCCCCTCTATACAGGCTACTAGGTGAGCCAAAGTTTGTTTGGTCGGAAGAATCGCAGAGGACATTCGACAGAATTAAACAGCTGCTCGACCACCAACAAATGACGCTAAAACTACCTGTGCCAGGAAGACAGTTCACAGTGTGCACAGATGCCAGTGACTACGCTATAGGTGCGGTCCTAAGACAGGACGAGGGAATCGTTGAGTATGCCAGTAGGGTTTTGACACTCGCAGAGAGAAAGTATTCAACGATAGAGAAAGAATGTTTAGCAATGGTATGGGCAGTCGACAAATGGAGACCTTATTTACTCGGCCGGCGGTTCCACATCGAAACTGATCATAAGCCGCTACAATTTTTGAAGACAGCGAGAGACCCACGGGGGAAGTTGTCACGGTGGATGTTGCGTCTTCAGGAGTACGATTTTACGATCTCACACGTTCCTGGAAGTGAAAATGTCTTGGCAGATTTGTTATCGAGACCAGAAGATGAGTCTGAGTTGCCCGAGGTCGCTTACGGAGTGCATGCAGTAGAACAAGACCCACTAAGACTTGCACGTAGGCAGAGGTTGGACGATACGCTGAATACAGTAATACAGGTGATCACCAACGGAATAGAAGTGGATCAAACTACGGCGAGTAAGGAGCTAACCACACTACTCAGACAGAGGGATCGACTCAGAGTGAATGCCTACGGGACTCTGACCTGGCGAGAGAACGACGGAAGCTGGCTGGCTGTCATACCTCAATCGTCGCGCCACGACATGATAGAAGAATGTCACCAGCTAGCGCATACAGGCGTGGCCAGAACGACCGATCTCCTAAGACAAAGTATGTACTGGCCAGGTATGAGAGAAGACGTAGCAAGATACGTACTTGGATGTCCACGGTGCCAGCTGATGAAAGGTGACCGGTGTATACGACCACCACTTCAGTCGATTCCAGTTACCGCGATAGGTGACTTGTGGTCCGTAGATGTCATGGGTCCATTTCCTCAGACATCCAATGGTAATCAGTACCTCTTGGTGATGACGGAACACGCGACACGATGGGTAGACGCCGTAGCAATCCCAGACCAACGTGCAAGAACCGTGACAGATGCAGTAGTTAGACACATTGTTGCAGACCACGGCGTACCGAAGACAATACTGACAGACCAAGGTCCCTGTTTCGAGAGTGAAGAGTTTACTTCCCGTTTGCAACAGCTGGGCATCAAGAGGATCAGAACGACCCCATACCATCCACAAACGAATGGCCTAACGGAGAGAAACAACCGTACACTGAAGGAGTGGCTGGCCTCGAAGGGCGGGAACTGGGAAACGGAGCTTCCACTGATTTTACTAACACATCGGGCTACCACTCAGGAAACAACGAAGAAGTCACCCTTCCAACTGATGTATGGTAGAAAACCACGATTACCGGTACACAATGAGACCTGGCCCATGCACCAAAAGTGGAGTACGACGAAATTAAAAGCAGAGAGGAAAGAGGCAGTCAAGAATGTAATACGGAAGCAGCGCAGTGATGTCATGAAGTCTCAGATGAAAGAAAGGACGCAGTGCATTACCTTTGCAGTCGGGGACCAAGTGAAGTGTAGAGACAGGAGATATACAGTTGGAGGCGGGCTAGGTTCACGGAAACTCCTTCCAAAGTGGGAAGGACCATACACAATCACAAAAAGACGGGGTCAAGTATATACCATCCGAAGAGGTGATAAACAGAAACGAGTTAACGCCAGTCAGCTCCAAAGATGGGTACAGTGGGACAAGCCGGTCAGTAACAATCCTCAACTAGAGGATGTAGCACCCAGAAGGTCGGAACGTCTGCGCACGAAGCTATTTGACGGGGGGACGAGTGTGGTGAGAGCAGGCTGCTAGCCGATTGGTTGGCACTAATCTACGTTAAGGTCTAGGTCACTAATATGGGCCGTGAGAAAATATGAACAAGGCTGAGTCAACAACCAATCACAGCAAAGTTAACGTGGCAAAATATGATTCGCAGATAGAGAACTCTATTTGTCAAGGAATCCCGAAACAACCAATCAGAAGCCTGCGTTTGTCTACCTAACTTCTGATAAACAACCAATCAGATGACTGCGCTTGTCTATAATAATGTAGTTGAAATATGTATAAATACGTGTTGATTTTCATAATAAAACGATCTGTTGCCTGGCCCTTGTCTTCTGTTGTTACACTAGTACACTACAACTTTAAGTTGGAAATGATCGTTACAGCCGGTGCGTCTGTTTATAGTATCGGCGCAGTTATCGCACATCTGTTGCCAACTGGCACTAAAAATCTAGTTAGATATGGTTTAAGAACTTTGACAAAACCTGAATGGGACTATAGAGAGACAAAGAAAGAGGGTCACGCATTGGTGTTTACACTAAAAAGGTTTTATAAAACGCTTCATTGACTCAGTTTTACATTTCTTACTAATCACAAACCTCTGCTATCAATTTTTTGTTCTAGGAAGGGAATCTCAGTTTAAACACAGAATGAGCTTCAAAGATGGACTGTTTTCCTTTTGTCTTATAATTTCAAAATAAAGTACAAGTCTACATATAATTTTGATCAAACCGATGCACCAGTGCGCCTGATTGAAAGCTATAAGCTAGAAAACCAAGATATGGTGGTGGGTGAAGTCCCTGTCGAAGTGGATGTAAAGGGAGTTTTAATAAACGCTGTCAAACCTGTAGAATTACCAGTCACAAGGTTTAAAGTAGCTAGTTATTCTCACCTTATGATGGATAACGTTGTGAGATTCCTTCAGTACGATTGGTCATCCCAACTCGCCTGTCCACAAATAAAACACCTTTATCAAAGGCGAAATTCCTTCTCTGCAGTGGATAACTGCCTAATGTTTGATGATAATGTGGTGTCCCCTCAAGTAGTGAGTAGCTCTGTCCTCCGTCAGCTACATTCATCTCACCAAGAAATCAGTAAAATGAAGGTAGCTGCGCAGAGCTATGTACACTAGACAAATTTAGATAGTGAATTTGAACACATAGCCCGGAGTTGAAGCAGGTATGCAGAAGCTGGTAGACTACCAGTGAAAGCAGAACCTCAGTTATGGTTGGTCCTATTTTGTGCATAGTCTAGAGTCCATATTGATTCTTCTGGCCTATTCCCAGAGAAACACTTACGGGTAACAACTGATGCATTTTCAAAATGGCCAGAATTTTTATCATGTAGAATGCTTCTGCGACATCTGCGATTTAAAAATTTAGAGAAGTACTCTGCCATTTTGGACTAGATGACATAGTTGTAACTGATAATGGAACGCAGTTTAGGTCAAGTCATTTCCAGCAGTATTCCCGGGAAATTAGCATTCAGCACGTCTGATGTCCACTGTATCACCAACAGTCGAATGACCAAGCAGAACGTCTTGTAGATACACTCAAACGAACCATTCTGAAAGGAAGGGAGTACGGGACGTCAGGACGGGTACTGCAAACGTTCCTTTTGGATTGTCAGTCAGTACCTAATCCACCGACTACCAACGGACTGTCACCTTCAGAACATGCATTCGAACGTGAAATTCGTATTCTGCAGGATGATTTACGTCCATGGCGTGAAAAGGAAAAGTCAAGAATTACGAAGACGGGAGAGCAATACAATTAACGTCATGGGACAGGTACTTCTCCATTGGCGAGTCTGTGCGGGTTAGTGATTTTCAAACTGCTATATTCAAAATGGACTATAGGAGCAATCAAAGAGAAAACGGCCACAGAGACATACAAGGTGAATTTTAGAGGACTGCTGTGGTCAACACACATAAACCACATTAGGAAATGAGAAGATTTTTGTAATACCAGCAACTGTTTTCAGGGGAGTTTACCCATAGACATCCCTTGCACAGAAACAACTGTGAAAAAAAATCAAGTAAACCGCAGTCAATGGTACCACGAACATCGCAGAGGTTACGTAGACGTGAGAAGCATATTCAGGTGGACCCCAAACAAAGAAATGAGAAGGAAGGTATTAGGATTGATGCATGCGTCAACATGATAACCTGATTGGACAACTTTTCAATGACTCATTTTGGAGGATCTTCAAACTCATGCAGTCTATGACATATTGACTATCTGTTAATGGTTTAGATTTCTATTGATGAGTAAAAGATATATATATCCTGCATTTGATACAAAAAGTTGTTGTTGTTACGGTTGTTGTAGTTAAATCTGACTTTTTTATCCACCTTAGTGTGGGTAATATTTTCAAGTGATCAGCTGGCTTTAGTGTTGTGACTGGAGGCGCATTCAAGTCAAGATAGACAACAACCAAAGGAAATCACTAACACTCGTTACAACAAACAACTGATATAGTTAGACAGTGAGTAATTTTGTGACCTCAATCTTCTGTCGATATACACAGTCCAGTTTCTTATTCGAGAAAAAACCCAGAAATAAACAGTGGCGATCCTAAACCTGGCTCTACAAGCATACTTTTTTCCATAATAGTTTCCTCTTCTTTTCTTTACTTAAATATTATTACTAGTTGGATGTTCTGTACCATTGCAACCGAATATTAATCTCCACTATGAATGTTTTGAAATGCTTCAGTGGTAGAATGCCCGCCAACCACACATGGGATCCGACTCCCAATGGAGGCATCCCTAAACCTCACCAACTTTACTAGCCTACGGTGAGCCCAGAGAAGAGGAAAGGTAGGGTATGGATATAGTAATCTTACCCGATAATAGGAGAATCTCTACCACTAAAAATGTGAAAGTATCGAAACGCTATTTTTCAATCAGAATGAAAATAAAGAAAGAAAGCCTACTGTTATTTTCCTATTAGATTAGGATACTTGAAGTTTATAGAGTTGCTCTTCATGTCAGTAATTTTAGTATTTAAATAATCATAATTTTTCACTGCCACTGGCAGCTCCATTCTATAGGAATTATTGTGTACTTTTACGAATACTATTACTTTTTCTTCTTCCTAGTTAGGTTGGCGAACTAATTAATTCAATTTTAATCGGTCACACACATGTCATCCATTTCATTGACACAATATTCATGTGTCAGTTTGCATATTAAGCTTTTGAATTAAAATTAATAATCATGTCTGTAGATTATTTAGTTGGCTAGCCTTAGAGCAATATATGAAATCATTATATACTAGTATTTCAACAGTTACTACTTGTTGGAAATGCTTTAGGGGGAAGATGTTTTAAATATGGGTATCATCTCATGGAACGTTAGCATCAGTTATCATTGTCATCTAATGAACCAATTTCTAGACACCTTGTTAAATGTATGTTGGATCAAAAAATCTATTAGTGATTTAATTCAAATTTGTATATTAGCTTTCAGCTAGAGATATAAAGAATTATTTTACTCTTCCTTTCTAACTAATAAACCCCCCCCCCCTTAATGCATGGGTGACACAAGATGAAAACAGGCAATAAGCTGCCTGGACATTAGAAAACTGTGAATACTTCGAAATTTGTACTCACCCAAAAAGACTATTGATTACTTTGTGGATATTTATTATTGAATAATTTATTTCGTTTACATCCCGAGTGGAACACAGGGCTTCAAGCTAGAGCTCTGAAGTTTCAGTAGCAGTTGCTTTAGTTTTAAGAGGTGAAACTACTAGCCCTACCTCCAAATTTCCCTCTTTACTGGCTTTACTACCAGGTAAGCAAGATTTAGGGGTGTACTGTCAAGGGATCGAATCCGGGTTCATGTCCAGGTTTGGTGAGCGTTGTACTGCTGAACCAATGACGCTCAGGATTTGGGGATAAATTATTTACTTATTATATCATCATTATAATATACCGCATGCCTAATAAATGATAGATTTATTTGAACAATATTCAGAATGAGCAAACAATAAATAGCCAACCGGAAATATACTTTAAATAAACATCTGTAAACAACTCTATCGACTAAAAGTAAACCTTGTTATTGAATCAACAGAACACTGAGCCAACTATACGGCTATATTTAGATTTTTGTGTAACATTTAAAGAAGGAAATAGTGTTGTTAAATCTGTGTTAGATTCCGTCTTTCGGCATAGTTAATCACATAAAAACGATAGCTGTTAGTCTACTTCAAAGACTAAGATTACCACATCGGGACTCTAACTAAATTTGGTTTCAGTCCAAGGTGAACCTATATTCTCCATCGATGTTATTTATTAGTTTCTCAAGAAGAGTTTCTGAATACTTAAGTGTATATGAGATACCTAATACTATAAATTAGATATTTGTTCTCTTGTCCAACTTTTGTAACTGTTTTTTTATCCTTTTTTCCATTTGTATCAAGTATGACATATCTTCCATCAACTGTTAAAATGAGCTTACAGTGGCCTGAAGAAGAAAAGTCCAGTAATTCTGAACCTGAAGAAAGAGAAATTTTACCGTTTCAAACTAATGAAAGTGTTAACACATTGACTGGTGACTACGAGGACGACAGACACAATAACATCGTTGTACGACCTCCTAAATATGGTCAAAGAATTCCAAGTACTACACAATCAGATAATCTTTCAGATATGTCCACTGAGAGAATATCAAAGTTGTATACAAAAAGTGAAAAAGTTTATCCACCTACTCCTGTTGTCTGTAAATCAGCAGTAGCTCTTCGTCATCCACGGACACCTACATTAGGAAGAGCCGCGCTTTTTGTCCGTGCTTCATATACGAGTATAGATAAGTCAGCAGCAGCATCTAATATGACACTTTGCAAGAAAAATACTGAAAGGGATACCAGCATTTTGAATGATTCTCAATCGAATAACTTTCCAAATTTATCAAGTGTACATTCAAGTTACATAAGCCGAAGTTCAAGCATAAACTGTGAACTTCGAGATTTCAGCCAAAATCCACAAACAAGGTAAATTAATTCAATTCAAATTTTGTCTTAAGATGGGTTATCACCATGGTATAACATGAGTATTATCATAATATTCTGCACTTATTATCATATTGTGTAAAATCACCATTGTGTTTTGGGGAGAGTTTTTTCCTTAATTCTTCAGTAAAATGGATTAATCTCTGGTACTCATATCCTTGTCAGTCATACTTTAATCGAATCCTAATGTGATTGTACACTAAAATTCCTCATATTTTGAGTAATATCGCTGAAATTTTGTCATTTTTACTATCTGCGGACTATTGCTGGTGACAGTCGCTTTTGTTCTTGGTATATCTCATCAGTATATTGCGTGCACAATTATGAGCGTTAAATCACATGCAAAATTTAAGATAATACTATTAATGCTTCGTCTTAGGAATACAAGATTTGATTAAAGCAAGAACAACATTTTTTGCAGAATAATATGGTACCATCATTTATTTCTTTGGCTCCTCATCAGCTGCCTACAGCCTAAATAAATTATTAGGTATATGTGTAACGACAGAAGGCAAGGGTCAGGCAACAGATCGTTTATTAAGGAAATCAACACAAATTTATAGATTTTCATGTACATTATTTTAGATTATTGTTAGCTGACAAACAGTTTTCTGATTGGTTGTTTCTCACAAAAAGTTAATCTTTCATGTTTTTATGGCTTTTTCTTGAGTGTCATGTCATCTATCTGCTAATTGTATCCGCCTACGCAAAGTCTGCTGTCATTCTTTGTTCTTGTTTTCACATGACTAATATTTGCGACGTGAACATTGACGTAAATTACTGTCTATCGATTTGGCTAGCAGCCATCTCTCACCATATATGTACAGAAACGCTTTAAAATACTAGCAAATTTTACGTGATATCAGTTGATAGGAAGTTCCGGACTTAGTGGAGAGTACTCAGGAAATTACGTTTATATAGTTTTTACACAGAGAGTTCAAGTTTAAACAAAGTAAATGTATGCATACAATAACAAAGGAGTTACGTAATAGGGGCGAGAGATGTGTAGGATGATGACTAAATAATAAATTGGGTAATGGTTGAACTTAGTACGCAGTTATCCAATTTAGTATTTAGTCATCATCTTACACATCTCTCGTCCTTATTACGTAACTCCTTTGTCATTGTACGCATGCATTTGCTTTGTTTAAACTTGAACTCCCGGTGTAGAAACTATATTAGCGTCATTATTTTTTTGCTTTATTCAAATTCATAAAGAGGAAGAAATTTGTGAAGTTTCTAAAAAATACAAGGTTTACTTGTACTTTCGTAGATTTCGTATTTCATCATGGAAGTGTATTTCTAAGAGTTGAGAAATTCCAATAGGTAATAGAAATGAATCTGAATCCCTCCGGAATGCAGTCAGAAACATCTCCATTTATATACACCTATAGATACTACACTTTACCTGAGAATAAACGAAGCGCATCATCAGTGAGTCAGTGAAAATATATTTATCATACAGCAGTGAAAAATATTTATCATACATCATAACTGTCTCGATTGTACAAAGACGGTAAGAGTTATGATTGCAAATAAAACACAATATGTTCAAGTGTTGGTTTGTAGGGATTTGATTGGTTTACAAGATTTCATCATGAGCTGACATTGGTTAGAGAACCATTGGAAAACAAGCTGGGAGTACTGAACAACTGTTTCGTCCTAGTTTGGGACTCTTCAGTAGTACGCACGCACCTCCAGGGTTCGAACCCAGGACCTTCTGGTTACAAGGCGAGCTCATATACCATTAAGCCACTGGCACCGGATCCAATGGCCCATGAATTCCAACTTCTTCCAATTCACGACAAAGCGCGACCCCTAGCCAATGTCTTCGGTTCGAATCCCGGTGGGTGCGTACTGTTGAATAGTCCCAAACTAAGACGAAACGGTTGTCCAGTACTCCCACGTTTTCCAATGGTTCTCTAACTAATGTCAGCTCATGATGAAATCCCGTAAAACATTATGACTGTTCTAAAAGGGAAACTACATTGAACTAAGTATTCATCTAGTCTCTGAGATAAGTGGTGTTAACTTTAAACATTATTAGAAAATTTTAAAAAAAACACTGCATAACTGGTTGGTTTTGGTCGCCAGTCAATCTGTCAACATTATTCCAAACTAAAAAACTTGTGGTTAGGGCTCCTGCATTCAGCAGTGAATGACACAAATTCAAATCTTTGAGGGGATAAATTTCCTCAAGGTTAAGTGTCTACCTTTAAAACGTGCACTAATAAACGCGGAATAGAGATTCTTAACAAAAATCAAATTAAGTCCAACGAAGGGTGTTGTTCAAAGCTTCGCTAAACTGGGATTAACTAAAATGAGAATATTTAATTACAAGCGAGATCTTGTTAGTACTTCACAAAGATGATGAACATTTTCATAGTACATGAGCATTCATTTATAACGACAGCCAACTTTGAATGGAGGTGCATTACATTAACCTTTTTGATTTTGACTTCTATGAACTTCTCCTTGTACCACTAACTTATTGTCGATCACTTAATCCATCTGACTAGACGGCTGTTATTTGGCACCCTCTTAGCAATGCCTGTTTTCCACTATTTCGATCGGTAACTGCCTTAAAATAGGAATTTAGAGGAAACTAATAAAGTGTCTAAGATGTCTGTCAACGGAAATGACTAAACAAGTGAGGCTAACAGTCCATACAGTTGATTTCTGGCATATCTGTCCCTTCTTCAAGTAGTTTCCTCTAATTTCTACATGACATTCGTCAGTGATCTCGTTAGTTCATGCGCTACAATATTACTAAATATCACGGAATATACACATTTGATCATAGGAAAGAATAAAAACACAGTTGCAGCGAAGAAAATCTTCTTTTCGATGAAGTCATCAACTAAGCTGTACATTCGTGTATTTATATCAGATGGATGGGAAAATTCCAGAATAACTTCTGGTCAAGGGTCAAATTGATAAAATTGCAATTAGGAATTAAAATGCCATAACTAAACAGGAGGACGGATAAAATTCAAACAAAGTTGCATCATCATTACCGAGAAGACTGACATGTTGTATAATTAGGGGTTAGAAATGTAGGAATAACAAAATAGACACAATGTTTAGATAAAAAATCTAGTGGGATCATAATTAATGTGACGAATAATTGTTTATGCGATTAGAGATTAAGTATGTAGAAATGGTAAAATAACAAACCAGACAGGAAGTACGGGTATGAAAATATGGTAGTGTAAATAGGGATTAAGAAAAACTTAAAAATAACACGAATAAACAGGAAGTCTTGATAAGAAAGGCAATGGGATG
Organism: Trichobilharzia regenti; assembly: GCA_944472135.2. NCBI lineage: Eukaryota > Metazoa > Platyhelminthes > Trematoda > Strigeidida > Schistosomatidae > Trichobilharzia > Trichobilharzia regenti. The sequence goes on along the minus strand of OX235262.1, from coordinate 110,102,371 downwards.
GTCACTATTAAAAGAATTACCTATTTATGATGGCCAGGGCAGGGACAAGCGTTGGACGTATTTCTTTTGGATACATAGCGTGGATTCGAGATTTTGGATGGCTAGTGCCTCGGCTATGCCCGAATGTCTTAATTTTACACCCCTTGATAGGTGTGATCGAATCTTATATATTATTTTGAAGGATTTTTCGAATGGCACTGAATGTCCTGAATTGACCAAATGTTCTGTCACTGAACTATACACCCGTTTTCGTTCTCCTTTTACTAGCCAGGCTGGATAGTGTTCACAAGTGCGTTTTTCAAGTTGGTGTATGGTACGGCCGATGTACACAGCTTCGCAAGAGCAAGTAAACTGGTATATGCACCTTGAAGTAGTCCAATGCGGCAGCTTGTCTTTCGCCTTGTGGCTGAACAGCTTCTTGCAGGAAAACGTCAGTCGTAGGCTCGAAGCAATTTGCCAAGGCGTTTACGAAGGATTTCTGCTTCAATATCACCTTTGAATTCTAGATTAAGCATAATTATCTTCTTCGGGACGGATTAGACTTATTCGGAAGTCTTCTTTGATTTGAGATTCTTATCTATGAACCTAGGCGGAAAACCGTTATCCATCATGGTTATTCGGAGATTACGCTGTTCCTGGTTGATCACTTCCGAATTCTCGAGGAAAGGAAAAATATTAGAAAACATTAGCTCACATAGTGTGACTTAGGCTGCTAACGAATCTTATCTCCCATGAAAGTAATTATGTAGTCCAATTTTATGAATGATCACACCTCAGACACTCTCCAAAAGTGAATTCGTCCTAATTTCAGTATTCATAAGTTAGTTTTATCCAGTTTTACTATGGTATACACAAGAAACAGAGTCTGTACAGTCGAAACTGTAATTATTGTTTTTACCTACTTTTAGCAACAGTCAGCCTTCCGTGAAAAATGACTCACTATCTCAAAGAGATATCCTGGGCCACACCTCTAGAATTAGTCATTATTCAACGAAAATTCCAGCAAGTACATCAAACAGACATAGCTGTCATGCTTACGATACAGTACCACTAGACAAACTGGAGTGTTTAAAACTGATTCCTTCAGTTCAGATGTTGAATAAACCCTCAGAAACAAGATCTATATCTTCCAAAACAACAACAGTCAAATCTCCTAGATGCGTTTCGCATGAATTTAAAGTGGTGGACGGCGTTCCAAAATCGCAGTCACATTCTTCTGGATACAATTATAAAGCAAATGGGGTTGACATCTACAAAACTGAAAAACATACAGATAATGCATCGACTATTTCATCATCAATAATTAAGGGATTACTACCGAATAACAATCAGCTATCTGAAAAGTCTTCAGTGCTACGTTTTGAATCTAGTCGTTCACTAGAGGTTTCAAGTCCCAATTATGATTCTCCATCATCTTCTAAAAGCTGTAACATTGTTTTAAATTTACGTAAACCAGTTAAAACGCCAAAAGCTACAGTACAATCTATTAAACGGGAGCCTAACCAAGTAAGTAGCTCAAAATAAGTCATGGACTTTGTATTGTTCTGAAAATATTTCAGGCAAATGCCTTTTCATTATTTTTCTCACTCTAGTTTAATATTTCTTTTGTATCGTGGCTTTTTATTCATACATTCATGTAAGACTTAGGCTAAAAGGAACAGCAATTAATTCTAGGTACGGTTCGCCTACATACTGACCTGAAATTCCTTTTCTGTATCCTAAAGTAGTATAATAGCCGCTTAGTACACACCACTCCTAAATACGTTGTCACTGCGAATTGAGCACGAACTGTTGGAGGATATTTGGCCTGTACTATTTCGACACAAAATTATGGAAACATTCTGTCCAAACTGCTTATTCAGATAATACTTCTGGTAATTATTTCGCTCCGAATGTTATTTCGGTACCCATTAAACCTAGGTCATTAGATCTGTCACAGCCAAAGTTGTGCGTCACTAATAAATACTGACATCATGTGTTGGCAGCCTAATAATTAGTTCACTTAAGACTGACTTAAAGGGTCTGGCTACACCCGCTTTTTTGAACAGTAAGTTAATCCACAAAATGAAACATTGTTCAGTGCCTAGTAAAAATTGGTATTCTTTCCGCCACGAAATGTCCTCATAGTCGTGGATTTTGAGAATCTGGTTTACCTCGTTGCAGCTTTGTGTAAGATATTCATAATAATTGAGTATACTCATCACACCAGACGAAAACAAAAAGACGGTGTCTTTCGGACAAAGCCATTCGTGAATATGTATCAAAGGGGGTGAGAAAATTTCAGAATTGTTTCTGACCAGGGATCAAAGCACTGTAAATAACGAGAAGAAGTTGTAATAAAAATTATTTATTATTATTATATCCTTTAATTCCTATAGGAACATAGGGATTAAGCCGCGCGTCTCCATTGCCCTCAGTTTTCTGCCAACTTTTTCACCCCGCTCCAAGTCTGCCCACATGCTAACATCTCCTCTTCACGTGACCTCATCCAAGTCACCCCACCCTTGCACTGACAACCAACTTGCCGCTTCCCTTTCGGGTTCCATTCGAGCAATGGCTTGTCTAGTGATGTCACTTGAGGGTTTCCTCAGACAGAGTATGGCCAATCCATCTCCATTTCTTCCTGCCTATTTTTTGCACAATCAGTTCCTCCTGGGTTGGTTCGCTCATTGCCAGAGATCCCTCACTATTGCTGATCTTTTCTGGCCGGCCATCTGATCTTGAGTATTGAGCGAAGACAGCTGTTAATGAAGAACTGTAGTTTGTTTGAGATGCTCTTTATGACTCGCCAAGTCTCTGATCCGTATAGTAGCGCTGACTTTACATTGGAGTTGAAAATCCGGATCTTATTTTTGATGGTGAGTGCTGTTGACCTCCACACAGACTTAAGAGTAGTGAAAGCTTGTCTTGCTTTTCCGATGTTCCTGGCTTTGATATCCTCGTCAGTTGCGTCCGCTTGTAGTTGAAACGATGCTTCCCAGGTAGATATGTAGGTTAATGAGGCTGTTTTTTACAGGTTCCTCCCATTTGTCTGTTGTTGCTGCTGTTAGTGTTGGCCAGGAATCTTCATCACCTCTTTCTTTTCTATGTTCACCCTAAGGAAGTCCTATCTTCTCTGGATGCTTCTTCTGCCAACTTGTTGCTTTTCATTTGCATATCTTCCAGTTTGTTTGTGGGAAATCAGACATATATCATCGGCGAAGTCCAGATCCTCCAAGATTTTTTTGTGGGTCCATTTTATGCCTGTTTCCTCATTGCCCGCTCTCTGTCGCATTATCCAATCTACTGCAATCAGGAAGTTCATTGGCGATAGTAGACAGCCTTGCCTCACTCCCGTCCTCACTTCGAAGGCTTCCGTAAGATTCCCATTGTGGATTCCTTGGCATGCAGCATTGTCGTATAACTGTTGGATGAGATGTATGATTGTCGATGGGACCCCGTAGTAGCGAAGTAGTTGTCTAATATCCTCTGGATCGACGCTGTCGAAGGCCTTTTCGAAGTGGATGAAGTTGAGATAGAGAGGTGACTTCCATTCCAAGCTTTGTTCAATCATGATCCGTAGTGTGGCGATTTGATCAATACCTGACTTGTTTCTCCTGAATCCAGGCTGTTCCGGTCGAAGTTTTGCATCCAATAAAAATAGGGACTGATATAAGAGAGTAGAAAGGAAGTTTGGATAATAAATAATTGAATAATAATGATTTTCTTAAGAAAGTAAACTGGTTATGGTATCGAAGAAAAAGATCTGACGTACTTCTTTTAGATACGTAAAGTTGGCTCGAATTTCCAGGCACCAGACATTCTCAGATGCATTGATCTCACTGTCTTCGAAAGGTTTGACCTGATATCATATAAGACACTGAAGAATTTCTCAAATAGAGTTGAGTATCTTGAATGCACAAGGTTTTGTGTTATTGAAATCAAGGCCCACATTCGTTCTCTATTTGCTAGTTGAGTTAGGAAACGTTTGCGAGCTCGGTTTCACAAGTGAGAAACACTGTATAATTGATATATTTGGCAACTCAGTGACAATTTAATGTGGCCCAAAGTTTCAATGTAGGAAGTACAGCCAAATTAATGATATACTAGCTAAGTAAGAACACTCTTATTGTAAATATACCCTTTTTTGTACCTCTAAAACTTCAGAAAACCACTAGCTCAGAACTGCCAATACATGCGAAATTTCAGGAAACATGCAAATCGAGCACACCGATTACTCTCAGATCAAGCGAAGATCAAGTGAAAAACCACTGCGAACTAAATAACCAGTCGACTTCGTTGTCAAAGCAAAAAGTTAAATCAAAAAGGAAAACGTATCAGTCATCATGCAGACAAACAACAGAATCCACTCAGCAATCATATAATGGTCAACATTTGAACGCATCTATTAGTACTGGATCTCTCAGGTAGGTTTCAAATACTTCTGCTGGTAAACTTACGCATGACTAACATAAGAAAATGTTATATATTTTGGTATCGAGTAGCACAAGATTATGTTGACATTTTAGTCGACTTTAGGAAATAATTTTCACACTTCCGATAAACTAAGGATAATGTCTAAATCATTAGACCAATTTAATGTAAATGTGGATTTGTTAACGTACTGGAGAACAAATCTGCCACGAATATGATGTTGGAAACACGAAACTATTAGATTCTGATCCATTAACTTCAAAATGAAATGTGATTCAAAAGTTCCCGCCTATTAAAACAACTGTTTCTCTTAATAACTACGAATATTGCACATAATCAATGGAGCATTATTTAATGTTATACTCACTTGCATCGATCTTGATAGATTTCCAACCCTGATATTTGAACCTATCCTCACTTGACATATCATCGTTTACTTCACAATTTTCCTTTGAAATTAATTTGATTTTCAATGGAAGATACACCAAAGTTCCAGGTTAAAAAGACAACATCTACGGTCAACAATCTCCTTTACCACCGAACTGATATCTCCATATCCCTTGTGTCAGTGAGTAGATCTATCAATACTTTTTCCTCAGATATTTTGTAATTTTCATATATGGTGCGCGATCAGTAATTTATAGTCACCTTTCCATTTTCCATTGTTAATAAGGACATTAAAATTGATCACGAGCCGAAATCAGTAAGACAACCATTGGAAAACCAGGGAGTACTGGACAGGTGTTTCGTCCTACTTTGGAACTCCTCATCAATACACTGAAGTTCGAAGCTAGCTCCTTCCAGGTATGATGCAAGCTCGTAGAACGTTCGGTCACTACGGCATGGCCCAGTTGTTGATGAAATCCAGCTTCTGCCAACTCGTGATATATTCAGCGCAACTGCCAGCAAATGTTATAGGCGAGTAACTCTCCTAAAGCTTGACTTGGTGGACTCCGCTGGGTATGACTTTCATTGTTCTCAGAAATTTAGCACCAAGGGTGATTCTTTATCCAGGACCTTTAAGAACCCATTTAAACACACCTACTCTCTAAACTGACAGCTTACGTGACCTAACGCTGTGACACTGATCCTTGTCAACTAATGTTCACACATTATTTGAAATTTATTTGTTAAGTTTTTCAGGATGACTTCGATCTAAATAAGGAGCATCCAATCTTTAAATATTCCCACTTTAGCATCCAATCAGCAAATTCCCTGCTTTAATAAGTAACAGAACACAACTGTTCTCTTGTTCTAAGAATTAATTCGGCAGGATATATTTAGCTTAAAATAGTTCATTTGTTTTTTTTTACCGGGGACAAAATTAATTGTGGGAAACAGCAAATGTTATGTTTATTCACACTACTAACAAAAAAAGCAGTAGACAGAACAGACACACATAAAAAACACCAGATTGCTATTTTATAATATGGTAAATTCACAATTTTGAAGCCTGCTGGGAAAAATAATTAAATAATAAATGATTTGTTGTTTCGTGAATTCTGTAACTAATTTATTGACATATCAAGATTAATAGTTTATGAAGATATAATTAGTATGATTCATACTAAATAGTGTGAATATCTATTCCATCCAATTCAGCTAGTTGTAATGGGATTATTTAAAATGCATCTACATTAGCGGTATGCAGAAAAATGACTGGGTTATTTCCTTGCATTTAAAGGGCACAATCATCAACAGTTTCATTATGTGACATGTGATGAATCATTTCCATACTAACTTAACAATGTTTGTTCTATTAGTCACGATTCATTTGGAATTAATTATAACAATGAAACTCGGTTATATTTTCGTCAAATGTGATGAAAATAGTGATTCATATTCTGATTCTTTTGTATCACATTTTAATGCATAGTGAGAAGAATGGTGTTTCAGAAAAGTGTTTTTTTTTACCCGTTGAACGAGATTGATAGATATATGAAGTTGTGTTTTTGATTTTGCTGCATGAACACTTCCTTACAAACTTTCAACTCGAAACGTGTGTTTTATACTAATCAAAAATGCATTCAGGTGCATTTTAGACTCCTTCATAATTCAGGTTCTATAGCCAGTAGTGTTAAAGGAAGGGCTTTGAGGAGATCGTAAAGCTGGCTGATTTACAGGGTTCGATAGCTATGGCAACGTCCTAGGGATGCTACTGCGATGCCGAGTGAATACATTATGTAATGGGGGCACAGCGATTAGGACTCTCACCGACCCTGCACATAGTCCGGGGTTCGATTGCCTACCGACGATCACCTGGTATCAATGGTTGGCCTGAAAAACTTGGGCTACCGATATCACATGCTGAAAATTCCACACTTGGTTTCAAGCTATAATAAAAATATAAAAATAAAATAATGTGATGATGCAAAAGAAACATAGAAGATGCAAGTTTAGTGGCTTTTGGTAGAACCCCACAGTTATATAGACAGGCAGTGAAAAATTTATGCCATATGAAGTTGACAGCAGACTGAAACTGACGAATGCACTTCTCCATGCTCCTTCCACTCTTCGTGAGCAGTCCTAGCCAAAGTTTTTTGACAATGTTCCAAACACCAATGCGTGACAGTTTTAACTGTTTAACGCAGCCCAGCTTCTGATTACTGCTATGATGGTATTATCAATACCAGAAGCGAATTACACGGGTAGCAGATACAGTGCCAGTGAATTCTAAGATGTATTTGGTACTTTTGGAAGATACTCAGGAGGAAGCACAGCATATATGAAAATCGAGAAATGTCAGGAGTAGAAGTATTGAAAGCTCCACACATCGACTCATAGAATGCTGTGATTGCAGTATTAAGTTAAAGGAGGTTGTTCACCGAAGTTGGAGATTTGTTTAATTAGGTGCAGCGTGTAGTGGTGGTTATGATTTGGGTCACAATATTGAAAACTAAATATGTCCCATGCCATTTATATTGATAAGAATTAGCTATATGTCGAGGATGATACCATAGGTGGAACAGTGGTTAGGACTCTCGCCGACCATGCACATGGTCCGGAGTTCGATCGTCTGCCGACGCACACCTGATATCTATGGTCGGTCTGCAAAATTTGGGCTACCGATATCGCATGCTGAAAATCCCATACTTCTACCAAAACGTACTGTGTGGAATCAAGCTGTAAAAAAATAGTAGGTGGAAAATGATTATTCAGAAGACACTAAATACGTACTTGCGTGTTTAGAGTACTCTTTCGTAGGATAAAATCTTAGGTGAATAACGGGGATATTAATTAACTAAGGCATAAAATGGAAAACAAGTCTAAACTCTTGACAATGAAAGCATTCGTGAATTTGAGTGAGAAAGTTCTACAGTTTCTGGTGAGGATAGCATGTTTCAGTTGGTTTACTAGCAGAAAATATTTAACCTCATTAAGGATTTTTTTAGATGACATCTAGAATACACCTTCACGCGAAGTCCTTCGAAGTTTCCAATTATATGAGTACTGATGGAATAGATGCAGATGATAAACAGGCCCAAATACTTGCTCAGTATACCAGCCGCGTTCTAACATTCTTCCAGTAGAAGTATTCAGTAGCTGACAAAGAACATTTTGCATTGGTTTGGGCCGTAGATAAACAGAGATCTTGTCTGTTCTGTCAACTGCTCCATATCTCTTGTTCACCTATCATTTGGTTTATGAAAGACTTTCGTTCATTGAAAACACAACAGGATGTTTGGAGTGAAGCGTCTGATGAAGACGCTATATCATAACATTCTTTTCGCCATTCCACTGTTTCATAAGTAAAGGTAATCATAGTCGTCTTGACTACAAATGTAAATAAATGTACTATATCTTCACATCAATCCTTAGTAGGAATGAACTCCATAGTTATCCGAAATGAATGATAGCTTGATAAATTTTTATATTCAGGTATTGGTTTTGCAGGGATTTAGTTTGATTGGATGAAGGATTTCATAATGATTTGACATCAGTTAAAGAACCACTGGAAAACCTGGGAGTACTGGACGTTGCGAAATGGTCGTGATGTGTCGTGAATTGGCAAAAGTTGGAATTCATGGACCATTGGATCGGGTCCCAGTGGCTCAATGGTCTACGACCTCACCTTGTCACTAGAAGGTCCTGGGCTCAAACCCGTTGGGTGAGTACTGATGAAGAGTCCCAAACCAGGACGAAACAATTGTCCAGTACTCCCAGATTTTCTAGAGGTTCTCTAACTGATGTCAGCTTATGGTGAAATCCTCCATCCAATCAAATTTTTATATATCATGCTTAAACAACCGTTTGACGATAATTTCCGGTGTTCAACCCTTTTAGGGCCCTTTGAAGCTTGTGAAAAAACTAAGGCAACAGCTTTAATGTCTTGCAGAACACAAACACATCAGGAATTTCAGCCGGGAATAATGATTACACTTTTTTGGACGTGCATCATCAGAATAATTCTCAGTGTAGGTGGTAGAATTTAACAAATCTTAAACTAAGGAGACTACAGTTTTTTTATTTGAGAAGTGCCACTATGCTGATAAACTTAATGGACTGAACTTTACCAGTGGCCACATTATAAATGATCCCAAGTGTGCGATCAAAACAATTAAACCCTGTGTTCTAAGCTAATCAATATGAATTGTTTAAATAACTCAATTAATACAAATAAATATCTACATTTACAGTTCAAATTTCAATTTTTTCTTCACATCATTTTAGCATTAAAGTTGTCCATCTCTATTTATCCCACATGTTTTGAAGGCTGCCCCCATTTTCCTTGTAGATTGTTTTATTTAAAAATAAATGGCACTCATATATATGGCGTAAATGACTCCAGTCAAGTGTTGTGTCTGAAATAAGAAAATGTGGTTATTTATCCTTGATCTTATCACAATTTTAATGATACGCTTTAACTTATACTTAATTGTGAAAAAAAGCTGCTTGCTGCATTGCCACATGTTGATTCTCTTATTATTTGAAGTATTTGAAAAAACTGATATTTTTTTCATATTTCGACGTGGAAGACTGGGGGAAAAATCTAGCGCGGAAATTTTGTGACCGATGTTTTTGCTGACCAAAAATGCAGAAGAGCACTGGAAGTGTTGCGAACGCAACGGAAAACCTCTGTGCTTCGTGATCATGTCTTGATAGAATTCACAGTGCTATCAGACACTTGAGAACTTTGATCCATTAATATTTTGACACTTCATATCATTCTAGATAGTTACAGTAACTGAAGATAGTAAAGCTGAGTAGTACTTCTATTTGCTCAAATATCTTGGATGTCAGTTATATCACCGAACATAACACTCAGTCTGACTATTTACGGACAATAATAATTGGAGTTAGCAAGGCAAGCAGCCAGCCTCTGAAGGGAAAAACGATAAATATACCAGGAACATTCTCTATTTAAAGCCTTATAAAAGATGAAAAATTAACATTTATCATAAGTGAAAAGTCTGCACTCAGCTGCCATGTATCCAGTATCAGCGTTGAGCAAAATATAAAAGCAGTAGTATTCCCCTATAGAACTCCATAAGAAATCATTTATTTGTTAGAACACCCTGTCACCATCTCAACTTCAGACGGCACAGAGTAGAATCTAAATGTTAACCAAGATAGAAAAAAATCAAGATATGAGTTCAATAATCTGAAATCACTGTCGAGATTTATAGAATTTAGCGGAAGGAAAACGATCCGGACTCTCAACACTAACGTCAAGTTAGTGCTTACTTTGTGCGAGCGTCATCAAAAGCATTTCCAAAATACCATTGCAAACTTTTATCAACAGATGCCTTCGCTCTCCAGTTAAGCTCAAGTGACTGACCGAGAAGAATAAGTGACGTGGAACTCTGGCAATGAAGAACCAGTTTTCTGTTATGCAGACGGAAAGGAAGATTGAACACAAACTGAGGAAACTGAAGAGTGGTATCACAGGTCGAGCAACTCCTTGAGTAGAATTCTCGAGAGAAGCTATGGTTGTGAGTCAGATGGCGATGTTGAGAAGACCATGTGAAAAGGAAATAAAAAGCTCTTTCATCCTTGTCCGGGACTTCTCAGCAATATGCACCCATGATCCCACCAGGGACCTTCAGGTCAGGACACCTAGGTCGTTGAAAATTCAACCACTTGAGTCGGAATTTAATGACCCGCGAATTCCAGCTTCTGTCAATTCTCAATTTTTTCTCCACTAACAGTCGCCATTGGCAAGAATCTGTCCTTACACCCAACCTGGTGGAGCTTACATTTAATCAAACTACAATACTTTGATAACAACTAACTGTTTAAATGTATTCTTTGAATGATCACATTTGAACTAAGGATAATAGATTTTCCACATGACTATTCCTTTATCACTTAATTTCATAATACAAATTAAAAACACTCAGTAAACTCAAATTCAGGTGCATCACTACATCGTAAAACCGATTTCCCTGCCATCTGCTGACGAGCAATTGAGCTCATGGGGAAGTGTATTATTGGTATATTATGACTGTTCCCTTTAATTCCTAGATGAAAATTGGGCTTCATCCAAACGTCTCTATTGGGTTCGATTCTCCGCCAGCCTTTCCACCTGGCTCAACGTCTGCCCACATGCTTTCATCTCCTCTTCGCATCATCTCCTCTACGTCACTCTCGGACGACCAACTTGCCGCTTCTTACTGAGGTTCCACTCGAGAGCCTGTCGTGTGATGTCACCTGATGGTTTTCTTAAAGTACGGCTAATCCACCTCCATTTCTTTCTGCATATTTGTTGCACAGTTGGTTCCTACTGGTTCGGTTTGCTCCCAGAGGATCCCTGTCGCTGATCTTTATGGCCATCTGATCTTGAGGGTTGAGCGAAGATAGCTGATGATGAAAATCGGTAGTTTGTTTGAAGTGCCTTTCGTGACGCGCCAAGTCTCTGATCTGCATAACAGCACTGACTTCACACTGAAGTTGAAAATCTGGATCTTATTTGTCATGCTGAGTGCCGCTGACCTCCACATAGGCTTGAAAGTGATAAGGAACAGTAAGAGTTACTTTACTCATCAGCAAACCGTTATTTTGGCATCTGTCTATGCATCAGCTTCCCTGTATACATATTCTGTCAACCTTATATTTACAGTATATTTAATGCATCCATATATAAGATATTCATATTACAACAGTGGCTGAAAGGCTTATGCACTTAACTTCCAACTAACGAGTCCCAGATTCTAATTCTTCTCCTCGGAATTCAGCCTGAACTGCTAGATAGTACCATAAGCCCTCATACGAGGACAGCAGTCCAAAGCCTGGTACATAAAACATCTGTTTCGAGTAAGTGAGTTATAATATTATCATTAACTAATTTGTTGTCAATCTAAATTGATAAACAAGATGTATTTGTTAGAAAATGATCATAATATACACCAAATAAGTAATACACACCAAACATTCAAAGCTTCTGTGCGTTCATTATGCTGACACTCTCTTTCCTGATTAAAGGTACACCAGGATATTTCCCAGAAATGGGATACATACAACTCAGCATACATTCACTTGTCACTGAGGTAAAACCACTAAACACCCGAGTAGCTCAGTGGCTTCGTCTTTGACTTAAGTACTGCATGACGCAGGTTCGAATCTTCCAGTAGATTAAGCCTTTCTTTCAATATTACAGATAAAACCTGCTAGTGAGTGTCAGTCAGAGCTTCTCGTCGTCTGTCTACAACTGCCTAACATAAATCCGTTCTAGACTTTACATTTATTTTCTAAGACTGGCTTCCCAATCGTTTTCCCCTGGAATGATGTAAAATTTATGAAACATTCTTGTTAGTGTGTTAAAAAGCCAGACAGAGACACAATGGGTACAGTCTACAATGTGCTTCTTTAAATGTCACTTTACACCTTAAAGAAGGAAGTCTCAGCAGGGTGATATGAAAAGTCTGAATTAATTTTTCTTTTCTAGTTGAAACATAAGTTTAAAATCAATCATTTTCTAAAGTGTCTGTATTATCTTATTTGACATTATTTAAACTATCTTTTCTGGATATACAATTTACATATTATTAAATAGTTCCCCCTCCCAAAATCCAGCACAGCTAAAATGTCTGTATCAGCTGAAAGGTTTGTATAAAATATGTCTGAAAAAAAAAACTTCTCAAAACCATTTGTTTGCAAATGAAATCCTCATTGAACCTAATGATTCTATCGACCGTTATTTGTTAGTGGATCATAATACCACACATCAGTACACCAACAAACGAGAATCTTATTGGTCAATATAAACAGCCAATTACATCCATTTTATTCACATTAAGTTCAGTCCCTTTTCGTGGTAAACAAATGCGGATGTTAACTAAATAGAAAAATTTTTTGAAAATATGTTTTATATTAGCGGTCAGGTGATCAGAATGTAAGATCATTGAATAGTTGCACAATAGACCAATTGGTGTGGTAATGGGAATGTGTGATATTGATGTAATCCTGTGTTAGACAAAATGTCTTTTTTTTAAAAAAGAAATGCATAATCCACCCAACAAGTTATCTAAATAATTCAGTTTAAAATCTGCGTTGTACTTCATTAAAACACTGGATATTATGTGAATAATGTTGCGATCTAGAAAGTCTGCACCTGCACAATCTAGTAAAAGTAAAGACGAGTTATCTACTGGCGGTTCGTCTTCTGTAGACATTGGATGGGTGGGGTCTATCACGTAAGTTTCAATTTTTTCGGAAATGTAGTATAAAATTATGCGTCATATTCGATATGAATTAGTTTACATGAAATCAATGTGATTTTTTTCCTGATAACTATATATGACATAACAGAGATATCGGTGTCAGTGAATTAATACACAATGTGCAGCAATTTACTCTTCAATAATGCAGCAGTTATATATGCCTAGTAGCTAAAAACAAATGTGTCATGTAATTGTATTCATTGGTAGTAAATTTCCTTTATTCTCTTGGACAGTCATTAAAGTAGACGTTGTTTTCACATGAGCTGTGATCAAATTCTGCATTGCAACCCAAAGACTGACGTTTAAGGTGTGATCACGGGTTGATATCAGCTAGGGAATTGTTTGAAACCAGGGAATAATGGACAGTAGCTTCGACTTTGTTTCAGACTCTTTAGCAGTACCCACCCATGACTCCCCCGGGGATTGAACTCAGGACCTTAGGGTTGCAAGGCGAGTTCACTGACCATTTATCCATTGGTGCGAAATCTAATTGCCTATGAATTCTAACTTCTCACTCACATTTAACTGAATGCTAACTCATTATCGAGTACAAAGGATCATTAAAAACAGTTGGAGGATGAACTAGTTTCTCTGAAAGTTCAAGAAAATTAAAAATTTGTACTTTACATATGAACTTCGAAGTATTATTATATTTATATTATTGTTCCCTTGGGTTCCTAGTGGAACATAGGGTTTCAACTGCATGTCTCCACTTGCTTCTGTCTTTTGCTGTACTATTCACCTGCATCCATGTTAGCCCTTACTATTTCAGCTCCTCTTCACACGATCTCCTCCATGTCACCCTTGAACGTCCCACTCTCGCCTCTTACCTTTTGGGTTCCACTCGAGGGCCTGACGCGCGATGTCACCAACCGGCCTCCTCTCAACGAGTGTCCAATCCATCTCCACTTTCTCCTGCTTATTTGTTGGTTGGTGATTGGTTCTTGTTTCGTTTGTTCCCATGGTTTCTTGTTGGTGATTCTTTCCGGTCCGGCCATCTGATCTTCAGTATAGAGCGAAGACAGTTGTTGATAAATGTCTGCAACAGGCTGTTGGAAGTATTCTTTGTGACCAACCAAGTTTCTGATCGGTTCCGTATAGAAGAACTGACTTCGAAGTATGCAAGTATTATTCCTTAATGGTATACTGAAATACCTATTGGCATTGAAGATTTGAAGTTAACTTTTTCATTAGTAGTAATTATGAAGTTCTTCTGAATACCATTAAATCTTCTCGGTATTTCATAAATATCCATACTGTCAATTATTCAGGTATTTCTACTTGTTAGTATTTGTACGCGTAATAAGTTTACCATTTGAAAACCAACTGATCAGCTAGGAAGACTGACCATGTATTCTCTGAAGTAAAAAAAATAAATAAGTAATATGCAATGCATGATAAAAATCGATAACCTGACAATGACCTTTCTTCAAGACTATCATAATAGTGAATGAATGAATGACTCATTGAATATTGAATTATGTTAAGTGACCGAGATGAACAAAGCATATATCATATGCTTGCTGTAGCATATCTGTCTACCCATTCATTTTACATTAATTATTATTTATTTAGGATAAATATGACAGTTGACTAGGCTTGTATATGGCTCAACTACATAGGGCATACTAATCATGTAGAACAGCTGTTATAATATATATTTATAGTCACTTTGTGAACCCCAAATTACGTAAAGCATAGTGAATGATAAGTGAACATATGTTTTACTAGATATCTGTCTAATTCCCACAATTATTTGTTCACTGTCAACAAATGATTCATTGACTCGCCTGAAAAAGTAAACAATCTTCGGTAGACTTAGATATCCCAGTGTTTAAATTCATTTTAAAGTTCTTTTTTTAATTTTTAATGTAAGATATACAAATGGTGTGTTAAACTGATAAGCAAATCTGATCACTGTTGTAATTGATGTTGTCATAATTTGCGGCTAACATTATCATTTTTGTACTAGACACCTTCAATCTGTACAATGGTAACAATAATAAAGTTACTCACATGGTTACATGGCCTTATCAAAAATTCATAATTCCTGTTGAAAGTAAAACAATAATGTTTGGCTTTTAGTATTCGATTTTATACAAGTCTGACTACAGACTGATATCAAGTGATGTTTTGTAGGGATTGGATTGGTTTCAGGATTTCATCATGAGCTGACATTAGTTAGAGAACCATTGGAAACCCTGGGAGTACTGGACAGCTGACGAAAGAGCTGAAACCAATCAAATCCCTACAAACCATCACTTGAATACCAATGAGATGCTCACTGGTGACTGGCCCTATTCAGGTAGGTAGTTACCTGGGCTCCAGTGGGAAGTCGTGACCAGTAGGGTGCAGCGGGTCGTGTGTGAGGACAAATACTCGCCGAAGACATTGGCTATCGATTGCGCTGTCGTGAATTGGCAGAAGTTAGAATTCAAGGACCATTGGATCGGGTCCCAGTGGCTTAATGGTATACGAGCTCGCCTTGTAACCAGAAGGTCCTGGGTTCGAATCCCGGTGGGTGCGTACTGCTGGAGAGTCTCAAACTAGGACGAAACAGCTGTCCAGTACTCCCAGGTTTTCCAATGGTTCTCTAACCAATGTCAGCTCATGATGAAATCCTGAGACTGATATCAGTTAGAGAACTATTGAAAACCAGCACTGGAGTAATGAACAGCTGTCTGGTCAGTCTAATTTGGGAATCATCGACAGTATGCACCCACTGCTTGGGTTGGAACCAAAGACCTGCCACTGGAAACCTATTCAGTAGTCGGCCCATGAATTCTTACCTCTACCGATTCGTGATTGTAGCGTGACTGGCACCAACCAATGTCATCGGTGGGAACTGAATCCTCATTCCCCACTGGATGAACCTCACTGGCCACGACTTCTCACTAGAACTCCATGAAACTCTGTCCTATAGCCACTGTCGAGCATCAGATTAATCTTCAAGAGTTTGGTTTGTAAGGATTAGATTTGTTTATATGAGTTTCTATTTTACGCTGATTATCTACGTCACTCACTGTGATTAACAAATAAAGCCGATATAATTAGACATTCTAGTCGGCACTTTGTCGTAAGAGTCGGGGTAACAAGTACGGGTAATACTGTTGTTGCTCTTAATATACATAGAAATGAATGAACCTTAGTTTTGGATAGCACTTATGAATCATTTCTACTGAGATGAAGACAGCTGTATTCAAATTATTGCTTTTCAGTACTTCGGTCTCTTGTTTTATTTAAAGCGTCCATTCACTTCTTTCTTTGTCTTTAATGCTACTTATCTTTTTATACTGTAAACGTGCTACTTTTCATCATTTATCATTATTGGTAAGACAAATTTAAAAAAATAAGACTAAAGAGTCAATAAATTCGCTTTTAGTCCATATTCCGGTCTACTTTCAAGTGGAAACAACGGAATTAAACTTAAAGGTTAAAATGCATTTAGATTACTAGACAGAATGAAAAAAATAAGATTATCTTATAGCAAGCACAATTGTTACATTGTAATAGACACTGGCACCTGTAAAACTTACAACAGGAAGTAAATACCATTGAGCTTTCTACTATTTACGCTACAGTTAATATCTCTGTCGACTAGACTTACAACTGACTATTACAGCATTAGTTCTAAACCGGACATCGTTATTAGTAGAGTCTTGAAAACTAAATCAGCCATAGAAAAAAAACATTCTGTCCGTTAAATGATTAAAATAGACTAAGACATTAGAGAATTTATACTAAAACTCTTTCAGTTTTTGTGAACACTGAAAGCAAACGTTTTTTTATTCACATTGACGGAGATGTACAAATATAAGCGGTCTTTTTGAAAATATTGTAGCGAGTTTACAAAAGTAACTTTGGAGTACTTCGATTATTGCGCGAAAAAGTATTGATTCAATATAATAGTAATAATAATAATGATGATAACAGTAATTCAAATTTTTCATATTTCAGTGAATTAATCAAAACACTACAATCCTACTTAAATGCTATTGACTCATTCCTCTTTAAAGAAGAATTTAGTTTATTATAAACATAATATGCTTTCTAACAATATGTAAACTATTTAAATAAATGTCATGGAATGATGGAGAGGAATAATTAGAAGGACTGTCCTGGTGATACTGATCACTTTATTGATTTATTATAGTTGTTTATCAAGGGGTATTGAATTTAATGAACTTCTTTTTAAATTCTAGGTCAACCATCTGAAATTCTTTTAAATCATCACAAAAACTGGTTTCATATCCAATGGATAAATTATTATAATACAAATATTTATGTGACTTATACTTAATAATATACTTTAAATAATGACATTATAGACACTCTTTAATTGTATTGTACCTCTTACCTTTCATAAATAGTAATTAAATTTGAGGGGTATAGTGTCAAGTGTGATAATTATTCATGTCAAAGTGTTTGAAATACTTCCAAGCTATGAAGTATGTAAATTAGTTTCACATAATTGAAAGTTTTAATATAAAGAAATATAAATAAATGCATGCATTGAAATTTGTCCAAGCGATAACCGCTAAGTGTGTTACAACGTGATAAATGAACCTTGACAAAATATGAAATAACTTACATTGAAACAATTGTTTCAACCTATTGAATTGCTTAAATTTGCAAATATGACACCATGTGTGTATGAATCCTGAATAATCGGACAGGACGCAAACTATTACTTCATAGATCGATTCATAGTACTTCGGTTACAACAATACTTTTAAAATCCAAGTGTTGGTTTGTAGGGATTTGATTGGTTACAGGATTTTCATCATGATCTGACATTAGTTAGAGAACCATTGGAAAACCTGGGAAGACTGGACAGCTGTTTCGTCCTAGTTTGAGACTCTCCAGCAGTACGCACCCACCGGGATTCGAACCCAGGACCTTCTGGTTACAAGGCGAGCTCGTATACCATTAAGCCACTGGGACCCGATCCAATGGCCCACTTCTAAAATCAGCTAACTCGTAATTGAGTACAAACTATTTAGGAATCTTGTAATTTACAACACTTGTTATAGTATAGCACTTCACAGCACTTTTTAACTTACTCTCGATTGGTTTTTATATTTCTACTTACCTCTCAGTCTTAGAACTTACTCCTATGTGCTTCTCACTGAGAGGACAAGACTACATACGACCAACCATTCCGCTGCTAACGTCAAACTTACCTTCTGTAACCCGGTGGTATTTCTAATCCGTCTTAAGATGTTTATCAATCTAAATTCGTTTAAATAAGATGAGCAGAGTCTGTACCATAACATTTGAAAAGCACAATTCAGGCTGTGCTGGAAATAAATGAGGGATACTGATTTCATGAAAATCGATATTTTATGCTAGAGAAAAACTGTGTACTTCATTACCTTTATAAATCAAAATCGACAGTATAATAAACGGCAAGGTTAGTCAGCATAAAATGTTCATGAAAAAGTACACACTGGATACTTGTAATTTTCTTTTATGATTCCAAATCCAAATTTTTATAACCCAATAAACGAGTTTGCCAAGATGAAGGTTAATGTTCGTAAGGTACCATTTCGATATAAATAATTCACATGCACCTACTCTTTCTTAATGTAATAAATTTCTGGCCATACTTTCCATTAATTGTATTTTATGAACTAATAATAACATGCGACTGACTAAGACTTTAAAATTAATTTCAAGACATATCAACTAAGATTGGGAAAAATCCAGGCTACTCCAAGACTAACACCTACATCATCTAAATTACAGCCCTAAGGCTGTAGTAATACAGTGGCACAGTGGTTAGGACTCTCGCCGACCATGCACATCGTCCGGGATTCGATCCCCTGCTGACGCACACCCGATATCTCTGGTCGGCCTGCAAAATTTGGGCTACCGATAACACATGCTGAAAATTCCATACCTGTATGAAAAAAAATACAGTGTGGAATCAAGCTATAATCAAAAGTAAAAAAAAATTATAACGTCATCTTAACTATCTCGTAGTCTGACATGTAACCGCCACAAAATATACTTCATATTTCTCCTTAAAATCGTGTACAACCGATGAAAACGTACATATGACATTACTAACACACAATTTTGTCTTTTCAAGTTGGAGAATCATCCAACTAAACTTCCAGAAACACTGTCATCCAGAGTGAATGATATTAGAAATTGGGATAGATCCTTACATTTTAATGAAATAAAAATTAGGAAAGTAGTTTTTTAAGTTTAGTGCCTGAATACAGTACCTATTCACTTCTTTCATTCACTGTTCATCCTTCGGATAAATAAGAAAAATTCTCCCGCATAATTCGGTTGATGTCTACTTTCGATTTGAACGATTGTAGTTATACACTGTTTATCGGACTATGCAATAAGGCATATTTGATGTCTGGCGTGGAACACTGGTAACAATCATAGTAGTTTAACAAGAATGTTAGTTTTAAATACCAAACAAAGACAAGCGTTTTTCAGAGAATGGAAAATTCCATTTTCACGTGATTAATAGCACAAAAGTCACCAAAGAGATCTCCTTAAGTAACTTTAATTCACACGTGTACAGTTATTTGGGAATATATATACATATAAGTTTTTCAGTTTGTAAAAAATAAGCCTGTGTAAGAGGAATAACAATAACGTGTGAAAAATAGTGAATTATCTTACGTAATTGAAAGAGAGATTTAAAAATTACTAGTTAAATGATCAATACTCTGATGGAGGTAATTGATGGGAAGCAAGAGAACAGAAGAAGTGAATATGGGTTACAAAAAATGAAAAAAATACTGGGCCACACAGGTTTTATTATATGCAACAAATCAAGAAAATAAAACATTAAGCATCTGATAATAAAAGTGGCTGAATAAAACTTTCTGGCTTTTCATTATGGATTGCTAGAGCTTCAGTGAGCGTCGATGGCAAAGCGGTTAGGACGCTCGCCAACCATGCACATGGTCTCGGGTTCAATCCCCGGCCGACGATCTCCTTTACCTCGCTAAGCTAGAAATAATCCTGGTAAAGAGGAAAGCTTGCGCATGAGGCTAGCAACCACATCTTGTAAGAATGAACACTGCCACTGGCTTGAAACCCTATGTTCCACTGGGGAACGTGAGAGAAAAAATAAAATAAAAGAGCTTCAGTGATATAGTCTTGAATTTTACACATGACTGTGAATGAAGTCTGTGCGGATGTTCTGTGACCTAAAGTAGTAATATACTTCAGAATCCAGCTTTAGATAATAAAATACTTTGAATCATAATCAGTTAAATATACTCAAAATGTGTGTTCCACAAAAGTCTCATTAAAAAGGCAAAGACAAATTATTGTTTCCCCACCATACTAAATTCAACTTTCCTCTGTCAGTTTATTCATTACTGGGAAACAATTGATTTGAAAGTATAAACTCAAGGCTTCCAGGAGTGTGATTTTATTTAGAAAATTAAACTAGGTAAACTTACTTCACTTTCTCAAATTAATATAGTCTTTGTAAAAGTTTAAATAAGGCGAAAGCTTTATAAACCGTTGGTAATATATATATATATATATATATATATATATATATAGTGCTCGCTAGCGACTGGCTTCATATAAGTAGTTACCTGGAGTTGTAGTGAGAAGTCATGACTAACGCGTCCCACGAAGTCAGGCAAGAGTACAGGTACTCACTCACCCATGACATTGGCGCTACACACCGTGAATTGGTAGAATATGGGGTTCATGAGCTATTGCATCGGACTAGTCTACAAGTTTGACTGTAGCCAGAAGGTTGTGGGTCTGAAGGCCGGTGAGTTCATACTAATGAAGAGTCCCCAGAGAGGACGAAACAGTTGTTCACTGCCTCATTGTTTTCCAGTGTTTCTCTAACTGATATCAGCTACTGATCAAACCTATATGCATTTCATATTTGTTAACTATTCTTGATCACATAATGTAGTCAGTAAGAATATTCTCGTTGAAATGGAGACTAAGAAACCTTTAATTAAGACATGAAAGCTTTAGGTCAAAACATTCATTCAAGATAAAATCGCAAGTTTAAGTGAATTCGGTAGTCAGACACAAGTGAAAGTTTTCGTGAATGGAATAATTTGAAGAAGAATGGCTAACCACATATAGAAACTATCGATTTTCAGGAGTGTAACAGCAGAGTCACAAGCTTCATTCAGATAACGGATCTGTGAAAACTTTCATTTAAATCCCCCTACCTTTAATGCCTTTAGAAAAATATAAAAATTTATATTCCACTGTTTCCTTTGTCCAGAAGACTTTTTCATTGGGTCAAATGAAGATTACTCGCAAAACGAAATTTAAACTTGCCCATAGAAAAACTAATTTGCATTTTTTCTTTATTAAATTTTAGTTACAGCCATCAGATTTCGAATCATTATTTTTTTTTCAAAAGACTTTATTTGTAAAATATGTAGGACAGTCATGAATAAATTAATATTTGGTTGAATAAGAAACTGCGCGGCATTTCATGGTCTATAAAGAAAGTAACACATTATTTGAAGGAATTTATCATGAGCTGACATCAGTTAGAGAGCCACTGGAAAGCTGTTTCACACTAGGGCTGAAGAGTCCCAAACTAGGACGAAGCAGCTGTCCAGTTATCCCAGGCTTTCCAATGGTTCTCTAACTGATATCAGCTCATGATCAAATCCTCCAACCAATCAAACGAAATCCTTACAAAGACCAATACTTGAATAACATATTCTTCTTGATCATTGCTTGTTGTATTCAGTTGCTATTTCCTCAGTTTCCTACCACTAAATGAGCACAACTTTGACTTCGATAAACTGCCAGCAATGCGGTTTGTAATACTTTTTTGTGATTAACATTGGGTAAAGGCTGACTATTCTCCATGTTTTCAGTCGAAGAAAAGATTTTCAAAGCATAGAACGACAAATCAACTGCGACTAATATCTATGCATTCTAATGAAAAGAAATTCTCTACTTTGAAAATGATATATGTGATCTATGTGTAAAGTACTCATCAAGTAACGAATGTGAAGATAATACTGAAATGTCAAATACTAATCACTAAATTTTTTGAATGAAAAACAGATCTGTATGTATGTTTATACTGATAGTGACTAAACAGACCGGATGACAGTTTGTTTAATATTTTTAGCGTGTTTTTCATTTGTGAATAGGATAAAAGAGGAAGGTATCATCATATCAGATGGTCATCAGTATTCATGATTTAGAAAACAGATCTAAATGCTAGTTGAACAAGTGATTCATTCAATCGCTGAATACAAGTGCTGTCATAAATGAACTGGATGGAAATAATAACTGTCTGAATGGATCGTAGCCTAAAATAGTCTATATATATATATATATATATATATATATATATATATGCATTTGAGTTTTGTATGATTTGAGAGAGAACAGAAGGGTTATTTTCAGTTAATAAAGAAACACGCTATAATAAACGCGGATTAAACAAAATTCATAACTTAATGACTTAGTAAAGTTATACATTAGTTACAGGATCTCATCATGAACTGACATCACTTAGAGAACCGTTGGAAAACCTGCAGGGAGTATTGGACAGCTGTTTTGTCAGCCTAGTTTGGGATTCCCCATCAGTACGCCCCCACCACAAAGGTTAGAACCCAGGACTTTCTGGTTACAATGCGAGCTTGCAGACCGTTCAGCCACTGGGACCCGATCCAATGGCCAACCCCTGAATTCCCATTTCTGACAATTCACGGTACAACGTGACCACTAGCCAATGTTATCGGCAAGTATCCTGATTGGTCACAGCAGAGAGGGTGTGAGAACCCTTGTGGTGGGTGCGTACTGATGGAGAGTCCCAAACTAGGCTGACGAAATAGCTGTCCAATACTCCCTGCAGGTTTTCCAAAGGTTCTCTAACCTATGTCAGCTCATGATAAAATCGTGTAACTAATCAAATCCCCGTAAACCAACACTTGAATATCATACAATAGGACTAAATGATTTAAAGAATGAGGAAGCAAATTTGGCAAAAACAATTTTCCGGTAATTAATGTAAACATGACCTTGATTTTTGAATATTTATGCACCTTGATGATATACTTTGCCACTCTGTTTATTAGATAAACATGAAAAATAACAAAATGATTAATGATTCATTGAAATAAATCTACGAAATGATATTTGGTGCGCAGCTGACACAATTTTTGTTCATTATATTGATAACACAAATGTGGGAGGCCTATTTAAAAATGTATGTATGTTAGGATGTTCTAATGGTTCAACCAGAGAGGTTTTGTACTGTAACCTACGCATTAGTTGTTTACTTGTAAATTTAAAGTAATCCAAATGAAGTCCACTTTGACATGAGTACCACTGCGTGATCTTTGATCTCTTGATTTCTGAACTGTACAACTAGTAGTACACAGTTGATTTGAATTCTTTGTTGACTGAAATGTTTAATCTTCCTAGACATGTTGGCACTCAGTAGCCTACTGGAGAGTGCTTTGGCGTCTACGACGATGGGTGTTCGGTGCCAGTCTCAGTAGAAACATTACTCATCACTGTCACACAAGTACATTCAGTTGACAACTCTCCAATAAGAAGAAATGCACCTTCTGTATTGCATTAGTACTCACTATCAGCTAAATAGAAATAAATATTTTTTGATTTAGTTGAATGCAATAAAGATTGAGAAAGAATTCAGTAATTAACAATATATAAATGCGTGTTTTCAACGGAATTCATCACTTTTATTAATTTGCCAATTTTGGCCAATCTAAACTGAAAAATGTGTAGTAATTATCCATCCCTGACACAAAAATAACTTATTTTTCAAGTGTTGGTTTGTAGAGATTTGATTGGTTTTCAGGATTTCATCATTAGCTTATTTGTTTGTTTTTTGTGCCTTTACTTTCCCAGAGGAACACAGGAGCTCAAGTCACAGTAAGAGTAGTTTTATTTTTACGGGATATGGTTGCTAGCCTCACGTCTAATCTTTCCTCTTTGCCGGCTTGGAGAGGTTAAGGAGTGTGTTGGTCGGAGATCGAACCCCAAACCACTTGAGGTGTGTTTGGTGAGTGTATTACCACAGAAGTACCAACGTTTATAACTTCTAACACCCTATAACTATAGATACACTAAAGTGTAGGAAATTCCACTCATGACATGCTACAAATCCCTAGTGAAATCACAGTAACACTATAGAGTCACTGACTGTTCTGTCTTTCCTCAAACAGTGGCCTCGCAAAATGTGTAAGACACAGAAGTAAGGGTTATTGTAGGACTACAATGAAACGTCGGCAGAAAAGATATATTCACAATCTGATCTTCCATTAACTGTGTAAAACACTATATATATATATATATATATATATATATATATATATATATATATATATATATATATATATATATATATATATATATCGACCGCATTGGACATCGTCTTTGACTTCGCATCAAAAAATGTAAACTAGCCATTAAAAGAAAAGACATATACTCCTTCGTGCTAATGCATGCAGGTAACTACGGGCAACGATTTGACTTAAAGAAAATACGAAGATTATAAACAGCATAAATAATAAAACAGGCAGAGAATTCTTAGAACTATGATAATCAATCGGTCTGATCTCAGCGAACAAAGTGGTGTAAATCAAACTTATCAATCAATACAAACAAGTCATATGCCAAAAAGGTGAAGTACTAACTCAGCGAAAAGACTAATACCAATATAAATAAAAGCAAGGGGAAGGAAATTTCTGGAGAAAACTAATCGTAAATACGGTTATCATAAGAGACACTTATGAATAACTCCACTACCTCACTTCACACTGGAGTAAGAATTGAAGACGTTGTCTATAAGGACAATGCAATTTTAATCACATCGTCCGGCTTATAAAACACAATCACACCAAAGCTATCTACCTGAGCTATAAATCCTCTTTACAGTTTAACGAGAACTTCCCATTTACATAAATATCAGTGTATTTCGCATTGTTAATTGTCGTCTAAATTGTTTTCTGATTCATACATCGTTTCACTCTGAACTTAAAAAGTCAGTCTCATATTATGCTTATCAAAAATTTGACTCAACTGATTTTGTCATTGTGCTTTAAAACTGCAATCGAAACCGAATTTCTCAAGATGTAACCGGATTCCTGTGATTCGGTGGTTCAGCAGGAGAACATTCGCCAATCGCGTCTCATGTGGTCTGGGGTTCGATTCTCAGTCGACACACTCCTTAACCTCAATGAGCCGGTAGTAAGGCCAGAGAAAGATTGGGCGTGAGGCCAGCAATCCCAAGTCGTTAAAGCTGTAGCTTATAGGCATATGTTCCACTGGGGACGTAAAAGAATAAAATTATAAAAATTAACTAGAATCTTAATGAAATTTAGAATAATATCAAAGGTAGTAACAAATTTCATAATTCATAATTCAGCATTGTATTCCAAAGCAAGCTTTTAACCACAAAGTGATCATCACCAATGCCTGTTCTCATTCATTCAATCTATAATGAAATGAAAGGTATACACAGTTGAAATAGCTTTTTGTTTTGTACAGATTCATATTCCAAATTTGACACATAATCAATCATAATCACAGGCGAATTTAACAGAAATCATCATTTTACTTAAATTACACTAATCCATCTATAGAAAAGTGTTTACTGAATGAAATTAAATTGACTTAAAATTAACCACTTGAAAGATTAGCTAGTTTTATTTGAAAGTTTTTTTTCTTTACTTTTTTTAACCTGGTTCTTAGAAAAGTTGTAAAAATGATGTTTTAAACTCTGATGGGTTGAATACTAAGAAATAAAAGTAGAAATTACAGCTTCATTATTTGTTAGGTTTAGTTGGGTTTCTAAAGAAACGCCTATACAGCACCTAGAAGATGGTAGTCTCCAGAAGTCAATTTACCGAAAGTCTACTAGGAAAAGGCAAAACCTACATTTGAATAGTTTTTGTACAAACAGCTTTAAATGAGGACTAGTCAATACTCTACACTATAGAGCTGGGAGATTATGCTCGACAGAGAAATAAGAGGAAGAATTTTTGTTTCTCGAAAAGATGTTAGGAAGCGACGTTCACCCTCAGAGGTTCATTAACAAGTACGGGATATCTGAAGGCTCACATGCCAAGCAAATCACAGTGGAAAAAAGCCAATCTACATTCAACTTGATTTTAAAGTTGAAAAGATTACAGCAGTTGTCAACAGAAGATTTAGGCTGTCACTAGGCAGAGTCTATCCAGAGGCTAAGCTCGTTCCCCTCTATGGAACAACTTGGTCTTTGGTGCAATCAAAAATCAACAGATATCCTTCTCATTTTAACTCCAGCTGTGTATACAAATTTACGTGTATTTGCGAGACGAGTTACATCAGGAGAACAGAAAGAAGAGCATACCTTTAATTTTTTCAGCATGTACCAAAAAGCCTCCGACTAAAAGAAACAAATGATTTCAACAATGCCATTGCCACGCATCTCATTGACACGCATTATAAGATGGACATCGAAAGACCGTTCAAGATTATCAGAGGGCGAAAGAGTTCAGTTCTCCGCGAGTCTGCCGAAGCGATCTCTATCAACCACCTGAAACCCGTTTAATGCATTCAGAAAGAAGCGGTTATCAGTTTTTCCCTGAATGTTTTCAACCTCTCTCTCATCTGATTACGTAATACCCGAAGTTTCCATTGTGTATGATCATTATTGTTCCGGATAAAGTGTTTATTATCGTATATATCATTACTTTTTATGCATATATTGGTTGACTTTTGTTTAGAAGTGAACTCTCAGCAAGTATGTTAAAATTGTTTCTGTAGATATACGTAATAATGTCTTTGGACTGTAAGCAACTGATGAGAAGCCAACGAAATAAATGATGGTATCATTTTATTCTGCAAAAACTGTTGCTCTTGCTTCATTCAAATTCATTAAGGGGAATAAACGTATAAAATTTCCGAAGAAAGCCAAATGTTTTCTAAACCCCATTTCCGTTGTAAGTATATATATATATATATATATATATATATATATATATATATATATATATATATATATATATATATATATATGCACTTTGTATGCTATCATACACATGCAAATTATGTTTATCCTATAGCATACAATTTAGCGAAGATTGCAGGAAATTCATATCACTCTCACATCCACACACACACCATATTGATGGCCTGTAAGGCAAGCCACTTATTTAGTTAACCAACAACTTAGGTATTTTACTGTGAATATACAAGATTACCTGGGCTAATTGTCTCATTCTTCACAATACATAATTCAGGTGAAATGACAATTCAGGCATGCATTTGTTGAATCGTTTACCAATATTAAAATTTAATCAAATCTAGACCTTGGAAAAAAAGATAAAAACAAAAATATTTGCATGAATTATTCATGGACAAAACAAGAATTGTGGCCATGATTCGATTAATGAGAAACAAGTCTTTAACCGATGTCAACACATGATGACATCCTGTAACCAATCAAAACCCTGGAAACCAATAACTGAATATATCAATAATTCTTTAACTTTCTTATTTGGGTGGGAAGGGGATAAAAGAAATAGAAATCGTTGTGGCTTATTTAGCCAGTATAAAAAATGGACAACTGACGATTATATGATGCATCCCACAAATGCTTTATACTACCAAAAAGACATTTAAAAAAGGCTATTCAGATTAGTTAATAGGATTATTTATTTCGAATAATTCAGTGTATAAATTTGGTTATATGTATGTTAGGAACAAGTAAATCAATTAACATATTAAAAACCAAAAAAAAAATATTATGAACACTTACGCTAATTGTCCATAATCTTAATGGCTTGTGCAACATAAAGTTCTAACTTTGTAACAGATCATTCCAACAATCAATATTTTGTTTGAAAGTATGCCCCGAGATAGAGTTCACCTGTGAAGCTTTCATTGTCTTTCTAGTCAGAATCTTCAGCTCAGTCTTCCTAAGCCTTTAAATGAATGCATCTCGCGTTAATTCCTTGGTACTAGTTGTTGCTGCTGTTTCACTATATTTCAAATCATTTGACTAATAATGTAACAGTGAAGATGGGCAGTCATCATTTTCTAAGAAATGTGATTACCTCTAGTAAATTACACGACATATAATGCTTTAAATCCTGTGTTTTATTTCATTGAGAGGTGAATATCTTTAGTTTTTGTTCCAGAGAACTTCATGAGATGCATATTGTTGGCATATCCATGTTGCAACTATTGTTGGTATTTCTGGACCGGTTGCAGGTGGTGGTCGGTTCAAGAGTCCTTTGAAGTTGTCCACCCATTTTTTAATCTGTTTTTCTTCCTTGGTAATTAGGTTCCCTTGGCTGTCTTTTATAGGTTTCACTTGTGTTGATCTCTTCCCGGATAGAGACTTGGTTATCTGACATAGTGTCCTCAGGTCTCTGCTGCCTTCTCAGCTTCAGTGGCCAGATTGTTGTAGAATTCTCTTTTGTCCTTCCTAACACTCTTCTTCACTTCTTTGTCCAGTGCTGTATACGTTGAGCTCAGTGTCTCTTTCTCTTGCCCGTCTTTGCATTGAATCATTTTCTCCTTAACCATTCTCCTCTCCTCTATTAGCTTCCAAGTGTCCATTGAGAGCCATTCCTTGTCTTGTCTCTTCTTTCTTCCTAAAACCGTTGAACACGTTTCGTTGAAAATCACCTTCAGTGAGTTCCAATGGTCTTCCACGCACGATTCTTCCGTGATGTCACGTAGTGTTTCCTGCCTTGTTCTGACAGTTGCAGTGAAAGTGTCCTTTGTGGTTGTGTCCTTCAGTTTCTGAGCGTTGAAGTTGCATTGTGGCCTATCCCCAGCTATCCTCGAGGCTTTTAGCTTCACCTTGAAAATCCCTTGTACTAGATAGTGGTCTGAACCCACATCTGCTTCTCTCCTCGACCTTGTGTCCAGTAGGCTCCGTCTCCACTTTCTTGAGATTGAAATGAAGTCTATCTGGATTTTGGTGTGTCCATCTGGTGAAATCCATGTCGCCTTGTGTATATCCTTGTGCTTGAACACACTGCCACCAATCATCAGATCATCGGAGGCGTAGAAGTCTGAGAAGAGTTCACCATTGTCGTTAATTTCACCGAGGGCCTCACGACCCATGGTGAGTTCTCTTTCCGTATTGTCTCCTCCCAGCTTCGCATTCATATCATCCATCAGGATTTTGATATCACCATTTGGGACGTTGTCCATTACTGTTTGTAGTTGTCTTTAGAAATCCTCCTTCTTCTCTTGTTCTGAGACGGCAACTAACTGTGTTACAAGCCTTTTAAGTTTATCTTGATGTGCAGTTTCAGATGAAAATACCGTTTGGTGTCTCTGTCTCCTTCACTTCGTGTCTGCAGAAAAGCTTATTACACTCATAACTTTACATTTGTATGCAAAACAGTTCATAAAATGCATAAAGAATATCAGTGACAAATTGTTTGACTTCTAACAAGGATAAGTAAAACCCAGCTGCCATTATTGTCCAGTTGATAATACAAAGGTTTTAAATTTTGCTGGATCTCTTTCTATCTGAAGGTATTCATCACCATTACATAAAATTATCACCAGTTATACAATGGAATCTTCTCGATTATCACAAGAAGTCAAGTTTGAATAGAGCAAGAATAACAGTCTTTGCAGAATAAAATGATACCATCATTTATTTCGTTGGCTTCTCATCAGTTGCTTACAGTCCAAAGACATTATTACGTATATCTACAGAAACAATTTTAACATACTTGCTGAGAGTTCACTTCTAAACAAAAGTCAACCAATATATGCATAAAAAGTAATGATATATACGATAATAAACACTTTATCCGGAACAATAATGATCATACACAATGGAAACTTCGGGTATTACGTAATCAGATGAGAGAGGGGTTGAGAACATTCAGTTACCAGGATGGGCAGGAAAAGATTGATAACCGCTTCTTTCCGAATGCATTAAACGGGTTTCAGGTGGTTGATAGAGATCGCTTCGGCAGACTCGCGGAGAACTGAACTCTTTTGTCTACTGATAACCTTGAACGGTCTTTTGATGTCCACCTTATGATGCGTGGCAATGGCATTGTTGAAATCATTTGTTTCTTTTAGGCGGGGGCTTCTTGGTGTATGTTCAGGAAATCGCAGGTATTCCCTTCTTTCTGTTTTTCCAATATTCTGCAAAAGCTGTTGTTCTTGCTTTATTTTAAATTCATTAAGGGGAATAAAATGTATGAAGTCAATTTGTTGCACTACTTATTGTTAAGGCAATACCTTGTTTCAAAATAACAAGGCTAGTAGGGCTGGGGAATAATAAATAGTACAATAAAATCTATTTTATTGTTTTAACATTACTACAGTCAGCTTTATAGATTCATTTAAACATAAGTGGTCTACTGTTGATTGATTTTATCACAAGTCAGAAAATACAGGTTAGCTATAATGCAAATTTCCTATCTATGCAATTCAATTCATCAGCGTTAATGTTGAATGGCTAAAGGTGATTAACAAAATGCACTGGTACCACGTTCTTGCTAATCGACACTCCTTAGCAAGTCATATATACAAATCCAATGAAATGCATTGTAACGCCCATGAATACGTATGGTTTGTATCGATCAGTTTGACTGTGAACACTTACTTGCTTGTAATATCTGGTAATATTTCATATATATATATATATATATATATATATATATATATATATATATATATATATATATATATATATACATATATATAACAATATTCTATGGCCTTCTTTATGCCTCCTACTTGATCAGGTTTTATTGTTTTCCTTGGGGATAAGAGATTGAATACCGGTAGAGTAACAATAGCTAATATTGTTTACTTAACATAAAAAAGTACATTTACAAATAAGATGTATGATTTTCTTATTATATTGTATTATCCTCTTGAATGCTACTTATCACATTTCACCTAATAAATAACAATAATCATAACAAAGTTGAAATTTATTTGCACTCTTGTTTAAGTTATGGAGAATGATTTTTCTCATATCTTCCTACCAGCAGCATATGCAGGTGGAAAGATTTGCAACTATTCAGGGTTACTGGCCATTTATTCATTTTCAAGTCAATAGCAGCTCCGCATTGACTGATTGACTAACTGGTTTCAATATAGAACTTTGCACATATATGTAGCAGTTTGAGTCGCTACACTTCACTCAACACACAAAGCCAGAGAAGTAACTAAAAAGAAATGCAAAATAGAGACAATAAACAGAGATATGAGGCAAAAAAATAGTAATATCGAAGAACAATATAGTTTTATTGGGTATTTTAAGTCACAAAGAGTGGATGCATCTGCGCCAGCTATTGAGACCGATTTTGAGCCATATCAAAAATTGTCTTCAACCATTGGTTTTTATCGTCTCGAGGACCCTAACCAATTTAGAAGTCTACACCTTCCTACTTGGCTTAAACTAACTGTTGTGGATTTGATTGACTGATGAGGGCAGGTTTTGGTTTGACCACCACTGGCTCTTTTCCAATCTGATCCTATTTCAGCTAACATTGCTCGTCAAGGATGGTGATGGCTAGGCATGCGCATTACTAGTACAATTAGTAAAGACTGTTACTTCAGTGAATCTTATCATTTCAACTACGTTATATACAAACTTTCCTCAGATTCGGTATTCTTTCGATAGCAAGTTCGCTCTTACCTTCCTGAGTTGCCCTATAATTTCAATATGGTTGTAGTTGCTCTACATTAATTCATATTAAAATTCTTTCTTTTTATTCCTTTGCGTTCAGAATAGAACATAGGACTTCAAGCATGAGTTTTGAAGTTTCACTGGCAGTGATGTTTTTTACGGAGTTGGATTGCTAGCCTCACATCCAACCCTTTCCTCTTTGTCAGGCTTACAGCCAACTAGGGGAGGTAGAGGTGTGCGCCGGCTGGGGATCGACTCCTGGATTATATGCATGGTCGGCCAATATCTTACCCTTGAGCCACCAAAGCACACTTTAAAATTCATGGTTTATTATATTCTAACCCAGTTATTGAGTGATTAACATATTCTCCTAGTATGCACTGGATTCGACTATTGGTGGGACTGTGAATGTGGACTGCCGAAAATCCCATGCCTTTACAAAACAACCTCTAAGTGTCTCATGTTTTTCAGTGATCCTGTAAATGATATTGATTGTGAGAAAAGTCTAAGTTAAGATATATTTATTCACTTTTCCAGTCTAACAAACTCTTCCATCTAATGTACTAATGACTAAATTCAAGTAAAGTTTTTAGCCTTGGTGATTCCTGTATGGAGGAATTTATAAATCGTTCTGAAGTATGAAAAATTAGGTCTATGTGTATACATTATGGTGACATAAAACAATGCTTACATTCAAAGTTGTCACCTGGTTAACGAGAGTTTTTAAGCAGGTACTAAAGTGAACGACGTACACCTTCACTCTCACTTGTTTCATGAGTGTGAATAAATTACTTTTATTCTTTAAAGGATAAAACTGATGACGAAACAGCATACAATCTTTCAATTTTTGTATAGACATAGGAAGAAAAATTAGCATATAAGTTTTATCCGGTTGGTTGATGTTAGGGGAATAGTTTATTTTTATCATTGATAAATTTATTTGCAGCATGTTTTTTCATCTGTTCTTTGTACAGTACCGATTCGTAAATAGATTTCTACAAACCATACAGTGCTGCCTTCATCATTTTAATCATACATACATAACACAGCCCAACATAAAATAACTTAAATTAGCTACTAATCAATAGTGGAGGTGTAGGTGTGGTGATGTTTTCACTAAGGTCATCATCTACTACTGATAACTAACTGCACCATAACAAAAGCATGTCAAGACAGGCAGTAACATTTTTTAAAAAGAAAAACATGATTCTAATTCACGAATAGAGATTGTATGCAGTAAACAATAAAATCAGTGGTTGAATTCAAGTGAATCATTGCCTTCTGAATTGTATGAAATGTCATTTGTAAATACTGAATAACAGTTACTGCATACAGACAGATGAGTGATGTTCTGTGTGTGAGTGTGTGATAAATAATGTAACCCTTCTACTGAAATAAAGGTAATGAAATTTACTAATTTTCTAAAAGAAAAACATTAACGATTAAAGCGCATAAAATGTAATGCGAGTTGAAAAAGTAACAGTGAACTTGAATCCACAGTGCCAATATCTGAGATATTTAAAAGTTCAGCCTTTACTCTATGATACCTTTGATACTTTGTATATGCTCCAAGCTGCACTTGTAGTAGGCGATCCAGATGGAATCTGTGAAAGTTCTAACGTAGCTGATCTAAAACTTTAGATACATCTTATTACAAAACTGAGACTTTATGTCCACTGAGAATTTTATTTGCATCTTGAAGTTATCAATTCATTAACTTTGAGGAAAGTATCACTTTAATCTTGAGCTGAAATCGGTTAGAGAACCATGGGAAAACCAAGGACTACTGACCAGCGGTTTCATCCTGTTTTGGGACTCTTCATCAGTAAACACCCACCGCAGTGGTTCAAACCCAAGACCATGAGGTTAAAAGGCGAGCAAGCTGGTAGACCAACCGTTAAGCCACTGCGACCCGACCCAATGGCCCATGAATTCCAACTTCTACCAACTCAAAACATAGCGCGACGACCAGCCAATATCATGGGCTAGTATCTGTCCTCACATCTGACTTGCTGTACCCGACTGGTCACGACTCCCTACTACAGCCCAGGTAACTACCTACCTGAATAGGGCCAGTCGCTAGTGAGCATCACATCAATACTAAGGTGTTGGATTGCAGAGATTTGGTTTGATTGGTTACAGGGTTTCATCATGAGCTGCCGATGGTCTGAATCCCGGTGGGTGCATACTGTAAAGAGTCCCAGACTAGGACGAAACAACTGTCCAGTACTTCCAGGTTTTCCAGTGGTTCTCTCACCAATCTCAGCTCATGATGAAATCCTCCAACCAATCAAACGAAGTCCCACTACACCACTACAAATATACACCAGTGTGGAGATGACTAACACTGAAACACCTCTGTATAGATTTATCATTCTTGTCAGTAACACCTCAGTTAACCTACTGGTACCACATCAGTATAAACAATCTTTTCACCTACGTATAACTTATGAATAATTTATCATTTCGGCAAAGTGCCCGAATATGGGGATCAATCTTTCCTATTTCTAGTGAATGCGTCTAATGTAACTCTAAAAGCTAAATTATACAAGCTCATTTTCCTAGTAAGAATCACAGAAATAATCTTTTTTGTATTATCATTATTTTTTATTTTATTCCCAGTGGAACGTAGGGCTTGAAGAAGTTTCGGTAGTAGTGTCTTTACGGGTGGGATTGCTAGTCTCACGCCCGACCTCCCCTCTTTGTCTAGTATATTACCAGCTAAGCGAGGTGTAAGTGTGTGTGTGTCGACCGGGGATTGAACCCTGGACCAAGTGAGGTGTAGCAGCTGGTGAGCAGTTTACCTCTGCGCCATCGACGCATACAAAAATAAACTGTCAACTTGTAACTTATTTTCCTTCGCTACTTTAAAAAATAAAATACCCATCAAACTTTGTGAAGATTTGCCTTGTAACTCAAGATAAAAACAATAAGGATATACATATTTTTTCGTTGCTGTCTTTAACTTAAACTACTTTCCAAAATCTTATATATTTCAAGAAAACAGACAAACAAACAAACGAATCAATAATGAGCTTTTTACTCCGCTTAGGAAGAAATGAAAATAAGCGTTTAGGTTATCAAAAGGAAGCGAAAAGTAAACAACAACAAAAATATTGAACTGTGACTGTGTTCTTCAAGTCCAGTGAATCATCTCAATCAACAATAACAAAAATAAAAGTCTTTAAAAAGAAAAAAAACTAAAGGGAACATCATCATAACTAACTAGTCTAGGGTCGTAATATCGTGTATGAAAGCAGTTTTGTTGTATACTATGTATTAACAATAAATAATATAGACTATAAAACAAAAATACTTTAACTAAGGTACTTACTGTGAGATGATATGTATCATCAACTTTTCTGACATATACATTCATTTATTTAAAAGACGAAATTTTAGTTTAAAATAATAATAATAATAAACCTCTTTTTTAGACAGCTCACATTTAATCAGTCTTCTTTTTGCTTTTTCAAAAATATATTATCAAACAATTCTTTTTTCTAGTAGATCTATATACTATTAATTGATTTTTTATGTCAGAGACAAAACTTTGCAAGATGAAGTATACTACTAAACACAATGGGTATTGCAAAAATGTCTTATTGTGTATGGATACTCTATTGTCGGCTGTTCCATGTTTTAGTGTTTAAAAGCTTAAATACGAGGTACTGGTTCAATGTGAAGTGTTTCATTTTTACTGAGTGAATAATAACAACAACAAAAATGCAGTTTAGAAGCTTATAAAAATTATTATTTAAATGTTTAGATGAGTCAGTGGTTCAACTGTAGAACTCTCACCAACCACACCTCATGTGGTCCTGGGTTCGATTCCTGGCTGACGAACTCTTAAACCTCACTAAGCCGTTATTAAGGCCAATTAGGAGGGAAGTTTGGACGTGAGGCTAGCAACTCCACTGCCTAAGAATGAAACCACTGCTACTGAAACTTCAAAGCTCCAGCTTGAAGCCCTACCTTCAACTAGGGACGTAAAGGAATAAAATAATAAATGAAATACATGCTTAGATAATTAACATATGTGTTTGAACAATTACTGTGGTGGAGACCTGCAAACCGGTTTGTTAAAATGTATGTTTTTTTTTTCAGGTAAAGTTTCGAATAGTAATAATTTAATCCGGTAGAAGAAATGACTTTGAAGTTCCTCTGATTTCATGTAAGTGGTAACAAGATCAGAAATAGACAAAGTGTTATGGCAATAATAATAATGATTATTATTAGTTATTATAATCATTGATGTTTTTGTCATTACGCTTGTGAAACAGCATATCACTGCTAAAATTATGCTATAAAAACATTAAGTGGTGAATAGCATTCAAAAGTGATTATCCTGCTAGGCACTTGAGAACAAGAATATTGTTCATAAGAATCATGGTTTCAGAATACGTATAGAGTATATTTTAAAGTTGGGAATCTGAAAATAAAGGAGAAGAAAGAAGGACGAATGAAGGTGGACTACATTGATGAATTATTGTGCAAGTTAAAAAAGGTTTAAGGCCATGGTAATAAAAGGGATTGCCAAGTCGTCTTTGCATACATGGCTCTAGCTATACGCAAAGAAAACCGTAAACTATGTATGCAAAAGTGTTTCTCTAATTGTTGAGATTAGATAATTGGAAGCAATCTGCAGGAAGCCTTACACCTAGGTTTCGTGCTAGTTGGCATTCACCAGCCAGAAAGGTGTACCTGAAACGTTGAAGGGGGTCATGTCCCTTCTGACACTCGAACCCAAGTCATCCAGTGTTTCAGTCAGAGACATTACCACTGAGCTATTCGGGCTCGTGATCGACCTCCTGTAGGACCGTATTGGTTACTTTTGGTTGAGTATCAGTCATTATCTAATGTAATGTTACTAACTATAGTGCAGATACGCCTTACTGACGAGTGCCAATTACCATAAAGCCTAGGTTGAAGGATTCCCACCAATTGCTTCTAACCGTCTAGTATCAACAATTCAAAGTGCACCGTGGGCCATCTAGAATGTTGGCCACATTGTCAACGTGACTGACAGAATTCAGTCTGCACCAATCAAAGGACTAGACACACTGCACTAGTTACTAAATAGTGTCCAACCAAAAATGGCCTTTTAATCCCTTTCACTACTATGGCCTTGATCAGATTTTGATTTGTACAGTCATTTATTCTGTAATCCGTTTTCACTCATTTTTCCTCTTCTTTCCTTTCAAACCCTCAGCTATAAAACATACTTTGCACATATCCTGATTCTATTATCAATAGGTTTGCCTCTAAGCTCTTACAGCTTTAATATTAACCACTTCTGGAGGCTATTTATCACTTGGTCTTGCTAGTTTACTTAAGACTACACAACTAAGTTTTTCAAAGTATTCATTTTTTTCTCCCTGATATGTAATTTCATATGCTTTGTTATCACTTGAAATCGCGGTATACAAAGCACAAAACTGTAGGATGGTGACCAATAGTAACTCATCGTTTCAAATCGATCTTTTTTTTTACTGCACATCTGGTCAGCTAAATTTCTTTTCAATATTCAACAGTTAAATACTTTATCTATTTCGATGAAAACACAAATGGTCATACAAACTACAAAGTGAACGCTATTCACCTACAGAGTTAATAACCATTTAACAGTACTGTATACGATTTGATTTTTGAAGTTCTGAGTAAAGGAATGTTAGGCCACAAATACACCTTATAAACATGTGAAATCAGTCCGATTCTTCAGTTATCTTCCATTTTTAAGCAAAAAGCAGACTTACTCGTTTATCTGAACGTATTATTTTTAGAATAATCGATAAAAAGCTATCCAGTGTCCATATTCTGGTTTAACAATAATATGAACCACAAAAATATGAGTCATTCATTCTCGTCATGAATTGAAAATACTGTCTGCTTCAAAAATGATAATAAACAAAACGAGGTTGAAGGGGTTGTCTTTTTAATTTCGTCATTTCTGCCAAGGGCGTAAACTTTAGATTGAATATTATCTCTATGTGATGAATAGAAGAGATGGGTGAGGACCTATAAACAAGTGTATGCACCTATTTCATTGTGGTTATCAAAAAAAGCTACAAGGTCTGTTTTATCCTTTTTGATAAATGTACCTGTGTGATAAAATCTATTTCCAACGTCAGTTCATAGGTAGCAATAATCACCCTGATCATCACTGTTAATATTGTTACTATTCTAACTAATTATTTTATAATTATGACAATAACACGTTTATTATGAAAGATGAGGATATTCACAACACAGAATTCTCAAGGAGTTTCATTGTAAGGTATCTGAAAAGTGGATCTTAGTGTTCTGACTAATTCATATCTCCTAATCAACTTGTCTGGGTACTTATTATCAACCATAGTTTGTGTCAACTTTCTTCTTCATCAAGTGTCTCATCAGTGCATATTCGTAAGGAAGACGTACATATCAAGCAACCATACATGGGTGATTATAGCAGCTTGGTAATTCGACAGAGATTGAACTCTGAGGTTGAAAAGACTTTTCATGCAGCTAAGATCAGAATAATTGAGAATATGAAGCCCACATATCCATCTAACCCCTTAGAACATGCGAAAAATGATGTCACATCCCAATATATTTACCAATTTGAATGTACGTGTGGCCATACATTCATAGGGAGAACTCATCAATCTCTGAAAGTAAGGGCTGACCTCAGAGCATATTCCTAGATGGCTCCTTAAGTTTGTGGAAGCCCTAGCAATTAGAAAGTTTAAACCAACTTTATACGTTCAAAAACAATTCGTCATCACTCTAAACCTTCCCCGGTGAACCTTCTTTTAATACCATAGCAGATGTACTATTACCTCTGTTATTTGGTTTAGTCATCTTCATTGTTATTTTGACCTACAATATGTCCTTTTAACTTGACCTAAGTTTGTTTTATCACGTCTTAACTCTTTATTAATTTCACATATATTCCTATGACAAGTCCGTGTGTGTTCAGATTTTTCGAAATGTGTTGTGGGCGCGAATACATTACACGATTCAGACAAATTACGCCTTCTTATTGCTTTGTGTAAATAATAATGACCGTGAAATAATAACGGTGGTTGTGTAAACATAAAATTACTATTGATGAACGACCATCAAATGGTAATAATTATATTGAATTAAGTGAAGTGAAATGAACAGGATCTTTTTGTCCTTGTAAATATGATGACAAGTTAGAAAAGCATTTGTGCCACAGTACATTTCTGATATGATTCTAATTTGCCCTTATCGGCTATTATATGCTTAAATTAATTGATTTATAATTGTAGAGCCTGAAGCAGAAATTATTGAAAACACTTGTTTGCTCTAACTATTCTTGTTCTATAGTTTAGTATTTAATTTAAGGTTTGTTTAAGCTAGTGACTCTGTGTTGCCGAATAAACATGACGTGATCGTGACTATGAATAGTAAACAGTATAAGCCAAAAAATATACACTCAAATTGTTTACTTGTTAGCTAAGTATTTCGGTCTTAACACAGTCAACCAATCGAGGCATTCATCTGTATAACTTGGCAAACTCCCATAAGTCACGCAACAATACCAAAACAAAATTTAACGTGATAAAATCTGTGCTAATATGGAACACTGCCATCTGACAGTACAAAAGTTCCTCAGGTGCACAATACTTATTCTACAACAAAACTAATTAACCGAACGTAATCGTAAAATACTTGAGAATCAATAGAAATATCCCCTAAAAGGTGGTGTTGAAATTCTGTGCTATAAGAACTAAACAGAACAAAATACTCTTTTGGGAACCAGACGAAGGTCAAGAAAGCACTCCATGGAGTAATCCTAACTGCACTCAAACAAAATCAAAGCAGGAGAACAAAACATAACTTTTAATAGTTCACCAGCAGCACAAAACAACGATCGATAATAAGAATTAAGTCAAAATGATGTATGCCAACGTTAGAACAACGATATATGCATGGGTCAGGGGAAAGTGATTACAAAATTAGTTGAAATATTCAAATAAGTATCAGTATTGTAAACTGATTGTTCATTGAGGGAATTTTAGATAACTTATTCTGCTATGGTATCAATCACAATAAAAAAAAAAACAATCAGTACAGTGGTAAATGCAGTCAATCAGTTAGCCACAACAATTGAGGAATATCGATGACGGATTATACTAAGATACACAAGCCGGTTGTGGAATCTTGGACCTATGATCCCGTCCCATTTAAGACTTATTAGCTAGGTATATTCGTTTAGCATGAAACCGATGTCCAAGCATTAGTACTAGACGTCCGTGTATCAACAGAAATAAAATATTTCACCCCATTGAAATCAATCAAAGAAGAATTTTAGATATATCTTTCTGGAGTGAGACTTTGAGTACCTGTTGTTAGTTCATTCCATGCTTATGAAAACAGAAATGCCAGTAAATTAATTCATTGTTTTTTCCTGGTGAAAATGGATAGATATTGCTGTTGATTGTTATGAGCAGTCCAAAACTATTCATTTAAGTCAGCAGAATATTAGATAAAGTGAATCACAGGTAATTATGCATCCTATTACCAACATTTCATCTGACTGGTTCCATTCTTTTCTAAACCATTGCTATTACTACTATTACGATTACAGGTCACCAGTTGACATCAGCTAGAGAACGATTGGAAAACCTGGCAGTATTGGACATCCGTTTCGTTACCATTCGGGACTCTTCAGCAGTACGAACCCACTGAAGTTCAGACCATCCACCTTGAGGTTACAAGGCAAGCTGGTAGACCATCCAACCAATAGGACCCGATCCAATGGCTCATGAACCCCAACTTTTTGATGGACGCCGCTGGTTATGAATTCTCACCTCAATTCAGGGTAGCTACCTGTATACAGCCAGTCACTAGCGAGCATCAGGTTAATTACTGAATGTTGGTTTGCAGGGTTTGCTCGGCTACAAGTTTGATCACAAACTGATATCATCTCCCCCACATATCGCGAAATGGCAGAAGTTGGGATTCAAGGGTTACTGAGTCGGATCCCAATGGCTGAATGGTCTACGAGTTCGCCTTGTAACCGGAAGGTCCTGGAGTCGTACCGATGAAGAGTCGCCAGAATTAACAGGTTTTCTAATGATTCTCTAACTGATGTTAGCTGTTGATCAAACCTGTAACTAATCGAATCCCTGAAAATTAGCACATGAATATTTCTACAGTGTATAATGTCTTCCCAGATTGCTACACACATTTGACTGCCAACAAATCTAAATTAGACTATATGTATATAATACACCATAAAATGAAGATATATACATAATTCTACATCCAACTTAGATTGTATGTTAAATTCTGCAGGCAGACACACACACACATTTGTGTTACATTTGTGTACATATGAATGACACACTCGATTTATTTTGCAGATTTACTGAAATCGTCAATGTAATCATATTCATAATCAATATCTAGACGTGTACTTATCGCGTATAACCTTGTAATTAGATTTTCGCGACAGTATGTCAATAAATGTATGTTTAGACTCTCCATACACAGAAGGCAGTTGGACATCATAGGTTTAAATTATTATAAATTTTTGATTAAAAAAAATGCCTGTGTCTGGCCGAGTGTATTTCAAAAATGTCCGTTGTTTTTGTCTATGAGATTGATAAGATAATGAATAGTTGGATAAAATGATGCCATGCTTGTTTGTATACATTAATATGATGAGATATAATCACTAAACAATTAATTGGAAATATTTTGATCGCCGTTTTCAAAACATAATGCTACCATTTGAGATTATTTTCAAAACTTCACTAGGAGGTTCATATTATGCATAAGTGCATAGGAATTAGGAATCCAGTCAAAGTAAATGCTCCAGACTGATCACAACACACATAGTGCTGAAAAACGGGCCAGTTCGATATGAAAAATATCCAGGTGATAAAAATTTAAAAGTCATAAACTAGCGAAGAGTACAAAGGATGTCAGGTTTCAGCTTTTGTGTTTGGTGGAAGCGCTGGCAATCGGTCAATACAACCCTGAACTCTGTACACAGAAAACGTTTGTCCAGTATCTTATTCTGCCTTCGTCTTAACCTCTTCACTAGTCGCTCCCTGCAAAAAGAAAATTTGGTTTTTTCTTTTTTCTTTTAGTTTGCTTTTGCTTTAATATCTAATTCACTATTATCACTCTCATATGCTCCTTTTGTACATTTTCACACCCTCTTCACACTTGTTAAATTGACACTCAACTACCTTTATTCTCACTCAATAGCAATTTTAAACTTATCAAATTTCTATCTTTGAGCCGTTGAGTACCACGTAATTTACAACTTTTAATTCCCACTTCTCAAGCCACTTTCGAGTAATTATATCAATTATGTCACCCCCTATTACTCAATAACAGACCACTATATATTTTTTGGTAAGTATAAATACTACTGTACAGTCTCTGAAGATGATTTCGTTGATAAAGAAGATTTTCCTCGCTGAATTCGTCTTTTATTTCCTTCATATCGAAGAGTACTTTTTTCTAACATTCTCATTACTGTTGAGCATCTAAATAGCGCTTCTGGAACATCACAAGAAATACCAACGATAGTCAAATATGTCTCATTTGGAAAAAAATATTTCTGAGCTGTATATCAGAAGGGAAACTTATAAAATATGAAACTTGACTAAATAACCTACCTATTCTAAAAGATGTTGTAGGACGCAACATATTTGCTGAGCTTATTCTCAACATGTATTGACGACAATGAAACAATATCAAGTTTCGATCACCCACTGTG
Source organism: Trichobilharzia regenti (assembly GCA_944472135.2). Classification (NCBI taxonomy): domain Eukaryota; kingdom Metazoa; phylum Platyhelminthes; class Trematoda; order Strigeidida; family Schistosomatidae; genus Trichobilharzia; species Trichobilharzia regenti. The sequence continues at coordinate 110,059,929 of OX235262.1, read as the reverse complement.
ATCGATCGTTCCCCTTACACATTATCTGTTATACTCCTATAACAGAATAAATGGTAGCTGTACTTTGAGTGCAGACAAAATCGTGTTCTTAGAATTATGTCTGCGGTTAGCGGTATGTGCATTTAGAGGTAAACTATATTGTAAAACGGTTGATTTTGTAATTGGCTCACCAGTTTCTCTAGTATTTGCAAATCTATTACAGTCGAATGCATCATCCCGCAGAGTGTGGCTGGAATACGAAAACAATCGGATATGGATGTATACCATGGTTAAAATTCTGCACACTCCTTAACCACAAAAGTATAAAGTTAGCTAAGAGTACTTTTACATAAAGATAGTCGGAGCATTAAGTTAGGGATGAACTGAAATCTGTCACCAATATACTGCACTAATTCCTTATCCTAAAGAAGTGTCAGGAAAAATAAGAAGGAGAATACTCAAGTATTAGCTACTTATTTTGAGTGGTTGGAGTATTTCATCATGAGATGACATCAGTTAGAGAACCATTGGAAAACCAACAGGGAGTACTGAAGAGACAGCTGTTTCGTCCCACCTTTGGACCCTATATCAGCATGCACCCACTGGGGTTCGAACCCAGGACCTTCTCGTTACAAGGCGAGCTCGTAGACCATTAAGCCATTGAGACCCAATCCAATTCCCTACAAAACCAATACTTGAATGTTACTTACTTTCCTGCAACGAGCACACTTCAATCTATTTCAGTTAGCGTTAAGCTTGTAACAGAGGAAGAAAGACAGAAGAACAGTGTATGAAATATATTGTGGTGATTTCGATGCTGGATATCTAAGAGAATCTTCCATGTAAATAAATAACAATGAGCAAAGCGAAAAAACCAAGAAGAGTCTTAACGTGTTCTTTTTCGATATTTTATTTTTTATTTTTGATTACAGCTTGATTCCACACCGTATTTTTGGTACAAGTATGGAATTTTCAGCATGGATATCGGTAGGCCAAATTTCGCAGGCCGACCATAGATATCAGGTGTGCGTCAGCGTGGGCTCGAACCCCGGACCATGTGCATGGTCGGCGAGAGTCCTAACCACTGTGCCACTGTGCCCACGATACAAAGTTCCGGTCTAGTCGATCTTATTGCAACTGTACGTGATAACGACTTTGGAATTCTGTATATAACTCTGAAGGCATCTTCTTCTCACCAAGAATGCCCTATCCCCCATCCCTTTGGGTTGTTTTGCTTTACTTATTATTACAATTGTTATAATTTATACCCTTCACAATGGTGAAACAAATGAACCAATGCCCGAAGAAAGTTTCGGAAACAAGAGCAGATACCTAGAAACTAAGAAACGAACCAGAGATTATAATACACTAGAAGCTGGACACAAAGTTGATTTGGATGGGACTAAGGTTCTACAAAAAGGTTTTGGTTTATATAGAGGATGATTCACTGTATAAATCCTGTATGCACAAATGAATCCAAAAAGTTTGAGTGGAATGTTTAATTAACAAATAAGAGAGATTCGTGTTCGTAATATTCATGTCTGATTATTATCATGAATGCTTCTACCACTTTTTCATGTTAGCAACGTTATGAGTGAATGTGTTTGAGAGATGTAATCTATTTTAATGTCACTTCATTTGCTTACAACATACAGACAGATAAATCATATTCCATTTTTCACATGCGTTTTATTTAACTTTATATACACATTTTCAAAAGTATAGGTACTCTTTCTACAAATTTCCTCTTACCATGACCTTTTAGGTAAAAAGAGATGTGTAAATAAGCATTCATTCACATACTGCTTACACTTAGCAATAAAGGACTAATCCTTACGGTTTTGGAGACTATTCATAACTTAAAGATGATACGAGTTACCAATATTAATCCGATTCTCGCTAGTGACTTGCTACAAGACGGAGTTTCCTGGAGTTCTAGTGAGAAGTCGTGACCATTTAAGTCCACCAAGTCGGGAGTGAAGATGAATTTACACCGATGACATTGGTTGATGCCAGTCACGCTAAAATCACGAATTGGTAAGAGTTAAAATTCATGGACTGGTCATTGAATCGAGTTCCAGTGGCTGGATGGTATGGGAGATTGCCTCGTAACCGGGAGGTCCTGGGTTCGAACCCAGGCATTGTGGGCGTACTTTGGATGATTCCCAAACTAGGCTGACGAGACAGCTGTCCAGTACTCCAGTGCTGGTTTTCAATGGTTCTCTAACTGATATCAATCCGTGGCCAAACTTGTATATATATATATATATATATATATATATACTCAAGTATTGGTTTGTAGGTATTTTCTTTGATTGGTTGGAGTATTTCATCATGAGTTGACATCAGTTAGAGAACCATCGGAAAACCAACAAGGAGTACTGGAGGGACAGCCGTTTCGTCCCACCTTTGGACCCTTTATCAGCATGCACCCGCTGGGGTTCGAACGCAGGACCTATATATATATATATATATATATATATATATGTTAATGGTAATAACTTTATTCTGGATAGTGTTTATATGGTGTACAGAATTTTAAGGGAAATGTGTTACGTGATGTTTTAGCTGAGAAGAATCTATGAAATAGAATGACATGTGCGTCGGTGGCACAGTGGTTAGGACTCTCGCCGACCATGCACATGGTCCGGGGTTCGAGCCCGCGCCGACGCACACCTGATATCTATGGTTGGCCTGCAAAATTTGGGCTATCGATATCCATGCTGAAAATTCCAGACTTGTACCAAAAAAAAATACATTGTGGAATCAAGCTGTAATCCAAAATAAAAAATAAATAAATAAAAATCATTTAACACTCCAAATCTAGTCTTTCTTTCTTTATCGAAATCTGTCAAGGGAACTAGATTTATGAAATATTTTCTCTTCTTTCAGGATCACCAAATAAAATACTAATTCGCAGTAAATTGCGTGACACATTGTTGACTGAAATGAAGTGTGAACCAATCCACTATGATATTTCTTCTTTGTGTCCCTAGAGAAATACATGGCGTTTGTGTGAAAGCCAATAATAAAAAGTTTAGGGGGACATTTTGAGATCTAGGGATATAACTCAAGAACAGTTATCTCATGTATCGAAATATGTTACCATACATGATTATGCTTTTTCTCAAGTAAAGTATATACTGACGAACCAGCAGGGTGTAGACATTTTAAATACTTGCGACATTAAATAATACCATTAGAGATCATATTTTAATAGATTAAAACAAAGTGAACAAAAGAAATTTTGGTGATAGAGGATCGTGGTAACGCAAGTTTCAAGTGGGCCGCCAGTTTTTCAGCTCAGTTTTAATTTTGATCATATGACTAGAAGAGTTGAGAAAATCTTATTGAATAAAACCCTGGAATTATTTCTTTCGAAGTTGTTCAGAATTGTATTAGTATAACTCTTTATATATATATATGTCTATATTTTGCTCAGCGCCAAACTTTTGCGGTACCACTGCAACGAAACTTGATCAAAGTTCCTATAAACTATGCCAGTACTGCTTTTTAAATGATACATACATAATCAAGTGACATTATTGTTAAATTTATTATTACATACCTTAACGATCAGTAAATTCGTCTGGAGAAAGTGTTTAAATTTAAACACAAAACTGAGTACAGTTTGTTTTATCACAAAACGTAATGAGACACAAATGTGGAAATCATTTCTAAAACAGAAAGTGAATTTTTTCGATATTATACAGTTAAAATACATTTTTGCTCAATTATTATACACTACACCCTGTATTAAAAAACACTTAAATATCATCCATTGATTGAAATTTCATTTGATATAATCAGTAGACGAAGATATTTAGAGGACCTAATCGATTATTGCCTTTGCAATAAAACAACAAAGTCTAGACAAAATTTTATTCTTATTTCTCAGCACATATATACACATACATATGTAATATAATGCCAGCAATAATAGTAATCTTGTCGTATACACATCAAACGCTGACAATATATTTCAGTGTACTAACAAAAGTTATAGTAGTAAAGGTTATTGACTTAGATTATGTTGCCAATTTTGTAATCATATTCCGAATAGTGTATTTGATAATTAGTATTTAATTGGTGGATGGTGACTAGCAGTGGAATCCAGGATGCGGATATCGTCTAATTTGGGACTCGTCATCTGGATGCTAGTCACCATCCAACAATTAAATACTAAATGCCCAGACATCGTTGAAGCATCTCCACAAGAAGCCAACATGTAAAACTGAGACTGAGCACTTCGGTCCAATCAATCGACGGGAAAATCTATAAATTCAATAAAATGTATTTGATAATATTCGAAATTCACGGGTAGGTAATCAAGCATAACCCTGCTGAAATATTTCGTTAGACTGTTCTATTTTAAAGGTTAACTATAGCATACAAACTTAGCTCCGCATAAAGACTACTCATTTTCGTGGAATTACTTAAATATTTGTCTTATGTTTGTTTTCAGCTGATATTGATTAATTATATTGATATGTCAGCCTAGTGGATAGTGCTTCATCGTTCTAAATGATGCATGCAGCCTTCTGGTCTCTGTGAAAACACTATTACTCACCAGGAATGCAGCTCCATCTAGTTGATGAAATGCACACCCTAGAATCGACTGCTAGTCACCATGATCCAGAATTAAGAAAACATCCGTTTATTTTTTTTAGATGAGCTTGTTTCCTTAAGTGTAACGCATTTCAAAGGGTTTTAAATTCATGGGAACATGTATTGTCTGAGAGAAATCTCAGAAAGCGAACTCGTTTTGGTTGACAAACATAACATCATACCAAACAAAATACAAAAGGTGGTAAGAAATTGCCAGTGATCGTATTTCCCACGTTACCACCAACTGGGAATACTTTTATTCTTATATCTGATGAAAGCTGACTAAATTATTCCCGCCAACTCTTATTCTTCCACAGAAAATTTCGAACTGTTCATTGTCTGATTTAATTGGACTGAAGTAATCAGTTTCTATTGGCCTATCACACGGATTCCTTATTGATACCTTTGGTTTTAACTAGCTGTTATTCTACACCGAATATTTAGGAATTCAGTGTTGACTCCGACTGACCCAGTGAAAAGCTGGTGAAAATATCGTATAATCATCGGGACTTACATCCGGCTGATGATTTTCAAACAGGCTGGAAAATACATTCTGAATTCCACTGCTAGCATTTACTGGCAGTGTTTCCTTTTGCATAGTTCTGTGCAAATGAAATTTCGAAGCTGCTATAAGTTGTCAACATACATCGAAATGAATTCATTGAAGTTTTCAGTGATTCGAAAATTTTCTGACTGAAATTGCTGCTAACGGCAATTAAATACTTCTTAGTTGTAAAAAATAAAACTGTTTATTATACGTAACTTAAGTATATAATTTTTTATGTTTATAATTACAGATGGATTTAGTTTCAAGTGTTTCGCTAAAAAAAAATACTAACTTTATTAAAGTTAAGGGGCGGATTATCAACAAAAAGTTTAGAAAAGTCCTTTGCAGCTTGAATAGTCTTAAAATAAATCAGGGAGTAATCATGCATTCAATTTTTTTTAGTTTTGTAGAGATTTGAATTTATTTCAATGAAGAAGATTACGTCACGAACAAAATTCCGTTCTAGTAATTCCTACCCACCCCAGCCACTGATGTTGGTTTGTGACGAAATCTACATTGAAGTGATTATATAGTTTTAATGATATGGGATAATATCTAAAAATAAACAATAAATAAAGCTGTGAACCTTAGTTCTAATAGTCTGAATTGTTACATTTGTATCAGTCGTTATTGAGGTACATGTATTATTATTATTCCCTCAAATTCTGAGTGGAACATAGGGTGTCAACAACACATCTCCACTTTCTTCAATTTTCTGCTGTTCTCTTCAACTGACCCGAAGACTGACCATCATCTCTCACCTCCTCCTTACACGACATTCTCCATTTCACCCTCTTCCCAACGATCCACTCGTCGCTTCCATTTGATTTCCAGTAGAGCGTTGACCTGGCACGCGATGTCATTCGACAGCCTCCTCAGTGTTCCCAATCCATTTCCAATTTCTCCCACATATCTGCAGAACAATCGGCTCTCAGTTGGTTTATCCCCATAGTTTCTTGTTGCTAATTTTCTCCGACCGGATATCTAGTCTTCAATACGGAGCCAGAGAAGGCAGCTGTCGATAAAGGTCTGCAGTGACTTGTTCGAAATGCTACTCATGACACACAAGGCAAGTTTCTGACTCATACAGAAGAACTGACTGACTTGACATTGGTGTTAAGAATCCCAAACTTGTTCTTTACGCTGGCTGAGTGCACAAGATTTCCAAACCGACTGATTCTACAGTGATGAAGGTGTATCCTGTATTTTCAATTCTGACTGACAACTTCATCCGATCCGCCTGGGTTTGGAACGATGCTTCATAGCTAGATAAGTGGGGGAACTAGCCTCTGTCAAGTCTCTCCGATTGATGGTGATTGGTGCTGCTTTTTGTCACTACTGGTTGGTTATCCACACGAACTTCGTTTTCTCTATATTCACCTGCAGTCCTGTCTTCGCTGCTTCTTCAGCCAGTTTGTTGAGTATTTTTATTTGACGTACACAGTAAAGTTTATAAATCCTTCCAGTCACGCTAGACACATTCTTTATATTCTGTTTTTATGGCAGGTAAGGATAAACAAAATATTGACAGAATATGTAAAATAAATCAAATCGAAAAGCAGCCTTATGGGAATAAAACATTGAATAGTCAGTTTTAGAAATCCTTCGAATGATACTTTACATCCACTAGCAGATTTTTATGTTTGGTGGTGTTTTCTGTATATATATATATATAAGAAATCTCCAAACACGACTTGTTTACCTCATCGGAATAAACTGGTGTTACTTTATACTTATAACTGTATTTAACTCGAGGTATATTTTAAAAATGTCGTAAAAATTTTAAACGCTTGTGACTACAAAGTTTGTTACATTAATTTTGGTTTCTGTTTGAAGTTTCTACATGGTTCTAGTGATAAAAGTGCATTTGCACAACCTGTGACCTATCAAGCAGGTTATTATTTTATATGTCATTAATTTTCTGAATTATTAAGTGATAGTTAGAAGCTACACCACAATAGGTTACACACTAACTGCATGTGATATACCGGTGCTACTTATGTTTTGTGATTTTTCACTTATGAAATATCCCGTCAATAATGATGAACACATAAATTATTAAGATATATTTACATCACATTGTATAGAAAATCGGTCATATGACCTTCAAAATGATTATGTATACGTGTAACTTTTTTAAAAATCATATTCACCTACATTACACTGCAATATTTCGTGTTATAGACAATATTCACGCAAAGTGCAGAATAAAATTCACTGACTGTAAATGATATTGCCTACTTATCTTACTTATGTGTCGTCTATCTCACTATTCTTAACAGTTTTTGTCTTTGCAATATAAGAAAGAATAATAGAATAAACCGCGCTAAATACAGCAATGTTTCCATCAATCAAATCTTATGTCTACTGAAAACAATAGTTCATAATATCCATAGCGTTTTGCAGATGAAAAAATATATACAGGTGGCTTTGTATAACGGTTTGTGCAATACTTCAGGAAATAGGTTAAAAATGAACATAATTCATGTGATGGTCTTTACACAAGGTGCATTAGCCTAGCGAATAAAGCTTTGTGATCTCTATGGTGTCAGAGTTGTAGGGGAGACTTCATCAAGTTCCAAATAATACGAAAATCTGATCTTATTATCCAATACTGACCATAACCGGATAAAGAATGTTTTAGAATGACTGTGTACTGCTGTCACATATCTAAATTTTGAAATCGTTTACCACTCTCAATCAACCTTTGAGGCTTTTTAGTGAAAGACTTTGAATATTCAACAAAAAAAAGAACAGCAACCAATGGGTCAATTTAATCGTAGAAAGACAGTTACTATTCAGCCAGATTTGATATTCAAATAACCAGCGTTTATTTACAAGGCATTGTTTTTAGCCAATGGCTCCTTTGTCAAGGAACAAAACATTTATGCCTTATAAAAGTACTTTTAAAACGTTTCTGAGACACTTAATGACTCACAGACAAGTCTTATTCAGAAATGGCACATTTATAACCTCAATTGATACCAAGATATTTCTTTTGAGAAATAATTCCTGCATACACTTTAAATGCCTGATAGTACTTGGTAATAAAAATTTCTAATATTTTGTTTAGTTATTGTAAGATAATAAGTGATAACACTGACCTGAAGAATGGTTCCCTGGAAGGAAATTTTTTCATGAATAGAAGTCTGATTAGTTTATTTGTGACCTTATGTTCACACAAAATGGGGCTGATCAGGGAATATATAAAATGCTCATTTTGAAGAGTACGCAACAAGGACGAAACAGCTGTCCAGCAACCTCTGGTTTCCAGTGGTTTTCCATCTGAAGTCAGTTCGTGATTAGTTTAGAAAGTAATCACATCTTTCCAGATCAACACTTAAAAATTAGTATAGTGCCCATTAGTGACTGACTACAAAATGAATTTGCTTAACGTTCTATCTGGAAAGCGTAACCGATGGGGTTCACCAGGTTGTGTACGAGGGCAGATACTCGCCAACGATACTGTCTGGCAATAGCACTATGTGTCGCCAATTGGCAGAAGTTACAACTCATGGGCCGTTGGATCCCGTCGTAGTGCCTCATTGGTCTACAAGCTGGCTGTGTAACTGGGAGGTTCTCGGTTCGTTCCCTGGTGGGGCCGAGGTTGGATAACATTGAAGTGTTCCTGATGAGGAGGAAGCAGCTGTAGCTACCGAATTTATTCGGTTATGACCTGAAAGCAAGAAACTGATCTCTACGTTTTACTGTATAGCTGACAAAACTTCGTTGAGGCACGTGTTATCACAAAACGTTCCAAACTCAGGGAAAAGACAATTATTCTCCAATATTTTAGAGTTTCTATTTAAGAATAATAATATCAAAGTCAAATTTATCTCGGCAGTGGCGTGATGTATGTTTCTAAATACAAAACAAGTACTGTAAGACTAAATTATTAGTTAATCTAAGTTTAGCTGTAAAACGGGACCTTGGAATCAAGTAGAGAATCCCCAACGGAGTCGCATCAAAATCTCTACCTGCAAAAATCACACACCAACGCTTCCAGCAAACAACCTAGGGTCCAAATGACCTTCTACCATTCAAACAAACTCATATTCCTTAAATAACACATTGTCATTGTACACAGCCACACAGAGAAGTATTACAATTAAAGATTAAACAAGGACAAAGGCGAATAGTAAAGGTCGAAAATCAACACGTCATATGCAAATATCGAATTAATGATACACACACAGCCTAGGGGAAATACGTGTAACAATCACAATATTAGTTGAAATGTCTAAATAAGTATAACTATTATAAATGGATAGTCTAGGAGGGATTTTGTATGCAGTTACAACGGCTGTCCACTACTCTGTGGTTTTCAGTGGTTCTCTGACTTGGAACAGTTTGTGAAGTCTTGATATTCTAAATTTTGTCTAAAAATCTTACAAAGCCAAGCAGCAGAAGCAGGATGATTTTGATCAACTTCCTGTAAAATCCATGATGATGACAGTTCGTTTGTAGCCTAGCTAATAAAGAACAGTTTATCGTTTTCTGAAATAAATGCCGTATTCATCATCTTAACAAAAACGTTATTTGAATAAATAAACACTAACACAACTTTTTCTTTCCGGTCTTTTTTCTAAAGGAAATATAAATTAAGCTGGATTTCACAAATGTATCGATCTCAGGAGAAAAAATAAAGTCTTTTAAGTCTGAATACCTGTGTGATAGCTATTCTTAATCATTCATTGATCAGATTTTAATTCGAAGAGACTTACAGCTTTGAACATGGAAAATTAAAGTTGCTCTATATTTAAATCGTTAAAGATTTCTCACCAGCTGATGGAAGGTATCTACTTTTTTTGACCAGCTTATCGATTAGTCCTTCTTTACTATCTGCAAAATTGTTTTCAATATGTTATTTAGTTAAAGATAATGGAGGAAATTCAAAAAAGGCGTAAACTTAAAGCATACTGTATTTAAAAGAACATAAACAAGTTTAAGTCTTTGCGTTTGACAACTTGTGTAAATATCTAAAACAAACCCTGTACTTCTATAAATCAAGTTAGTTATAGAAAATTATATCTCTGGAAACATTTAAGAAGCAAAATAATTGTACCCTTCAAATAGCATTCTGTAAATTATTTTCCTACTGTGGGAATTTAATTCTGCAGTATTAATAATGCAGAACGATTCACTTATAGCATGCATGATTCTTTATATTGCTCTGTGATCTATACTCTAAGCGTCAGAGCTTACGATACTATTTGGTTATTGAAGTTGGGATCAGTTAAGTGGCATCTGTGCTCTGGAATTACTAGTTTATACTAAAGTGACCAATACACGAAGCATTACTGACTGTCAGCCGAATATCGCAGTTTTTTAAATTCGCACACTCAACCATTCCTGATAAAAATCAGATAGTATATAAGCTTGACAACAAAGCATAGTGTAAGATAGTTGAAGGCAGTCAGTAAGAATCCTTGAACTTAGGAGTTGTACTTGTTGGCACTCTTCAGTAAGGCGAATCTGCAACGTTGAAGGAATTTATGTTCTTTCTGGGGTTCAAACCTATATCACCTGATGCTGCAGTTAGAGACGTCATTACTGAGCTACAGGAAGTCAGTTGTGTGTCCGAATATCTCAGTAGTAACCTCTGTGAATGTATCTCTGGGTGACATAGGTTTGAATTTCAAAAGGGACATGAGTTCCTTCAAAGTTGCAGGTACACCTTGCTGACTGAAACCTAGGTCCAAGACTTCCTGCAAACTGCCTCCGACCATTTAACAACAGTTCAGATTACATCGTCATACCGACCCACCTAACATGATGGTCACATTGCAAACTTGACAGAGAGAATTCAATTTGCACCAACACTAAGGAGTAGAAGCATGACAGTGATTAGCCCCTAATGACGAATCTATGTAACAAAGCATAGTATTTACTATAATTAAATTTTTAAACTACAAATATCTAGGAAATTCCTAGAGCAATTTACGCCCACAGTTCAACAGGATCATGATAAAATTACTTAAAATGATCTCAACAGGTTCAAAAGTCAAAGGAAGATTTTTCTAAATGTTACGTTGTGCAAACAACAGTTTCTTCAAAATTTGTCTTCAATAGTTCAAATACTCCTATGTGATAAGAACGAAAATGATTCATATGCAAACTAATCAATCTACGAATAAAGCATTCAGAAAATATATTATTAGATAATATCATTGCATAGTCTCCTTTCATTAGCATAAAATCGAAGTGTTTCACAAAACTCTCTAACAATATTTCACGTTCGCAACAATATTTTAAATGTATACGATTTAAGCTTGAGCCTCAATAACGTTCAGCCACTGTCACATATTTTGTGACGAATTATCGACTAACTTTTGCCAATGGATGGTGCTGAGTTTTACTATATATATATGTTTTAGAAGTGATTTTGATGATATCAGATGGTTGGAGGCAATCGACAGGAAACCTTGGACCTAGGTTTCGTGCTAGTTGGCACTCACCAGTCAGAAAAGTGTACCTCAAACCATGAAGGAAGTCACGTTCCTTCTGAGATTCGAACTCGCGTCACCTAGTGTTGCAGTTAGATACGTTACCACTGAGCTATTCGGGCTCGTGATTGACCTCATCATCAGTGTGCATCATGATGGAGAGCTACCTAGAATGATGGTCACATTGCAAAGCTGATAGATAGAATTCAGTCTGCACCAAAGATAGGACTAGACGTATCACACCAGTTACTAGCGTGCAATCAGAAATGCTTTTATATCGTATTGTTTTCCTCGATTTTGTAATCCACAATTGCTCTACAAGCTTTAGATGTATGAGCTTAAATCGTCAAACTTCTCTACTTTAGTTGCAGATGACAGAAGTTCGAACGTTAATGAGATTAGGAAAAATCATACGTTGTTTATTAGCTAGGCTTCATAGCTAATATCAGCTTTTCAGTTGTCGACTACAACATCTGGTCCCCTTTGTGTGATACTTGCCTCGCACACGAGTATCTTGTTTTGTTCACCAAATTTCATCATAATATTTTTAAACATTATATTGCTGTAGGCTACTGTTTTTGAAAATAAATGTGGGGAAATTTAAAAATAATTTCACCTTCGTATTTCTTACAAATTCCTTATTTAAATGAGTTAAGTTCACAACTGAATTGTTTAACAAGCCAAATGTTTTTCTGCGTCACATAAATATTCCACTTGACTTTTTTTCTCTCTATCTTGAATCGTTAGAAAACAGGCATCATGGACCAATGTCAGGGCGTTTTTCATAAGGAGTAATACCTGTAAAATCAACCTAGCAAAGATTAATAGGTGAGCACTACTAAACAGTCCCAAAGTAGAATGGAATAGCCACTAGCCATATCTACATTTTGTGGTGATCCGCTAGTTAATTGGCACCTTGAAAACAAATTTACTTTTCATAATTTTAGGGTTTATAAACTATGAAATTAGTCTTCCCTTGTTCCACTGGTATCATTTTTGTTAATCGGATTTACTTCCGGCATTAGTTGATACTTATTTTCCCCAGTACTTGCTAGAACGTTTCGATAATGCCTTTGTTTTTATCTGACAATTCGTCCTACCCACAGGTAAATGTTGTGTACAAATTAAATGCAATAAAAATCCGCTAAACAAACATAACCGATAGTATCACTCTTTCACTTAGCTAAATCCATTTTTGGAAGCTCACAAATTATAATGTCATTTTCATGCCAATATGCATAAATGTGTCTTCTCTTTAAATGGATTTGAATTACTAATTTCTTCGAATAAATTATTACTTGTACTAAACTTTCCGCGTCGGTGGCACACAGGTAGAATACTCGCCAACCACACAGGTAGTTCACGGTTCAATCCCTGGCCGACGCACTACTTTACCTCGCTAAGTCAGTAATAAGACTGGTGAAGAGGGAAGACTGGGCATGAGGCTAGCAGCCCCATCCAGTAAAAATGAATACCATAGCTACCGAAACTTCACGCCCCTAGCTTGAAGACCTATGTTCCACTGGGAACGCGATGGAATAAAAAAAAACAACTAAAAGTTTCGTATTTGGTAATAGCCAGTAGAAGAATGTGTTCATATCTTGGCTATAAAGCTTAAATCTATAGATATCCAATCACAGATAGGATCTTTTGGTGTCAAAATATTAAGCTCTAGTTACCAGTCATTTTGAACAGTGTTATCGTCAAGTATCTTTACGACGTGGAGAGACTTTTTGAGGAATAATGACGGCAGTTTCCAAAATTAGGCCAATATATATGTATCTAACAGTGCTATGGTAACATGAAAACGTCTACTGTTTCAGCTTAACAAAACTAATCAACTGATATTCAGTAAATTCATTAAAAACTTGAGCATAAAGAACACATACACGCAACAGGAGAAAAAGTGTAGGCTGCGAACTCAGTACATCAAGTTTAACAGTTTAATTACAATCTGATGAATAAATTCAACAGCCGGTAGTTGTTAATATGTTTTTTTTAAAAAAAACCTAAATAAAAGAAAAAGCCCATAGACTAAAACAAGATCATTTTTACTCCCACTATATAAGAAAGTTTCTATTTTTATGCCTAAATGTAACTTTTACCTTTTTACGGTTTTACTACTTAATTCGAATGAATTCAGCTTTCATAAAATTGAAACAATTTTCTGGAATTCCACTAATATGTCGAATCATTCCCCAGTCGTTCTATTTCACAATGAATAAATTGCTTCAAACTCAGCTTTATTATTATACAAATTAAAATGTTTTAAAAAATACTACTAAATTCCTTTAACCGATACTTTCGTATTTCTGACACTTTCTTGGATAGTTTGACTACTGTCAACCAAAGTCAATGGCTTACAAATCCGACTTTCAATTGAAAGGTCCTAGGTTTGAACACTTTAACATGAGGTACCGGAAAATATTAACAACCTAAGCGTATAAAGTGAGGCTCATAGAATGGTGTATACAAATCTGTAGTCGACGTTTGGATGATACACTGTTATTCAGGAGATTATCATAATTAGTAGGAGTAATATTTTGTTGAAGAAGCCATTTTACATACAGAAGCGTATTTGTTCTTCCCCTATCAATCTACGAGTTAGCCTACAGTGTACATCGTAAGACTTTTTCGAATATGAAATCAAGTTCAACACCTGATTACATACTTTTAAGAATTCATATGGTTAATTAAAGAAGGATTTTTCTTTACAAATTACTGGAAACAGTCAGAAGGTCTAACTCCCACATATCAGTAACATACATGAAATCTGATCAGGATTTGACAGAATAGTTTCACAAATATTGGGTACCAAACGAAAAAAGTAGATATACAAAAATGATGTGTGTATAAATCTCAGCTATTTATCAGTTTCTAGGTATGTGTGTTCATAAATACTTAAGAAGGACTCACTGATCTCTGCATGTAAGGGTTTCAGAGTATATACCTAAGTGGATTCAGAAGCAAAATGAATTTCCCTAGTCTATTTTAATGGTAAAAACAGACGACTATTCTCATCTGTTGCGAAACATATTATAGATATATGGCAGGGAAACAATGTTTCTACTTTTTTTAAACCTGTCTGTAAAACGCGTTGAAGATAAATCGCAAAATTCGTGGATGCTCTAGCGATGAAAAAGTCTAAACCGCCTTTATGTATTCAGAAAATAAAATTTGTCATCACACGAAACCCTTTTTTCATAAATTTGGTTTTGATAACACGATAAAAATGTACTATTATCTCCATTCTCTGGTTTATTGATCTCCGTTGTTATTTCGACCTTCAATAAATTCTCTTAACTTGACCTATGTCTATTCTCTCACCCCTTAATGCCTTATTATTCTTCATATAAATTCCTATGACAAACAAGCTAGTGTTTTTGCCAAATCTAAGTAAAGCATTACGGAAACAAATATTGCGAGGTGATATGATTTCCTAGTTTCTTTATGATCCTTTCACATATATCATAGATCACAATAATAAAATAAAATGACTCCATTGAATCAAACTGGTGGAAATATTTTACGCAAAGAGCTTACACTGCCCGGATAAGCTACACATTATTGTATTATTGCCTTTCAGAAAAAGAAGTAAACTGCTTCAAAATATTATTACTATTTTTTCAAGTTTGACCATGGATTGATATCAGTTAGAGAACCATTGAAAACCAGCACTGCAGTACTGAAGAGATGTCTCATCAGTCTAGTCGGGATTCATCGACAGTACAAACCCACTGCCTTGGCTCGAACCCAAGACCTGTCGGCTACAAGACAAGCTCGCATACCATTCACCAACTGGGACCCCAATCAATGACCAGTCCACGAATTCTAACTTCTACCAGAACGGGGTTTCCTAGAGTTCTAGTGAGAAGTCATGACCACTGAGGTCCATCCAGTTGGGAATGGAGATGGATTTCACACCGACAACATTGGTTGGTGCAAGTCACGCAAATCACGAATTGGTAGGAGTTGGAATTCATGAACTGATCACTGAATCGGGATCCAGTTGCTGAATGGCATACGAGCCCGCCTTGTAAGCGGAAGGTATTGGGTTTGAACCTAGGCAACAAGTGCGTACTTCCGACGGTTCCCAAACTAGGATGAAACACCTGTTTAGTACTTCCTTGTTTTCAACGGTTTCCCAGCTGATATCTGTCCGTGGTCAAACTCGAAAAAAAATCCAACCTTTAGAAGTCAGCTCTTGAAAATATTATTCCTATTACTCTTAATAATATGCCGATACTGAATTGGCTTCTCAGAACCTTTTTAGCAGAAAGCTGAACTACAGATCTAAAAAATTTTCCAACTTAAAAGAGACAGTGTAAACCACAATTTAAGCATCACAAAACTGATGAGCCTGATTTTCTAACTACGGGGTATACTGAAATGTTAACCTATTGTTGTTTAGTTCCCACAAGTGAATATCAGCTCTAGGAAACTGTATTTTCAAAAGAAAAATTATATAAGTAAACAATAAATTCAGTTTTCATTACCTGATATTAGCCTATTTTATCATTACTGAGTGGAAGCAATACTTATATCGTCCATCTATGTTGTCTCTTTTGTAGGTTGAGAAGACATGATAAACCAGAATTGGAAAATGAACAACACAGAGATGTTTCTCTTCGGATTTCAATACAGGAAGTTAAAAATTTGTCTGCCAAAGGACGGTATGTTTTTTACTCAGACATTTTTAAATATTTGTTACAATGATACATTGTTCACTACTATAGCACAACCATGTTACATGTAAAAATTACAGGAGAATATTCTGATACAGTATTGCGTAAAACTAGGATAAATGATGTCGTAAAATGATTCCAGTCTTTATCCAGAGACATATTTGTTAACAATTTAAAATAAATATAATCCTACACCCACAATGAACAATAGAATAAAGGTAAAACGGTAAGAAAAAAAAGCAGATGTTATACTGTTATTGATTGCGACTTAAGAAATGCTACCTTTCATATTGTTTCACTGGACTAATAGTCAGGATAGTTTCACTTTGTAAAAAGCCATGGAGATAGAAGCAGAACAGGATGGTAACCATTTTAAGACAAAATGGAGTTTCATAAAAGATAATTAATTATACTTTTGAAGAATTAGTTTGTAGGGAATGTATTTGTTTGAGGCTAGACGATGGATTGATATCAGTTAGAGAAGCAGTGAAAACCAGCAATCCAGGAATGGACAGCTGTCTCGTCAGTCTAGTTTGGGAATCATCTACAGTACGCACCCATTGCCTAGGTTCAAACCCAATACCTTCCGCTTACAAGGCTAACTCATCGACCATTCAGCCATCGGAACCTGATTCAATGACCACTCCATGAATTCATACTTCTACCAATTCGTGATTTTAGTGCAGCTGGCACCAACCAATGTTGTCGGTGTGAAATCCATCTTCGCTCCTAACTGGATGGACCTCACTGGTCACGACTTCTCACTAGAACTCCAGGAAACTCGGTCCTGGTAAAATTTAAGATTCATGGGCTGGCCATTGAGTGGGGTTCCAGTTGGTAAATGGGATACAAGCTTGCCTTGTAACCGAGGTCCTGGGCTCGAACCCAGACAGTGGGTGCGTACTGTGGATGATTCCCAAACTATACTGATGAGACAGCTGTGCAGTATTGCAGTGCTGGTTTTCAATAGTTCTCTAACTGATATCAATCCGTCGTCTAACCTGAAACAACTTGATTAAACCTTAACAGTTTTATGCGTAGGGTTGCACATATTATTTCCAATTTAATAAATATACCACCTATCTACTTTAAGGTATACCAAGTTATTCGCTACTAAAAATGTAGTTATAAAAGGTTGTAATAACTAAAGAAAGATGGTATCGGTGAATTCCTGTACATGTCTTAAACCCATAACTTACGAAATAAGTGATTCCTTTTCCCCTAGTAGCTAACGAAGTAGTGGTTTACAATATCAAGAAAACATCCAAGCTTTAATTTTAGGCTAACAACATCATTGTTTTGTCCGTTGCGTTCTACTGATTATCTAAAGGAGCACTAGAGGTTCTGCGCACTTAAAGCTTATAATACAATCACTAAGCGATTCAACAGTGAAGCTATGGGGAAGTCTAGTTATATCCTCTGTTATTTGCACTGCTTAAATAGTAACTCTAGCCTAGAAGAAGCTGATGGTTTAAGAACGATAGTTATAGACAGTCAGTCAATAATTGATCGAGATCACAAAATGTCTATTAATATATCGTTGATTAAGATTTCAGATATTCTGAAAGCCTCTATGTTGCACTTATTCTCCCTTTATGTCACCTAAAAACACATTTGTGGTACATGCATGATATAATCATTCCTCCATTTAATATTCACTTAAAATACTTTGTGTGTTCATGAAAACCATCAAAATTTCCTGTTGTGTTTCTCCACTGTGCAACATTACTCCAAAAGCGAACGTGACTACACCTAATTTTCCGTCTAAATCAAGCTTAATGACTAAGTTTTACGAATGACATTATAATATGCCATCTGCTCAATGTATCCTTTTTCACACAACCAGTTTAATCGAGGGAATATAAAAATGTTCCTTTACAATTAGTGATAATTCACTTACTCCTTAAAGTATGCTAAGTAATGGTGTAGCCGAGGATAAGGAAATTTGGGAGGATAAGTCCAGTTTTTGTACTCAAAAGATGTCTATTCTACCCTCATGTTTTCCTTAGCCTAGGTAAATTTAAAAGTTTTCTCATGTGTTCTCATTCTTCACCCCCTATTAATTTATCATATTTATTCGAACTCTGATTCTCCACTCACTTCATTTTTATTATCTCGCAACTTCTAATTTTTGTAACACCTTGACCTAATTTAATTGTTGAAACGCCTATATTATAAAGCCAACTTCACTGTTCTTATTGGCCCTTGTTTTAGCTACTTGTACTTTTGTTTTCATCATTATTATCATTACTTATTTTCATTTTTTATTTTTTATTATAGCTTGATTCCACACCGTATTTTTAGTACAAGTATGGGATTTTCAGCAAGTGATATTGGTAGCCCGAATTTCGCGGGCCGACCATAGATATCAGGTGTGTGTCGGCAGGGATCGAATCCCAGACCATGCGCATGGTCGGCGAGAGTCCTAACCGCTGTTACACCGACGCACTATATTAGACTTATTATCACCTCTATAACTTAGAATATCTAACGCTTATTACTGACCAACAAATCACCGTCACTGCTTAAATTTCATGTGTGTATTAGAGTAAATCTTAAGCAAGGTCTGACGGAATACAGTATTGTTCGCTTCTCTGTCTTATTTAAATCTTACAGACGGAAATTTGTAACTTTCTAGGTAAGCATATATACATCTCAAATATTTTAAGGTGAAAATCGAATATCAACCAAAATATAGTTTACAAAGTTGCTATACAAAACATTCATTCGTTTTCCTCTGTGACGCTGAATAGTTCCAGCTGTCACAAATAACTTAAAACACATAGCTGAAGCTGTTGCAATAAGATCTACTAAACCGGAACTTTGTATCCAAAAAGAACACTTCTAGACGCTGTTCCTACCGTGGCCAAACTTGGAAATAATGATTCTTCTTCTCCTCACTAACAGTGCTTCTTCCACTCAACCCTCTTGTTTTTTTCTTTCTTTGCTTATTATTACAGTTATTGTTTGTCATAATTGATACCCTTCATTCAAATATTCTCTCAATACTATCGAATTTTGCATTTATACTATCCGAACTTATTATTAGTGACATTATCTCTTTTCCCAATATATATCTCTACCTGTTTCATTTCACAAATTGGTTATTTCATTACGAACCTCTCAATGGATGAATTTATTAAAGTCACGAACGTTAGCTGTAAAAACTTCGAGTAACGTTAATAATAATAGTAATTTCATGCACTCAGTTCCGTTGATTAGCTTTGAACAAAGCGAGAACAAGCATATCTGCAGGATAAAAGGAGCTTATTTTTTTAAAATTTATTTCATTGCTTTCCTTCCTCTGCTAACAACCTTTAGAAAAATGACTTAAGTTAATACAAATGTAAATATGTAACATATTTCGAAAATTATTTCAACTCAGAGAGCATAGTAGTGAAACAAGGAGTGTAAATAAAAAGTAGTTAGATAGATATTTATACATAATATGAAGGAAAGGTTGAGAGGAGAGGATGGGAAAGAAAAGAGTAAAAGTTAAATTATTATGTTACAAACAACCTCAGTGATTTATAATCAAAAGAAAAGATTGTGACGAAAAGGATTTCCAACAAGTTACAGACTTTTATCGACAGATGCCCCCTTTAATGACTCCATATTGAAGATTAAATAGCCAGTTAGGAAGAATTAGCAACAAGAAATTATGGGAACAAACTAACGAAGTACCAACCTACTGCTCAAAAAATATGTAGACGAAAATGGAGGTAGATTGAGTATACGTTAAGGAGACTGTCGAATGACATAGCGTGCCACGCCATCGCTCGAGTGGACCCAAATGGGAAACGACGAGTTAGGCTGTGGTCCGAATGTGAAATGGAGGAGATCGTGTGAGGAGAAAATGAGAGAGTTTGGTCAGTCATGGACCCAGATGAAGAAGACAGCAGAAGCCCTTTGTTCCACTCGGAACCCAAGGGAATAACTATAATTTAGTTAGAAACAGAAACAAAGTATAGACGTCTAGTTACTTGGAGTCCATGTTCATTCTCGCTTTGTCCAAACAATATAGGCTAGAATTACAGTGGTATTTATACCAACTGAATCACTCATACATAGACTTTCTTGGCTCAAGAATTCAACAGACCCAATTACTCAAAATAATATAATTTTTCAAATTCTGTGCAGTGACTATGAGGTCAGTTAGATAGATCAAACTAGTAGATCGGTATCAGCTAGACTATCAGAACGTAAGAATTTATCTAGATCTAGAATGATCACCCCAGCTAGTCAGTCTTGTATGTACTCGTACCATAGGGTGGGATAGAGTAAAAGCATTAAGAAGTAATGTATCTTGATGAAGAAAAGTTAGTTACCGAATCATTGTTCATTTAGTCAACACTAAATTAACCCAAAGGAAATTACTCAACCTTTTTGCTGTTCATATGAGAAGTTACATTGAAAAAAAAACGAAAAGAATTCAAAAACCTATAAAAAGCAAGTTACAAAATTGTATGAACACATTGACATGCTTATAAAAAGTAAATTATTCTTGAAACATCATTCAGTTGCAGTATCACAAAAAATTATATAGTATGGGATTACATTCATCCACAGTGCTGAAATTCTACTCTTATATATAAATTTTGCACTACAACCGCTATTTTTGAGAACAACGGCAAATGTAAACGATGTCCCCACAGCTCCATCTTAGAACATCTGATAGAATCCGAACACCAAGCTGCACTCCAAACAAACTTCAAAGTCGTCTACAGAGTAAGAAGTAGCCTTCCTAAAGGTGTACGAATCAGACTTCTTCAAACAGTAGAAGCAGTGGCGATTCACTCGCTAAGTCCTGAACTCTGCATACAGAAGAAGTTCGTTCAATCGCTACACTTGCAATGGACGTAATCTATCTTATTACCCGACAAGTAAATTCTACCTAATCTTCTTTTCTGTCTCTACATTAGTACTATTTCGTCTTCTCAATTGTGATAATTTTCATTTTCAAATTTCTTCTCCTCTACCCCCACCCGATTTAATTTCTACACCTCACCACCACTGTTACTGACTTGACCAACGCTCAATTTCTAGTCATTTATGTTACGTCATCCAATTTAATTGCTCAATTTCAGTTCTAATTTAAATGGCATTATTATCTACCCCACTTCTACTTAGTCTCTACCTGTAATTACCTCTGTTGCTACCCTGACCTAAGTTGAAACATTTTAGTCATCTACGTCATCTAACTTACTAACTCAATCTTACTTTAGTTCCTGTCCAATTAACCTTGTTTCTATATTAGATCATTCTTTTATTATCTGATCAATTATCTGAACTTGACAAACCTCATCTACACACACACACACACACAAATAATTATATATAAATCCGATTGTACAGCTATGTGAATGAATTCGCCGAAAAGAGTCTCTTCGCTGAACGTCTTCTCTTTTTCATATGACTCAATGGGGATTTTCAAGCTACTCAAATGTAAACGCCTAGATAGAGTGTATACAGAAGAATATCACTCACTATTAAAGATACTTAATGTTGTGAAACAAACAAAATACACTCGTCTCTTCCATTCTGCATATAAGTCTGCCTTCATACATTCTAGTTTTTAGCATAATCATAGCAATAAAATCACAGGTAAAATTCACCCATCACCAGACATAAAACGGAAGTAATTAATAATTTCACAGATTTTCACACTTTGCCCTAAAAAAGAAGCCTACAATTTATACTGCATATATACATACTTCAAATAAGATCCAGTTATTTCTTCAACAAAATCTAAAATTTAACAATGTATAATTTTACTAATGAATGCAAATCTGTTATAGTCATTAATCATTTAAAATTTGTCTTAATTTAAATAAAAGTCTATACAGAAATATAGTAAATAAGGTTTTTCGTGCATTCTAAAACTTTTAAGTGCATGAAGAGAAAGATGGTCTTTTTTTTCAACTAGGTATTCAAAGTTGGAGATAAGAGAGTCGGATTATTACTACTAAACAAATGAAAAACTGTCTAGACAAATCCCAGGAGGTATATATTATCCTTGTAGGGATTGAACTGCCTAGAAATATTGCATTATTGTATATAGAATTGTAAAATTTCACGTTCATAGATGTTATAACTCGCGAGTCACGGAGTTGCATTTCAAGTAACTGAATGATCATCGAGCTTGGCTTCATAACCTGAAGGTCTCAAGTGGGGGTGCCTACTGATGAAGAGTCCCAAACTGGGACGAAACAACTGCCCACTAATCAATGGTTCTCCAACTGATATTAATCTGTGACCAAACTTCGGACAGTTCTACCTCCATTTATAAGTCTATGGCAGACTTAGGATCTGGACTTCGCCGATGATATATGTCTGATTTTCCACAAACTGGAAGATATGCAAGTGAAAAGCAACAAGTTGGCAGAATAAGCATCAAAGATAGGACTTCAGTTGGACATAGATAAAACAGAGGTGATGAAGATTCCTGGCCAACACCAACAACAACAAACGACAATCAGCCAGCATAAATGGGAGGAACCTGAAATAAACAACCTCCTTTACCCACCTACCTGGGAAGCATCGTTTCAACTACAGGCGGACGCAACTGACGAGGATATCAAAGCCAGAATCGGAAAAGCAAGACAAGCTTTCACTACTCTTAAGTCTGTGTGGAGGTCAACAGCACTCACCATCAAAAATAACATCCGGATTTTCAACTCCAATGTGAAGTCAGTTCTACTTACTATACGGATCAGAGACTTGCACTGCGCGTCATAAAGAGCATCTCAAACAAACTTCACACCTTCAGTAACAGTTGTCTTCGCTCAATACTCAAGATCAGATGGCTGGCCAGAAAAGATCAGCAACAAAGATATCTGGGTGCGAACCACCCAGGAACCGATTGTGAAAGAAATAGGCAGGAAGAAATGAAGATGGATTGGCCATACTCTGAGGAAACAAGCCATCGCTCGAGTGGAACTCGAAAGGGAAGCGGTGAGTTGGTCGTCAGTGTGAGGGTGACATGGAGGAGGTCAAGTGAAGAGAAGATGAAAGCATGTGGGCAGACTTAAAGCGAAGTGAAAAATTGGCAGAAAACCGAAGGCAATGGAGACACGCAGTTGAAGCCCTATGTTCCCCTAGGAACTAAAGGATATAATAATATTTATTTTAAGTCTATGAATACAAATTTCATCAGAATTGTCGTCACATGATCAGCTGCTGTCAAACCTATATCACTCAGCAGTCCTCAGATTAAGTAAATCCTAACACAGCTGATAAGCCAAGGCTTTTTTCTCAACAACTGTCGTTCAAAACAACAAATACTATGTATACCACATTTGTATAACAGTTAACTTCACTTAAATCAAATTATTACTATGAAAAAAATAGGATCTTGCTAATTAGTGGAGATTGATTTCTTAATGATTGATGCAATTTCAACTTGTCTTCATTAAATACAGTGAACATCCTGTTCTTTTATTTCTATCTTTCCCTAACATTTCTATAACTTAAAGACATTTCTTCGCTTACCTGCTATTCCTTATCTCCTATGTACTTCCTCTGCTGAAAACTGTATTAGAATTATTCTGTGCAGTATATTTTGAAAGTCCGATCTTGATTGCACTACTCACTTTACACAAAACTTAGTTGTAACTTCAGTGAACAACAGCAATGTACAGAACTTATTTTTGATGAACTAATTAGAGGCTGAAACTACTCTTAAAGTGCTTCAGACAACAAAGAAACTGTTTACTTTTTTCCCAGTGAATACGATTCTCATCATCGTGCTTTCGGACGCTAAGGCATTTCTTCTAACTATATCTGATGCTTTGTTGCCAACTTGGGAAGTCGGAATTCGAAATACAGATTATCGGGAGAGTTCACAAATGTGGCGTTTACTGCCTATAACAGTCGAGAAAATCATGTTCTCTTTTTTTATTATAGCTTGATTCCACTCCGTATTTTTTGTACAAGTATGGGATTTTCAGCATGTAATATCGGTAGCCCGAATTTTTCAGGCCGGCCTGGGGTAGGGGATCGAACCCCGGACTATGTGCAGTCGGGGTAAAAAAATCAAGGGTCTATTAACTGTAGATTCAGCCTTTACTTCTTTGTTAGAACTTTCATCAAAACAGCAGTTGCATTCACATATGGGGGAATTCTCCTCCTGAAGTATTTTGTAAAGTCCGACGCTTTAGACAGTTCAATAATATTAAAAAGGAATAATTCGAGTAGGAGAATTTTTTTGATTTTAGCTTGATTCCACACCGTAGTTTCTATACAAGTATGGAATTTTCAGCATGTGATATCGGTAGCCCAAATTTTGCAGGCCGACCATAGAAATGGGGTGTGCGTCGGCAGGGGATCGAACCCCGGACCATGTGCATGATTGGCGAGAGTCCTAACCACTGTGCCGACTAATAAGCAACAGGTCGCAGCAAATTGTAGTCAATTTCCCTAACACAAGTATTACAAAAGCTGGTTGGCATTACTACCTAAATAAGCATAGAAGTGAGCAGTACCTGAAACTAACTACAGTAGATTTGCTAGTCCCAGATTGTCTCAGATAGTCTGACTAATCACAAATAAAAAAAGAAAATTCCAGTGAATGCTGACAATGTTTTATCCACAAAGTCGTCTACAGATAAAACAAAGCCAGTCAATTACAGAGTAATTAGGACCAAGCAATAGATTGCAGAGATAAAAAAATTACTCAACAATCAATCCTTACTACCGTTATCTTGTTGATTCTTACATAATTCTGTTTTTTCCTCCTATAATTCAATCACTGTTCACTGCACTAATGATGCAACTGCCTCCCATCATTCGGTAAAAAAGAACAGTTTTGAGTTTTACTGAACGAAAATACTGTTACATAGAATATGACTTATTATCTAAAAACTGTACAGTTCGCGATGAAATTTAATCACAGTTTACTTCTCGTCTTTTGATATAGTGTATGTATTCTGAAAGAAATAGCAGACTACGTGCTAAACTAAAGCAAAGGCAAAAATTACAATTCGCTTGTAAAAACATGACAGTTATAGTACAATACTGAAGGAAAGTAAATCGAGGTATATTGACCTTATGTTCACTTCTGAAAATAAGGGGACTGACAACTTACACGTACTCTTGTGTTACTCACCTCAAAGCCGAGTGCCTTAGCCAATGGGATACATCTACACAGTATTCTCTGTAGTAAACTGATAAAAGCGTAAAGCATAGTGTTAATTCATTGATAAGACTGTCAGTTGAATCTAATGAATACTGAAGAGTTGAAGATTTTCAGACCGAATAGGTTCACTTTTTGAGATACAAATAGTAAGGGAAATCTGTAGTCAAGGTGAATCTAATATTCTTTATTATAACATCCAAAATATTTGAACGGCACAGAAGTGTCAGGAATTATTTATATACGAGCAGCCTATATATTAAAGTAAATCATCGTACACCGCTTAGAGGAAAATTACTTTGTGGGAAACTACCAACTTTCATCAATGCATAGAACATAAGTTCCATCACAATTATTAGACTCCATAACATTATCACATGGAAATTAATCAGAATAAAAGTGTTGAAGTGCACTTACCGTTTTTCAAATACTCATACTGCTGAACTCCACAAGTGAGTGAGAACAAATCAGTCAAGACTTAGTACACTTTCAGGTAAAATTGAATAGCTATAAGGGAAACCGTGCGTCGGTGGCACAGCGGTATGGTACTCACAGGTGGTTGGAAGTTCGGTCCCCGGCCGATGCACACCTTTACCTCGCTAACCAGTAGCAAGACTGCTAAAGAGGGAAGGCTGGACATGAGGTTAGCAACCCCATCCTGTAAAAATAATTACCACTGCTACAGAAACTTCACGTCTCTAGCTTGAAGCCCTATGTTCCACTGGGAACGTAAAGGAATAAGAAAGAAGGATAAGGGAGACCACCGTTAAAAAAAGGTTTACAGATAGCACAAAGTAATTGAAACAGACAGGCAAGAAAATCAGCCAAAAACTACATGTTTTTCCTCTTTTCTGTCTTGACATTTGAAAACGTTTGTTACGAAAGTAAAAAAAATAATAAAATTTGACATTTTAGAATAACAAATAAGTGCATAAATACTAGACAAATACAGAATGCTGAAGTGTCGCAGAATGAAGAGTTTGTGTCTAGTAATGAATGCTGATGATGGTGATTGTGATTGCAAATGTTTTTGTTCTGCTTAAACCTGACTAGACAGTGTATGACACTTTGCTTTGGAAATAGCATTGTCTAATGAGGTTGGTTATACACAAAAACTTGGATATGAATAACAACCTAACGAATACACGACTAGAATATCTTTGGAGTTAAACGAAGTTACACAGAAATCGTTGGTTGTCATACTGAGAATATAGTAATGCAAAACTTAGTAGCTGTAATTTTAAAACAAGTAGTTGCAGTACTTGAAGTAGTGGTCATAGTGAAGCATTAATGAAAATATGCCCAGCGTGTAAACAGTAAATTTGTAAATATCAATGTAATCACCTGTTTGAACAACATTTAATAATAATGTACACTGTTATGAAGTGCGTCGGTGGCATAGCGGTTAGCATGCTCGCCGGCCACGCACATGGTCCGGGGTTCGATCCCCTGCCACCGACGTACTCCTTTACCTCACTTAGCCAGTAATAAGACTGGTAAAGAGGAAAAGTTGGGTATGAGGCTAGCAACCCCATTCTGTAAAAATAAACACTGCTACAGAAACTTTAAGCCGCCAGCTTGAAGCCCTATGTTCCACTGGGGAACGCTAAGAAAAGAAAAAAACACTGTTATGATATGTTTCTCTATCACAATACTCCACAGTCAAAAAAAGCAGGAATATAACACTAATTACTCTGAATTTTAAAATCACCTGAATGGTGAGTGTCTAAAGTTTACCGAGATAAAATCACTTCACACCTAATTCATTGTACACTGGCATGTGTCTGGAATACAGTGAAAACAAACAGCTGTTCTAAACTAACTTAGGAATCTAACTGGTAGATGGTGACTAACAGTGGAATCCAGGATAAAGCGCATTTCGTCCTATTTAAGACTCGTCATCTGGATGTACCTGCATTTCTCAGTGAGTGATGATGTTCCCGCCGAGGCTCGAACCCAGTTTCAAACGCCTAAATGCGCATCCTGGATTCCACTGCTAGTCACCATCCACCAATTAAATACTGAATGCCCAGTATCGAAGCATCTGCACAAGAAGCCTACATGTCAACCTGAGAGTGAGCACTTCGGTCCAATCAGTCGACGGGAAAATCAAAAATTCAATTAACTTAGGAATCTTCAACGACTTCTGGCTAGAACTTCCCTAAAGTTATCCTACCATACCACGAACAGCACATACGAACACTAATCTCTAGCTTTGAAGTGGATTTCCAAAAGTTCTTATAAATATTCATAAAGAGTGAGGTGTAGCCAGTAGGGTGTGAAAATAATTATTCACCGATGGTGTTGAAAAATGACCACAAAGAGCCACTAATAGACGTAAGTTGTCAAAACACAACATGTGATTGCATTTTAATATCAGCTTGCTAGTTAAGAAGCCTAGTGTTTCTAAAGTGTGTCTTCAATTGGTCAATATACATACATTAATCAGTAGTATCCAAGTACGGAGGAAATATTGTCAGTAACTCCCTGGTTCCTTTCAATTTTATACTTGAAATCAGTTTGTAAAGAAAACTGTCTCCAGGACAGTCAGATCGACATACACACTTAAGCTGCATAACAAGCTCACCTAATTCCCCAACAAATTAATACGTGGTGTATCAAATAATTCCTCTTCTTGGTTTATTTGTCATTAATTTGTGAAAATCTCTGAGTATATTTGCAACATATACTGCGTTTCAAGTAGTTGTTTACTCCTAGTTATGAGACATAAACTTGTTCAAGGTTACTTTTTTATTTCTAATAATATCCTCATTACATTTTAGTCTGTATGAGTTATTTTCCCAACACCTTGTAGAAAACAACAAACACTTGTCAGCATAGTTTTCGGAATAAATATTTTATAAGTCCCAGCAATTTTTCCTAGTAAAATTGCTGAGTAACGAAAGTATACAAAACTTAGATATTAAATTATGTTTATCCAATATGCATATCTAATGACAATAATAATGGCTTGCATAATAGATGAAAATCGATGTTACTGTTTATAGAACCAATGTCCGAAGTGACAGATTTCAAGAATAATCATATAATGCGGTTACACATAGACTGGCTGTTTATGCAACAGAAAAAGACATTTTTTTTACCTCTCTGGTATTATTTCGATAACTAGTCATATTCATATTATGTATCTGTAAACTCCAAATAGTCTGACTTGATAAAAATGCTTCATATTAGCTCTGAAATTAGCTTAAACGCCTATTATCTACTTATGAAAATTGTTAGAAGACGAATATCAGGAAGATAGCACCAGTGGCAGATGGAGTTGATGTTCATAAAGAAGAAATACGGAAAATCAAAATTACATAGAAGAAAAGGTTGTTTGCCTCATACCACTTATGTTAGTGGTTTTCAGTTTTTTATAACTTATAAGGTGAATTATCTCTTATTTCCAAATATACTTATCAGTCTGACAGTGACATGATTAAGACTCGATGTATATGGAATCTGGTGTAAGTTCTGCACCCCCTCCACCAATTTGTTGACATCTTTATCTAACAATTCATTTTATCACCCATGTTTCACCACAGTTCATTCATTTCTTCTGTTTTCATTGTATTTATAACTCTCTGTACCACACATGATAGTACAACTAGTTATATGCAGTCGTTAGTCAAGGAGTTATACTAAACTTTTGTGAGTTCATCATTTCCAGTGTATTGATCCAAGTGAGTAACTATGCAAACCACTTGATAATAAACAGGTCGAAGACAAAATGGATTACATGGAGGATTACATCATGAACTGACATCAGTTAGAGAACCACTGGAAAACCTGGGAGCATTGGACAGTTGTTTCCTCCTAGTTTGGGACTCTTCAGCAGTACGCACCCACCGGGGTTCGAACCCGGGACCTTCTGGTGATAAGGCGACCTCGTAGGCCATTGAGCCACTGGGACCCGATATCCAGTGGTTCTCTAATTAATGTTAGCTTATGATGAAATCCTCCATGCAATCAAACAAAATCCCTACAAAACTAATACTTCAATACTATTGCTATAGTCGAAATGGGACACGTCTCAAACTAGTCTTGAAATATTTTCACACTCAGAGTGTCTGTTTTTTCCACTTCATTAGTGTTTTCTCAAAAACATGCTATTAAAAAATGACACTGTGACAGGAAAAAATATTTACGATAATCAGAACTTATCATATTTTTATTGATTAGTGCGTTGAATCTCATGCATTTATTTTTAGCTTGTAGGATTATTAATCCTCTATCATTGAGAACATTGCTGTACGTACGAACACTTAAGGATAAAATTATGTTCTGTGCATGAAACTATTCGATTTCACTTTTAAATGAAAGTAGTTTGATCATTATTGAAAATAATTAATATTACTTTTAATGATAAGTGGTAATAGCTTTTATACAGCAAAAAAACCCATTTTAAGTGCATAAATTGTGTAACACAATGAATTGAGCAAAGCGCCAAAATGCAATACAAACACACACACACACACCTACGATAACTATCACAGGAAACATTCTTTTGTAAATTTTGAATTTATTCTACTGTAATTTGATTAACTAAACTAAAATGAAGCTAACAGAAATAAAAAATGTTTGTTTAGCTCCATAGTGATCATGGAGTAATGCTCATGATATATGTAAATAAATTTTTTGAATATTATCTTTTAACCGAGTCAGTTGCACATGGTCACGCGCTTCAACTCAGGTAGAGGATCCTTTAAATAAGTTTTATCATTACACACCTGTCACCTGTTTTTTTATATGGATAAACAGACAGAAGTAATTCTTTTTTCTACTTTTAATTATCCTAGATACTTTTGTGAAATATGCTTGGATCGTATACTTTATGCACGCACCACAAGTAAACTCTCAGATGGTACAGTATTCTGGGGTGAACAGTTTGATTTAAAGTAAGTTCTATTTCTCTTCCTATCCGAATCATAATTTTGGCAATAACGCCAATTGAAAACACTTTCGTGATTTACTTTTTTTCCTCATGATAGAATACTTCTTGAATGTAAAACTTTCATTTTGTCTAAAACTCATAAGACCAAAATAGGGTATTGATTTCGCTAAGCTTGTACTTACATATTGTAGATTTGTGTTACATGAACTGAAAGATAGGCTAATGAATGTCTTTTAGTTCCTCTATCTACGTCCTACGACAATTTTATAAATAGGTTACTTATCTGATAGTCAGATGTATTCCGGCCTT
This sequence comes from Trichobilharzia regenti, assembly GCA_944472135.2. NCBI lineage: Eukaryota > Metazoa > Platyhelminthes > Trematoda > Strigeidida > Schistosomatidae > Trichobilharzia > Trichobilharzia regenti. The sequence goes on along the minus strand of OX235262.1, from coordinate 110,029,325 downwards.
AATTGGGTTACGGTGAGAATTAAATGTTATCCTGAAATTTAGCAGTCTAACGTCTAGCGACCTCAGCCCACGTGTAACGAACAATTAGATTACAGACAAGAAAAATTATCATAATTGTATTGAAACTTCTACACTTTTTGTTTAAATTAAGTGGTTTTATTTTACAATTACAGTAATCTACCTCCAATATCTATTATGACGATCAATTTGTTCAGACAAGGAAGTTCTTTCAAGGACAAACGACAGAGAAGTAAAAGCCAAAATCAATTTATCGGTACGTTTCACTCAAACTAATCATTTTCTTAAAATCTTCGGTAAAAAAGGTACTCACGGCAGTATTCATTCATAGTGGTATATTCATACTCTTCATTGTTAGAAATACTTTTTTTCAATAACTACCAATTGAAACATAAATGATACTGATTCGCATTTCATTTATTTGTCTGGTAAATCTACAACTTTGCTGCTGCTATATGGCGAAAGCTATTCAATGTTTTTTCATGAAGTATTCCGAAAATAACTTCGGATTAATGTCTGTGATGAGTATACAAATCCATAGGTGCATATTCGTTACTGTAAGACGATTTATATCAAACACCTCTCACTATTTACAATTCTGGATCCATTAATTGCAAAGACTACACTCTCGTGAGTGAAATTCACTCTTCACATTAGAGTTGTAATGAGAATAGTTTTCAAAACATTCAGTAACAGGCTGAATAACCAAGACTTTTTTAAAGAAAATGATTCCCTATTACACACGTCTACATGATAAAGCATCCGGTGATAAAGTTTAAATTACGATGAATGACAGTAGGGAATTCTATCATAAGGGTTATGTTCACCTGAAGAAAAGAGATTTGAACCAGTGCTAATGCATTACCACCTTTTAAGGGAGTTGTATTGTTCTTCATTTAGTCTGAAAACAAAAGTGATTTTTCAGCTGCGCTGATAATATTGAATAACTAATGCGGGTAATACCAGCAAAGCAAAAAGGAAAAGAAGTTCCTCCAGTTGTTCTGAATAAAACTCAAATATACTAGTTTTGATTTTTCTTTAATTTAAAGCTTGATTCCACACTGTATTTTTGGTACAAGTATGGAATTTTCAGCATGGATATCGGTAGCGGAAAGTTTGCAGGTCGACCATAGATATCAGGTGTGTGTCGGCAGGGGATCGAACCTCGGACCATGTGCATGGTCGGCGAGAGTCCTAACCACTGTGCCACCAGACACTGTGTAATTAAAAACCAAGGCGAAATTTCTCCTAAATTACTTGATTTTTAAAAGACTTGACAGATAATAATAATATTATCTTATCTATACTGATTAAATATTACCAGAAGAAAACAAACGGTATTGAACAAAGAATATTCTTTTCAGTATCTGCTTTTAAAGCCCTACAGTTATATATGTATCCGTTTAAAGTAAATAAGAAGTTTGTATATGTCAACTAAAAACGCTTTCTTTTTTATAGCAACGAATCGTTAAGACAGGGACTAGAAATGCTTAAATCCAAATGTTCATTGAATCCATTTCAATGCGAATAAGTGTATGACCACATATTTGGTATGGTATTCTGCCATCAAAATGAATCATTTTAGAGATTTTATTCGCGGTAAGTGAGTGTACTATAAGCGACTTTCAGGTTATTATAGAAAAAGCAGAGACCATAATGAAATTTCTAAGGAACCGTATCGAATCAAGTCATTATAATTCATTGACTCGCTGTCGAGTTCATTCCAACACAAACAGATTGAAAAAGTATCCAATAAATTAAATTGACTCATTCACAACGTGTAGATGGTAAACACAAAAGAATGTGTTCCGACGACAATATGCAATGAACCAGGCACCAGATAATCTTAAATATCCACTCATCGAAAATATTTTGCAAGTTACCAGGAAACAAGCACAGAAAATGCTTGTTGAGCTTATTAGAGGACTTAAAAAAAGCAAACAGTCGATAGCTGATCTCCGAAATACCCTAGAATTTAAGTGCATAAATATCCTACCATTAATTTAGACATAAAACAATTTGAAGTGTTATCTCTAGGCCTTCAAATTTATGTGTGGACGTAGCTATGTACATCATACATATATATACACACACACACATTTCCACCTTGAAAATTTCATAAATTGAAAGAAACGATTTAAACGATAAAATTGAGCATAAACTTATTGTATCTTTGAAAAAACTGAAGGAAAAAAAGTTGATTTCACCAACTCCGTGTGAAACAGTTAAACTGACAGGTACTGGTTCATGCTAATGAAAATCTTTCTCAACAAAGTTAATTCCCAATACTATAACCTGGTGAAATGACTGATGACTACTCTGACACCATTATACAAACAAGTAGTGTAACAGAAAGTAAAAGGTGTGTTTTAACTCAAGGGTAAGATCAAAAATGTCAATATTAAGAACGAAATGATGATATCCTTGGATGTAACGTCTACCTTCCTGAGCTCTCTATTGATAGAGACTTTCAACTACATGTACAAAGAGTTGAAGGAATAATCTATGAACATTGGAATTCCATTAAATAAGCCTAAAGAATTATTGCTTAAGAATAAGATGAAGTTATTTTCAAACTTAGCGGAGAATTAAATTTGAAATCCCTCTTGAGTTCCATTTTAGCAGACACATTCTCAACACAACTTGATAATTCATTCTACCATTCATAAAGTTTACAGCTAAATAACACCTTCAACCTTAGTGAGAAAATAGACGTGGATCAGACACCTAATCGATTCTTAAACTACAGTCAGTTATATAGTTTACATGTGGTGAACAGTCGAAAAGGGAAACAGACGTTTCGGATGACCTTCCAGGAAAAATAGATTGGTCACAAAAGAGAAATTCATGTAACAAAAGTATGTCGGCTAAACAGCATACACACTTCCTTAGTTCCCTTCCCTCAAAATAAAAGTGATACCTGATAAATACTCTGAGCAACAGAATAAACGTTAATGTTGTGATGGCAAAATAGAAGAATTCATGCAGTCACAAAACATCCTACTTCAAACTGATTATTCGGGTAAATTTGTAAGGAAACACATCAAAGTCAAGACAGCAAGCAAGGTTAACCAGCTGCTCATGAAATACCACTATACATTCGATTCGAGTGCATCTAATAAGTAATGTACCGAGTGAGATAATGGTGACTCACAAACCACCCGAATCTGGCTAAACAAGTTTAATTGTAGGAAAACTACAAATTACGTTTTCCACATATTCAATCATAGAGCCAATACCGAATTAAACTGACTAGTCACTTCCTGTTGATATATTAACCAACTCGGGTGCTCCTGTGCCACTTCCTCTAGAAATTTAGTTATCTGGGCTCGTGAACATCTTCCAGTGAGATTAAACAAGTGTATTGAGGGCTCAAAACAACTAAGTACTGGCACATCAAACCCACAGCTTTCACCGGGATTTACCGTCTTCCTACCAACTTAATGAAAGTGGTTAGACTTTGAATTCTTCAAACAGTGGAATAGATAACGAATGAAATAAAAAACAAGCCCAAATTACGCTTATAACAGAAACATGTACAATATCTACCATCAAGAAAAGTCGAGAAATCCTGATGAACATGAAGCCATTTAATTTTGATCTTCAACAGCTTACGTACATAACTTCAAAGTCCATACCGTCTAAAATGATTTTAATTTAAATTTAATTTGTACCCGCGTGAATTGCGACTAACTTAGAACCACATTCTCCCTTATTATCTGTGTTCATAGAATATCGTTTACACATACCTATAAATCTGCTTCCTATTTTTCTAATCCAATCCTATTTCAGCTTTATAATGGTTCACATGACTCTCACAGTTTGAATGATTAGAATACGCCTTGTAACCCTATTAACAACTATTGATTTCAATTAATTTCAAAACCCTATAAGGCACACTCGTCTACTGCAAATAAAAACCATCAAATAATTTATTTGTTCAGTAGAATATCACACCAAATATATTAATGATCATATGTATGTTTCCGTTGAGCTGAACTCGAAAACCATTTGAATTTAAACATTTTTAACCTTCGAACGAATTGTTTGGCCTAATGCTTCTTTTCTCGGGGGATTCTTATTTAGTTAACATACGCAAACCTTATATTTTAATATAACTGCCTTCTTCGGTCTGAAATTGCAGCTAGAATATTGAGACCGTTTGAAATAGGTATAACACACAAGCCAGCACAGTCACTTCTTTCAATATTTTGCAAACCAAACATCCAAATGAAAAAGAAGACAAAATTAATACCAATTACAAAATAAATTGTATGAACTGTAACAGACATTATATCGGTCAAAGAGGGCGTCCCCATAGAATCAGAAACCAAGAATACAAGTTAGCTGTAAAAAGATATAACATATATTCTTTCATATCAATACACGTAGATAATTAGGGAAACTGATTTGATTGAGATAATGTAGAAACTTTAAATAGAAAGAGCTCCAAAAATACTAAAATGAACCGTCAATTAATAAACATATTGTTATAGACCACATTCACCAGCTAATCATAATTAAATCACATGACAAGAAAGTTCAATTTCCAAGTCAATAAAAAATGAACAATAGAGAGGTAAACTAACAACCAGTCACGACAATGGTTGCCAGGAAATACAGATATATCATTTATCGGTGGCACAGCAGTTAGGACTCTCGCCGACCATGCACATGGTCCAGGGTTCGATCCCCTGCCGACGCACACCCGATATCTATGGTCGGCCAGCAAAATTTGGGCTACCGATATCCATGCTGAAAATTCCATACCTGTACCAAAAAATACCGTGTGGAATCAAGCTATAATCAAAATTAAAATTTGAAAAATGAGTTCATCCCATGCTTAAACCTGTGCTGAAGATGTTGTCTACAAGGACGATGAGAGCTCAGTCACCTCATAGAACACAACTAATTCGAAATCATCCCACTGAGCTACAAATCTCCACTATTTCAAATAGGCTCATTTAATACTGAAACCTCTACTAAAGATGTTGTATAGAAGGATCATAGTAACTTAGCAATTAAGCCACCCGGCTGAGAGAATTCAAACACGTTTAAATCATCCACCTAAGCTATAAATCTCTGTTATTTAAAAACTTATTATCTAATGAACGTAGACATATTCAACTGTATAGCCTGAGGAAGAACTGTTGCAAAGAACATACTCTTTTCAATAATCTGTGTTAATTTTTGAACTGACAACATTGTTCCTCACATTACTTGGACATTACGATTTTTAGTCTGTCCTCAGGTGCTAATTCATTTGAACTTAATGAAACTTTCTAGTATTATTCATGCTCTGCTGGTGAAGTTGCTTTTCCAAAAGAAAATAGGTAACAGTTATGTACTATACTTGAAATGTCATCATACTGATTGGTTAGAATTATGGCGAAACATGGTTAGTAAAATAGGCCTCTGATTTTACTCGGTACAGCACTTCACCTCTAGCTAAATTTATCTAGTTGAAATTGATCGAATCCTACTGCATTTGTAGTCACAATACTTTTTATGTAAATACACAAGTCATCGTAGTTTTCAGTGTATATTTCATATAAACAAATTGATGGAACATTTATAATAAAAGACGAATAAATCTAAGTTGAAAATAAACAATATTAAGTAATGAAAAGGCATGTCATTTTTTCACAGATGACAATGAGGCATACAAAATTCGACTGACAGTAAATGATATGCTGCTAAGTCATTCAAAAGATAAAGGATTATGAGTGAACTAGTATTTGGATACATTTATTCTAATGTATTTGCGTACGCTAGCAACATGCAGGTTACATGTAATCTACTAAATGGCAAAAAAAGAGACATGAAGACTTCATTTAGTAATCGTCTTAATAATCTTACTCATTTCTAGACACGAATCTATCCCTCAATGATCCCGCCATTGTTTCTGAAGTATTTAAGGTGATTTTCAAAAATGTCTAATATAACGCGATGGTTATTTACTGTCAGAAAGTAAAGAATTATAGTTATAAAAATATGCCTAAGCTGTAGGAATCTTAGCGCTTAGTGATTAACAAACCACAGCCTCATAATGCAAGTTGTCAGAATTAAGGACAAATGATGAAGTGAAGTAAGTCACTCCGAACTATGCTTTTGATAAAACCTGCTTCATCGAACATAAATTTGATTCTTTTTTATGTTCATCCACAGTCATAGACTACAAACTATTAAGAGTCTTTGTCTTCTTGTGTTTATCAAGGATTATTACTTTTCTATATTTAAAAAGTATTGAACCCGTCTTGAAGTAAAACTCATTGGCATTCATGAAGTACATGTCTCTAAGTTGGTATTTCCTTGTTGAGACTTATTTTGGACGGTATCACAGGTTTCATCTTCATCGTGTAATATTTTGACACTTAAATCGCAATCCAATGGATGAACACTTGGTTTATAAAGTTAGGTAAAGAAATACAAACTCACAGCTTTGATATTAAAGTCATTTGTAGGCAGAAACAGCAAGACACTGAATATATATATATATATATATGTTTCAAACTCATCAAAGTATGAATGATATAGAAAGATTACCTGGAACCTTGAAATAAGGGAGTATGTCACTTCACTGAAACAATCTTACTGTACCTTATACAGAAAACCCCAGCAGTACGCAGATGTTCCTTATCAGTCTACAACTTAATATGATTGGAAGTCTATTAATTAGCGGTTGACTCTGCCCAGCATCCTTCTGTATAAATATCTGCCTAGAAGGGTACAGTTATCTTCAGGCTTTTGGAGTCATTTATCTTCAGAGACTTAACCAAGCTATACCAGTTCCTTATCACTACTTAATAAGCAGACAATTCAAATATAGTATTTTAAGTTAACTAGCCTAAAACAAAATAATGATTACATAGCTATATTCTTTATTTTTGTACAATAGCCTATGTCACTATTCCACTCAATGATCAATCAAAACAATGCGAAGTACAACAATGGTTCACAATGCAACCTCCACAACTCGGTCCAAATTTAAATTATCTCGAAAGCCTACAAGGTAGTCAGCAGCATCAACTACAAGAACAAAATGACGCGAATCAATCTTCACTAATGAATTCAGTTAGCGGACGATCTGGACGCTTTAGAAAACATTCTACTCCAGCTACATGTTTTGGTTATTCCAGTGCATTTTCAGGAATAAATAACTCACAGAATTCAAATAACAAACCAACTTATGATGAAGTAAAGTATACTCCTATTGAACAGTCGAAGAAGAAAACTTCATGGACAGCTGGTATTAGTACAGATATAAATATGAATAAAAATAATAAATGTAGTCCTAAATCGTCACTTATTACAAATAATACTCCATGTCATTCACCAAACAGCAATTCAAGTACGACAAATTTTATTCTACCTGAAAATTCTTTACCTCAAATAAGAATGAAAATTCATTATGAAGTTGTTGACATTCTACCTATTGTATGTTATGATGCGCTAAAAGAGGTAAATTTTCCATCCTTTTTTCCCTAAATGAACAGCACTATCTAAGCCTGTAATGCTTTTTATTATTTCAGTATTAGATGAAGTGTTTTAACTTTAAAGATTTAGACATTTATTGTCCACATCATTACTTTTGCATAAATTGAATAGCATGCAGAAACAGAGATTGCGAAGACATTCTGTGTTTTTAGGACTTCAGAACATGGAGCTACTTATTTCTAAATTCATCATTACACTAAATACTTTTCCAGATGATTGTTTATTTTATTTTATTTTTTTTATTTTTTATTTACAGCTTGATTCCACATCGCATTTTTGGTACAAGTATGGAATTTTCAGCGTGGATATCGGTAGCCCAAATTTTGCAGGCTGACCATAGATATCAGGTGTGCGCCGGCGTGGGCTCGAACCCCGGACGATGTGCATGGTCGGCGAGAGTCCTAACCACTGTGCCACGGACGCACTGTCCACAAACTAACCAAATGTTTAGTTGTATGAGCTTAATTTTATTAGAGGAAGTAGAAGAATTTTTGATCAGTGGTACTTGTGACGGCTATGTGGTATATCGAATTTTTTCGAAACCCAGAAAACTAGAGCGTTACATAACATTCAAGAGGTTAAGTGCTTCTGGTGGAGGATACAGTCCTTTACTCAGTTCTTTCAGTGTTCTTCAACTTACATTACTGCTCAGATTACGAAGTCCAAAGCAGCGCTCTCCAATCTTCAGTAGTTATTTATCAAAGATGGAAGTGGATGGATTTTTAGTCATATTCATATATAGTGAACAGTAAAGACTAGGAAGTGTAAATCTGACAAGTTCCAGTGTGAGGTCCATAATTTATAAATCTTTTCCATATGCTAGGGTATAACAACTGCAAATTATCCAGTATTGGTTTGTTGGAGAATTTCATCGTGAACTGACATCGGTTAGAGATCCATTAGAAAACTTAATAGTACTAAACAACTCTTTCATCCTAGCTTAGGACTCGCCAACAGTACGCACCCATCTATGCTCACTAGCAACTGGCCCTATTCAGGCAGTTACCTAGCATTCTAGTGGGAAGCCGTGACTAGTAGGTTGCAGCAGGTCGAAGGTGAGGACAGTTACTCATTGAAGACATTACCAAGTCATCGCGCTATGTCGCGAATTGGCAGAAGTTGGAATTCATGAACTATTGGATAGGGTTTCAGTGGTTTAATGGTTGGTCTATGAGTTCACTCACCTTGGGACCAGAAGGTTCTGGGTTCGAACCCAGGTGGTGGGTTTCAAGTGCTGAAGAGTTTCAAACTAGGACGAAAGATCTGTTCACTACTCCCTCTCTGTTTTCCAATGGTTCTCTAACCGATGTTGGCTCATGATGAATTCCTTCAACCAAACTTTAAATTAGTCTTTCATCCTTTCATCCCCACTTTTTTCAGCAAATATGTGTATAACTGTTTTAAATTCTGTGCTACAACTTCGTTGAACTTCGCCTACTATATTGCGTTTTTTTAGTAAATATATCTAGACAAATGTTAACAACCTCTTTGATCCTAAAGACAGTTATTTTTTGCTTTTCAGTTCATTAAAACAAAATATTTGGATTTAATCAAGAGTTTAGAAGTAAAATTATCTGCTAAACAAAAAGAAGAATTAGCTAGTTGTCTTGTGAATATTTTTGAAAAGTCATCAGACCTGTCGGTAGCTGAGTTGCTGACAGAATTGCTGCGTGAAGATATAAATAACAATGGTGAGTGTATGTATCCTCCTCTTCCTTCTTCTTCTTTGCAATCCTCAGTAATAATCAGGCACAAGTGAAGTGAATTATTATGTAATTTCAGATGAGATTTCTCGGATAAAATACGTTCCAGGTGTTTCAGTTAGTCCGATCTGAGTGATTTAGTTGTCCTTTTAAGCTAACCTCTTTATCCCACCAATTAGAAGAGGTGCCTCATGACTCATTGTTTACGTGACCTGTAAACTAGACATTTGACTCCAAAGTCGAGTAAGCGTCAGGTCAAAATAGTCGAAAAATAGTTATAATTTCTTAAACTAGTAATTTATTGGTATTACAAAATGAATATATTTATAGTTGCAATTCCTAGTGACGTTGCATTTGCATGGAGAAATAAATCTTGTCTTCTTAGCATAGGTCAGAAGTATATTACTGTTATGCTAAAGTAACAGTGGATCAAACTGACAATTCCAGTATCCCCCCCCCCTGTTATAATTAAAATGATGATTGATAAGGTAAAAAACACTGGGATTAAAAAGAATCACATAAATATTTGTATAAAGTTCTATTCTGCCTTGGTAGTGAATATTTACTTTCTTCCAAAGTTTTGGGCATCCTAACATGATATCTGTGGATTTCATCAAGAGAATTCTTAGCTTCTGTCATCTACTTAAAGGATATATGAACTGAATGTATTTTTCTAAATATTGATGGGACATTTCATGTCATTCTGATAACATATTCATAAGTCCAGCTTCTTTGCATTTTTCAAAGATATAACAGTCTTTACAGTGATGAGAGCCTGATTACTGTCAATTACTGCCATCCATTTAGCTGTTAGATCAAATTACAAGAGGAAGTAATTTTCTCTTAAAATGTTTCCTTTTATCTTGTACTCGTTTTCAATATACAAAACGATATGCTAATAAATATGTTTGTCTATGTATGCACTGTGCGTCGGTGGCACAGTGGTAGAGTGCTCACCAACCATGCAGGTGATTTGGGGTTCGATCCCCGGCCGATACAGTCCTTTACCTCGCTAAGCCAGTAGTAAGACTTGTACAGAGGGAAGGTTGGGCATGAGGATACCAACCACATCCTGTAAAAATGATTACCACCGCTACAGAAAATTCAAGTGAAGGCTCGAAGCCCTATATTCCCCTGGGAACGTAAAAGGAATTTAAAAAGTGTATGTACTACTTAAGAAAGCCTAAATGACTATGCGTTATCTGACCACGTGCCGTATTATTAAGAAAAGGGCAAAAATCCTCTTAACAGAATAATTTAAGGTGAATAACAAGGAGCATTACTAGGCTGGTTTGTCTTATTGGACAGGAAGATATACTTAATATAACATACACAGCATGAGATCTAAATTAGCAAAGACCGCCCTTTATTTCCGAAATACTATAGGACTATGTGGCTGATTTCATTTTCTCCCTCTAACTGTCATTCAAATAAGCAATAGCAGGTCTGCAATGCGAATATGTTATTTTATATTTGTTAAACAATTTACACTAATTGGTGTGAAATTCATCATATTGTTTATTCCAAATTAAGGCAATGGATCAATGATATTTCGCGCCAATTCTACTGGATCAAAAGCAATGGAGTGTTACATTAAACTGGTTGGATCTGATGTAAGTTACAAGAAGAAAAAAAAGTGTTTTTTGAAAATTTTACAACTATATCTTACCGCTTAACTTTTCTCCTACGTATCCAGTATGGAACATCTTTGAGTGGTCATATTCATTGCATATAATTTTTGTTAAATGTAAAAGTATGCTTACTGAAAAGTCATCATAATAAACCTCAAATGTTATTCTACAGGCAGTCATGAACTTAGTTATCATACTTCTTGAGACCCATTAGAGGATTTATCTAAAGAAATGAAGAAAGTCACGTCACATTTTTACAATTATGGCCGATATTTTTCATTGAAAAGGTCAGATTACTATACCAGTAAGGTGTTAACTATCATTTCTTGGTAATTTGTTGTTAACAAATATCTTGCATTCATCAGCGTGACGAATGTGTATACATCAGATGTTTGTAGGAGGTTAAACTACTGAAAACATGAGTAACATTCTTTTACTCAAGCTTTAGTGGAAATATGAGACTGAAAGCTGCTAAAACAAATTACTTTCACCATAGATATATGTATAGTAGATTGGAGTAACTAAGCAACATCATTAAATACTTTATTCTGTGATAAATAATGTCTGACGTCAGATATATGACAGTGCTAGTTTTTGTGAAGTATTTCTTCCCTTACCTTAATAATAATAATAATAATAATAATTTGCTTTATTCCAAAACAGTACTTGTGATACAGAATGGAATTCTCAGCATTTTACTACAGTATTGCATCCAGTTAGCACATTATCAATAAATAAAATTCTACATAGATTAAGGAAATCTCAGTTCATTGTGACAACAACATATTGGTATGTCGGTAGCAAAGCCAGAAATTGAACAGAGTGTTTGAAGGTGTTAGAAAAGCAGATGACAGCATATTTACTGGCGTAAGCAGAAGAAAGAAACAAAGCAGCACATAACAGAGAAAGAAAGAGAGAGAGAAAAGGAAAATAAAGAAAGAAAACGTACCTATAAAAGATATGAATTGGAATAACGAGATCCACGTGTTCTACTGACTGTTGAATAAGTTATAGGTATCGCGGCTAATGCTTTCTTTATCGCACAGAACACCAGCTAAGTAGGGTATGGTTAAGTTTTTGTACTTACTAGTGCGAGCATACAGTTTTCTATATAGGCTTCTGGTTTTACCTGATGAGATACAGGAGATACCTTAATGTGTAGTAACAAAAACACCAAATAGAGATTTTATTCTAGAAATACAACGACCGAAAGCTTTAACAGACCGTGGAGGGTTTCATTACCAAAATGAAAGAATTTAAAATAAACAAACAGTTGTTGAAATAAGAACTTGTTAGTAGACGTCTATGCATCGATGGTTCAGCGGTAGAACGCTTGCCACCGATACACGTGGTCCGGAGTTCGATCTTCAGCCAACGCACTCAAAAATTTCGCCAAGCTGGTAGTAATCCCGGTCAAGAGGGAAGGTTGGGCGTAAGGCACGCAACCCCCAACCCCTTAAAATGAAAACACTGCTACCGAAACTTCAAAGCTGGAGCCTGAAACCGTATGTTCCACTAGGAACGTAAAGGATTAAAATAAATAATAAATAAAGATTTAGAAAAAGCAGTGGTGTGACAAAACCTTAATAACTAAAAGCACATATACATGCATATAGATGCTTGTACCATACGAAAAAAAATAAAAAATAAAAAAAAAGAATTTAAGACACTGACTATAAACTGGTGGACATTCTTCATTTGAATTAAGAACCCTTTGTTCTTCTTTAACGAATCAGCTGTTAAAATCAGTTTACTCATCCATGATGCTTAAAAAAATATCTTACCAGGAAGTGAAGGATAATTGAAAAGTAAGAAACATTCAAGTGTTGTTTTATCTAAACTCAAAATTCCTTAGTATATCTCATCCAATGTGAAAACTGGTTAACCTTAGCTGATATTCTTGCCTTCCTAAGTTTTCCAGTATGTGAAAGCCACTGAAAAGTCCTTGAACTAAAACTAAACAGTCTTCATTTTTAATGATTTTCTTCGTGAAATCCATTCGTGATAAAATTTAACTTGAAATTAACTGGAGAAATTAAAAATTTTATCTTTCTTGTTCAATTTAACTGTTTTTCAAATATTATTTATCAAAATCTTGTTATGGAAAAAGGGATTGATAGACAATGGTAATAATATTATTGTCATAGTTTTGAGTAAAAGCCTTCAGTACTCTTTATGATACATTCAAAATAGTCACAAATATTGTTTTTTTATTTTATTTGGACAATAATTTTTCCTTTGATGTGTGTATGAATAGCAGCAAAATAGAAACAGAGGAGGAGAGAACGGAAATAAATTTCAAGCTTACAGTGCACTTCACTGTCTACTGATATTGATGAAAACATTTTGTCTTTTATAGAAACATTATATAAAAAGCGATCAGTGTAAAGTATAAAGCAATACATCTGTGACAGTTGTTTATCTACAGTTGCATTTGAAAAAGTCAGGAAAAGAAGGAGAAAAAGTATATTAATCAACACATATGTCCTTCATATATATATATATATATATATATATATATATATATGTCTGTATGTGAACATGTTTATCCCTGAGGTGTAATTCCAATCAAACATGCGCAGTGAATTCACGCATAATCGATTTAGAACAGCCTACAAAACGGTGAAAAAAATATTCTGACACAAAGATATAGCTGTAGGTGATTCGTGTCTCTAATGGTTAAAAGTAATCATCAAGTTATTATTATTTATTTCTTCCTGACTAGGTGTAAATTCTTTTCATTGGACACTTGTTAGTAATTAGTGTAATGTGTCTAGTCCTTTGTTTAGTGCAGACTGAATTCTGTCAGTCAGGTTTGCTATGTAACCAACAACATTCTAGGTGGCTTGCCATCAAGGTGCGCGTTGAATACTTGCTATTAAATGGTTGGAGGCAGTCGGCCACAGGAAGCCTTCGACCTAGATTTCGTTCTAGCTGGCACTCACCAGTCAGTAAGGCGTATCTACAACCTCGAAGGAACTCATTTCCCTTCTGAGAATCGAACCGGCGTCATCCAGTGCCATCTGCAGTCAGAGACGTTACCATTGAGCTACTCGGGCTTGCAATCAACCTCATATGGGACTGTTAGTTACTAGTGTAATGTTTCTAACCATAGCGCAAATATGCCTTGCTGAGGAGTGCCATCTAGCACAAAACCTAGGTCAAACAAGGTTTCCCGCCGATTACCTCCAACTATCTAATAAGTTTGTGCGTCGGTGGTATAGCGGTTAGGACGCTCGCCAACCATGCATATGGGCCGGGGTTCGATCCCCGGCCGGCGCACTCCTTTACCTTACTGAGCCAGAAATAATGCTGGTAAAGAGGAAAGGTTGGGTATGAGGCTAGCAACCCCATCCTGTAAAAGTTCAACACTGCTACAGAAACTTCAAGCCACTAGCTTGGAGCCCTATGTTCCACTGGGAACGTGAAGGAAAAATTATTATTATTATCTAATAAGTTTAAATTCATTTATCATTGAAATATTGACAAGAATTTAAGAGATAGTATATGCAAAAACACAGAAATATTTTTACACAGACGTTATGATTTAAAAATAAAAACAAATGAATTCAGAAACGAACGTAAAGAGATAAACAAGTAACCCGATGTACACATTTGTTTACTGATCGAATTGTACCTTGTTACTACCCTTCATTTTTATTTGAAACGATAAATACTCTTTTATTCAAGTATTGGTTTTGTAGTAATTTCAAATTTCATACGGAAAGAACTTGAAGTCAGGGTGATAATTTTGATTTTGAAAATGCGAAAATTAGTTCAAATATCAGCGAAAAAAAAGTTATTAGAACATAAGTCAGTCAATATACAAATTGGAGTAACTTTTACTCTATATATGTGATTTCAGAAGTAATGGCAAGATGCGTACGTACATATATGCACATATGTGTACACTGTATAACAGTTTATAAAGCAATGTGTTAAGAGTCAAAGGCTTTCACGAGTCCTGGAGAAGTCTATGAATTCATTAAATCCCTGTCTAACTGCTTAGTGCCTATTTTAAGCAGACTAAAGAGCCTTCTAATCATAGCGGTATGCCACGTAAACGCTTGCAAACTATATACGATTCGAATGTAATTTCTATAGTTTGTATGAAGCTCTGATCTTTACAAACAACACGTGGATGCATGACGTTATATACTACTGGCTGGATAGTATGAGTGGTTGGATAGAGCTTAGTGCTTGCTCACCAGATCATAGTGATCTTAAACATTGGACTGTCGTTTCACTCGTTTGAGGTCGAGCTCAGATCAGATAGTAAAATCAGTTCAAACCATCCGAATTCATCACTTAGATCACTTCAGCTTGACTAGCAAGCACTGCCAGGTATCCAGCTGTTCATATCAGTCAATCGGTAGTATATACCATCCTATGTTTATGCTCACTTTCTTGTTTGCTGTTTATGGTATCAAGCACATCAATTATTCTGGATCTCAGCAATTTCAGTTTTCAATGGGAACTATGGCAAAATTTCACCTGAAAATGTGTAAATTGAAAATTAATTTGCGAAATGCAAATTTGATCCAGAAAAGCGCTGAGTCAACAAAACGTTTTCTTTCTATAGTTGGTTTGTAAGGATTAGTTTTGTTTTTACGAGTTGATGACGGATTGATATCAGTTGGAGAACCATTGAAAACCAGTACTGGAGTACTGCACAGCTGTCTCGTCAATCTAGTTTGGGAGTCATCGGTAGTACGCACGCATTCCCTAGGTTCAAACCCAAGACCTTCCGCTTACAAGGCTAGCTCATCGACCATTCAGCCACTGGAACCCGATTCAATAGCCACTTCATGAGTTCTTACTTCTACCAATTCGTGATTTTAGTGCGACTGGCACCAACCAATGTCATCTGTGGGAAATCCATCTTCGCTTCCAGCTGGATGGACCTCAGTGGTCATGACTTCTCACTAGACCTCCAGGAAACTTTGTCCTGGGGGAGTTTAGAATTCATGGACTGGTTATTGAGTAAGTTTCCAGTTGGTGAGTGGTATACGAGCTTACCTTATAACCGAAAAGTCTTGGGTTCGAACTCAGGCATTGGGTGCGTACTTCCGATAATTCCCAAACTCGACTGACGACACAGCTATCCAGTACTGCAGTGCTGGTTTTCAGTGGTTCTCTGATTGATATCAATCCGTGATCAAATCTTAAAAAACAAAACTTCTTTTTAACAATTTGTTTGAAAATCAGTTTATCAATGGTGTAACTTTACTGATGTCAAGTTGATAAATATATTTGGTTTAAAGCGTACGCTCTAAGATATCCAACCAAAGTGTTAATCAGTAATATCTTCAGCCTGGAAGTAGCTGTCGTTTGTTTATTGAAATTTCAAGATTAAAGACTTAATACACCCTTCCTTCAGGTAGAAAAGTGTCTGACACTGAAACTATCCATTTACTCATCCATATTACTCATCCTGTTCACGTGGTTATCCTCACTTCTGGACTGACAGTACAAAATGTACATCGTAGATATCGGGTATCATAAGTCATGACATCATATCAAAAGTTATCATATACTATTACTATGGAAGAGTTTGATAATAAGTTTTGCATTTTTGTTTCAAACTCATTTCTATGCACTCTAAATACTTCAAAAACGATATTCAGCTGTGTGAGTCCTTTAAATTTATCACCAACTAAGGAAATCATCATGAAATGATATTGGTAAGAGGACCGCTGCAAAACCTTGGAGTACTGGAGAGCTGTTTCGTCCAAGTTTGGGGACTTTCCACAGTACGAACGCGCTATTACCTTCTGGTTACAAGGTGAGAGAGCTCGTAGACCAATCATTTCGCCACTGGGAATCAATCCAACGGTCGATGAATTCCTTCTTCTGCTAATTCATGATGTGGCTTCCCAGTGGCTTAATCGTATACGAGCTCGCCTTGTAATCAGAAGGTCCTGGTTTCGAATCTCGGTGGATACGTACTGATGAAGAGTCCCAAACTAGGACGAAACGGCTGTCCAGTACTCCCAGGTTTTCCAATGATTCTCTAACCAATGTCAGCTCATGATGAAATCCTGAAACCAATCAAATCCCTACAAATCAACACTTGAACCAAGGAAATACTGAAGACTAAGTAGCACTGATTATTTTCTCCTCCTTAGTCTGTTACTTCTATTTTAAGTTTACTAATGTCAGTCACACCTTGCATAAGGACACGTAACCATTCAACGAATGATTTTAATAACAATGTTGTACCCATCCCAACGAACACTACATTGTGATGTTGATAGTCACTGCCTAATGTCACCAGTGTGTTATTATTATCCTATCCAAATTAAACAGTCGTACAAGGAATTCTTCTCCAAACAGTTTACATATGGACACCAGATTTTCATTCTCTTAGATGAAGTGTCGTGAAATAACTGTTATTATTGTAACCAATTTAAAATTTCAGTGTTAATGATGAGTTGAATGAATTTTCTAGAAGCTTCCAAACAAAAAGTTTATAAACACCCAACTTTACCAGACATCAAGTTAAACTTACATTGGATATAAATTCAAGAAGGCTAATATGGTGTAAATATTTACTTGATAAAATTCATACGTTAGAATATGGACGCGTATAAAGTTTCATTCTATGCTTGTTACATCAGTTATGAAAATTCACAGAAGATTTTATCGGCAAAAATGTTTGCATTAGATGAAGGCTATATTATTCACTTAATGTCTAGTAAATATTGTTTTCGTTTATAGAATTATTCAAACAAAACCGATAATTAAAAATATATGAAAATTACATATTTTATCGATCGTAACAGTGTTGAATCATTTTCAGATCTCATAATGAATGAAGTCTAAGTAAGAACACTAAGTTTTCATATTAGAGAACGATAGAGGGTCTATGATGTGATCGATGTGTTCTAAAAGATTAAAACCACAAGAACTACATCTATTCAATACAAATTGGGAATGATATCAAACACATCGACTGATCACTAGTGAGTACTTAACATCCTAAAATTCCACTTGAAGTAATGGTGAAATTTAATTGATTACTGATGAGTTTGAAATCTTCACTTCCATTGATGTATTCTGGATCATGCAGAATAGTCTCTTCTCAAAGATTCTTGCTGACTAGTAGTTTAACATTAAATAAGGTGAGCAATAATCCCGGAAAGGCAACCTGTTCGTAACAGCTCGATAAAAATTATACCTTACACAATAGAACATTGACTACTACTTCTTGTATGCATCTGAATGAATGCTAGAAACATTCAAAGTGGCAAAGTTTAAAATAAATTTAAACGTTTGAATTGTTCTAAAACAAGTCATGCTGTCATTATGCTTTTCTCGTTCGAAGGTTTCGTGATAGAAACAATTCGAGTCTTTGATTACACTGACCACCTGATTTATGCATACTTATGAAATCAGTGTTTTGCCAGTCTTCTTACTTGATCAATCACCTTATGTATTGTTCTTTTTAACTTTTTAACATCTGTTTAGTTATATACTTCACAGACAGTAACTAAGAGAATTATTCTTAAAATAAAGGGTCACACTTATGTGTATAAGTAGTTCTTTTTCTATAGTTTGGTTTATAAGGATTTGTTATATTTTACGAATTGATCACGGATTGATATCAGTTAGAGAACCATTGAAAACGAGGGGGTACTGGAAAGCTGCTGTTTCATTCTAGTTTGGGATCACCCAAAGTAAGCACCCACTAGGATTCTAACCCAGGACCTCCCGGTTATAGGGCGAGCTCGTATACTATTCAGCCACTGGGACCCGATTCTTTGCCAATAGTAGTTTTGCAATGCGAACAGATCTGTAAGTTTACCTGATATAAGCTTCCTTGAATCATGCAGTAGGCAGGCTAAGTAGTCATAAAATACTTAATGACTGAGAGAAAATTTTTTCTGCACGTACAAGAGACATTTTATTACTTATCTTTACTTAATTATTTATCATATCTCCTTTTTATAATTATCTCCACTGACAAGATACCTGGTAAAAACATGCGCCTAATTTCTTCCCTTTTTTGTCTACACGACTAACTTTTGTTGATTTTTCTTCAATGATTTAATGAGAATGCGTATGAACAAGACGATAGAATAGTGAGGGGATAATATACGTATATTACTTTCCCCTTCATTTTCGCCGATATACATATATCGTCTCGGTACAATGATAAATGCGACTAGAAATAATTGTACGCCAGAAAAGTAATTTTCAACAGTAATAATATTAATTTATTCAAAGTAATAAAAATTGAACAAAAGTTCTTTAAATATTGTCTATTCTTGCTGGTGAACTTTAAAGCTGGAAAAAAGTATCTCAAGGCTAATTTCCTACCCCTGAAGCTAGTAGTCACGGACACTGTTTCTAATGATGTCTTGAGCTAACTGCTGAAATTTAGTCAAAATAACTGCCTAGTACTCTTCGAGTTCCAGTTATCCACCGGTTGTGATGAAAATCACTCTTTTCATGCAATAAATTAATGGATTGTAATACCAGCAGTAATATTCACTATAGTGTTAGTACGTAAGTAGTACACTCTTACATATGAATTCCGATAAAACAACAGGTAGTACTTTATATGAAATGTGTGGTGTATATGCGCAACACATTTGGAGCATTCTGATCACAAGCGTACTTGTTATACACATTCATAAAAAGATTGATGGAGCATACAAACGTCAAATAATTTTTGAAAACTAATTAGTTTTCAGTCCTTTTATGGTTACGGCTTTGACTAATTTACGTTACAGTTATAAGTTTCACAAACGTAGTCTGGCTACTAACAAGTAGTATGAAACATTCGACAAATTTATACTAGTGAGGGTTGATTGCATTGCTCTAACTACATTAATTAATTCCCTAATTACCCAGTCACTAACCAATGTTATCAGTGTCACAATAATAGATGGATTGTGTCATTCATAGCAAGCTGAAGTCGTTCTCTCTCGGTGCATTTTCGTTTGAATTTAGGTAGTTGGAAACAGCCAGAGGTACCGTTTGGTACTCACCAGCAAGTTATACTTAATGAGTGCTAACAGTGAGCTATTAAAGTTGAAATCGACGTTACTTAGAAGTGTGTTAGATACTTAAAACCAGTGCTGATAAATGATGCCATCAAGCACATAACTCAAATCAGTTAGAAGATCCTGACAACAACTGTCAACTCATACCGAATTCATATTCTACTGGATGTTACTAACTTTGATATTGATCACTTTCAAAGTGGACCCACTCACGTTAGAAGAAACATTCTAGCGGATTTAAAGGTTACGAAGAATCAACTGTTTGACTTGAAATTAAAATTACAATAGCTCGACGGTTTTCCGTACCTGAAACTACCTGGTGAATACTGTGAGTTGAAGCAGTCACAGAGAGTAACCGATATTAAAGGGGAAAATAACATTGATATAAGAATAAAACTTGTGCACTGTGGTAGAGTGTAATTCCATTATGGGTAAATTTTGTTTTGATAAAGTCTCACAGTGTTATACAGTAATGTTTACTGATGACGTTTCGAGCACAATTTATTGCTCATAATCATATCAAGGTAATCACACGACTTCCTAAATTCATTTATATAGTTCCATTGTTTTTCTCTTGATTTTCACTTGATTTGATTGGTAATAGTATTTTCCATATTTCAGGTATGAGTGAAATATGGAAATATGAAATATGGAAAATACTATTACCAATCAAATCAAGTGAAAATCAAGAGAAAAACAATGGAACTATATAAATGAATTTAGGAAGTCGTGTGATTACCTTGATATGATTATGAGCAATAAATTGTGCTCGAAACGTCATCAGTAAACATTACTGTATAACACTGTGAGACTTTATCAAAACAAAATTTACCCATAAGGGAAAATAGCATATTACACTTAAGCATTCATTTGGATAATTTCTGGTGAGACCGATTTGTGTGTATGATGGCTATGCTCTATATAGAAAACCCTTATAACCCTTTTTTCTCATCTTATGATTTATTTTCAGTACTTGAAGTACCTTTTGAGTTCAACAATCGATCAGCTACTTGTCATTGAAGATGAATTCGAAGTAGATCCTTCAAGAGTGGGAAACACGAATGATACATCAAATTCATCAAATAACCGCAGTCCATTACACACGATATTAGAAAGAAATCGCGCGGCCTTATTGAAATATGTTGCTGTGATATGGCGAAGGATTCAGACCAGTCAATGTAAAATACCTAGGTAAGTTTAAACATCAATAAATATAATTCATCTCTGCTAGCATCTTTCCTCAGACATAAAAGGCTTTTACAGTTAAGCTCACCAATTTGCTTTTGATATCTGGCCTGTCAGTGATGTCGAACTGCACAGTATCCCTATACAGCAACACTGTGCTAAAAGGCGGTTTCATCAGTTAAAACTGCCTATAAAACGATGATTAGTAGAAGATTCGTAATAAATATCAAACGAGGATAATCAATCCCGTACTTCGCTAAACTTTGAAGTCCAATGAAGCAGTTATCTTGACAATCATAATCCTGTCTAAGATAACTATTCCTAGTTTTTGAAAGGTGTTGATTTCAATTTTTAAGACCTTAAATTTTTTGATCAGTCAAAAACCGCGAAATGTGCCTTCAAATATACTTACTGTATCCAATGTCCATTATTTCAAAGTCCAAAGGAGCATTTCCAACATTTAACAGCGAAACCAATCTTGTTATTCGCCAAAATTCGAAGCTAAACTACTGTTTATTGAGTGTTAGTTTGACATATATTGTCACCACTTATAGTGTAAATTTTGTGCGATACATAATTCATGTTGGTCATCCATTTGTGCACCTAAAATCTCAGAGCTTATAGGTAGATTTTGACTGAAATTCTAAATTGTTTATATGAATCTCCTTGTACTCACATTCACCCACTATCTAGTGACATTTGAATAAGCTTTCGGTCAACTGATAACATCTGCGATTAAATAACAGAAGGAATATTGTGTGGCCTTCAGTTTTACCTGTCTACATTCGCCAAACTCAAATAAAGCAGTAAGAAATTGCTTAGCACAATCTTTGGTAAAGAAAAAAACTCTGGAAATCATGAACATTCATACGACTTTCAAAAATCAAGGTGACTACAACTAAAGTGATTACAGATCCAATTAATCCAGTCTTTTCTCTCTAGAAAAGTGAAATTATGCACCAGAGGGGATTTTTATAAGCAGAAACCAGAATTGGTTGTTTTTTATTTTTATACCAGCTAACAAAATTGTTAAAGATAAGAGCCGTTTTGATCATTATAATAGTAGATAGTCACAAATACTATAACTGTGAGATAATACAATTCAGAGAATATTTATAATTAAGTTAAATACAGTAGTACTACCGTAGTATTAGGCTAATTTAAATTGATTGTTTTTAACCTAGTAGACCGTTGCCCCGACATTGTTTTTTTCCAATCTCATAAAATAAATAAAAAGACCTGGGAGTACTTGACAGACTTTTCTTCCTAATTTGGGACCCCTCATCAGCATGCACCCACCACCTGGATTCAAATCCAGGACCTTCTGGTTACACAGCAAGCTCGTAGAACATTCAGTCACTGGGACCTTATCCAATGGCCAGTGCATGAATTTCCACTTCTGCCAATTCACGACGTAGCTCGACCACTAGCCAATATGATCAGCGAGTATCTGTCCTCACACGCGACATGCTGCATCCCACTGGTCCCGACTTCTCACCAGAACCCAGGGAACTACCTACCTGAATAGAGCCAATCGCTAGTGAGCATCAGACTGATGCTCAGATGTTGGTTTACCGAGATTTGATTGGTTATAGGATTTCATCGTGAGCTGCCTATGGTTCGAATCCCGGTGAATGCATACTGTGAAGAGTCCCAGATTAGGACGAAACAACTTTCCAGTACTCCCAGGTTTTCCAATGGTTCTTTAACCGATCTCATCTAATGATAAAATCCTGTAACCATTTAAATCCGTGAGGACTAACACTTGATTATCAAAAGACATACTTAATAGGTCTAGTTTGATGGCTTATTTAACTTCGCTTAATTACATGTTCAAATTTCGTCATCTTGATGCGTGAAGTAACCTGATGTCGTTTTTCTCTTTCTTTTTTGAACAACAGAGAATTACGTGAAGTCTTTATTGCATTAGCAGCTGCTGTCGAAGAAACCCATGGAGTTCAGTCAGCTGCACATCTTATTTCAAGCTGTTTATTTCTGCGTTTCATATGTCCAGCTATTCACGGTCCAGTTCTATTCGGTTTAACTTCATCAATACCAGAAGATAATCGTATACCTAGAAATTTAACATTAATAGCTAAAGTTCTGCAGAATTTAGCTAATTTAACCTTGTTTGAAGATAAAGAGCCTCATATGAAATCTCTGAATTCATTTGTTGAACAAGAAATCCCGGTCATGTATAAATTCCTTCGATCAATTTCAACAACTGACGATTCAAGTTACCAGTCGTCTCCTGCTACTAACTGTCATGAATTTATTGAATTAGGATATGAATTTGCCAAACTTACCCAATTACTTAACGTTCATGTAAATAAAATTAGTGTAAGTTATTTTCTGCGATTGTGTATTGTAATGATGTGTATTCTCGTCAGTTACTTTAAAGTTTCACTTAAATAACCTTCTACTGTGGAAGTCATAGTTTCAGACAGAAATGTCCAGGAAAATCTTGTTTTATCCTTTAAGTGTGCTTAGTTTTTACTGAAAACTTCCATAGTCATGCAATGAGACCAAGTACTTGTATTTTTATAAACGTGTTGCAAGCTTTACTCAACCTGTTTTTAACCATTAAAAGCTATATTGATTGGCCTAAATGGAAGAGTAGTATTATATCAGTATGCTGATAGTAGGCTCTTATCTGAAATTTACCACTTGAAACGGCTTATAAAAAAACAATATCTGCAAGTATCGAACCCACTGGTGACCTCATAGATACGCCATCTTAGTGTTTGTAGATAACACTACTGAATGTGATTTGGATGCTCAAAGTGTATCTAAGTTGAAGTTCATTTAACCTGGGAGTCGGGATTCTGATATTCATATCTTTGTTTTCGAATTATTTGCATATGGAGCAAATCATATCCGTTCTGTGATAACAGTATATGTAGGAAAAGATCACAAATTAACATTGAAACTACAATATTAAGAAATTTTTTCAAAAAATAATTCAGGTCTACCTTCATTTCTTTATTCTCTTTCAGATCACTCCTAGAATTGCAGAATTGCCAAGTCTTTTACAAGATATAACAGACGCATTAAACAATCATGTTTTAATATCATGGACTCATAAGAGAATGTGTAATTGTGAAAAATTCACAAATAATCTACAAAATTCAATGGCCTGTCGGTGTGGAATGCCAAGACACCATAGCTTTGATGTACAAAATTCTATTTCAACTGCAGGTAGTAGAAGACAATCCGAAACGATCACAACTAACCCACCTGTAAGTAAATTATATTGTGAAGTATCTATGAAAAATACTGTGAACAAAGTATCTTTTACAATGCCAATCATAGTAACTCGTTTCATTTACCAGTCCCCTGAAAGCTTATGTCTAGGCATTTTATCAGTGCAGACGTTGTTTGCTCCTTCAAAGAATATTCATGCATTGGTGGGTACACTTGCATTTTACAGCTAGGATATTCGAATACTGATTATAAAAGGATCGAGGCGATGACTGTAGTGGAATGAAGATGTGGTGAGCAACTGCTGTCTGTATCTCAATCAGTAATGTTCCAGGCCAGTAATCTTGATGAACCTGATTTGAGTCCGATTGTAACTCACATTTTTATTCCAACACTACTAAAATGAAGCCAGTTAAGAATGACAAAGAAGCTACGGACATCAGAGTATCTAAAAATAAGCAACAATCAGTGTGATGAAGTGAATTTCACGTAGTGTATCCGATAAACGGCTCAAGACAGCTAGTAGGAATAGTAAAAATATGTAACGATATTTATTATAGAAGTTTGATTAAGAGAGATTAACGAACATATAGATTGACGATAATCAACAGATAAATCACAAATGATATAACTCCTCCAACTTATGTGACAAAACCAAAGTGCTGCATGAATCGAAAAACAGAGAAATCCAACCTAAGTGACTGACTGGTTTCAACACAGAACTTTGCCCAGATATGCAGCAGTTCGAGTTGCCACACTCCCTCCATGTGGCACACAAAGCAAGAGAAGAGAGTAAAGAGAGATTGATCAAAAGAGGGATAATAGACACAAGTGTGAGGGAAAAAGAATAGTAATATGGAAGAATAGTAAAGTTTTAATGGATCTGATAAATCACAAGGAGTGGATGCATCTGTGCCAGCCGTTGAGAATGATTTTGAGACATATCAAAAATTGTCTCCAGCCATCGGTTCTTACTATCCCGAGGACCCCAACCAGGAAGTCTGCACCTTCCTAAGTGGCTTAAACTAACTGTTTCGGATTTCACTGACTGATGAGGCCATGTTTTAGTTTGACTACCACTGGCTCTTTTCCCGCCCGACTTTATGCCCGTCGAGGAAGGTGATGGCTGGGCATGTGTAACACATGTCCTAACCATCTTAAATATTAACCATCTCAAATCTAAGTAGAAAAACGTATGAAGTCAAGTTAGAGGAGAAAACAAAGACCCATAACTATTTCTCTATAAGAAATTAAACTATATTTTAGCTTCATAACATTCAGAAACAAATTTAAATTCTTCATTCACAAATAAAAACGGTTCGAGGTGAAAGTTCGCCATGATTTGATCAGAAAATCTAAAATACATGAGATCTGCTTGATACCTTAGAAGGCAATCAAGAAAGCAGGGAAAATAATATTATGGTGTAGACTTCTATTTGACATAAGTAGCTGGGAAACACTTCTGTGAACCAGTAGTGCTTGTTAGCCGGATGGCAGTTTGTCTCGTTCAAGGGTGAACTAATCATTAGTGGGCCAGGGTTTAGATGAACTCATTCCGGTTAACAGGCATTACTACTTCTAACTCTTCATATAAATCAGTAGTTATTTTGTCTCCTGATTATCGTGAGAAATTGCATGGTTCCAACTTTGTCGTTAGAATAAATAACGCTACTTTAAGTAAAAGGGCAGACAAAGTTTCTGCTGAAAACACAAGACAGCAGCAACACCAAAGACTAGACAATATGACATTAGTTACCGCCTGCTGACCAATCAGTATACAAGTTTGTTTTCTGAATTACAAACTAAGTCCAGATACGCCTTGCTGACGAGTGCCAACTAGCACGAAACCTAAGTCCAAGGCTTCCTGCCGATTGCCTTCAACTACCTAATAAGTCCAATTTCAACAAAACTTGTGATTTCATACCACAGAAAATTCTCGCCATAGTAGAAGTTTTAGCTGCAGTCACTAAAATTAGTTTCTGATATTGAATCCTAAATTTCTACAAAACTTAGTTACTTCATTCCATTTTGCGATTCTTCATAAGCATAAATTTTTGTCCTAATGACTTTATCAGGTGACTAATGTGTATGAAGTAAACAGAAAAGAATTACCCGCCAATATGAAAACAGTCCAAAATCAACAAATCAGATACACTACCAACAATGAAGATTCAAACATTTCATCGATTAATGGTAACAATGAAGGTGGACGAACTTCAGCTACAAAAGAAGAAGATTCATGGAGTTCCTCAGTTACTCAAAAAGACTATTTACCACGTAAATTTAGTTCTGCTGATGTGAAATTTAAACGAATAAATGTAAATACTCCTGAAAATTCGGAAAACATGGAAGAGCTAATGAGTCAGTATCGTGAGCAATTACGTCAATTAAATGAGTGTATTGAAAAAGTTCAGCCAAACTCTTATCATTCTGTCTCAAATATTTCGCGTAATTTAAGTCAATCAACACAATCTGTACATAAGACAAAGTATCATCCTTCAGAAAGAGAGATGATTACGTATAATCCTTACACGCCAACCGTTAATGGTTCAACAATCAAAAATCATTTAGCTGATGACAGAATTGAAAAGGATTTTTTTAAACAAAATGTGAATGAACGCGGTCATCATTATCATCACACGAGAAAAAAGATAACTGATTCGAAATCAGATAATTCTACACCGATATCAACAGGTCGTATGTTGGGCAATACCTATCGTCTGCATGAAAGGTCAAATAATCTAATGAATGTTAATTCACTACTTAATAATAATAATACTAATAACAATAATACTAGTGAAGATGATATTAATGGAATGTTGATACCAATCAATACGACATCCATTAATACAGATCAAACAAGCACAAGTGACAGTGACTATAATTACAATGATGATGATCGGATAACAGATTGTAGTACGGGGAATACAAGTGAATGCAAAAGAAAAGTCACTCCAAAGAAAAATACAGCAAGGAAAATTTCTAGCAAAAGACAGACTCATCTGTCTGAATCACCAAGTTTAGATCAGTTGGCTGAAAGGTAATTCACTATTGTCTATTTCTATTTCCATTCTAGTGTCATTGTACTTCCAGACTTTATTTTTAATGTGTTTTTCTGTCGGTAAATGTGACTACTTGGTCATTCAGTACAGACGATACTATCATGTTCATCTACTAATTTCACAACAAAAACAACCTGATACAGTTATAAGTGAAAATAGGCTTTTAGGAAACATGAGCAAACAGAGATATAATCTATAGACTTAAAGTCCATTGAAAATAAAACCTCTCTAAGAATAACTTTTCTTCCAGCTATCCGGTGAGTATTTTAACAAATATATCACTGTTACATATCTAGGGATGGTGGAATAGCTTTCAAAGCTAGTGTTCAAGTAGCTTCATAAGTATATTGTGTTGTCCAACCCCACTATATCTAGTAACAGGCTTCCAAGCCCTACAAATTCACATAATTGTGTATAAAACTATCTAAGGAGAATTCGTTTGAGGCCAATCCTCAAGTTTATTAAAAATTAAGCCATTCAGAGGCCAAAGTCACATTTGTGCATTTACAAACAACCTGTTATTCTTATGGCTTCAAGCTAGACACTTGAAGTTTCGGTCACAGTGGCGTTTATTTTTACAGGGTGGGTTTTCTAGCCTCGCGTCCAACCAACCCTCTTTACTAGCCTTACCACTGGCTTAGCGAGGTAAAGAAGTGCATCGGCCGGGGATTGAAACCCGGCGTAAGTGCATAGTTGGCGAGCATCCCACTGCTTAACCACAGACGCCTATAACCATATGAAAGAATCCTTAATAATTTTGGTTTCTGAGACAAGTTTATTCTTTATTCTCGTGTTACTAAGCTGATCTTCACTATGTCTTTCTTATGTGATATGTTCTCTTTTTCTCATTGTTCAACTCTACTGGTTTTTACATGATTTTGTAAGACTAATATACGTGTATTAAATTATGTATCACCAAACTGTTTGAGATCCACTAATACAAGCATATTACACTATTTCGGTGAACTATTTACTTTCTACCAGTTTATCGAAATTCATAGAAACAAAGTGACTGCTTAAAACATTTTATTGCACCCACAAATTAGGTAATAATGAAATAGATTTATTATGCCCACATATAATTTCATGGGTAAACTTTCAAACACTAAACAACATGCATTTCATACAGACTAAGGAATTTCTGATGCTTCAAAACATGAGAAAAAAAGCAATGGATGAACGTATTTGACTTAGAAAATCTTTACATAGGAACTAGAAAATTTACTACAGAAAAACAAATACCACTAGACAAGATAGTCCAAGTAGAAATAGTGATAAGAGTAATCATAATAATCAAAATTTTGAAAACAGAAAATTTATAGCAACTCAGTTTTATGAAATGCATAAAATAGGCCAGTAATATTAATACTTTCAGATACATTTTACATGAAACAAACAGTGAAAATAAAACATTGACAAGAAAAACATTCGAACCGATAGAGAACTATCCTCAGAAATCTTACTCTTAAAGACTAAAGTTCTCTAGTGTAGCAATACAGAACGGTATTTTGTATATATGAAAACCGAATATTCTCCATTATTCCTCGAAAACTGTCGAAAGGATTTTGCAGTGTTGCGACCGGAACTACAACTTAGGAGACTGTGAGCGAATAATAACTTAATGCGCTGGCTAATCTGTCCTAATTGAACATCGACAACAACAATATTACCGTCGGTATACAAAGACAAAAGAAAAGACTGGACGTCGATAAGAGAGTTTCTACTGTCTCAAACAACAGTCAAAATGCTGCACAGAAACTTTGTATATATACAGCTAAAATGACCTTGAAAATGCAGTAATTCAGTGATGCACTAAAAGCATTGACAGCCAATAGGAATCCAGCAATCCAAACAGAGGGAAAACGGGCTCATATCGGTGCGCAATAACTCCGTAAAATAGTTGTTTTAAGGTTTTAGGCAACACTAGGTGTATATTACATGCAGTACTGTAACGACAGAAGACAATGGTCAGGCAATAAATCGTTTTTTTGAGGAAACCAAGAGATATTTATGTATTTTTATGTACATTATTATTCGTTATTATTACCAGAGAAACAGCGTCTTCTGATTCGCTGTTGTCTCGCAGGAAGTAAATCTGTCGTCTCTTTGTGGCCATTTATTTGAAGGTCAAACCACATATATGCGAATCGTATCCGTCCCCACAAAGTCTTTGTTCTTGTTTTTCTCATGACGAAGATTTGGGACGTAAACACTGACGCGAATTGCTGTCTGCCAATTTCGGCTAGCAGACAGCTGTCAACACAGTACTACAATCATCAGTATCAACATATGATAAATTATGTATGATTGCAGATATCCTTATCTCTGAGCAGTACTAGTGACTGTGTTAACACACTACGTTAGTCTGTCTAATATGGTAATATTTTCAACTGATTATTGTCAGCCTAATATTTGTCATCAGTAATAAGAGCATATAACACAAAGAAACGAACACAGTCTTTAGTTTGGAATGCCGTCTGCCTTCTAGAAAGCCAACAGAAGATGAAAAACACTAACTACAATTTCATCCAAGAAGTAGGGTATTGATGAGGTAAAAGTTTTAGTAAACACTAAACCAAAAGGACACGAAAAATATAAATTCAGATATCACCGACTAGTAAATTAGTAATATGATCAAATTAAAAAAAACTTGAATGATTAAACAATCTGTAAATAATATTAATACCTTAGAATGTTCGTATACATAGTGAGTCCAAGAGAACAAGAAAATAGGTCACTTCAGTGTAAAATCCATACAACTACGACATTTCATACATCTTCGTAGACAATAATAAAGCACATATGCAGCATTTGAATTTAAAAATACATCGCTGACTGCCAAGATTAGAGGCCTTACCTGCAGACGACCAAGTGCCAACTAGCTCCAATCAGTATATTTCTGTATTCCGCCTCTCAAATTAGTGATCACAACAAACACTAAGTGGATGAATTTTGACTGTGATACTTAGACTACCTGCGTCACTAATCCAAATAAAACTACTCTAAAGAAAATCGATGAACCACTACTTTTGTTTTTATTAATTATATCTGTTTATAAATTTCTTGTCACCTCTGTTGAAGAAGCTGTGGCTTACACAACAAAATGTTCAGAAAAATCTTGTTTTGATTTTTCTTAAACACACTGGGATTAATTTAAATAATTTATAATGAATATGATGACAAGTTTGTTAATCACGATTACTTTAGTAGTAAGCGCAACTACTAGTCAATCAGCTTCATTCTACACCATTTTGTTTTCATCTGTATTACAGTGAAGCTTGTGTTAGTAAAGAGGCACAGAGTCATGAAATTTTAATAACACAGTAGTCAGATAGAAGCAGCAATTAGAATGACACCAAAACATAACAGTGTACCGCACAAATCTATTCCACTAATTCTACCATAACTCAAACCTTATATTAAATTCTGCTGTCATCCCAGAACACTGATATCTTTCCACCAAGATTGTATTTGATAATTTAACTAATAGTTTTATGCGTCGGTGGTATAGCGGTTAGGACGGTTGCCGACCATGCACATGGTCCGGGTTTCGATCCCCGGCCGATGAACTCCTTTACCTCGCTAAGCCAGAAATAAAAAAGCTGGTAAAGAGGAAAGGTTGGGCATGAGGCTAGCAACCCCATCCTGTAAAATAAACACTGCTACAGAAACTTCAAGCCACCATCTTGAAGCCCTATGTTCCGTTGGGGAACGTGAAGGAAAAAAACTAATAGTTTTACGCATGGTTGAAGTAAAACCACAGGAGTAGAATTCATAAGAAAAATTCATTGACCAAATGAATAAGCTGTCACGATGAATTAAAAGAAAAAGAAGTGAAGATATCGAAATTACCCAAATCCTAGTGATCTCATCTGATCACAATCCTCACATAGAAGGACGCGACTCAGCAACTACAACTTGCAGAGATTTTATTTACTGTAGTTGTGGAATAACAGTTTGTTTCATGAATGCGTCCAATACACGTTAACAAGCGGAATAACTGCTTATATGTTAACATAAATGAGAACTAATAAAAATATAATGGGAGTATAGTAATGGTGGATGAATATAAATAAGGAGTTGCGTAATAGGGCAAAATACTTAAGGAACGAATTACTATCGAAATGGTAATGAAAACGAACATAAAATGATATCTTCTAAGAGAGGTGACGAATGGTAGAAGTGGAAGCTTTTCCCCTCCATTTTTTATAACTTCTTAACATTAATGGATCAAGGCTTTGGATGAATTAGAGGTTGTAAAAGTTTCCTTTGAATACAAAGTTCCAGCTTCTCTCTATTTCTACAACTAAAATCTCAATGGTAAAGAGAAGCCCTGACACATTTAATTTTCATCTTAGTAATACTTCCTTCACGTACGTAGATGGTATCTAAACACTTATCCTGTTATCATTTATGAGTCTTCACAAAAAATAAACAGCTTCTATCAGTGGACCACTATTAAGGTGTGATTTGACATTCAGAGATATGATACGTTTACTAGAGCTAATCATATCCCTCATACAGTGGACGAGTTTGAAGATATCATTCACGGAGTGGATGAATAATTGTTTCAAAAGAATGGTTACTGAACAAAGAACATTCTTTTCGATAACTTCATCATCAGGTTCTACAGTAATATATATATATATACATAATAGTAAATGAATTAGTGTTATTAACAACATTATTTCTTTTTTTGATTGCATACTAGTCAGTAACTAGTGTAATGTGTCTAGTCCTATCTTCACTGCAGACTGAATTCTATCAGTCAAGCTTGCAATGTGGCTACCATGCTAGGTGGCTCACCATTACGGTGCACTGTGAATTGTTGGTATTAGATGGTTGGAGGAAATCGGTAGGAAGCCTTGGACCCAGATTTCATGCTAGTTGGCACTCATCAGCAAGGCGTATCTGCAACCTTAAAGGAAATCATGTTCCTTCTGAGATTCGAACCGAAAATATCCTATGCAGTCCTACAGAAGGTCAATCGCGAGTCTGAATAGCTCAGTGGTAACGTCTCTGACTGCAGCACTGGGTGACGCAGGTATGAATCTCAGAAGTGACATAAGTTCCTTCAAGGTTGCAGGCACGCCTTGCTGATGAGTGCCAACTTGCACGGAACCTAGGTCCAAGGCTTCCTACCGACTGCCTCCAACCATCTATATGTAACACAGAATCAATAATATCAATAGATTACAGTTCAATAGCATCAACACAACAATAAACTGAATATCAGAAACATTAGCAAAGATAATAATACAAATTCATGAATTTATATTCTCCACTGAAGGTCGAGACAGTAGTAGTAACTAGACTTGCTTCTTTTGTACATAAAGCACTGATTGTTCCAAGCTAATTGCCATAGCCTCCTCTGTTTACAGTATACGTTGCCTGGATGTTATAGGCAATTTATCTGGTAGCCGGTAAATGACAGAGAAGGATTCCTCAATGCTGGCTTTTGTGCGCGGTTTGGACTAGATGGTTATCGAGAAGAATATTATTTGTTCAGTAACCATTCTTTTGAAAAATTTTAATGGGGAGTTTTAATCAGATAAATGTTTCTTAATCGGTTTTATGATTTTACCTGACATATTTGTTACTGGACAATAGGAGGATGATGCAATATCTAAAATCGGGCAGAGTGAAAAGCCAGTAATGCGTACCTTCAATAAATCGTAGATCGACGACACCATTGATCCTGTTTCCCTAATATTTTCATAATGGTCTTGACTAGTTAAGGGGTTATTTTTCAATAACTTTAAAACTTCCCTAAGCTGCTTTTCATCTAAATCAGTTATTTTTTTCATAAGTAGATTTCGAGAATTTATTGTTATCCAAAAGTACATATAACAGTTCATCTCTGTAGACTTTTCGATATTTGAGAACTCAATTCATTTCTCACAGTCTAAAGCAATGGCGTGGTCTTAAATTATTATATTATTATTATTATTGTTCTCTTGAGTTCCTAGTGGAACATAAGGCTTCAACTGCATGTCTCCACTTGCTTCTGTCTTCCTTCTGCTGTACTTTTCACCTGCATCCATGCTAGTCCATACTGTTTCAACTCCTCTTCACACGATCTCCTACATGTCACCCATGCACCAACGACCCACTCGCCGCTTCCCTTCCACTCGAGCAATGGCCTGACGCGCGCGCGAAGTCACCCAGAGGCCTCCTCAGAGAGTGCCCAATCCATCTCCACTTTCTCCTGCATATTCGTTGGGCGATTGGTTCTTGTTTTGTTTCTTCCCATAGTTTCTTGTTGGTGATTCTTTCCGGCCATCTAATTGATCTTTAGTACAGAGCGAAGACAGTTGTCGATGAAGGTGTGCAACAGGCTGTTGGAAGTATTCTTTGTGACCCGCTCGCCAAGTTTCTGACCCGTATAGAAGAGCTGACGGACTTGACGTTTGTATTGAAGATCCAAATTTTGTTGTTGATGCTGGCCGAGTGACGAAGATTTCCAGATTGGTTTCAAGTTGATGAATGTGTTTCTCGCCTTCCCGATTCTCGCTCGATTTGACACTCTCGTCCATTCCTCCTGTAGTTGAGACAATGCTCTTAAATAGCACCAACGAATCAGTTTACGTAAACTATTCTTATATGATAATGTTATATTATCTTAAGTTCTTTTCATTCATTATTTGTTTCATTGTCCCATTTTAAAAATCTATTCCTTTCAATGATTTAGATTGCAAGAATTGAAAAAAATGCTTCAACTAGAACGTCAAGAAATTGAAGAAGTAGTAGCCTCTAAAACTGAAGTAATAAAACAGCAAGAAAAATCAATTGAACAATTAGAATCAGAACTTGATCAATTGCGTCGAGAATGTCGACCATCAAAAGTGAAGCCACCCAATGGTAAGCGTACTAGTAAGTCGACATCGCGTACAGTAAGTCCATCTTCTTCCTTCTCATCAGAATGCTATACATCTAATTTATCCGATTTAAATCAAACTTGTCATGGCTATTATCATCATCAACATCATCAAAATATGAATACTGTTACCAGTAATAATTTTAGTAATGACAATAACTGTAATGATATTCATATTGACGACAGTCATCATAACAATAATAATTCAGTGGATGCGATGAGTACTACTTATCACAGCAATCAAGGCTTGAATACTATTGGTTGTAGTGAGGCAGCCAGTATGGAAAATTATCGTACACAAAGTTTTCGTGAGAAGTTACCTTGGCATGGACAAATAAATAATCGAGAAACACCGGTTAGATGTGATTCAAATTTACTCTACCTATCAAGAGGCAATGAAGGAGCAAGTATGTCATTAGGACATTTAATTGAAGCAGATCGTTCAATACAGATGAAACGTCATATTTCTGAAACTAAAATGCTACCTCACTAACAACACACAAAAATATAATGAAAATATAATTCAAGAAGGAATATTTGAAAGATATTCAGCTTCGTGATAGTCATTTATTCCACCTACATAAAGTAGATTCTGGTTGATGCATTACAAACAACTGATACTTCGACTGTCATTCTTATGCCGTCGGAACAAAACCATCCACACAAAGCTACATTTTAATAACAAGTATCGAGATATAAACTTCAGAAATAAACATTTTCATTTTTTCAACTGCTTCTCTATTGTCTTTCCGTTTTTTTTCTTGTTTTGTTGGACTTCGATAGATCAAGATGAAATACAAAAAGATGTAAAGCATGAGAATAAATCTTTTTTTCGTGATGTCTATCTATCTTTGCTCTACATTTTTTTCTCTTCATATTTTAACATTAAATATGTCAAGATTTTGACATTACCATTGAAAATGAATGAACTTTCATATTCAATGTGTTCAATGCCAAAAATCAGAAACAGCCTTTTTTAATGTACATAAACTTAATAAATAGATAAAGATATGCTTCTATACAGACATTATATATAAATGTAGGTATATTGATATAACTGCCTCCTCATTTTCATAATAAAAAATAGAAAACAAAACAGAGGTTAAAATTTATCTATTCTACAAACAGTTTCTTTTCTGCCATTGTGGAATAATTGTCTCAAATCCTGTTTTTATATATGAGGTATATTTGACTACTTCTTTACTCAAACCAGTAGTAAATCACAAGTGAGAACTGAAAATTGCTTCACTATTAATCTATAGCAACTAAATTTCATAATAGAAAAGCAATTATCCCAACGAGTTTATAAGGATATCATACGAGAAAAACCACTAAACTGTCAGTAAACAAAGTTCATTTCTGTTCCAAATACTCAGATTCTAATGATGCGAGAATGGATATTTATATTGCAGGTGTTTGCAGTTTATTCTCGAACAGCAACAAAATATCAAAATGTTTATATCTTTGTGATAATGCCAAATTTATTATAGCCGTGAATAGGAAAATATTTTGACAGGAGGTTCCCATCAGTCTCTTGACGTTGCATTCCCATTATTATTGTTCACTTGGGTTAAGAATGAAACATCCGCATTCAACAACACATCTACATTTCGTCCTACTTTCGGAAGTCCACTTAAGTTGACCACACGATTGCCCATAGTCTCTCATCTCATCCTCACACAATCTCATCTATATCACACTCCGACCATAAATCAACTCATCACTTTCCATTCGGATCCCACTCGACCGATGGTC
Source organism: Trichobilharzia regenti (assembly GCA_944472135.2). Taxonomy (NCBI): domain Eukaryota; kingdom Metazoa; phylum Platyhelminthes; class Trematoda; order Strigeidida; family Schistosomatidae; genus Trichobilharzia; species Trichobilharzia regenti. The sequence continues at coordinate 109,993,385 of OX235262.1, read as the reverse complement.
TAACGCACGATGCCATTCTACGGTCTCCTCAGCGTATGCCCAATCCATCTCCATTTCCTGCTACATATTTGTTAAACAATAGATTGATTCTTCGTTGGTTTGTCCCCATAGTTTCTTGTTGCTAATTTTCTCTGATTGGACATCTGATCTTCAATATGGAGCCAGTGAAGGTAGCTGTCGATAAAAGTCTCCATTGGCCTGTTCGAAATACTTTTCGTGACGCACAAGCCATCTTTCTGACCCGTATAGAAGAACTGACTGAGTACACAGGATTACCATACAAAGTGATTTCGGATTGATGAAGGTGTATCTCGCCTCTCCGATTCTGGCTGGTTGGCTTTAACATCTTCATCTGTGACATCCGCCTGTGGTTGAAACAATGCTTCATAGCTAGATAAGTGAAGGATCGTTGATAGTGATTGGTGCTTTTTGTCTTTACTGTTGGTCGGTTATCTTCATCACCACCATCTCTATGTTGTTCACTCTGAGTCCTGTCTTCACTGCCTGCCTCTTCTGTTAGTTTGTTGGTTTTTGCCTTCATGTTTATGTGAAATTAAACATAAATCATCCTCGAAATCCAGATCTTCTCAAGTCTTTCTGTCGGTCTAGTGTATTGCTGTCTTCTCAACCCCTACAGTCTGACGCATAATCCAGCCCATCATATATATATATATATATGCATATATTGAGGGCTGCCTGCTACTTAAAACTAGTAAACAACAATTTACGTCAACGTGTACGCCCCAAATCTTGGTCATGAGAAAAACAAGAACAAAGACTTTGTGTGGGCATATTCGATTAGTAGGTATATGGTCTGACCTTCAAATAAACGGCCACAAAGAGACGACAGAATAACTTCCGGTGAGGAAACGACCAATCAGAAGACGCTGTTTCTCTGCTAACAATAACCTATAATAATGTACATAAAAATATACAATTATCTCTTGATTTCCTTAATAAACAATCTGTTGCCTGATCATTGTCTTCTGTGGTTACATATGCACCAAAGTAATTTTATCGATTATTTGCATTGTTTCTATTCCAAATAAAGTCGCCGTTCGTCTTGAATGCGTTTCATTTAGGCTGGTAATTATACTGATGATTAACACCTGTTTTATTATCGTAAATGCAGTTAGTCCTGTTGATGGAAGCTTTATTACTAGATATATAAATAAATTGCGCAATTACTGGTATTTTTATCCAATGAACAGACTATGTTCACCCTAGATTCGGTAGTTTATTATATACACACAATTATCGAAGTAGGCATAAAAATTAATTCATAAGAGGAAGTGTGTAGGCTGTTTATCCTCAGTTCGCTTCAAGTTACCATTGTGTTTTGTTTATTCATTGTCTGAAAGGCAGAAACTACCCTAGGCGAAAACATTGTAGTCGAAATTTGTAAAAAAAAATAAGCTTTTTGCGCACGCCTGAAGATGAATTATCCTTCTACCAAAAATGTACTTATTATTTGTACGACTAAATTTGTTACATTTGAGTTAAACAATGTGTGTGAATTTACTATGCCGATGCATATTACCGCAGATATCTTGTAATGGTATTTTGCTAAACAACAAATGGTTTTTCGTGTCCATTGTCATTTTAGTTGTTAAGTTTTTTTGGTATTTTTTACGCAAACCGCCTTACTATGCATTTGATGAAACATTTTGTGGATTCAGCTATTAAAGTTGATTCACTTTTAAGATAGGCATATATATATATATATATATATATATATATATATATATATATATATATATATATGATGTAAGGATCTGCTTTCAGTAGAACGATATTAGGTTTGGAGTAACGATCTGCGTAATATTTATTGGAAAATGACTAGGTAGTGAATCCGTCTCATAGTGATTTACTTCAAACTTTCGAACTTAATTCTTCAAGTTATAACCAGTTACTTGACAAATTGACCTAATTATTCTTAGCCTTACGTAAACTCTGTCCAAAAACGAAAACAGATCGTTATATACACTTCAGCAGTGCCACACAGTATCGTTACATATTTCTATCGAAAATTCGGTATTTGATCTTAACAGTTATGAGTTCGGTTTTCGCGGAAAGTGTAGGAGAAATTTCGTTTGCTGTGCTCATGCTCATACACAATACCTGTATTTTGTAGGCAAACAAATGATACTTTTGGATCTCAATTCCTAATGTGTCAGATAAAATGTGAGTTTGTTTTCAAATGATCGCTGAATTATTGTTATAAGTTCTTTAGCTGTAATCTAGGCGTTTTAGCGATTTTAAGTCCAATAAGGATTCGAGTGACCTGAGAATGTAAGTAATTTTAAACAAATCCAAATAGTGCACGGAGAGCAGGCATAAAACTTGTGCTATATATAGCATAAACAGTGTTTAGAACATTTAATACTCCACAATGGAATTTTTATATACCAAATAATGAATTCATCTTAACTGATCTATACAAAACTAGTCACCGAAAGCCCTGCAGTGCCTAAGTTTTCCACACAGTTCAGTGGATTTCGCAAAAAAGAAATAACAGCATATAAGCAAGTTGATCGCCAAGAGACTACTACTGCAACTGTCTACTTTTACTTAATGCGTAGGTCATAGAAGACGATCAACAAGAAATAAGTTTCGTGCATGTCAACACCTATCAGTAAAGTGTGTTCGCAGCCTAGGAAATACTCATGATATTTCTGTGTTTTGAACACCTGGGTCATCCAATAACTAAAACACCTATTTAGATAAACCCTTCCGAGGAAATGCAGAAAGGCAAAACATTAAGATCGCTAACTTTTCGCTGAGTAACTTCCAACATATATTACAGTAGCTGTTGTATTCACATAGGACTGCATTTCTACTAATGGTTTTCATAAATTATTATTCGTCTCCAGAAGCATTCTCAAATTGCAAGGCATTTTAATACATTCGGATGTAACTCTTCTTATTGTCTCACCTAATCATATTAGAAAATGAAAAGTAATCATAATAAACATAAATACTGTGTCAGCCGTAACTCCAGTGAAGGCGAAAACCAACCAACTAACAGAAGAGGCAGGCAGCGAAGACAGAACTCAGGGTGAACAACATAGAGAAGATAGGGGTGGTGAAGATAACCAAACAACAAACAGCACCAATCACTATCAACTATCCTTCACTTATCTAGCTATGCAGTATTGTTTCAACCACAGGCGGATGTCACAGATGAAGATATTAAAGCCAACCAGCCAGAATCGGAGAGGCGAGATACACCTTCATCAATCCGAAATCAGTTTGTATGGTAATCCTGTGTACTCAGCAAGTGCAGAGGACAAGATTGGGATTTCCATTACCGATATCAAGTTAGTCAGTTCTTCTATACGGGTCAGAAACATGACTTGTGTGTCATGAGTATCATTTGGAACAGGCCACTGGAGACTTTTATCGACAGCTACCTTCACCGGCTCCATATTGAAGATCAGATGTCCAATCAGAGAGAATTAGCAACAAGAAACTATGGTGACGACCCAACGAAGAACCAACCTATTATTGTTTAACAAATATGTAGAAGAAGATGGAGATGGATCGGGTATGCGCTGAGGAGACCGTGGAGTGACATCATGCGTTAGACCATCGGTCGAGTGGAATCCCAATGGGAAATGACGAGTTGATCTGCGGTTCAAGTGCGACATGGGGTAGATTGTGTGAGGAGATGATGAGAAATTATGGGGAATCGTGAGTTCAGCTGAAGGCGACCGCAGAAAATAGGACAATTAGCAGTGCAGTCTGTTGGGGTGCCACCTAGCATGGTGGCTTGACTGGTAAAATTCAGTCGGCACCAAAGTTAGGACTGGATATATTACACTAGTTACTGTGAAGTGTCCAGTCAAAAATCCAGATGCGTTGTTGAAGCCCTATGTTCCATTCGGAACCTAAGGAAACGATTATATATATATGATCCAACCAATTTAACAAAAGTGGCCAGACTTCGAATTCGGTAAACAGTGGAATAGATAGCGAATGAATTAAAAAAGCAGCCCGAATTACACTTATAGAAGAAATATATACAAAATCTACCATCAAGAAAACCAGCTTTGAAGTCGAGAAATTTCCATGAAGATGAGGCCTTTTAATTTTGATCTTCAACAACCAACGTACATAGCTTAACAGACTATACTATCTCAAATTATTTTATCGCATTCCCTTAATTTGTACCCATGTTCATTTGCACCTAACTAATAAGCCTAATCCTTCTTATTTTTTGTTTTCATGCTATTTTACTTGCATACACGCACACACACAACTCTACCTCCTAATTTTTAATTTAATACTATTTGACCGTATTTGCGTGACGATCATAGTCTGATAATGTCAATGATAGATTCTAAGAAATATAACTTCAGTATGCAAAGTAATTTTACGACAGTAACCTTAATAACTACAAATCTGTAACAACTTCAACATATGCTTAAAACTAATGTACTATATGGCGATTTGCATTTCTGATATGCTTTTTTAAAATATACAGCCTCAACACTATCACAATCCATAATACGCTATCCTGTGTTCATATCTCTTGTTCCATCACTATCCTGAAATAATTCTTAAGGTATGTTATATATTTGCATTTATAATAACTTATGTCATTTTTAGTTTGTTAGCAGTTGAAGAAAAGCTGTAGGAAAAACGGTGACCTCTTCTTATCCTTCAAGTATATTTTTTCTTGTTTTGCCTGAACTAATCATGGAGACTGGTTGTATGAAACACTTTAAAAGATACACAAAAGGATGATCCTCACTTCAGAATGGTGGTAGATCCAATCTGCAATACTTTCTTGAACAATCGGAGCAGTTTTCTGATAGAAGTCACATCGGTGGTAATTTCAAGAATCAAGTAACTTATTGAAACGGTAGAAGACGAAAACTTGGTAGAGGAATGTTTATTTGCAATTTGGTATCTATATGTATCCAAATTATTTGCACCCTATCTTCAACGCACTATTCGCCCAGATATTCGTTGTTGTGCTGCTTCTGGCCTTCATATTGTGTTTCTTTGTGTTCCTTTCACTTCTCTCATGTATCTCCACAACGCTATATCATTTGCCTTCTCTCATATCAAATTTATCTCCCCGCTATTCGATGTTTTTATGCCAATGAACGTCTCTTTATATACTACTGATAAATCCTATCAGTAGCACTCGCCACATTATGACGCTTCAATGTTTTGAGTACTCCTCGAGTCTTTCCCGCTATTAAGCGTATCGAATAGGCTGCAATACATTTCAGTTATCGTCAGATACTGTTGCTCGCTTGTTTTGATCAGCATAACGGTCTTAGGTATTCGTTGTGCAATTTTACGCTTAAGAACGTAACACGGGTTATCACACTTGCTATCCGCCAAAGTGTGGTGACTGGCATCAAGAAGTTGCAAGTAACTGGCTAAAACCATACACCGAAGCCTCATTACAGAAAAATCAAGTACTCCAAAAACAGACACATCTGCAGATAATTGAAGTGTGGTTTATGTAAGTTTATGCTTCTAATGAATCTCGATGCTAATCTTGTGAGTTTAAGTCTCCAGCTAACACTACGAATATTCCCTGAGTGGACCTTTCCTGGACGGGTGCTTAGGATTCAGTCTTATTTTCAATCCAAAAGACCACGTGTGCAAACGGTGAAAGGTCATAGCTTCATACCAGATACTTAACAATGTACCTGAAATTTCTAGTCAAACCATATACCAATGACTACGAAAATCAGTCAAATCCAATTGTTCAGCTCCACCTCTAGTGCTTGGTGTCACATCGATGAGGCGAATCTGATAAACACGTATTTAAAGTAATTCGTAACTTCACAGATACAGAAGTTATTCGAAGTACTTCGCCATGATCTCGTATGTGTGCCCATGATATGTCGCATGCACACATCAACAGAGAAGCATTAAGACATGATTCGTATATTCGCAGAATTTATAAACCCTGGGTCAATGGATTCCGCATCGGTAGTTGAATACTCAGTGGGCTCACCCACTAAGCTGATTGCCGTGAGTTCGATCGCCAAACTAAGACGATGCAGCTGCCAAGTACTCACTAATTTTCAGTGGTCTCCCAACTGAAGCCAGTTCGTGATATAACCTATAAGTTGACGTGCGACATCTAAATAGGCAAGTTACGTGTCATGGTGGAGAACCACTACGTGAAAAAGGCCATTCAACACATCGAAACAACACATCAAAATCAAAATCTTAGACTACGATGAACAAATGAAATAAGGTGAAAACAAGAAAAATGACAACAGCAAACCAATGCATTTCATACATAAAGAAAATAACGATATAACAGAAAATAATCTAAGTAAACAAGTGCACAGCCCACAATAAGAAAAAAGGTGAACCTGTGAAATTTCCATTTATAATTGTTCCACAATGCTTTGTGTGCGAACTAAGATATTACTTGGAGATCCAAACTGAAGAGAACAAGTCATCCAGCGTTTGACCTACACCTTAATCCATGGAGCACTGCAATATTCTTGCACTCTGAGTGTGTCTATCGTACTACTAGAGTAGACGACAAAAAGCTTATAACGGCTGAGAAATATTTTCGTATATTTTAAAACATAATACAACAACAGAAAACAATCAGTATAAATGGGAGGAACCTGAAAGAAACAACCTCCTTTACCCACCTACCTACCTGGGAAGCATTGTTTCAACTACAGGCGGGCGAAACTGACGAGGATATCAAAGCAAGAATCGATAAAGCAAGCCAAGCTTTCATTACTCTCAAGTCTGTGTGTACGTCAACAGTACTCAGCATCAAAAATAACATCCGGATTTTCAACTCCAATGTGAAGTCAAGTTCTACTTACTATACGGATCAGAGACTTGCACTGCGCGTCATAAAGAGCATCTCAAACAAACTACAGACCTTCATTAACAGTTGTCTTCGCTCAATACTCAAGATCAGATGGCTGACCAGAAAAGATCAGAAACAGGGATGGATCTCTGGCAATGAGCGAACCAACCAGGAACCGATTGTAAAACAAATAAGCAGGAAGAAATAGAGGTGGATTGACCGTACTCTGAGGAAACCCTCAAGTGACATCATTAAACAAGCCATTGCTCGAGTGGAACCCGAAAGGGAAGCGGCGAGTTGGTCGTCAGTGTGAGAGTGGCTTGGAGGAGGTCATGTGAAGAGGAGATGAAAGCATGTGGGCAGACGTGGAGCCAGGTAGAAACTTGAGCAGAGAACCGAACGCGCAATGGAGACGTTTGGCTGAAGCCCTATGTTCTTTTAGGAACTAAGGGATGTAATAATAATAATAATATAATAAAATTTCTGTGGAAACAGCTTATCAGTAATCCATAAAAATGATTTTTCCAGCAGCTAGAGAGTCCCAGTAATTTCCTTGCACATCTCATTTCTAAAATCGAGTTTGACGGCGAAATCGAAATTGCAACAGGTGAAATTACTATTTAATATATATAAGACAAGTAAAATAATCTTAATTTCAGGCCAATTCGACTTTTAACATGTGAAGACTGTCAACCGAATCCACAATAATGACTTTACTAAATCAGGACAACTTCAAAACCGATAAGATTTTATTATCAAAATCGTGAAAGACAAACACAGCGCTAAATGGTTACAATAGGAAGTGGATGAAGGCGTTAGACAGTAAGCGAACACACACACACAAAAGTTTACATATTTATCGGACAAATGAATGTTGAACATTGTAAAGACGGAGACATAGCAAGCAAGGTATATATTACAAAAGCATAACAGACAATTGTAAAAAAAAGACATTACAAATAAAAAGTACAATTCATTCAGCCATTATAAGGAAGATTCACAAACAGTATGATAACTAATAAGTCTTATATATACACTATAAATATCAAACGTTTTGAATTCAAAAAAATAGTTAGCCCTACAATATCAAATTGACAGATGACCCTGAATGACCAGAATTTTAAGCGAAAAAAATTCAAGATATTACGTGAAAATGCTTTATAGCAGTACAAAATAAATGGTCTAAGAAAAGAGTACAGGTTTCACTTAATATATTCTGATAAGCTTCGTGACCCCCATAAGATATTCAAGTTGGCTGGGAAATAAGTTGACAAAGTAGGCACAATAAGCGACTGCAAAGTGAATTGACTAAAGGCATATTTTACTAACCATGAAGTGATATTAACAGTCATAGGATATCATCTGTGCCTGTCAGAGTTTTTAAAGATGTATATTCTTGGAAATCAACATCCGATACATACTTTTCGAGATGATTTTTTGACGAAATTGCCTAACTTTATAAGAAAGTGATTCATTGTTCAGTGTCAAAGTAAAATGGACTCTGGAATAATAAAAAGGAGCTTACTATCACATTCTTTATATATTTTTTATGATTACAGCTTCATTCCACACCGTATTTTTGGTACATGTATGGAATTTTCAGCATGGATATCGGTAGCCCAAATTTCGCAGGTTGACCGTAGATATCAGGTGTGCGTCGGCAGGGGATCGAACCTCGGACCATGTGCATGGTCGGCGAGAGTCCTAACCACTGTGCCACCGACTGAGAATGAATGAAATGATTGTACAGCGATCTAAATACTACACTCTCCGTTTAAAAAATCCTTTCTCTTTATATTATGTGTGGAGAAAAAAAAGGTGATCACATATACAAAAAGGAAACAAGTATTAAATGATTAGGAAAATTTAGAAAATAAACAATAATCAATAAATTAAAATAATAATAATAGTGGTAGGTAACAGTAGACATCACAGAAGAAGACATCGAAAACACACCGAAAAAACCTGCAAAAATGCATTAAAGATAAATGTATTTTGATTGCATTAAACAAAATAAATAATCTCTAGTGATATAATGTGGATGGATGGAACAGACAGTCAAAAGTGCAACCTCATCATGTAGTCAATTTATGAATACAAAAGTTGATTGCTGTTTCAATATCATAAAACACAGGGATATTCAACTCTTCAGCTAAATCGATCAAATACATACGAACACGATTATAATCATTGACAGCCTGTTGTGAAAGTGATATTGAGGAATTGTGAACAGTTATAATATTGGCTGATGATGAATGAGTGTTGTTGTTCATATGTTGTACAGCATTAGCTTGGAATGATAGAATTTCAGATGATTTTACATTTGAACAATTCATAGTATTACTAGAACGTTTAGTCGACTGATAGATATCAGGAATAATTCCAAACTCTAAAGAACTTGACCTTTGTGATAACTCTTCTTCAGAGAGGGATGAATTTGTGCCTGTAAAATCACTTGAAGCACCACTACTACTACTGCTGCTGCTAGTAGTGCTACTTTTAATTTTCATATCGATTAAACTCTTCATCTATAAATTTATTTGAGATAAGCATTAAATGAAAAAAAATAATGAACCTACCGGGAGTTGTCGAGTTTTAAAATCACTGGAGATGAATTTATGCAGAGAATTAGGCTTGGAGTTTCCAAGCGGAATTTCACAGCCACTAGAAGAAGAATTAAACATTTGTACAAAAAGGACGACTGGCAAATGACATCCCATTGAATAAACCGCCTAAAGGTAAAATAAGGGATACAACACAAATTAGGAAAATAGTAAAGTTTCTGGCGTTATGGTGTACGAAATGTACAAGCAATACAGGTGGCCGTTTTATCACATCTAGCGGTACATAAGTGTGAAAAAGGTTGTGCTTGTGGTTTATTTTAAAAAAATGAAACCGATTATAAATACAATAAAACGCCATACAACTTTGATGTTCTATGCTTGACTTATTTACTTGCACAAACAACCACGGACATCAATCCAACTGGGACAACGTTCAAATATAAGAGAGAGGAAACCTCAAGAATGTCAGATTTTTTAGAAGCCTGGGATTCTAGTGAATCGTCAGTTATTTTGTATAATTAGAGCAATAGAATCCTTCAGTCGAGTAATTTTACCTCTGAGTGAACTTGCCCACTGAAATACTACTGTGATCCCAATCTTATTAAAGATTCTGTGTACGGCTTTTGATGTACTCTCTACAGAAGCCCAGAATTGTATTTCTGATATAATTGTTCTCTTCGCCAACAAAATGCAGAGTCTTTTAAACACCTTGAGCAGAAATCTTTGAATGTTTGGTAGGCAATTCGCTCCCGCCAAATGTAAGATGACACTACAGGACTGTACTACATTGAATCACTTCTGGTTTAAAGATAGGGAGTGAAGTGGTAGAGCACGTTGACCACCTCACTTATTTGGGAAGTTGCATCAACCAGTACCAACGGGTTGATCGCTGATCTGCAAGGATAGACAAGGCTCGTTTGGCATGTGCCACCTTACGCCATTTCTGGCTTAGTAGACGTGTTATCCGACTGCCGATCAAAAAGCGTGTGTACTGCTCAGTAGCAGTTCGCTCCGTTCTCCTTCATGGCTGTGGACAAGACATGACCATTGGAAGTGGAAGACATGAAAAGGGTGGTTAGCTGTATTTGATCATTAGTGCCTGAGTTCTATCACTCGTGTTAGGTAGTATAGTAGGGTGGGAAATACTGAGGTTAGGCATCGGTCGAGTACTAGGTAGGTGAGGCGGGGGGGAGGGGGGGAAATCCGTCGACGAGGTTGCGAAGTTACACAGATTGAGACGGGTAGGACGTGTGCCACGAATGCCTAGCCTAGCCATCGCCTTCCTCGACAACCAGTGTCAGCTGACATAAGATTGATCAGGTTGGGAAAGAGTTGGCTAGTGGTGGTCAAACCATAACATGGCCTCATCAATCGATGAAGTCCACAACAGTTAGTTTAAGCCAGCCATTTACGGAGGTGTAGACAACCAGCTTGGCTGTAGTCCTCAGGACAGTGAACACGGTGAATGGCTGGAGACAATTAGTGATATGACTCAAAATCGTTCTGAATGGCTGGCTCAGATGCAACCACTTCTTGTGACTTATAATGCCCAATAAAACGATATGGTTCTTCGGTAATACTATTGTTTTTGCCTCATATCTCTGTTTACTGTTTCTATTTTGCATTTCTTTTTACTTTCTTCTGTTTGTATGCTAAGTGAAGTGTGGTGACTCGAACTTCTGCACATCTGTGCAAAATTCTGTGTTGAAACCAGTCAATCAATTATTCTCTCTTTATTACGCGTTTTAATGAACTTTTGAATGAACTCCGGAAAGTAGTTCTTGTTTGTTTCTTTACCAAGAACCTTTAGACATATACTAGTGGAACTAAACAGCAACAAAATCTAAGCTGGAATACAGAACACCTAGAGGAACAAAATTTAAACTCAAAAATATTTTTCGGAATTTATTTAAAACTTTTTGCCATCGTAAGTTAATTTTTACCATTTAATATTATCACAATTCACACATTAAGTGTTGTTATGAATGACTTCACCTATGTGACGCTGGCATATAAAAGTCAATAAAAATAAGTTACAAGTTTTCTTCTTAGTGTGAAACTTTTCAATTGACCAAGTGATTAGTAAGAATGAAAGACATCTGGCTACTATTTAAGTGAATAAACTAACTGAGATTTACAATGTAGGCTATGCCTACATAAATAAACAAGCCTACAAGTTACTATGATGGTACTGAAAAAGTGTTAGGAGTTACAACTATAGGAATAATGCTGTAAATGTCCTATTTTAAAAATATTATGCTAAACATATTGTCAGTTATTCGGTAATATTAAAAGTTTTTCAGATGTGTCTATGAAACCGTCTTAATTTAATTGGGGACCCGAAAAACTACTGTAGCTTTTCAAAGGAGATGAAAGTATTACAGAATGAAACAGAGAAGACGTAAAACTTAACAGAACTATTCAAGTATTGGTTTGTAGGGATTTGGTCGATTGGTTACAGGATTTCATCATGAGCTGACATTAGTTAGAGAACCATTGAAAAACCTGGGAGTACTGGACAGCTGTTTCGTCCTAGTTTGGGAATCTTCAGCAGTACGCATCCACCGGGATTCGAACCCAGGAACTTCTGGTTAAAAAGCGAGCTCGTATACCGTTAAGCCACTGGGACCTGATCAAATGGACCATGAATTCTAACTTCCGCCAATTCATGACATGGCGCGACTCCTAGCCAATGTCTTCGGCAAGTATTTGTCCTCACTCCCGACCTGCTGCACCCTATTGGCCACGACTTCTCACTAGAACCCCAGGTGAGCGTTTACTGCTGAAGAGTCTCAAACTAGGACGAAACAGTTGTCCAGTACTCCGTGCAGGTTTTCCAATAGTTCTCTAACCAATGTCAGCTCATGAAATCCTGTAAACAATTAACATAACTATGTATTAGTTGAAGTTTCAAGACTCCAAACCAGTACCCTCAGCTCATAGTCAAAAAGGGGAGTTTAGAGGTGCTTGGAGGAAAACAGAATAATAAGAAGCACTCGTAGACAGTCAATTACTTTTAAAAATATAATAATAATAGGGACAGCTTTATTCTAAAGCAATATATATGTAATGTGTAGAATTCTCAGCGGAGCTTATCGCATGATATTTTCTCTTCATCCATGATCTTCAAATAAAAGAATAATCGACAGTCGACCGTGTGACACAGTTCTGTCTGACCTGAAGCTCAGACCAATACATAATGATGTGTTTTCTTTTTCTCCTTCGAGAAATACACGACATTTGACTGTATTCCAATTATAAAAGGGTTTAGGAGTATATTTTGTGAACCAAGGACACCACTCAGGAACAGTCATCTCATGTATTGTGATAAGCTGCCATCGAGGATAATTCTTTTTCGCATATTTAGCAAACTTGCAAATCAGCAAGTCGTAAATGTTTGAAATACTCGCTAGAGTAAACAATACTATTAGAGATCATACTTTAAAAGATTTAAACAAACAGAACAGAAGAAACTATATGCACTATATTGACGGAGGTTTTCGGTAGCCCAAGTTTTAGACAGACCGCCGTGATAAAAGTATCGTTGAACTGATTTCAATGTAAGTGCATCTGTATATGTTCAGGATTGATTAGACCTAACAGACTTACCTTCTGACATTTCCAATTCAATGATAAATTATATAAATGAGCAGAAGGAATACCTATAACGGGACTAACTGATGAAATTATTGTGTCAACCAATAGTCAAACCGAAAATCCGGATACATATTATATTACATGAATGACACATTAAATATAACCAGATGAAATGATCTGGAAAGTAGTCACAAACTAATCATCAGTAGCATGTTTAACAACGTCAAATCCACAAGAGAATAGGAATTAGACAACAAAGTTCCTTTATCGGTAATTTTATTTGATAAAATGCATTACCTTGATATGCGATTATGAGCAATAAATTGCGGTCGAAGCGTCATCAGTACGGGATACTGTATCCCTGTGTGTTTTGCCACGTAAAATTATTCTACAATGCAGTTATCCTTTACCACAATGTCTAAATCCTCTTTTTTATATAAATAAAGTGCCTCACGTAGAATATGTTGGTCAAGATAACAAGTACAGGAATTCAGCAACTGAAGTATGCATAAAGCCAACCCGCAGAGACCAAATACCCAACAACAACAATAATAATAATCCAACGGAGGACAAAGGAAACTGTGTGAAGTATCATGACTTGATCCGCAGCATGTCTGACAAAATTCCTACATTAAATACTTATTTTAAAAGACTATAAATACCCAGACTAAAGATGTCTTGAATTTCCTGGAATAATTTCAGCACCGAGTCTGTTGAAATTAATATAGAATTATTTGAAATTGTTCAAAACAGCCTGTCTCCTGTCCCAACGAGAATAGTGAAGAAATATCTTCCAACAGTCTTCCATAAAAATGGATACCCTCACAATGGTATCAAAATGTATACACCCAGATCAAATCATAGACAAAAAATAGGCCTTGGAAGCTACGAAAAAATTATCCTACCACATATGAATAAAGATCACCGGTAGAATATACTGAAATCTTTTTAGAATAGGTACCAGTACCCACAAACCAATACAGTCGCTTTATTCAAAAGTATGTACACTCATCTACATGATAAATTGTATCATGTGCGAAAAACACTGTAATCACTAAAGTGGACATCTCTCTACTCTGCGTATCCACGAACATAGGCTGAATGCTGAAAGATATCACCTGTATTCTTTCCTACCAATTCGTGTAGACAACTATGGACACCAATGTGGACATTTCGAAAAGAGGAAAGACTACAAATGCCAGGAAATTAATAGCATTACTACTAGGGTGATCAATATGAGCCCATGTTGACACAGACTGTTCCTCGTTTTACGTAATGCATATATTAACACAAGATCAGATGAATATCTCTCACAAAAAACATGATTTATATTCCTGCAGTTCGCTGATGCTTTCGATCACTGTAGAGTAAATGATGTCTAGTCAATATTCAGTCACTATCACAATGAAAATCCATTTCTACAAGACTAACCCAATTGTCTATCGCTATAATTATTTGGATAAGGGATCACACTTTGTTTCAGAGTCTACTGGTAGTAATGTAAATGATAAAACAACAAAACTGTTATAAAATATCTTACCTCTAACATAGTAACTAAATGGAAGGAGTTATTATCAATTATATACAGTAAAAGTTTACTATTCTGACGAATTTCTAACTGTTTGCTTTCCAAATCTTCATGACAATTTAGAAAATCCTCGTTATTTCCAATGGATGGACAAACAGTCTTTTCTATTGCTCTATAGTGTGATAAATTCACTTTAGCCAACTTCGGCATTATTCTGTTATCCCACAAAAATTGACTATGTTTATTTTCTTCTGAAATTCCTGCAATGTATATATCTGTTTTTAAATCTACAGTATTCCGAGTATTGTTTAAATCCGGTTTTTTTAGTGGTGGCAGTGATGATGACGAACAAGTACTGGATTTAATCGATGCACAACGTGAATCACCATGCGAAGAAGTATCAGGCTGTATCAATAAACAGGAGGAAAAGAGAATTATAAAAGATGTTGCATATCAATAGAAGACAGAATCGAAAAATGTGGATTATGTATTCTTTTGGAATAGTGTAAAATTCTAATTATCTACATCTTCTGAATCTCGATTGGTTCCGCAGTCTCACGTTAAAAAAACTTACTTATAAATGCTATTTGTAGCCAAATCCAAAACCCGGGTACGGTATCTGATTTCAGTCAGAGTTTCCCAAATGTCCTCGAGCTAGGTCTTGGTTGTTCCACAACTTTTCCGACCAGAAACCTGTTTCATATGCTGGATTATCACAAGCTGACACCAAAATCTTCCGTCTCAAACAATACGATGTTCTCAAACCTCGTCTCGCACACTGATGGGGTGGGGGCCACGAGCCAACCATGAAACTCTGATACTTGAGCTACCTGCAGCTAAGTTGCCAGACGCCCAAAAATCTTTCGACATCGAAACACTTGTGTTCACTACAGACTACAGAGTAGAACACAACAGATAGATAAGAGTGACTATTAGTAAACTTGATAAGGTAATATGTGATGCCACAGTCGAATCGGACACATGGACGCTATAAAAGGACCAACTAAGAAGGTAAAACAATCACTAGCGGTTTGCAACAGGATATATTGCTGAAAAACTACATATATGTGATTGTACAGCTTGAGGATGATATCGCCGAAAAAAGTAACTCTTCACTGAACGTCTATTCTTTTATGACTCTTTATGACTCAAAGTTAAGGATCTCAATGAACGTTTAGATTTCGTTCCCAAGAGAATACTATATAATGTCCATTTAAAGGTTAACCATATAGCAAAGAATTGCGGTTCTCCAAGATCCTGTAAGATTGATGGTTGTGGTCGGAGACTCTGCACATTACTGCACCGAAGGCAAGTATTATCCGACGACACAAAAAATGATGTGCTCATCCACTCCCAACAATGCAGTGATGTGAATTTTAGCAAGACTATGCCAAGTGAGGTAGTAACAGGCCTAGCTAAGTATAAGGGTAAAATTGTTCAAACATGCACCTTTTTCGATAAGGGGTCAGATGCATTGATTGTCGCAGAGGATCTAGCGAGAGAATTCAGCTTAGAAGGAACAACAAAACCAATTTCTCTCAAGAAACTGGATTCATAGTCCACTTCGCCATGTAGGCAAGTACGACTGGGAGTTTCTCCGCTAGATTCCTCTACTCAAGTTGCTGTCTATTATTTCATTATGGCTTGATTGCACACAGTATTTTGGTATAAGTATGGAATTTTCAGGACGTGATATCGGTAGCCCAAATTTAGCAGGCCGACCATTGATATCAAGTGTGCGTCGGTCGCGGATTGAATCCCGAACCATATGCATGGTCGGCGAACGTCCTAACCACTGTGCCACCGACACACATGGACAGTAAAGGAATTACCCAAGTTGAGAAAAGTTGTGCCGATAAGAGGTTGGAAATCATCATGGAGCTACATACATGGCGTAGTCCCACCAGATATTAGGAATAAAGAGATTAAGATGCTTATTGGCTGTAATGTGCCAGAGGTACATGTGACGATTGATAAAAGGTTCAGTGGAGCTAATGAACCCTGTGCTATAAAAACTCCCTTAGGATGGACATTATTGGGACCATGCAATAAGATACTTGGAGAAAATAATTTGTTGAATTGTACTCCATCTACAGAAAAAATTGAGGTTATGTTCGAACAGTTTTATAAGAAGGAGTTTGACGACGCGAGTAGTCATGTACCCATGTCTGTTAAAGATCGTAGAACTCTCAGCATCATGTCTGAATCCATACAGTTGGTAAATGGACATTATCGAATAGCACCTCCATAGGGTCAACAAGGAGGATTACCCGATAATAGAAAAATGACAAGGAGTCGATTGAATTCGTTGAAGAAATGCCTATCCCAAGACTCAGCCTTGCACGAAAAGTATACCAAGGTAATGCCATAGTATATTGAAAAAGGTTTTGCTGAAATGATAGAGGAGGATCATGCTGGCGGACAGGTTTCATACTTGCCACATCACCCAGTATCCCATCCTAAGAAGCCAAATAAATTGAGGATAGTGGTTGACTGCGCGGCAGAGTACGCAGGAATGTCTCTGAATAAGGATCAATACTCTCGCCCAGATCTGGTAAACGGGTTGGTTGATGTTTTGTGAGATTTTGGCAGTGACCAATAGGCATCACTGCAGATAAAGAAGCAATGTTTTTTCAAATGATCGTTCCCATACATCATAGAAATGCTCTTAAATTCTTATGGTGGTCCGGGGGCGACATGGGAACAGAACAAACACTTTACAGAATCAAAATTGCATGTTTTCGGAGCAACTTCTTCGCCGAGTTGTGACGTTCGCTTTGCAAAGAACCATTTCGGACAACAATGATAAGTTTGTTAAGTGTGCTATTCAAATACCTAGAGAACTGTTCTATGTTGACGATCTGCTTATTAGTGTTAGCACATTAGACGAGGGTGAGCTGATTTATTCCCAGTTGAACAAATTCTAAGACTAGGAGACTCTAATCTAACTAAATGGATTAGTAACAACTGAGAATTAATGAATTTCATCCCTGAAGAAGATCACACCGAGAGAAACAACAGTATCTAAAGACAAAAACGAGAGAACTTTGAGCACAGAGTGGAATGTATCGAGTGATGGTATCTGCTCCAGAACGCTTGAATTTAGAGCAAGGCTGACTAGAAGAGCTCTTTTATCATATGTAGCTTCGACATTTGAGCCAGTTAGAATTATAGCGCCAATGCTATTGCCTGCTAAATTAATTCTGCAAGACACCTGTAGAAGGAGATAGCAGTGGGATGCAAACCTGCCTGAAGACTGTCTTGCCTCCTGAAATAACTGGTTATAAGAATACTAATTATTTGAACAAAATTCTGATTCCACGATGCATTATGCCTGCTTCATGTAAACCGTTAAATATTCAACTTCACTGTTTCGCCGAGACTTTAGAGTCTGCATACAGTGCTGTCACATATATCCGTCTCGAAGATGTTTTTCACCAAGTTTACTGCTCACTGTGTACAGGATATAAATGCTTCGAATAAACACACTATCTCCAGATACAGAATTCCTATTCACTGACGTGTCATTGACAGAGACCATATGTTTTATATGTAAATAGACTGATGACACCAAGCTGAATAAAGGGACATCAACTACACATATGTGAGAACTACTATTGAGATGCACGTTGTGTAGAATTTATTATCAATGAAATAAGCTACAGATAGAAGGATGGTATTGACATTGGATCTCCTTTCGGTGCCATCGTCTTATGGCCAGCCTAGAAAATGATCAACTGAAGTCAGCAGTCCAAGGTTTCCAATGGTATAAAAGGCATACAGACGAAATCTTTATTATGTGTGGTAATTATTGTGATTTGAATAATATGCTAAATGCATTTAATGGTCATCCTCCAGTGATAAAATTCACACTTGAAATGGAAAACAAGTTTAGCATTCCTCTTCTTGATGTGAAGTTATCAAAGAGGAGTGATGGAACTCTGAAGATATGAAGTTATAGAAAACTATCATGGAATGGTCCGCTGACAAAATTTCTACAGCTGGGTAGCTATTTTGGTCGAAAACGAAGCTTGGTTTGATCACTCGCGTTCGGTTCATATGTAGTCTTGATGCTGTTGAAGAAGACTTGAATCTTCTAAGAAGCATCCTCATCAAAAAGTGAATATCAGTCACGTCTTATAGACAAAATATACAGTTAAAACCTAATAAATATGACTTGACGTCTGTACTCAAGAAAATGTTACCTATCAACAATGAATTTAAAGGTGACTGAACTGCTGAAGTTCTTACAATCCCTAAAAAGGAAGTTAACTGCAGCATCAATGAGAGTATCGGCGATAGGCAACACTAGGCAACTCTTTAGACTCATCAGGGAAACGGGTAGGAGAAGGCAAATCATTAGTGAGACTATTTCTGGGAAAAATGGCTCCTTAATTAGCTCTCAGGATAGACGCCTTGAACGCTGGAAAGAACACTTTGAGGAACAATTTAACTACTTGCCTACAGCCACACTGAACCTCCCCGAAATCCACCCCACACCCGAATGGGATATAGAAACTGGTCCGCCGTCTGTAAGTGAGGTCACAAAAGCTATCTGTAATCTGAAATGAGGCAAAGCGGCAGGACCCGACGGAATTATTTCGGAGGTGTTTAAATATGGGGGTGACATACTATTATGTAGATTAACTAAGGTACTAGGCAAAGTCTGGGAATCAGAGACAGTGCCATCAGACTGGGGTAAGTCACTTATTATACCGATATTCAAGAAGGGAAACAAGTCCTCATGTGATGATCATAGGGGTATCAGCCTAACGAACATAGTCTCTAAAATCCTAGGCTCAGTAATCATGCATAGACTAAGCAGAACTCGGGAGGAACAAACGAGGGAAAATCAAGAAGGCTTTAGATCAGGTAGAGGGTGTATAGATCATATCTTCACTCTTCGACAGATTCTAGAACAAAGACACTTTTCGGCGTCCAACAATGACCCTATTTCTGGACTTGAAGGCGGCCTTCGACTCCGTGGATCAAAAGGTACTATGGCAATGTTCGAATGTGAAGGGAGTGCCAAGAAAGTATATTGCACTAATCAAGGCACTCTATTCAAACTCATGTAGCCGTGTAAAAGCTTATGGGGAATTGTCATCTGAATTAATAACAACCAGTGGTGTCCGGCAGGGATGTCCACTTTCTCATTTCTGTTTAACTTCATCACAGATATGCTAATGGAAGTAACCTTAACTGAACTTAACGACTTAGGTTAATATATGTGTAAAACTTGGGCACTGTGGTAGTAAATAATTCCATATTAGTTTGTTTATTAGATGTATCACACAGTGAAACAGTATTATTTACCGGATGACGTTTCGAACACAATTTATTGTTCATAATCATATCAGTTTGGATCACACGACTTTGAAATTTTAGTTTTACATTTTTTTATTGTCTTCTCCTATTTGTCGTAATGGTAGTAGAATTTTCCATATATCTGGGACAGGTGTTGAATCATTTCTATTACATGTATTTGCAGTTGATTCGATAAACAAAGCTTCTGTTACCAATCTCTCCCTATACCCTGTGACATTAGATTTTAAAACTGTCATCCTATTCGATCCTATTGTATGGTTGTGTGTGACTGCATGTAGTGCTATAGCTAAACTATTCTCTAGATTTCTTATCTTTGTCGGGTCAAACAATCTAGATTTAGCTAGGTTTTTATGTTCGGCTAGTCTGACTGCCCTTGTTCTACTAGTCTGACTAGTATTTGACCTCACAATCATCACGAGCGGGGTATTAGATAAACTAAATTGTTTTGTTTTATTGGCTCCACAGGATCCTTTAACCGACAAAGCTTGACTCTAATTGAGTTTGTGGGTTTGAATGCTACTTTTATTCCTGCCTTGTTAATAATTCTGCGTAAGGCCTCCGAGGTTTCTTCCTTGTATGGAATTACTGTTGATGATTTAGATTCCTTATTGTTGGTGTCGTCATTAATATTATTATTATCACTATTATTATTACCATTATTATTACAATTATCATTATTGTTATTATTATTATAACTATCGCTATTATCATTATTTATTTTATTTACTTACTTACTTTTACTTACATATTTCTTCACTAATTTATCCGGGTAATTATTCAGTTTCAAGTCTTCTTTTATGTGTATCACTTTCTGTCTTAGATTTTCCTTGGTACTACTTAGTTTTTGTGCTCTGTCATTTAAACATTTCACTAATCCTATTTTAACCGACATAGGATGGGATGATCGGAATTCTAAATATCTGTTTGAGCGTGTGGGTTTTCTGTAAACACTAGTGTTTAACTTCCCATCTTCTTTCCTTTTTACGTTGCAATCTAACATTGGAAGTTCCCCCTTCCTGACTTTCCAATTCATAAGTGAATTGAATGGCCTCTACCTTCGAGTTGATGTGTTCGAAAAATCTATCTATATCTTGTGTTTGAAGTACAGTGAATGTGTCATCTACATACCTCCACCATAGCACTACATGCAGTCACACACAACCATACAATAGGATCGAATAGGATGACAGTTTTAAAATCTAATGTCACAGGGTATAGGGAGAGATTGGTAACAGAAGCTTTGTTTATCGAATCAACTGCAAATACATGTAATAGAAATGATTCAACACCTGTCCCAGATATATGGAAAATTCTACTACCATTACGACAAATAGGAGAAGACAATAAAAAAATGTAAAACTAAAATTTCAAAGTCGTGTGATCCAAACTGATATGATTATGAACAATAAATTGTGTTCGAAACGTCATCCGGTAAATAATACTGTTTCACTGTGTGATACATCTAATAAACAAACTAATATGGAATTAACGACTTAGGAATCGACTTGTTACCAGGGAATAGTCTTATGGACTTAGAATATGCAGATGACATAGTCCTGTTAGGGGAGGATGCTGACAAAATGCAGAGTCTTTTGAACACTTTGAGTAGCAATCTTCGTATGCTTCGCATGACTTTCGCCCCTGCAAAATGTAAGATACTGCTACAGGACTGGACTAAGTCAACTCATACCCTAGTGATAGGGAGTGAAGTGATAGAATATGTTGACCACTTTATCTATTTGAGAAGTTGTATCAGCTCAAACGGACTGATTGGCGACGAAATCTCAGAGCTTAGGTCCCGATTATGTACCTAGTATTATTTTTTTTAAATGTTCTGATATTCTGTGTCACCCCCTTACTGATCTATTTAACAAATCTTTTTCCGATAATATTGTGCCTGCCGTTTGGAAGGACATTAAAGTTGTACCCATACCTAAATCATCCACTGGAGCATGTGTCAAATTTAGACCCATTGCTATTACCTCTCCTTTTTTGAAAACTATGGAGAAATTACTTTTACTTAGTCTTGTACCTTCGCTTAAATCCTTTAATGACCCTAAACAATTCGCCTATAAGCACAGTAGAAGCACTTTAGATGCAGCTGCCGTCTTATATCATAACATTGCTTCCAGTCTAGACAAGGGGGCTAAATTTGTTCGTTGCGCCTTCCTAGACTATACATCTGCTTTCGACTCGGTCCCTAGGGACATCTTATTAAATAAACTTGCAGCTAGTCAAACAGAATGTTGGGCTGTTAACTGGTTACATTCCTATTTCTCAGATAGAAAGCAGTACACCGTATATAAAGGGAAGTCTTCCACTTCATTGCCTACTGAAGCTGGTGTCCCTCAAGGTGCTGTTCTTTCTCCTTTTCTTTTTTCTTTCTTCTTGCACGACTTGCCTCACTCTGATGAAATAAACTTTGTGAAGTATGCTGATGATTTAACGGTTTCAATGGCTGTTAACTCCCAGCTAGATTGTACTAAAATAAATAGCTTTCTATCGGAAGTCAGCAAATGGTCTGAGTCTAACGGTCTTAAACTGAATCCTTCTAAGTGTCAAACTGTTGATTTCAGCTTAAGATGTAAACGACAGTTAAAAGAAGTCATCGATTCTCATGACACTTGTAAAATTGACGACAATGATATAGGAATCAAATCAGAAATTAAGTATCTTGGACTCATTCTCTCTTCTGATCTCTCCTGGTCTTCCCATGTCTTAGCAATCTCCAGTAAAATATTCCGCCTGACATTTTACATTAAGAAGTTAAGACACTCGGGTATAACTCAACCCTTCCTCTTACAGTTCATAAACTCTTGCATCCTACCTATTCTTCTTTATTGTTCACCCTTATTCTTTCCTGGTTTGCTTAAAAAGGACTATGTCACAATTCGTAGAATACTGAAGACTGTCAGTAGGGTGAGTGGTGTCCCAGTGGACCACATAGTTAACGTCGTTGTCGATAGGCACTTGACTTCGTGCAATAAATTTGCTAAAGGGATTTTGTCTGACTTGGAGCATCCGCTTTACCCTCAGCTTTCACCTTGCATCTCCTCAGGTAGAACAAGGAGTAACTTCAGAAAACTGTATGCTCGCACGTCTAAGTATAGAAATTCTATGATACCATACTTGGCACGTATTTTATGTGATGAAAATAGTGTCAGGCAAGAATTAACTAACCTTTTTTCATCTAGTAAATAAACAATTTCCTCCATCCATCCTTATATACCTTCAAGTTTTACTTTTATTATTTCTATTATATTTATGGTCCTGTTGCTTCTTTGTTTGTTTTACTCTCATAATTGCAAACACCAACTTATCTCCATGACGGCTGTAATCTTTGTTTTTCCCCTCACCATATCATGTAAAGAGAACATTATATTCAATATTTTTAAACATGTTAGGATTTCTATACCACATTGCCAATACTGTGTGACACAAGCCAACGGCAATTTTCACTTGTATTCTTATTATTATTACCCTAGCTGTTATCATTATTATTGCTATTTCCATTTTATATGCTGCATGTTTTTGACACTACCTCTATTGTAAATGTGGAAAATTTTCTGTGTGATTAATTTTTATTTATAATTTGAGGAAATTAGATGCAATATTGTGATTAATGCTGAAAATTCCATTCTGTATCACAAGTACTGTTTTTGGAATAAAGCAAATCCTTATTATTATTATTATTATTAAAAGCTCGAGCTACTTTCGCTGACTTACACCATCTCTGGAGTAGGCGTGACATCCGGCTGTCAACCAAAGGACGTGTGTACTGCTCAGCAGTTCGCTCAGTCCTTCTCTACGGCTCTGAAACATGGCCTATACGAGTTGAAGACATGAAAAGGTTGACTGCTTTCGATTATAGATGTCTGTGATCTCTGTCTCACGTTAGGTGGTTTAATAAGGTAAGTAATGTTGACGTTAGGCGTAGAGTATTGGGCAAACAGGGAAAATCAATCGACGAGGCTATAAAGTTACACAGATTGAGATGGCTAGGTCACGTGCTGCGCATGCCTAACCATCGCCTCCCCCGACGGGCATTACTAGCTAATATAGATAAGTGCAGGTTGGAAAAGGGTAAGTGGTGGCCAAACAAAAACATGGCCTCATCAATCCATGAAATCCTCGACAGTTAAACTGAGTCGGTCAGGTAGGGAGATGCAGACTTCCGGGTTGGGGCCCTCGAGACTCCAAGAATCAATGGCTGGAGACAATAGGTGACATGGCTCAAAATCGTTGTCAATGGTGCAGATGTATTCAGTCTCTGTAATCTTTCACATTCCTTTCTACCATTACTCATTCTGTTTCACTCTTATACTTGTCAGACTATTGATTCTCTTCACTCATCTTCTTGTCTACCTTTGTGTGCTATTTGGAACGTGGCAACTGGAACTGCTGCACTTCGGCGCCAAGTTCTATGTTGAATCCAGACAGACAGACAGATCAATGAAAGTAGTGTTTTGCTGGTCGGCTGTTACTGTTCAATAACCTGTAGCATAAGATCCTTCATCTGTTCCTATATTGGTCGTTATCATATCGGTTTATGGATTTGCCTGATTAGTTACCTGTTTCGATCAGTAAGAGTATCTGTAAGCGATCCATTAGTTGACATTCAAAAGAATAAAGTATATGAGATTACCTGAGAAAAGGAGTATAATAATCTTTCATCGAATTGAGATTCCATTAAATCAATAAGTGAATTCGATTCTCCTGACTTCACTAATCGTTTGTTAGAAAGACAAGATTCAGACGTTTCAGAATTATTCAATAATTTGGATGTAAGGTATACATTGAAATTAGAAAGTAATGCAGGTGATTTTCGGTTCAATACATGCTCAGCATACAGGGAATATAACAGATCCAAACGGTCAGCCTTATTCCAGTATTTGACAAAATCTCTGTCATCTGTTAATTCTATATTTAAGGATTGAAAACCTTGGCGTACCTTAACCGTGTAGAAAAACAAATAAATATTGTTGATATTTAAAATATATCAAATGAAAAAGCATGTATACACTTTGAAGTATGAAATCTAAAGTATTAGAAAAAAAAGGTTACAAAGCTGTTCGCATACTACACATAAATGACGCTTGCAATACACACAACCAACAGAGCGAACTTGTATCATTTTAAACACGAGATGATAATAATAATAAATCATGGCAGTAAAAAAAAATACCCGCCTACACAATTAAGAGACACCCTAACTAGTTTACTGCAGACTTCCTAGTTGTAATTTAATAGTAGTGATAATAATAACAATAACAATATACCCGTATTCCCCACCCCAAAAAAAAATCACTCGAAGATTATTTTCTCTCTGTGTACAAGAATAAGGCGAGAATTTCTATTGATTTTACTTCACAGTATATCTACAAATTCACCTGCAGTTGCATGCAGTAACACATCTACAGGTGCATGTAGTATAAAAATGCAAGTCTTTTGAAAGAAGCGATCGTAAAATCAATAATTGATGACGATTCCCCAATTATAATCACATACGCTAACTATAGTGATAGAAGTATTTTGAATTAACTAAATAATGCACCCTAGACTATGTGTACAAAAAACAACACATTTTAGCCTTCGCCTACTATAGACTACTTGATTAATATGTCCTTTTATCTTATGTAAGTAATTAATTGCTACGCATTTTATTTTAATCAATCATTCTGGTTGTAGTGGGATTGTACAGAAACTACGACATGACATCATCTCGTGATACTCTGTCCGAACTGCAATAGTGAATGCATGTGTGGAGATCTTTTCCGTCGAACATGACAAAAACAAGTGACATAAAATGCAACAGAGTTGAGGGCGCGTTTCTGCCCTCCTATAGACCAGCGAATTCATAAGAACTACTCACAAACTTTCTTGACACATATATGGTACTTCTTGTGTCTCAGAGATACAACATACAGTGAAACTGCCAGAGGCCAAGATCTCGGCTAGTGATCTGGCACAAGCTGAAAGCCCTAATATAAAGTTTGCTGATGATTTTAGCCTAGTCTATTAAAATCACTCCTTAATCATCACAGAGTCAAGCGAAGATGAAAAAGCGCTATAAAGAATAATATTAGCAATTGGAGAAGGTAAAGTTTTAGTAAACAGACAATATATAACGGGTAAAGGATGAAAAGAACCTCTTGACTCTATGAAAATTCCCCACACCACGAAAACTGATTTCTTCTTAGAGTATCTTAAAGAGAAAAAGGATGAGTTTTATTTGGCTGCAGAGCCCAAGGAGGCAACTATTTGAGGCCACTCATACATGGTATCATCTGCACATAGGTTACAAACCTTCAACGGTACATATAATCTTGCCACAGCCTAGGAATAGCCTGCACAATTTCAGCAAACATACGTTTCTAACCCTCGTCTTGTAAAGGGGAACAGCTTACCCGCTGATACACTTTTATGTGTCAACAGCATAACGTCAATCTACGACAACCTAAGCGACCTAAACTAAAAGCAGTTAACATCTCTGTACAATTGCTATCTAACCGACCTTTCTGGCATGGCAGAGCCTGCAGAAACATTTTTCAGCCAATATAGTTCACTCACGACTACGACTTCAGAATAGCTATCTTTCTTTCAGTCAGGACTGACATCATTCAAATAAATTCGAGTGAGAAGTACATAAATTCTAAATTAGAATGTAATGAGAGAGAGACCCGGCCGACAACTGCTACCTTGTCGTGGTGGTCGGGCTTGAATACCGCAGTGATCCAACATGCTAAACTGACTGGGACTCTGTCCCTGCAGGTCCTACCATGTCAGGAAGGTTGTTTGGATAGCGGTCAGACTAAAAGCAGTTACCATGGCGTGCATGGGCTCCAGAAGCCAATCGGATCAAATGGCGTATGAACCCATATTGGTCACCGCCAACTATGGGAATGCAGCTCCTGACGCTGCTCCGCTGCCTTGTGGATTAGACTCCAAGTCAAATGCTCAGGGGGTGGTCCCTTAAGAAAACCACCTGCTTCGGTCTGGGCGCTCGGGCAGTATTTCAGCCCCCACACAACAAATGAAATTTAGTGTGGCGCATCTTTCTTGGTGCCATACTGTACCAAGATTTTTCTGCGTTTAAATAAATAAAATAATGAGAGAGAAAAAAGGGACTTAATTTGATTAACTGACAAAGAGAAATACACATTCCTTCGAGATTTATAATACACTAAGGAAATATTGGGAGTTGCATTTTGAAAAAAAAACGGGTAAATACATGATAAATGAAACAATCTTTCATTCAGTTTACTTGTCACTAGTACACTACTTCTAATATTGTTTTCGTTCCAAGGCAAAAACAAAGTAGCTTTATTGATGAAAACTAGGCCTAAGAGAAAATACGTGTCATGCATATTGACATAATAAATAATAATAAATTTAAAATCATGCCAACATAACATCATACTTGCTCGTAAACAAATTGACTGTCGGCTGACTTGGGAATCGTTCCAATTATTCGGCGAAGTACACGAGATACGTATCTAAAATAAAATGAACAGTCAGACAAAAACAAGTAAGCATTTTTTTAGAATAATCAGTTTACAGTTGGCATGTGTGTGTGTGTGACAGCTCAACAAAACAATAAACACCACTAGTAATCTATAACAAAAACTTCTTAATAACGAAGCAGACCTCATTACGAACCCACAAAAGCTCAGCTAATTGGAACTTAATAATCTGAAACAGATTTTTCATACACCAGGTTATCAGCCAACACATAGTGTAAGTGGTGATATTATTACGTAGTCACTCAAACTGAAGTATATGGAACAGCATCCGAGACATAAGACCCACTGGTTAATAGTCAAGTGTTAAAGCCAATGAAACACACCTCCAATGATAGGAACTAGAAAATCATTGAAAATCAAGATGGAGAGAAATAACACTTATGTTTTTAGCAGAGGTCACTCATGACTCAGTAAAATAGTTGAGCTCAGAACCACCAGAACGCATAGAGGGTATGTTACGTGTTTGCATGCTACCACACTAGCTAGTCAAGAATGATCAGCATAGTTTAATCGAGAAAATTTGTGAATAAAATAGACACAGAAGCAGCCGATGATAACCGATGAAATAAAATGGATTCAGATTATTCTGTGCCAATAATGTTTCTTCTTTCTTTGTTCATATTTTTACAGTCACAAACCGATCTTTATCTTGCGCTATAACACCACTTAATCAAGTGCATGATACTTGGGTGGAAAGTTTAGATCGTGTGTAGGTGTTCAAATATATGGGTAAGGTATTTGTTCCCGGTACTTCCTACTTCTCATATCAATATCACTTAAGTGTAACACAGAATATTTACAGGTTTTATGCAAAAAAACAAGTAGTTTATATAATATACAGCAAAAATAGAATATATTTTAAAAACTCAAAAAAGGTTTCTAAAACAGAGGACAAGAAATCCCACATCAAGTATGTTTTCAATTATTCAAAACATCTTTAAGTTATTAAGACGTTGGTTTTTTATTCGTACCGAATAATTAATCCAGATTACTTTGTGTGTAGCAGAAAACAAAGCATTGAAATACGCCAAATCAACTGTATTGTGAGAATGAAGCCTTAAAAGAAAAACTACCATTGTAAATTTCTGTATTTCAATGAAAATATTAACACTAAGGGATATCAGACTACAGCAAAATCATGCTCTAATAGAATAAATACTAATTAAGTTTGTAATAAGTTGCATATAAGTCTGCTTTATATAAATCATTGTTAATTAAAACAATCTAATGCTTCTAGTTGTTCGAAACACGAGATGTAACCGTGTTCTCTGAGGTGGCTGATACTGTGCTACTCAGAAACCGCATAATAAGTATATGTACTAGGGTAAACCACCCATACTGTTTTGGTGCTTATCATTATCGGATGGTGCAGACAGAAAAAAGTGAAATCACGACCCATAAATTGGTCCGGTCGCTTGCCACTCGTATTCGACGCATATGTAGCACTGATACTGTGGAAGATGAGTTATACACTTTAAGGAAAATCCTAATGGAAAATGGATTTCCACCACGTTTTATAGATAAGAATATACATTCAAAGCCTACAAAACGTGACTTATCAACCGCTCCCAAGAAAATACTTTACATGAGCTTAGAATTCAAAGAGGACTTAGCTTCCGATATCATGAAACGAAGGATATCACAGTCCCTGAAAAGAACATTCCCTGCTGCCTCTCTGAGAATAGCTTTTACTAGCCGACCATTATTGTTCAATAACGTGAAGGACAAGATCCCAATGTTGACCAACTCTATGTGCGCTTATCAATTCACCTGCTCTTGTGGAGCTAGGTATATCGGTCGTTCGACTCGAGTTTTGTCCAAGAGGGTGCAAGAACATTATGCTGCATGGCTACGAAAAGGTGGAAGTGGAGCAATAAGAAGCGCGATCATAGAACATCTGGTCGATAATGATCACCCTATCTCTATAGCCTCCGCCTTTAAAGTCATCTACAAGGCAAAGAGCAATCTACCCAAATCCCTACGTACCCGACTCATCTGTATTGCTGAAGCTTTGGCTATCGAAACAGAAAAGCCAGATCTCTGCGTACAGAAAAAGTTCGTTCAACCCCTCCAACTTTCATGGTCTTAATCCCTCTATGCTAAAATATGATAATCCCCAATCATATTTTAGCTCTACCAATTTTTCATTTTTCATTTTGTCTATTCAATTTGTATACTCTTCCTTATTAAGTCAATTGTTATTATTACTATTCTCACTTTGAACTGTCCCCGGTATTATTTCACTTGTTCCACTTGTCATTCTAAATCAATCGTTCTTTTTACAACGATAAATTCCATGCTATTAAATTTCACATAATATTACGTAACATTTTTGTTTTATTCGATTTGTCTACTAATCCTATAATTGCACATCCTTTTTAAAGTTCTATCTCTCCTATGAATTATTCTATATATGACATTAATCTGCTTTGCCACTTGACATTTAACTACGATTGTAATCACAAACATTTTAGTTTTAATTGAACTTCATATGATTATTATTATTTTATGCATTCACACCTAAGATTCAATTCCCTCACCGGATATAACTTCTGAAAAAACCATATATATACGACTGTACAGCTTGATGATAAATTCGTTGAAAAGAGTCTCTTCGCTGAATCACTTGTTTTGATTTTCCATAAATTATAAGCCAAGTGAAGGTCATAACTGCGCAATGTGAGAACATGTCCACTACTCTCAGGTTTACCAATGATTCTCTAACCGATGTCAAGTCACAATGAAATCCTCCAACCAGTCAAACAAAATTCCTACAAAGCTAATATTTGAAGATTCATATGATGCTCACTATTGACTAGTCATATTCACGCAGTTAACCTGGGGTTTTAGTAGGAAGCCGTGACCAGTAGGGTACAGCAGGTCGAAGGTGAAGCGGTAACTCATCGAAGAAGACATTGTGAAGTGGTCATGTTATGCCATGAGTCGGCATGGCCCAATGGATCATGTTCCAGTGGCTTAATGGTCTACGAGCTCACCTTGTAACCAGAGCGTCCTGGGTTCGTACTGATGAAGAGTCCCAAACTAGGACGAAACAGCTGTCCAGTACTCCATGAAAGCTCTCCAATGGTTCTTTAACTGATGTCAGCTCATGATGAAATCCTCCAACCAATCAAACAAAATCCCTATAAAACCAACACTTGAGAACATATATTACCCTTAAAAAATTGTACGGCTTCGTGGAAACTAACACGTGTGACACGTATCTACCACTTAAGAACCAAGCTTCATACTCAGCTTCTCAGAACCAGGGGGAAATATGAGCAGAAAATGTAACCTAGAGAACTAAAGCAATCCCTGCCATATTTGAATAAGCAAGGATGTTTTAAAGAAAAAGCTGTAGTTGAACATGCAAAATAAAACCATTGTGCCACTGTGGAATTAAAACTAATGGACAGTAATTATTGTGTATAGCAAATCTTGATAACTTTGTAAAAATCTAACGAATTTTACAAACACATAAAATTGAAAGAAAAAAAAGCGCTTACTGTATTTTATCAATTGATTTTTTCTCTTCATGAGTCAAATTCCCTGACGATTTAAACCTCTTGATATAAAATTCAATGGAGGAAATAAAATAATTCAAATAATTCTTCATTTTTTTCAAAACAAAACAGAAAACAATAGTAGCTTTTATTACCACAATGCTTACAATTTGCACTGACTCTTTATAATTGCATAAACCTCAATACTAATCACCTTTTGACTGAAGGGACATTTATTGGCAAGTTGGTACGTATCTCCGATAAGAAACAATCAACTGCATGACGATTTAGAACTACTTAAATTCTCTCCACTCGCTTAACTCGTTTTTATTTTCAGACACTGGAGTAATGTGCAGCATCTGAGATGATTTGTCATTATTTTTTTACGAGTTGATCACGGATTGATATCAGTTAGAGAACCATTGAAAACCAGGGAGTACTGGACAGCTGCTGTTTCATCCTAGTTTGGGAATCATCGGCAGTACTGCCGATTTTCAATGGTGTTAATGGTTCTCTAAATGATATCAATCCGTGATCAACTCGTGAAAACATAACTAATCCTTACAAACCAAAACTATAGAAAATTATTTTTTTAATTGGCAATAAACTTTTCTACGGCTAAATAACTGTGGAGAGTAGTTTAAAAGCTACAACTCCACACAACTAATAACAGATCCTACTCATCCATCATCATATATTAAAATCAATAATCAACGATAACACATAAAACTCAAGTACAAGGTTGAAGAAAAAAGCTGACAGTAAGTAATGCTATGTGAGACGTATAAATAAACCATATTAGGGTTGTACTTTTTTGGAATTCCTTGTGTTTTAAATAGCAAAAGAAAACCTAACATCAATTGAATGATCGTCGAGAGACTAAATAGTATAAATAACTTCTTTTTGTTTGTTGTTGTATGATGCTGCTACTGAGTTTTAACACCTAAAACTGACCAATTAACGTCTGTAGAAAAAAACAAATGGATGACAAACACCAATTTGAGCCTAAATGAAGTACTGAGTTGTTATATGTTTATGCAATCAGTCATGAAGTTGGTGGGTGAAAACAAATTCCACATATTTTGTAGATTCCATTTAAGATGTAACACATTGCCAGATGAAAAGCATATGAATATTCGAACAAATAACCTCAGGAAAAGCTGAGCACTACAAAAAAACACGTGATTTTCAAGGGTTAGTTGTATCAGCATTCCAATGTGTCATGAGTACACCTATAATGTTGGATGTTACTTCCTATACCTGAAATTTCTCCGTAATTAGTCCTCTGGTTAATCTTTCATTTAGCATGAATGATTAACCAACTTATCAACGTGAAACTACACAAAATGGCATCAGTCTCAGTTGCTACATTTCAGAGAAGCATACAATAGGAGAAAACTGTAGTGAAACTACAAAAGGAAATGTATTGGACAGAGAATAATTAGAATAAGATTGGAGGAGATTTTCAGATTCTTGACAGCATCAGGGATTAAATATATCTGACCTATTTTGAACGAATAAACCATATCATTGAGTTCTCAACAACTGATTCATAGCATCCTGAAGACAGGCAATCTGTACCAACATCTTTTGTGGCTCAGACCAACAATCGGTGAATCTATGGGTGCCACGTTTAAGTCTGACTACTTCTAAACCTTACCCAACATACCGCTTGCTTTAGTAAACATTACCCGTCAAGAGACACGTTACATCGAAATGCATAAGACATGCCCCGCCCGTCTGAATCTTTGTAACCTCACATCATCGACTAATCTCCTCCTTACCTAACATAAGCATAAGCTCATTATGACCTATCTTGGTGTACTTAACGCAAGAGACTGGTCAAAGATATCTATGACTAAGTGCCTCTAGTCTCTTTACACCGTCTACATTCACTGTCCATATATCACACGGGTAGATTCGGACAGAACGGACTACCGCACAGTACACACACCATTCGATAGATAATAGGATACCTTACCTACATCAAAGTCGAAAAATATAGTGTAACTGGTCCATAAGGACTCCAATAACGTGAAATGATAAACACAACCACCTTACTCCCTATCCCTAGCAAACACTAACTCGGTGACTGGCATTTCTTAAGAGACAAGGGTATCGAAAGTCAACTACACATGTATAGAAAAGTTTAAAATGCAAACTGAAGCAGCTTGAAAATTTACCTACCATCCGGAAATGAATAACAACTTAGCCCACTAGTTTTAAAATGCCAAAATACTATCACTTAAAGTAGGAGAAATAAGAATATCCAGATGAAATTTCTTCAACTGTTTAAACAGCAGTAGACAAACCTTAGGTTGAGGTCTCAAATGAGTTTTCAAAAGACAAAGAAAACTGAATTTATCAACTGTTTGTTTATCTAAGATATTAGGAAGAGATTTGTGTAGGAATGTTAGACATGAATAACAGAGTTCTTAAAACCTCAATCATTATTGTATGAAGCTTTGAATTTCGACAACAGCAAGTCACGGAGAATTAGAACAGACTCAGCACAAACACGTGACGCATTGACTATATCATCGCAGAGTTTATTAAATTCATTGTAAGGAAACCGATACACACATCAATTAAGTAAGGCTGAACAAGGAAAACTTACCAAATGGCTATTACGGACCGCATGATTCACAGCAGTTTCAACATCTGAAAAACATGGAATCCTGAGACGCTTGATTGTTTGCAGAAAATAATTCATAGCTTCCTCTAGATAATAGTATTCTCTAAAAAGATAAATAAAAGGTGAAACGAATCAAATTAATAGGTGGGACACTTTAACTCGCTAGAATACAAAAACCTATACAGTAAATATCAGTAACTAAAATTATGCAGTGCAGTATTTGTGAATAGTAAGATGTGAATAAAGAATGCAGGGAAATTCTTCGAGTAATAACTGAGATTATAACGATGACTATCGGTACAGGTTACACAACTTTAATTATTATTATTATTACCTTATCCTTTAATTCCTAGAGTAACATAGGGCTTCAGCCAAACGTCTCCATTGAGTTCGGTCTTCTGCCAACTTTTTCACCCCGCTCCAAGTCTGCCCACATGCTTTCATCTCCTCTTCACGTGACCTCCTCCATGTCACCCTCACACTGACGACCAACTCGCCGCTTCCCTTTCGGGTTCCACTCGAGCAATGGCTTGTTTAGTGATGTCACTTTATGGTTTCCTCAGCGTATGACTAGCCAATCCATCTCCATTTCTTCCTGCCTATTTGTTTCACAATCGGTTCCTGCTGTGTTGGTTCGCTCATTGCAAGAGATCCCTGTTGCTGACCTTTTCTGGCCAGCCATCTGATCTTGGGTATTGAGCGAATACAACTGTTAATGAAGGTCTGAAGTTTGTTTGAGATGCTCTTTATGACGCACCAACTTCAATAATTCATGAAAAAAGCTTTAACCACAAAGTGAAAATTCTCAAGGTTTCGAGGCCAGCCTATAATATGAAATTTTTCTTAGCCATTCATTTTTCATGAAGGATGTAAATCTAAAATTGTGCATATGGTCATTCATTTGCATACTGCATTTTTCAAGTAAACAATTAGCTAATAAATAAATAGCTCTGAAATCAATCTAACGTAGAACACAATGTCTGATAACCCTAAAAATAAGATACTCTTATGAAACTCAATTACCTGACACGCATTTCTAGCCATAATTATTGTGTAATGGCTAGTGCAATTGCTCGGTAGTTAAGAACAAAGTGCGGGAACAATTGTTTGAATCTACTACCTATTATTTGAAGACCGAGTGTGTACATCGAATAATTACACCTGACCCTGCATAGTAGTTAACACACATAGACTACTAGAGGAGGAAAACGTAAAATGTCTAGTTTACAACAAATGAATAGACAGGAGAGAGAAAAGTACGTGCGAAGGTTGTAGAGAAAGATAATTAATTATTGGAAATACACTTCGCCTCCACAAACTTAAGCCATATGTCAACTCCTACCCGACACTGAAAGCAATCAAATGTTTTGATGTGTTAGTGAAAATTGAAGATCCCCCATAAAAATGTAAACCACTTTTTCCTTTCATTGTTTCGCAAGGTAATCAGATTTGAAGGTGTTTAAGCGTAAGAGTAGTTTACAGTGACACGGAGAATATTTTACTGGCAGATAAATAAAGTACATATGATGTATGTCCGACTCTAAATCCAGTGTTTACCGAAATGTTGTTTGTTAAAACTTTGTCACAAGTCTCACGTATCAATCTGTATAATTTCGACTTGGAATTAGGATTAAATTACTCTTGCTACGCGACACAATTATCAAGTGCTGGTTTGAAGGGATCTGATTGGTTACAGGTTTGGTCAGGGGTTGACATCATTCAGATAATCATTAGAAAAACTGGGACAACTAGACATATATATATACATCCCAAATAGATAGAATTTGTAATTCATGGGTCACCAAATCGGGTCCCAGTGACTGAATGGTCTACGGGCTCTCCATGTAACCCAGAAGGTCATGGGTTGAAACCCCGGTGGGTGCGTACTATTGAAGAGTTCAAAAACCTGGACGAAACAGCCAACTAATATTCCCACACTTCCCAATGGTTCTCTAACTGATGTCAACTCATGATCAATCCTCTAACGGTACACAGTTGACGTTAAATTTAGTTTCAACAAGTATACATATGTTCATAATAGTTTCCCTAGTATTTCCCCCCATTTTCGATGTTTTTATTTATTTTTATTTTTTTTAATTTTTTGATTGACAGCTTGATTCCACACTGTATTTTTAGTACAAGTATGGAATTTTCAGCATGGATATCGGTAGCCCAAAATTCGCAGGCCGACCATAGATATCAGGTGTGCGTCGGCGTGGGCTCGAACCCCGGACCATGTGCATGGTCGGCGAGAGTACTAACCACTGTGCCATCTATCTGTATTCCCTATTATTATTTCCCGATATTAGCACACCTATTCTTTCTAAGAATCTCACCATTTTTTTTGAGAAGACATTCAGTCGCTTAATCAATTCAGGATAGAAACATAAAATTTTCAAATAGGAGGAAATATCCAACAATAAAATCTTAAATGTGTGCATCACAAACCTTTAGCGAATAATACAGGTAAGAATTATAAAGGCAAATAATAACTCTGTGATTTGACGTAAACCCAAACAAAATGGAAACTGATCAGTCAATTTATGAAGAATGAGACTACGATAAATGTAAACATCTGTTAAGTATATATATATATATATATATATATATATATATATATATATATATATATATATATATATATATATATTCATCTTTGTTGTGTTAATCTTCAGTAGCTGGTGTAGGTTAAGGTGGTAAATCTATCTCATCTAAACAGCAGATGAGCGAAACCAACTTCATAATAAAGCACAAGATCATGATGAGATTTCACTTGCAGAAGCCATCACTTACAAATTTGATCTGAGGTCCGTGACTAAATGACCAATTAGTCGCTAGTTGTTTCGGAAAATAAGAAATATATGAGATTAGATTTCTAAACAAGCCTCTACAAGACTATTAAGATTCAAGTATTGGTTTTTGTAGGGATTTTTGTTTTGATTGCATGGAGGATTTAATCACTCGCCTGTTCATCTACTACACCAATAATTGCAATTATAACATCGAAATGCAAAGAATATGAAAATAAAAAACAGTAGACTCACAACTTATCAATACTTTCACCAGCTATTAAAAGAGGACCAGTATCTTCAAATTTGGATACTGTTACTACCAAAGGCTTTCTTTGGGAAGCAAGATAAATAACTTCCAGCAGACTAACTAGCCCTCTCGTCTTCCAGTTTTCGAAAACAAATAACAGTATGTCAGATGAAAACTTGGCATTTTTTTCCAATTTTATAAGCTCTGGTGACCATACATCAACTTGCTAGATAAATAAGAAACAATGACTAAAGATTAGAAGAGGAAGGAATTATTAGTCAACGATCAATTATATATGTATATGCGTCCTAATGAAAAAGTAGGCAGTTGTATACAATACACTTTATATCAGCTGAATCAGAAATCGAAAAAAACAAATTTGGCAATAACGGTTAGTAAGAAAAAGAAACGAGATGAGGGGGGGGGAACCCATAGCTACACCATCAGTTTGTCTGCAATACTCCTTATGGAATAAGAAATGAACATTCACTGTACATCTTAAAATAAGTTCCTTCAAGGAGGATACAAAAATACCGATGTCTATGTTTCGCGTAGTAATCTCATCACATATAAAATCCACTGTCTCCATTAACGGTGCATTTGTGAACAAGGAGGATACATCAAAATACATCTGAATTCGCCTCATATATGTGTATCTACCAGTTTGACTGCAGCTGCGGAGCCAGCTACATCAGGCGTACAATTAGGCAGATTCATCCTCGTATTTCCGAACATCGCCAGCACGGTCACGCAAAGGACAAACAAGACCTATTCGTAGCTCTATTTTAGCACACCTTATAGATAGTGAGCATAAGGTTGACGTTAACGCAGCCTTTAAAATTATTTATCGCATTCCCACTAACCCTAGTTTTGCTTTACAATTTCATCTTTTACATACAGCTGAAGCAACAGGGATCCACCTGAAGGAGCCAAACCTGTGTGTTCAGAAGAAATTTCCACAGCCACTTTCCTTACCTTGGCCATCGTTACATGAATGTATAGACCGGACTACTTCGCCAGCCTCCCCCTAAATCTTTAAAAATTATAATTGTCCAAATTATTTTATTGTTTTCCTGACTACTTCATCTTTAATTACATGTCATCGCTGTAAAATTATTTTATTCTTGTGACCACTTTATCCTTAGTTACAAGTTCTCATTGTCGAAATCGTTTTATTTTCTTTAACAACCTGTTACGTGATCAACCTGTGCACAGGCTTATCCCTTAATTACTCTCCATTTTACCCAAATTATGCATTACGCAATCCATGTGTTTCAATCATTTCTAACTTTTAATTGTGTGAATTAATTTTCTTCGCCAACTATCACCCCATTGACATGTTGACACTGACTAATCATAGTTAACAAACATATCGCCACTTGATCGGTAAATTGTTGTGTATTGTATTAAAATTCTATATATATTAGAGTAGAGCCAGAGATGAGGATCTAACTGAAAAGTAAATATTTCTTTTCGCAATCCTTCTGCTTTCTAAATGTCTAAATGGGGATTTCTTCTCTATTGAAATCCAATTATATTATTCAAAAGTTGCGATCCAAATTTTTATGCGTAATTATTGACTATCAACTCATCATGGCCGTCGTCAAGCTTTGACAAACCCACTGAACTTCCTTCTTTACAAGTCCCTAAAAACAACTATCAATAGTTTCAATCCGCTCAAGCTAATACGAATGCGTGTTTATGTGATCCAATACTCAAAACAACCAACTTCAGCTTTAGGTGTGTAAAGAAATTTGCGATCAGCATGCACTGTTTACTTTAAAGAGAACAATTAGCAACATAAACGTTACTCATTACCTACATCTTTTGCAAGTGACTAGTTATTTGATCTCTTTATTTCACTTTATTCTCTAACTATACCATAATTCTAAATGGAAATAAGTTCATGCTGATTATTTTTTTGACAAATTTAAGGTCGTTAAAACTCGGGTTAATACAGAAAAGTATAAATTAATGAGACCATTTGAAACGACGACAGGAGAATACATAGGTTAGAACCCACTAGGTTTCCTTTAAATCTCTTTCTCTGTTTATCTTGTTTCAAAACGGATTTTTGCAAAATGTACTGATAATAATACCATCAACACTGAATTGGACAGCGGTGCTGTGAGTCAATCTGTAACCTTATGAAGGCGGCTCTTGTAACTGCATAACTCACACTAACCCACCGCAACGATCATGCAAACAGAATGTGTAGGTCAGCTGCTAGAATTCCATAGGTACCCTACTAGATAGTCGAAGGTAAGGTCGCAAACTTCTTACATTAGTCATTCGTCTTTTCCTCACTGGTGACTTTTGCATCTCTTTCTTACCTTTGTTTTGGAATATGTATGACAAAAGTATGCTTAATAGACTCAAATCACTCGCAAGCCACTACTACGCTACTGTGAGTCACAAATTAGTCATACTCTGTCCTGATTAAAGCGGTGATTAGGAGTTACGCAAAAATTCCACAGGAGTAAGCTTGCCCTTCATGATAAGCATTGTACCACTATCTGGATATTGGTCCTTAAAACGTGTCTTATTACTTTAAGCTCCAGTCATTTAGAAAATTTTCCTAGAAAGACCAACACTGACACATGTCAGCTGATATTTTTTTATAAGCACTCTACCCAAAATGTCAATAAATATTGAAGTACGGCAGAAACAGAAGTAGAAAACTTTCAAAGGTAAAGCTATCACAAAGGAATAAACCCCACATCAAACAGTAACCTATTTCTGAAAGTAGTGCAGCTTTTGGCTGCAGCCTCTAAAACAAGGAGGCAGATTGCAGCACTGATGACTGGCTGTTCCAGTAATACAATTTTGCAATGACTCTGACATATGTGTCAAACACGCTGAACGGAACCAGCACCACTAAACACAGTCGCATGGCTTATCTGTCCATTGAAGAAACAGTGAATTAGTGGTGTAAGTCTTATTGCTACTTTGTTTTGTATTTATCTATAGATACCTACATTAATTTCATGGTGTACCTTTACAAGGTACCTTTCACGTCATTATCTTCCTCATCTTATGATTACTATGTAAGCTACTAATTCTGTCCCTTCATCCCTTGCTTCCTACTTACTTTCTAATTTGTCTCCTATTTATTTCATGGCTATTGATGAAAGCTGTTGTTAACTAACCCCTGAACATAAACTGACACCTAATCTATGTTTTACTTAACTGACCTGCATTAGGCGAGTGGAAACATTTGTCGTACCATAAACCATTCTTATGACCCTGAACCGTTCATCAAAATTAAGAAGCAACAAGCGGAAAAGTAATACTTCACCAAAAACGTCAAATCAATATTATGCAAGATATGTCACAAATAATTCAAAGGCTCTGATAATGACTATTATTCGCCAATTCTTCCTCAACATTTAAACGTAATATGGCGGCTGAAAATGAACTTTACACGAGTACAATAGAAGTATAATGCCCTCTGGTGCATTACAACCGAACACAATACACGCAACCATACAGACAAGATAAGATAGTGCTTATCGAAAGTGATTCTCATTTTTCATCACAAATCACATTAAAATGAGGAAAAGACAAAATGATACCCACTGGATTATAATACGACAAACCGAGACTTTCGAGTATAGGAATCACCACATCTTTCCTCCATGTTGTGGGATTACAGGCACCCCCTAGGAAGACTACAAACGTCAGAATAAATGAACCTACAGTCATACTGGTCCATTCCAAAGCCTGCTTGTCGGGAAGTTAGAAGATTACTATCCAATGTGCAGGCTGCATACAAAACGACATCCAAAAGACCGATTTGTGTTTTTGCATTACGAAAAATTCCTGATATCCCAATTATCTCTGTACAAACTATAAAAAAATAATACTCCAAAGCATACCTGGGTGGTTTGGCAGTGGTAAATTAAAAAAATGAAAGACTTCTGAAATGTCATTAGATAAACAACTTCTTGACAGCTGTAATAAATTTCCCAGCATCATAGTGAAAATCAGCATATGAGAGGTGTGGCGTTTCTCCACAGCGAAGCATAAGTCAGTCAACAAATGCCATAATGAAGAAGACCAACACCTGATTACCCAAGGTCATGCCGACTTCCGAATGAGTTTCAAGGTCACCAAACACCCAATAACTTCCGATGGGGTTGTAAAACACTATCGATTTTTTGACACTCTCTTCTTATCGTAGTAAATCTGTTCTACGTGTATAGACTATTCCCCTGACTAACGCGACTCTGCCGAACACAAAAGAGTTGGTAGGTAAAAGTATTTTGTCTAGAAAGTATGTTTTGCAATGCTGCAACAGATAAGTTTATTTGATGCAACAAACAACGTCAAAGTATTGACAACTGGACAAGATTTGGAGTACAATTTATTGCTCATGAAGGTATTAGGTGGGGTTTGAAGTGGGACAGTGGTGCTTGTGGGTATGGATATTTTTCGTCAAGAAATTTTATCAGCCATCAGTGAATTTCTTAGAAGGAAAACCGTGATGGAAAGGAAGTCAGGCCATACCATTGTAACTGCCCTGCGATGAGTGGCTCTGTCTGACCCGCCCTGAGGAGTATCGCACTGACCTCCTCCCAATAAATATCAGATTCTGTGACTTAGTTTGTTCACTCATAGTCCTGCCGTAATCGTTAGTGTACAGCTCCTGCTTTTCAAAGTCACCCATGACACCGTTGGCACTTTTGACTAGTGACAGTGAATTCCATAGCGTCACGCTTTAGGAATAACATCTCAGTAGAATTAATTGCTTCCAGTTATGGCCCTCTATACATTTCTCACAGATGCATGAAAAGTTACAGTAAAAATACGCTTATCTGCCTACTCACGTGGTAAAATTCTTTAGTGCCTTTATCTGCGCAGTCGGTGTCTTCACCCAGTTACGCGGTCGGTAGTTGCTCGAGGTAGGTATAGGAAAGGCTAGTTTCCCATGAATGGAAATAGATTCTTAGTCCTACCGCTAAACGAATGAACACTCACCCTTGTTGAAATAAGGTCTCTTCCTCACCCCGGTCAGGCCTCTCTTTAAATGAATCTGCTGTTCTTAATGTATTCATTCCCACTTTAACATCATCCGTTTACTGGAATGCTAAGAAACTCACGCAATTTGGTAGATTATTTATGAAAATCAAGAACAATAATGGACTGGCAGTTACTCCTATGACAATTCGGTGGATCCTGTTCTTCATATGGAGGTCGCTTGGCTCAACTACGGCAAAATACGGGTTCTTCAAATAGGCTATGATCTGAAAAAAACCAGCCTCCATTTCGGTCACCTCTCAAAATGGAAGCACAGAATGAAAAGCTTCAGCAAGATCCAGAAACAGAATATGGATCTCATCTTCTGGACCTAAAATGTTATGCAATTAGTTCAAGCCCCGTCAGAGTGGTATCGTGCTAACGATTTCTCCCGAAATCACGTTGAGCTTCGTGCAGATAATCCACCTTTTCAGATATTCCTTTGTGTGATTATCTATCAGGCTTAGGAGGCGAAGGTAAAGACCTGTAGCGTTTTGTATTTCATTGATCCCTTGTTTAAAGACAGGAGAAACGGTAGTCCGTTTCTAATTTCTCGGTGACAAATACCGATCGGTGAACTTTTAATCAGCTTAATTTGTTCGGACCCAGAGTTTCTGCAGATATAGACACTGGTGTGGTATTTTCTCATTCTAAAAATTTGGGGGCGGGCGCTTGATAATCTCACTGGAATCATATTTGGAGTCATTTGAACAACAGTAATTCCTATGATATTTCATTGAACTGTGAGTTGACGGGGAGTAATTTTACGGTTCTCATTCCTTTTTTTTCAACTGTCGTAAGAATGACTGTTGGAGGCTTCAGTTATCCCTAGATTGCACTGTTTCCCGACTGCGTTTTCTCACAACCCACTCACTGGTTGGTACTTATCCTCATGCCAGGAACCAACACATATACTTGGGGTTGAGCAACAATTTTCCGGATAAGTTTTACTGAAGTCA
This sequence comes from Trichobilharzia regenti, assembly GCA_944472135.2. Lineage (NCBI taxonomy): Eukaryota > Metazoa > Platyhelminthes > Trematoda > Strigeidida > Schistosomatidae > Trichobilharzia > Trichobilharzia regenti. Next base: position 109,950,879 of record OX235262.1, on the reverse strand, counting down.
TCCTGACAACACCGTCCACCGAAACTCAGCACTCATTTACCATCAGTGAGCAGTAAATTTTCTGCCGGAACGATGATAACATAATTTATCCCACCAAAGTACAGATCAATTGGACTACTCAGGCCTACGCCAGAGTTTGATCCTCAGTTAACTGGCTCTTAATAACTGGGCCTAACAACTGCGTGGTGTCTGTCGGCTAATGGTGTTCATGTTCGGATATTTTCTATAAGCAAGTGATCATCAATTGGAAGATGCGAACGAAGAATATTCTTTTCAATTATTTCCCCTCTTCACGTTCCTACAATTATAAAATATAATATTTGTTGTCGTTACAATAATAGCCAGTTATTTGGCGGATGCATCTTTTACGTAGAATAACAGATTAGTTATGAGGTGTCAAAATAAATAATAGCTTCTGTGTGACAAACGTGCTAGGCTGAAATCGACTACGAAATATTACGAAATGGGAGGGAATGGAGGTGATTAATCACAAAAGAATTGTGTAGTGTGGGGTAGGAAAATTGACAAGTCAGTCTGAACACGTTCAGACGCCTATTATGATGGTTATTATGATCATTATTCCTAGTTGTAACTTATACCGTTCATTCGAGCATTCTCTCAATACTACCGAAATTCTCATTTATACTATCCGAACTTATTATTAGTAATACTATCTCTTTTCTCAATATATGCCTCCAGCTTTTTAATTTCACACATTTGTTATTTCATTATGAAACTCTCATTGCAGTCTTACTATCTCCTGTTTAATACAGACCACTTTGTAATAGCCACTCACCTGACACCTTTTATAACCTGGAACTGACTTGTAAATATTCCTACCCCACACTCTACAAATCTGTTTTGACTAATCCCCACCATTGTCTCCTATTTTACAATATTTTGTAATCGATTCAGCCTAGCACGTTTGTCGTACAAACACGATAATTTATTTTGACACTCCATAACTAGTCTGTTATTGTGCGTCAAAATAAAGGTATCCGCCGCATAACTGCCCTTTACTGTAACGACAACAAATATTATATTTTACAAATGTAAGAACCTGAAGAGATATTATTGAGAAGAATATTCTTCGTTCAGATTGACTTTTAATTCATGAAATGGGAATATTTCTCACCCTGAAATCTTACTAGTGAAAGACGACTTCACTAAGATGAAGTGTCACACCTCTACCTGCATGAGTCATCCTCAGTTGTTTCGTAGAGATGAAGAATGATGATAAGGTTCAAATCGTGGGAAATACCAATCGCGACATCACAGAAAAATGAATGACAAGCTCAGCAAAGACACGCACCCGCCTTCGTAAGCATAAGCTGGCCTTAAGGTGAAAAAATGCAACTCGTAGAAGTTTGAAAGCAGGAAACTTTTATACGTGTCCAAAAGTATGGCTGGCATAAGTTCAATGAGAGGCATGCAACTGTAAAAAGTTACAACGACAGGGAAAGGACGACGTGTTGCGATTACACTTACTTAATTACATTCATTAAAAATAACATTAAAACTCCAGCTATTCACACTTAGAAAACGAATTTGCAGTCAGAAAAATTACTCAAATTAGCGAATGACGACCTGTAATTTTCTCACAAATTTGGACATCCAAATTTATACTGAAATCTGAAAGACGGAGAATGAAAGTGAGTGCATGTGTGTATTTTGCCAGATGGCAATTGGAGAAAATAAACCTAATAGGCCCACGACAAAAGAAATTCTTAAATATGTGTGTAAACGGAGATATTTTTTAAAATCCCAAACCATGCACACAATATATTTTATCCTACTCATTGTGTTTAATTGTCGCTTTCGTATCTTGTTGTTATTGCATAATTCTGTTAAATGTTTTGTCATGCTTACTTATGAAGTTGTTTCTAGTCTTCTAAGTCCGTGAATGCAGTGATTGATGTTAAAGACAGTAGATGGGTCGTATACGCCAGGGATGCTAGGCTATTGCTGAGAATGACATGCACACGGAGATAATGGTTAGGTGTGGTCCCACACGCCGGGAAGCGGGAGTGTAGACGACTGAGGCTCGCATACGTCACAGTTACTAGAATTGAGGCAGAATGAGTGACAAGCGATCGCAGTGGTAATTGGTAGTGAATAGATAAGCGGATGTGCGAGGGGTATCATGAGGTGCTTCTATGGTCACGTTGCATTCTGCAAGAGTCATTCTAGCAAGTGGCGATTGTGTTGCAAGAGGATGTGTCAAGAGGACACCTTTAACTGGAAGGCGTAGGTCGTCATCGATGAGTGAGATTTTGCTGTGGGTATGCCTGTGGTGTGTTGGCTTTTCTGTTTGTTTTCCATTTCAGCTTTGTCCGTAAGACCCAGGTTCTCGCAATGGCATCCAAGTCAACGTGTATTGGTCGTGATGGAAAGAAGGGATGGATCCGTTTTTTGCCGGCGATTGTCGATGCAGTTTAAGATTGAACGATCAATTCATGGTTGTTTGCTCGAAGACAACTCCTCCATATTTTTTGCGGGAGTCATCAATCTAGCAGTCATCGCCTCATCGGTCGCTGGATGGAAAACTATCACAAGTATTATCGTGACTTATTGTTTGCTATAACATTTATTCTTAGACCTTGTGTATAATAACCTTATTGTTGGTTACGTATTGGTGCAAGAATAAAGGATTCTCGAGTCACCAATCTGTGTTCTGGTTTTTCGGCGTCGGTTAAAATAAAGTGTTGTCAGCCACCTCTCATAAACCGTTAATGCCCAGCTATTGCTACGCTCGGGCCCACGCTGTTCCTTGCAGGTTTTCAGAAACGCTTAGTTATAACGGACGCAAAAACCAAAACACCGATTGGCCGCTCGAGAATTCTTTATTGTAACACCAACATATAAAAAATCTTCCACTAAGGTCTGTGAACAAATTTTACAATAATAAATCACAATATTACTCCTGACGGTTTATTGCTGACTTCTGTCTGAACAGCGACCGATGAGACGATGACTGTCGTATTGATGCCTCCGCGAAAATTGGGGAAGTTGATTTTGAGCAAACAACCAAGAATTGATCGTTCAATCTTAAACTGCATCGACAATCGCCGGCAAAAAACGGATCCATCCCTTCTTTCCATCACGACCATGACAAAACATTTAACAGAATTATGCAATAACAACAAGGTACGAAACAATGAGTAAACACGATTAATCCAAAATTACAAATTGACAAGACACACCACTCCTATACACAAACAGTAAAATAACCTCGTGGTTCATGTCTTGGTTGAATTCCTTTTTAGAATTGCAGGACTTACACCAGTACGCCTACAACCCTTCTCACGTTGACGATTGTAAGTTCAAGTATGTCCGGACACAAACAAGATTAACCAACAATTACAATAATTGGAACTCACACAATTATTTAACACAAACATATGTACAATCAACAATAAAATGTGGTGGATTCTGCCTCGACGAACTACCCTTGAAGAACTGTAGGACTTACACCAGTACGCCTACATTCCTTCTCAGGTTGATGATACAAGTGGAAGTCGTCCGGACACAAACAGAATTACCAACAGCTAGATGACAGATGATATCAATTCAGTATATGTAATATTAACATATGTACAACATCACACACCAAGCACATTGGACTGATCATTGATGCGCTACCCTTTGAAGAATTGTAGGACTTACAGCAGTACGCCTACAACCCTTCTCTGTCTGACGCTCTAAGTTGGAAAATCGTCGCAGAGTTCATTTACTGACTTCCCTTTATCAGCTATATCCTCAAATCTGAACGGTAACACGCCCATGTCAGTGTATCGTTGAATGTAGATGACGAACAAACACACGACGTATCTGGTCAACCAAGCGTAGGCGCAGAGTAATTTACACCAAAGATAATAGCATTCAAATAGTAACTTGAAACTAGAAATGCCTTTATTCATGCAAGTCAATTTAACAATTGCTCTCTTGTTTGCACTTGGCTTATCCTCACTAAACTGACCATTGATATTCGTCCTTTCAAACGAACTGATACTACCATAGTCATTGCACAAGATACTTCAGCTGATGGGCGTCTTTTTCATTGTGGATGACAGCACCAACGACGACTGATTGATATCAGTTGATGAAGTTAGCGGTGGATCAAAAGCTGTTGTTGCTCGGCTTTCAGATAGTTGTCTACCTGTAAGGCCACCACCACTGCTCTCTTTTACTATCAGCTCAGGTTTAGCAATAGCGTCTGATGATAGGTGGGCTACATGCTGATCAATCACACTGACGGTCTCACAAATATCCATACCTTCTGCCATTGCATTTGCATTTATTTCTACTTCATGTTGTATTTGTACAGAACCTTTATTTAACTTAGCAGTAGTAGGCATATCCCGCATCTCATCATGATCAACCAAAGACAAATCTGCACTATCATGATCATTACCACAAATATTCAATTTACCGTCAAGTTCATCATTTTCAAACTCTTTAATAACAGAAGTAGACAATTTTGGTTCCTCCTCAAAAATCATTAAAGGTTTATATCTTCACTCTGACTAGTTATACTTTGTAAACTTTTGGAGTCAGAACTGCACTCTGAAGCAGTAACTCTATTCTGTGACACTATTCAACAATGGCTTACCAGTTGCAACTACAGACTTCCTGACCGCTCCGTTATCGTCACACAATTCGGAGTCAGGCCTAGAGTTGACATTTAGCTTATCACTGAACTTGCTCACTGGTTCACAGTTCACTTCTGTATGCACCTCTTGCAAACGTGTAAAACACAACCGTGTTTGTCTTGCATCTTGTAACTTATCTGTTGGGGATGTACTACGAAACCTGTTACACTCACTAGGTCTATATGCATTACTAGACATCATCGAGCCTTCTCGATATCCACCTCTCTGAGGCCTACTCGTCATCAATGATTGCATTTTGATCTCAGACTGCTCTATTCTAGGGGTGAGATCTAATAGACTGGCGAACTTGCTCATAGATTGATTGACACTAGTATTTACCAGTTTCAGGATATCATCAAACTTTGGCTCGATACCCTCATCCTCCATACGGGAGCTCATCTTCACCCACTTCCTTTGCAGTCGAGTAGGTAGGCGTCTTGCTATTACTTCTAGTATAAAACTCGAGTTGAGGTCACTCACGCGATTCATCGAAATCATTCCATTCTTGTAAATTAGCAAATTATCTAAAAACTCAGTGAGTGCCTGGGAGTCATCCTGTAATTGACCACCATTACCCTTAACAGCGTCGAATAATTTCCCTGCAATCATCGAAGGTCTTCCAAACCTTTGGCGTAATATGCTCATAGCCTCGTAGTAGCCCTCTTTTGGCTTCATAAACTCACAGCACTGTATAGCTCTTGCAGCATCTCCAGTGCAATATCTCATCAAGTACATTAACTTCAATTCATCATTTAATAAAACACCACTCAACATGATCTCAAACTCCTTTACAAATTGTAAATAATCAGCCGGGTTTCCATCAAAACATCGTGGTTCAAATTTAGGGAGTTTGATGTTCCTATTATCCCTGAACGGCGAAACAATAACATCAACCATGTCATGCTTAACATCAGACACATCGTTACAATTAACAGACAAGTCAACATGACTTACTTTCCTGTTTGCATCCAAGACGCTCTGTCCCTTCTTTGACCCAGGCATTGTTGAACTTGACCCAATTCCAAAAACGTTCCAGATATTGCTTGTTCAAAGAGGACTTGGCCGGCACCAGGAAAGATGAACGGTTACTATCCAAACTGTCACCAACTGATCGAAACAGTCAAAAACTGACGCCGGCCGTCGGTAACTGTCAGCCACGTCTCGTAAACGTTAATGCCCAGCTATTGCTACGCTCGGGCCCACGCTGTTCCTTGCAGGTTTTCAGAAACGCTTAGTTATAACGGACGCAAAAACCAAAACACCGATTGGCCGCTCGAGAATTCTTTATTGTAACACCAACATATAAAAAATCTTCCACTAAGGTCTGTGAACAAATTTTACAATAATAAATCACAATATTACTCCTGACGGTTTATTGCTGACTTCTGTCTGAACAGCGACCGATGAGACGATGACTGTCGTATTGATGCCTCCGCGAAAATTGGGGAAGTTGATTTTGAGCAAACAACCAAGAATTGATCGTTCAATCTTAAACTCCATTGACAGACGGCGTGGTCACTACTACCTATGGGAGTCGTGATCTGAACATTTTCCACTAGTAGTTGGTCACTAGTGAGCACGTAATCCAGTCTAGAAGACTTCCCATCAGGGCCCCATCTAGTATCCATCTTGACATTTTCAGTGAATCCAGCCTTCCTGATGGTATGCAGCAGATTTCGATCAAATCTATCATGGGCTTTTCCCGACACCAAGTTAAGAGATGGGGCATTGAATTCACCAGCTATGACAATTTGATCATAACCCATGTCTTGAGTTGCTGAGATTGTATTTAGCAGTACCTGGTTGTGGTCTGCTCCACATGAAGGTGATCGATATATGCTGCCCACTAGATATTTGCAGTACCCAACGGTGGAGTGGCACCATATGGAGTCAGGGAGCTCTGTGAGGGGAGGGTTCATCGCGTGACCACATCTGAGCTGTTTGTCGACGTATATGGCGACTCCACCTCCTTCTTTCAGGTCCCTATCTCGCCTGACTAGGACCATATCATTTATACTGACTTCGCTGTCTGCCACCGTAGGGGTTAGCCAGGTTTCCGTCAGTATCATGATTTTGGAGTTCAGTTGTGATTGTAGGTGTCTAAGTTCAGCTATTTTGCCTCTTAGCCCTCTCACATTACTGTACAGGCAACTGGTAGTCAGTCTCACCACTTCCCCATATTGGGGGGGGGTAGATGACTTGATATTGGCTATCGGTTGAGGGGTTATCCTACGAACTAATTGGCTGATTCCCCGGGAACCGGCCTGTTGGCGTTTCTTTCTTCTAGTTCAGTCGGAGCACTCGGATGACACTGGCTATCATCGTCCGTGCTGCACCGCTGTAGTGTGACTAGGGGTTGAGGATTTTTTTAACTACGCTTTGTTCTCTCCTTTGAGTGCGAGGCCGGCTCTCGCAGCAGCGAATGTGTTTGCTGACCTTGTCCTTGGACTCGTACCATCTACGGAGAGCGGTAGTCAACTGGTCTTGGGAGCTGAACTTGACAGCTAACAGACATGGCGTGTTAATTGACATAAGATGAGTGGGTCGAGGCAGTCTATAGATGGAGACAGCCCCTGAACTCCCCAGGGCCATCTGGGATGCCAATCATCTTCATTGTTAGATAATAATAATATATATTCTCATATAAACATATAAATTTACATGAAAATGCATGCCATTTTTACAGGCACGATCAAGTATGATATAATATCAAATCGTAGATTGTCTACAAGTTAATAATGTTTCAACAGTTAAATATTTGATATATATATAAATACACATTGTCTGAACTAGGCTGTATAGTTATTGAATTGTACAATTGTCCTCCAGGTTGAGCGGGAAAATCGACTTCGTTTCGTTTTCATCCCGTGGTTGTCGGCATACGATAACCAACCAATATTGAGGTAAGTACAACGTTTACAACGGATTGAAAGCTGTTTTTAGAAAAGTAAAAGTGCTAAGGTGAATCAATAAAGTGTAATGAAATGGGTAAGTGCAAGTATCACTAATAAATGCATTAATATAGAAAACTCCCTAGGCTGACAACGTTCATTTGCAATGTATAATGCTACGCGTATATCTGGTAGTATCATGATGTCCACTTTTGGTTTTAATACATTTTTTCCTTATGTCTGTTTTTTTATTTTATGCTTTATTGTGCATTTGGTGCACAACCGTACCTCACAGAGAATAGGAATAGAATAAGTCGAATCAAATTCATAAAGAGCTATAAAATGTTAGGTTTAATGGGATACAATGAGGATTAAGTAAAGACGTTATTAGAAAATGAATGAGATAAGACATTGTGAAGTGGTATTTAAAGATCCGACAATGGACAGCAAGTTGATTTATAAGATGCCCCATAAATCTGTGCAGATCCCACATGGTCGCATCTCAACAATAGGCTGAGCGAATGGTATATATTTAAAGGTAGAAGCATGATCTGTCAAGGCGTTCATTATTATCTTTTTCAAGATAAAGATCTAAGCCCTCATAAAAATCAGAAATATCTCGAGCCTTTAATTTGTATATTGCTGTTCCTGCAGAATGGGGCGATTCACCTTAGTGACCCCCACCATATCTACTGATCAGCTAACGCCACCCTCCCTCCTTTTTTGATGTTAAGCTCTGAGAATATGATTATTATGGCTACCGCAAATATACTGCTTGGTACCAGACATGTTCGTACCCCATATTCCATCTCCCTAGCTTTCTTAATGAGTGCTTCCAATAGGTCTCCACATACATCTTTATGAACATTATATATGTATGCATGCGTCCTAATGAACAGATTACTTTACAAGAAGTTAAAACCTTAAAGAATAAAAAGAATAGGTTTTGTGAATAGTTAAGCAAGATTCAGCAGAACAATATAGTTAGGGATCAATGTAGGTAGTATGAACTGAAGGTAAGGTCGGTTGGCAGGACTTAGTGTACTAAATTATCATGACAGTCTTGTATATAGTAGACATCTGACATTGCAAAGTAACGTGTCTAAACATATTATAAAAGATATTAACAGAAATACTACATAGCTTTAACATTATGAATTTTAGAAAATTATATGAGAATGGGTAACTGTTGACTGAAGATAATCAATTCAACTCAAAAATAGTGCAGTGTATTATGCTAATAATATAAGTATATTCGTAAAATATTAAAAGATATGGTTGCTAATGTAATGGTTTTCGGAAATAATTATACTGACGAACTTATTGAAGATTACAGTGAAGAGGAAACCAGTGAGTTAGTTAAATGGCTACTGTGCAGTTAGTAGTTAAAACGTCTTTTTTAAAAAGTAAAGGGTAGAAGAGTTTTGAGCACCGGAGCAAATTAAGTCATATTCTACTGAGTAGAGTGTAGTGAGTAGTGGTACGATTAGGGATAAGGGTAGGTTGAATGAACTTGGGGAAAATGGTTGGTTGGTTGAGTTTGTTATTGCTAGGTATTCCTGGCCACTTTTCATATGGCATGCTTTAGACATTACAAAGTACCAGTTTGCTTATATTATGGGAGAACTATCACAACTAATTTGGGATTATACATCCAGGAGAGTCTAATGAGTTTATAAACCCGATTGAAGAAATATCGATAGGATCTCTAGTAAGCTGAATAACCGGACCTTAGGTAAAGGCATGTGGGAGAGATTAGGTTGGTTTTATCACGTTATAGATGAGGTACGGTTGCCGGGGCAAATGAGTTTCCTCAAATTGGGGGTATTGCACTGGGGTCTGTAGTACTAAAGCTAGTTGAGCGGCCCATATGGATAAAGTATGGATAAGTAGACCGAAGCTCTTTTGTTGATAGGAACTCGTTAAGTAGACGCTGGAATTCAGTAGGAGATCGGCAACTACGTACAGTAAGTGGAAGTTCGTTCCATAATGCACTGTACTGTATTTTAAAGAAACGTGATCGCAGTTTTGTCCGGAACCGGCTTATGGATAGAGTATTTTCATGATTCCTAAGAGTATATATGGGTAAATTATTGAAAGCTATTGGATTACTGCTTTTGGTGTAGCCGTGTAAAAGGCGAAAGAGGAATGTAAGGTTGAGTTTCAGGCGCCTTAACCAAAGTGGCTGAAGTCCATACATTTTGCACCTATCAGCGTAAGTCAGTCCTTCATGTTTGTATAATAGGCGTCGAGTAAAACTTCGCTGAATATTTTCAATACGAACCCTGTCATACCCATGCATGAAACCGAAGACAATTGTGCAGTATTCAAGTACTGGACGAACCATGACTTTGTATAAAAGGACTTTAGCCTCATTTGTGTACATTTTTCGATGTAACAAGCCTGTGAGTCTTCGGCATTTAGAAACAAGTGCTTTTGCGTACTGACTGAATGTTAAGTTTTGTGAGTAGGTAACTCCCAGGTCTTTTATGGAACTGAGGGTTTGGAGAAAAGAGTTACCTAGGTGTAACCTGAAATTCGGATGGGAGTTATTGAAATATAGGACACCACATTTATCAGAATTGAATGGCAGTTGCCAGTCATTGCTCCAGTTATGTAACCTATCCAGATCATCTTGAATATGTGTGAATCCTTCGTTTAGTGTAGAATGGGGGAAGCTGTATACAATCTTTAAGTCGTCAGCAAAGAGGTATGGGGTACCATGCTTGATTACGCTGCAGATGTCGTTAATGTAGATTACGAAAAGCAGTGGACCTAGTACACTACCCTGAATCACTCCACTTCTTATAGGTCTGGGTGACGAGTAATTATTTGCAAATTTCACAACTTGGGAACGATCTTCCAAGAAAGAAATGAGCCAGGATAACAAGGGGTCTTGGAACCCGTACGACTTTAGCTTAAGGATTAGTCTCTTGTGTGGGACTTTATCAAAGGCTTTTTTGAAGTCAAAGAAGAGAGTTGTGACATACAAACCATGATCACGCTTAGCGGTAACATCATCAAAGTAGTCAAGTAGGCAGGTGGAGCATGATCGATTTTTCAAGAAGCCGTGTTGTGCTGGAGTAAACACTTTGTGAAGGTGGAGGTATAAAGCAATATCTTGCCCTATAACCTTTTCCATAACCCTGGAAACTACTGACGTGATATTAATCGGTCGGTAGTTTTCGATGTTAGAAGTTGGTCCTTGTTTGTGCCTAGGGGTTATAAACGACAGTTTCCAGCATTCTGGGTAACTGCCATTATTTAAGGACAGAATGAAAAACTTTAGTAGGATAATGGGTATATCCTCACCACCTCTTTTCAACAAGATAGATGGAATTCCATCGGGCCCAGCGTTATATGATGTCCGGAGGGATGCTATAGCGGAGGAAATCTTTTGTTGGGTGAATGTTATATTACCCAAAAAGTGATTTGGTATTGTCGGAACTTCAAGACTATCTACTGTTTCTTCGATAGTATAGTAGCTAGAAAAGTGGGAGCTGAATAACTCACATATCTCCTGCGGGTCTTCGTGTAGTTTTTCTCCATCTAGTAATAAGTTAGGGATACTTATTCTGTTGTTGTTGATTCGTGACTTAATTAGTTTAACTAATGCCTCTGTATTATCAGGTCGTGAGTGGAGGATGCGTTCTAGTTTGATGGACTCAGATAACTGATTAGATTTGTATGAATCATAAGTTTGCTTGAGTGTAATGAGTGATGAAAAGTCATTATATCTGTAGAATTGCCTAGCATGCTTACGCAGTCGGTTTCGAATCTTTACGGGGATGAAGTCGGGCTGTTTAGGCCTCGTTTTCACAAGTCTTACTGGAGCGATGAAGTCATGTGCAAATCCTAGGTTCTCATAGAGTAATTTGTTTGTCTCTATAGCCGAGCTGCACGTAAAGTATGGCTCCCAGTCTAGGGTGCGTATGTATGGTTTCAGTTCATCCCACTGAGCATGTCTGTAACCCCTGAGTAATACTTTGTTGGCGTTTATTGTCGAACTCATGCTAGTGCAAATATTAAATGTACCGAATACTACTCTGTGGTCGCTGCCAGGAAACTCTTTACCTACTCGAAGGGTAGTGGGGATGATACCATTAGTGAAAACTAGATCTAAAATCTTAGATAGCCTGGTAGGATACTGTACGTGTTGTTGCCATTCTTTTGTTTCTATTATGTTGATAAATTCATTGTACCGTTTTGGTGAGGAAAGTGGTTGCCAGACTACATCGGGCATATTAAAGTCCCCACATATAATTTTAGCCGTGTGAGGTAGTGAAGTGGCGTAAGCGAACGTGCTAGCAAGCTTCATATTACCTTCAACGGTTGAGCACGGGGGGTGATAGATGCAACCTATAAGATAGGAACTGGAGTGAGACAGTCTTAGAATAGCCCACACTGAATCGTTATCTGTGATGAGCTCTGGGTAGAAGCACTGTGTGGCCTTAATATCAGACCTGATATACATAGCACATCCTCCTCCTCTACCATAGTTTCTGTCGCCTCTGAATACATAATAGTTATCAATAGAAATATCTTTATCGCAAATCTGAGGAGTGCACCATGTCTCAGTAATCATTATGAGAGACGGATTGCAAATTAGGGATAATGTCGTGAAGTCGAACATTTTGTTGAGTAAGGAGCGAGCATTGATAAGACAGAATGAGAGAGAGTTAGGGGTGACGGTGAAATCGCATATATCTTTAAAAATATTCTCTCCAAGGTTTATGGCGTCTAGAACAGATTGTTTGATGGGTGCTAACTCAGATGGTGGCCACTTACTAGCAGTGCTGGAAAAGTGCCCTACACCAGTATCAGCACAGAGAGATGTGCCATCGTTTGTTACCCCGGCGGGTGTGAGGTGTTCATAATACCGTGCCTCCAATGCATCGCCCTCCCATCCGGTGATAAGTGGCTTGACAGTATGTGTGCTATTTGCGTCAATATTGAGGCTGAAATTTCGTGTTGGCTGAGAAAATTTAGATTGGATGGGGGGGAGGTAGGTATTCCTTGTGGATAGTATGCTGGGGTAGAGTTACGTGTATCGCAGTTATGACTAATATTTTGTGTGTTTAAGTTATTTTCGTAAATATTAGTCCATTGACGGTCTTGGGTGGTCTGTATGCGATGGTTTTCGGGGATGTGGTGAGTCAAAAGGCCACCTTTAGGAAACATGCCTAGCGCACTTGTTCCTTGTTGTAGAGGTCCCTGGATCAAACTTTTGTCTATAGTAGCCCTAGATTGGAAAGTTGTGTCGGGGTAGGTGTATGCCTGCCCGTCGGGCTTCGACTTATTTTTAGGGTGCCCAGACATATAGCGTCTGTTGTGTCTATCGGACGAAGACTTGTTTGATGTTGGATGAATCGGCGGGTTACCTCTCTTTTCATTGACGTTAGATTTATGGCGGTATGAGGGCTTATTCTGCTTCCCTGGTTTAGTGGTATGATTGGGGTCGCTTAAGTTAATGTTATCTGGTTCGCTGCTGAGAAACCTATCAGTGATGTGTTTGAGTACAGGTATTCTGGATGGCAGGGTTATTTTACTTCGTTTTGTATGCTCACTAATCTGAGTGCTGCTCGGGGAGGATATGCTTAATGCTACATGCTCGAGCTTAGTCTTTTGCTTAACGTTGGTAGTGGTATTAGCGGCTGATGGTGATGTGGCTAGCGAGCATAACTCTGAAGATGCATCTAAGTCTATGACCGTAGTTGCTTCATCGTTGAGTTTACTAGGTAAATTTTTATTATTTAAGAGTATTTCATGTATGTCTGTACCATTAGGTTTACTCAAGTTTAAGGCGACAGAGTCTTCTATAGGACATTCTGCTGTTACGTAAGTTTTTGCGACACTTGGTACACTTGCGCGGCTACGTCTTTGACATGGCGTTAGGTCATGGGCAAGTTTAATATTACCATAAGGTGTGGATGAACTAATTAACTTATTTGACGACTGAAATTTCCTAGCATCATTAGGACTACTGAATTTAAACAGCACAGGGCAAGTATACTTTCCTGATTTTTTCCTGAGTCTGATTAGGTGGCAATTCGCTGATGGCATGCCACACGCTTGGAGACATGTCACTTTGATTTTGTCCAGAGGCGTCCGATCAGGCAGATTGTAAGCGAGAACGTTGTACGAGGACATGATTCGTTTAGTAACTTCACTGGCTATAAAGTCTAACATACGCTCAGATTTCAGCAGACTTTCCGGATTAGCATCATGAGTTGGGTTACAAAGAAGCAGTAGTGGCTTAATGGTGTTTATATTCTCATTTAATTCCTTCACAGAGTTTCCTAGAGATATAAGGTCCAACTTATTTTGTTCAGCAGTTGCATATACCTCTGACAACAAGTCGGGAACAATGACTTCGGGGACATTGTTGAGGCTACGCGGAACGCACAGTGATGTACGTATCTTCTTAGCTGAGTGACCCAAACTATTCTTACGTATGGAAAGTACTCGTTTATTACGTTGTGCCATTGCTGAAAACTAATCAATATGGTTTAAAGTTAAAGCCGAGCTAAATCGAAAACGGGTATATGGAAAAATAGTATATCGAGTGGATATACAGATTAAGTACTACTATGGATACCGTATGGAATTTTATTGCTTATAAATAAACAATAAATTTACAAAGTACTAAAAAGTAAGATACAGAGTATATAGAAACCAATTATCCTGTAAATTGATCCTGGTATGTAAACCAAAAAATGATGAACTTCTCTACAGTTTTCTTTTCTGTGACGTTGTTCTAAAGTTACAATAAGGAGGATGAGCCCTGCGAAAGAGTGGATCCAAACTTGATAACTGGCGGTGATATATCTGCAGAATTGGAAGCTAGAGTAGCAGCCAATATAAGTTATAGTTGAGCAGTGGTATAATATCCACTACAATATTCCAGAAATCGACAAAAATATATCCACGTTATGGGGAGAGATTGTAACGTCCGATCAGAATCGTTGTTGTACATCACGACAATGCTTTTCGCAGGCGATCCCAGTTACAAGTTCGGGAATGCCATGCACAACCATGGAGGCAGAAGGAATGAGCTCTGGCGACTCCCTCGCCATTTGTATTTCCTTCCACGGCCTGTCTGGCTTAACGCGTATGTTACAGGCCCTCCCTATAGAAAGGACTTGAGAAGCCAGTAACACTTTTTCAACATCCTCAGTAGAGCCCAATATTACCCTCAGTGGGGATGGTTTGCCTTCAGGTGCAGAAATGCCCCTGTGCAATCTGCATAGCTTCACCGGTTGGATGTCCAAACCCAGTGTCCTACACAAGATCGACCACTGTTCCTGATCAAATAGGACCCTATATTTCAGCAGACTACTGCTACAGTCTCGTACACTAAAGAGGATAAACCTGATTGGCCCACGACAAAAGAAATTCTTAAATATGTGTGTAAACGGAGATATTTGTTTAAATCCCAAACCATGCACACAATATATTTTATCCTACTCATTGTGTTTAATTGTCGCTTTCGTATCTTGTTGTTATTGCATAATTCTGTTAAATGTTTTGTCATGCTTACTTATGAAGTTGTTTCTAGTCTTCTAAGTCCGTGAATGCAGTGATTGATGTTAAAGACAGTAGATGGGTCGTATACGCCAGGGATGCTAGGCTATTGCTGAGAATGACATGCACACGGAGATAATTGTTAGGTGTGGTCCCACACGCCGGGAAGCGGGAGTGTAGACGACTGAGGCTCGCATACGTCACAGTTACTAGAATTGAGGCAGAATGAGTGACAAGCGATCGCAGTGGTAATTGGTAGTGAATAGATAAGCGGATGTGCGAGGGGTATCATGAGGTGCTTCTATGGTCACGTTGCGTTCTGCAAGAGTCATTCTAGCAAGTGGCGATTGTGTTGCAAGAGGATGTGTCAAGAGGACACCTTTAACTGGAAGGCGTAGGTCGTCATCGATGAGTGAGATTTTGCTGTGGGTATGCCTGTGGTGTGTTGGCTTTTCTGTTTGTTTTCCATTTCAGCTTTGTCCGTAAGACCCAGGTTCTCGCAATGGCATCCAAGTCAACGTGTATTGGTCGTGATGGAAAGAAGGGATGGATCCGTTTTTTGCCGGCGATTGTCGATGCAGTTTAAGATTGAACGATCAATTCATGGTTGTTTGCTCGAAGACAACTCCTCCATATTTTTTGCGGGAGTCATCAATCTAGCAGTCATCGCCTCATCGGTCGCTGGATGGAAAACTATCACAAGTATTATCGTGACTTATTGTTTGCTATAACATTTATTCTTAGACCTTGTGTATAATAACCTTATTGTTGGTTACGTATTGGTGCAAGAATAAAGGATTCTCGAGTCACCAATCTGTGTTCTGGTTTTCCGGCGTTGGTTAATATAAAGTGTTTTTGCGAAAGTCTTCCAGGGACAGCGTGAGGTCCATCGTAGTAATAGCTGGACATTGACAGAAGTCATTCAGCGAAGAGACTCTTTTCAACGGGTTTATCATCAAGCTGTATGATCGTGTATTTATGGTGTTTTGAAATTATATCCGGTAAGGTAATTGAATCATAGGTGTGAATACATAAATTATTAATAATTGCAGCGTTAAATTCTGTGCTATCAAATTTCACAAATTATTGCGTAACGTTTTTATTTTATTCGATTTGCCTACTAATCATTAATTGCACACCCTTTTTCAAGTTCTATCCATCCTATGAATTATTCTATATATGAGAATAATTTGCTTTGCCACTTGACATTTAACTATGATTATAACCACAAACAATTTAGTTTTTAGTTCCATTTCATACCATTATTATTTTATGCATTCACACCTATGATTTATTTCCCCAACGGAGCATAACTTCTAAAAAACTGAATATATATACGATTGTCAAATGTCCAGGTCTAACTACACTGTACTCAATGCTGTCCTCAGAAGTTTTTCAGTGACTATGTCCTAAAACCAATGCGAAAATGCAGAACACAGATTGGTGACTCAAGTGTCCTTTATTCTTGCACCAATACAGAACCAACCAGAAGGTTGTACACACATTCTAAGAATAAAAGTCATAACAATTAATCACGATAATACTTCTGATAATTTTTCTCCGTCCTCCAACGAACAGCGGCAATGGAACGATGACTACAGTATCGGTGAGTCCCGCCTAAATATTGAGTTGGGTTTGAGCAAACAACCACTAATTGATCGTTCAATCTTCAAATAATTTTGCAGCCCATATTCCTGGTGCACAACAATATGGACTCAGTCGCCTAAATTTTCAGCATAATCTGCTTGGAGATACACCCAGTAAATGCTACTACCCCACAAAAACACTCTTCCGACACCAAAATCGTCTTTACAACCATCCAACTAATCAATCCCCTCACCATTCTATCTCTTTTTCCGCACCCGATGGCAATGCCACTAATCAATCTAATGTCAAACAGTCTGTTCACGTACTCTCGATTGCGCCGTCTTTAGGGACCGAGGATACCCCATTTTCCGTAAGCCTATCCCCATATGATTTCGAGCTGAGCGATCAACCACGGATACACTTTTCTTTTACACAGAACCTTAACGAATACCATTAAGACTTTACGCACCGAACACTCGATATACCGATGGGACTATCGTCTAATTTTCATTTAACCTCAGCTGAATCACATCTTCATCTCCTTCACTTTGACTCACTTCTTACCACTGATCAAAGATCATTTACGCTTTTCCTTATAAACGCTCGTTCTATCTGCAGTGAAATTCCGTACCTTCACTCCTTAATTTCACTTCGTATGCCCCCACCGAGACCTGGCTACAATCTGGTCTCAATAACAGACTGTTAAAATCTCCAGGATACACACATTTTAGACATGGCAGAGAAGAAGAAACTGATGGCGGTTTACTTATTTTTGTCAGTAACACATTCTGTAGAATGTGATGATGTATGATACTCAATAGCAGGTGCAGTACGGGTTATACTGAACACTAAATTAAATTAAAGACTTATTGGAATGTATATAACGCCCCCTTAATTCTATTAATAAAACAACCAACCATTTACGTGAAATTTTCGAACACATCTCCTCGCTAAATTATGACTATAAAATTATAGTTGGCGACTTTAACATGCATGATATCCACTGGAGTAACCTAAATGTCCCTACCCACCCTGATCGATTTATAAATACGGTTGAATTATATGGATGGACACAAAATGTCAACCACTCCACACGTAAATTAAATGTCCTGGATCTTATCTTCACACACAACATTCTCCCCGTCAGCACTCAAGTTGGGCCTTTATTCCCTGGTAACGACCAAAACAAGGTCACTTCTACCTTTAGCCTAGCCGCAAGTGGGTCAGGCAAAGGCCGTCACCCGACAGCAAAAGTCAGACTTTTCAAAGGCTAAGTGGGAAACAAGGCTGTCCTTTATTCGTTGCCAAGACTGGGATGCCTTTTTCTCATCGGCAGAAATTGATACTGTTCTTGTCAATTCTTACTCCAACAGATCAGTTTCCTTCAACTAATCCATCCCTTGGTATAAATCCAAACGCAAATGTGTAACTTAACTATATTTACCGAATGCTACCAGGAAAAAACCAAGAAGACTCCGTAAAACTTATAAGAAATCTGAGGACTTCTCATTCATTAGCATCCTAAAGTTATATAATAAAATCAGACCAAATAATTCCAGTAAAACGTAAAAAGAAGAACTCGCTGACCTTAAAAGTAACGGCAAAATTAGTTATTTTGCAAAATCTTCCAAAAAACTGCAGTAAAAACAAGGTAACATTCCTCACACTCTTTATAATAATGCTGCTGTTATGGATGATGCAAGCATAGCCAAGCTCTTTAACAGGTACTTTTCTGAGTCATACACGCACGATATTTCTGTATGCATCGACTTGGACTATGTAACAAGCAAAACATTGTCAAATTTATGCTTGAATGTTGATGTTATAAAGTGTGCAGTACGTTCATTGAAATTCTCCAACACTCCTGGACCTGACTCACTTTCTTCATCCTTCCTAAAACACAGTGGCCCGATCTCCCTCTCCTTTCGCTTAAAATATTCTCAATGTCCCTTATGAACGGAGTTTATCCTTCCAAATGAAAGCAGACTTATGTTATCCCTAGATTTAAATCCGGCTCGAAATATGACGTACATAATTACGGGCTGATCAATATAACATTTCTTGTCAAAGATACCTGAGAAAATAATCAGTACTAAAGTCACTAACTTCTTATTGACTGAAAAACACATAACGCTTTCTCAGCATGGTTTTATAAAGTCCGGGTAATGTATGGTGTGCCGCTTGGAACTACTTGACTTTATAACTGGACTTACAGACAAAAAATCGTTGTGCTCATTATGTATTAATATATTTATTCGTTGAAGTTTCTGTAGCGATTTGGTTGTTTTACAGGGGTGGAGTTGCTAGCACCACGCCCCAACCCTCCCTCTTTGACCGGGCTTGGGACCGGCTAGAAAACTAGTAATAATAATATAATAATGTATATTTCTTCCTGTTTATGCAGGAACATACCAATTGTACAGGCATGGATAAGTTATTATATAAATTACACAAAATTTAATGTATAATGGATTTACAGTTTGGTTGTTCTTTCTGACATCAAAGTCAGTCGGAACAGTCTGCTATAAAGTTTGTTTGTGTAGCACATAAAGAGATATAGAAATATTGTCTTCGCATTAACAAAAAACCCAGACATCAGATGAATGTAATACAAATATCTGGGAAAAATAAAGCTTGAAGTCAATTCTCCTATATAACTTTGTTGTGAACAGCACCCTTGACTTTAAGATTATTGATGTATTATGTTGAGATCAGTGATATATTTATTCCATTTTTTCAGTAGTCTTATCGTAGTTTTATAACAGGAAAGAAATTTGATCGGGGATACGAAAACTAGATAAGGTCATGTTGGGTTGTTTTACTGCATCAAGTGGTGCCGAGGTCGATTCCAGAATCCTCCATTTGCTCCATTTGTGTCTGCATGGCGGACTGTATTCGTAAGTTGAGTAAAATGTTAAAAACTGTTTGAAAACCAGTTGCTTCTTCATTTCAGATCATGAATACTCATTTACAGCATGTTCGCCAGCGTCTTCAAATGGTAGAATTGGATCGTTCATGGAATTTGAGTGGTTATGAGATAGACGGTTTGGAATTAATCCTCATTTCAGTTTAGATGCAGGGTTGTTCGACCTCGACCAGAAGATGAATAGGAGCAGCAAAATACCAGAAAGAGAAAGTATGTGAACATGAAAAGGACATTTATATATTATGCATTTATAAATGTTTATCTTAATTGTATATCATATTTAAGTAAACATTTTTCTATATTGTATTTGTTTTCACGTATTTATGCGAAGTCTTAGAGTTTATTTAATGTCATAATGTGTATTAATGAGTCTGAGCGTTTTAGTGTTCTAATGACTGATGCGTTTTAGAAATAAGTGATGGGTTCTGGTAGGGATAGTCATTTGGACAAAACAGTTTATATAGCAAGCGTTTGAAGGTTACAATGAGGGATAGGTCCTATTTCTAAGGGTAAACTAATCCTGTATGTTCCGTAGTATGTCTTTATGCATCCATGCTGCTAGTTTATCTATAGTTTAAAGATTGCTAAGGGTGTTGAAGTGCGTCTTTTAGGTGCTGTAGTAGATTAGTGCTTGATTCGTTCTAGGAGTAAATAGTTTATTAATATAATCAGTAGAGTGAAACAGTCTGTATAGAGAGCGTTTGAAGCTTGTAACCGAAGAGCAAGTTCTGACATCTAGGGGTAGGCTATTCCATATTTTAGAATACATGACTGTGAAGAAGTTTTCACGGAGTGTTGACCTAAAAGAATGAGTTGTCACTGTGCAAGTTTGGTTACGCAGATCGTAAAATTACGGGCTGATCAATATAACATTTCTTGTCAAAGATACCTGAGAAAATAATCAGTACTAAAGTCACTAACTTCTTATTGACTGAAAAACACATAACGCTTTCTCAGCATGGTTTTATAAAGTCCGGGTAATGTATGGTGTGCCGCTTGGAACTACTTGACTTTATAACTGGACTTACAGACAAAAAATCGTTGTGCTCATTATGTATTAATATATTTATTCGTTGAAGTTTCTGTAGCGATTTGGTTGTTTTACAGGGGTGGAGTTGCTAGCACCACGCCCCAATCCTCCCTCTTTGATCGGGCTTGGGACCGGCTAGAAATCTTGTAAGATAATGGGCTAGCTAGCTAGTGTCTGGCGAGGTTATGTATACTGATCTCAAAACAGGATTCGATAAATTATTCCCTAGCTTACTTCTGAAAATACTTAAGGCTTACGGTATATCTGGCTATCTCTCACAGTAGTGCAGTTCATTTATATGCGGTCGGTCCCAATCTGGTAAGACCAACGGCACTTTTTCCAGTACCACCTCTGTATCGAAAAGCGTAGTTTAAGTTAGGGTACTAGGCCCCTTCTTCTTTTTTCTATACGTAATTGACGTCTTTGATGTTATAAAGCACGACAGACCCTTCTTATATGCCGATCACTTGAAGTGACAAATCTATCTCAAATAATACAATCGGATATTGATAATACTTAGACTTGGCGTAAGTCTTGGATGATGCAGATCAACGTGGAAAAGTACAATCCGTTATGCTCAGGTCCCTTCTATATCGCACTGCATATAACAATAATTAAAAATTTAGTCACTATTTCTCCTTCTGTACTTGACCTCGGGCTCCGTTACTCTCTTGATTTTAAATACTCACACTGTATTACCAACCAAGTTTCTAAAGCCAGAAGATTATTTGGATTTACATTCAACAACTTTTAAGCCCAAGAATCTAAAATGCTACTGTATAAAATGCACATACGACCCCTCCTTGAGTAATGTCCATTCATCCTAGACATCACCTCTGTTAAGGACAAACTAAAGACTGAAAGTGTCCAAAAGCAATTCACAAGTAGAATCTTGGGAACAAGGCTTAAGGTTCCCTACAATTACCGTAATACAACTTTTAAGATCGAAACCCTATGGTTCAGGCGCCAACGACTTAACCTCACACTCCTATTTAAAGTTTCAAAGGAACATTATACCTACCCAATAATTAGACTTGACTTCTTCAACGCATGAATTACTCAGTGACAGGTTTCCTCTGAGCCATGATCTTTGTAGAACGAAGTCTCATGTCAACTTCTTTACAGTTTTGCATGGGGAAATATAGAGGGTGAGGATATAGGCTATAACCTGTTATATTTTCCGCGCTTCAGGTTTTGTCGTCCTTCAATGGCCAGAACGGTGGCGGTCGATTGGATTTTTGATTTGTCCTTGGTAGGGGCTATCATGTCAGGTTTTGTGTGGTTGTGTTATAGGTCGTTCGCAAGCAACTTTGACGAATAGACATGTAACATCCCGTGGTTGTCGGCATACGATAACCAACCAATATTGAGCTGTTTTTAGAAAAGCAAAAGTGTTCTACCGCGATTCTGATCGGACGTTACAATCTCTCCCCATAACGTGGATATATTTTTGTCGATTTCTGGAATATTGTAGTGGATATTATACCACTGCTCAACTATAACTTATATTGGCTGCTACTCTAGCTTCCAATTCTGCAGATATATCACCGCCAGTTATCAAGTTTGGATCCACTCTTTCGCAGGGCTCATCCTCCTTATTGTAACTTTAGAACAACGTCACAGAAAAGAAAACTGTAGAGAAGTTCATCATTTTTTGGTTTACATACCAGGATCAATTTACAGGATAATTGGTTTCTATATACTCTGTATCTTACTTTTTAGTACTTTGTAAATTTATTGTTTATTTATAAGCAATAAAATTCCATACGGTATCCATAGTAGTACTTAATCTGTATATCCACTCGATATACTATTTTTCCATATACCCGTTTTCGATTTAGCTCGGCTTTAACTTTAAACCATATTGATTAGTTTTCAGCAATGGCACAACGTAATAAACGAGTACTTTCCATACGTAAGAATAGTTTGGGTCACTCAGCTAAGAAGATACGTACATCACTGTGCGTTCCGCGTAGCCTCAACAATGTCCCCGAAGTCATTGTTCCCGACTTGTTGTCAGAGGTATATGCAACTGCTGAACAAAATAAGTTGGACCTTATATCTCTAGGAAACTCTGTGAAGGAATTAAATGAGAATATAAACACCATTAAGCCACTACTGCTTCTTTGTAACCCAACTCATGATGCTAATCCGGAAAGTCTGCTGAAATCTGAGCGTATGTTAGACTTTATAGCCAGTGAAGTTACTAAACGAATCATGTCCTCGTACAACGTTCTCGCTTACAATCTGCCTGATCGGACGCCTCTGGACAAAATCAAAGTGACATGTCTCCAAGCGTGTGGCATGCCATCAGCGAATTGCCACCTAATCAGACTCAGGAAAAAATCAGGAAAGTATACTTGCCCTGTGCTGTTTAAATTCAGTAGTCCTAATGATGCTAGGAAATTTCAGTCGTCAAATAAGTTAATTAGTTCATCCACACCTTATGGTAATATTAAACTTGCCCATGACCTAACGCCATGTCAAAGACGTAGCCGCGCAAGTGTACCAAGTGTCGCAAAAACTTACGTAACAGCAGAATGTCCTATAGAAGACTCTGTCGCCTTAAACTTGAGTAAACCTAATGGTACAGACATACATGAAATACTCTTAAATAATAAAAATTTACCTAGTAAACTCAACGATGAAGCAACTACGGTCATAGACTTAGATGCATCTTCAGAGTTATGCTCGCTAGCCACATCACCATCAGCCGCTAATACCACTACCAACGTTAAGCAAAAGACTAAGCTCGAGCATGTAGCATTAAGCATATCCTCCCCGAGCAGCACTCAGATTAGTGAGCATACAAAACGAAGTAAAATAACCCTGCCATCCAGAATACCTGTACTCAAACACATCACTGATAGGTTTCTCAGCAGCGAACCAGATAACATTAACTTAAGCGACCCCAATCATACCACTAAACCAGGGAAGCAGAATAAGCCCTCATACCGCCATAAATCTAACGTCAATGAAAAGAGAGGTAACTCGCCGATTCATCCAACATCAAACAAGTCTTCGTCCGATAGACACAACAGACGCTATATGTCTGGGCACCCTAAAAATAAGTCGAAGCCCGACGGGCAGGCATACACCTACCCCGACACAACTTTCCAATCTAGGGCTACTATAGACAAAAGTTTGATCCAGGGACCTCTACAACAAGGAACAAGTGCGCTAGGCATGTTTCCTAAAGGTGGCCTTTTGACTCACCACATCCCCGAAAACCATCGCATACAGACCACCCAAGACCGTCAATGGACTAATATTTACGAAAATAACTTAAACACACAAAATATTAGTCATAACTGCGATACACGTAACTCTACCCCAGCATACTATCCACAAGGAATACCTACCTCCCCCCCATCCAATCTAAATTTTCTCAGCCAACACGAAATTTCAGCCTCAATATTGACGCAAATAGCACACATACTGTCAAGCCACTTATCACCGGATGGGAGGGCGATGCATTGGAGGCACGGTATTATGAACACCTCACACCCGCCGGGGTAACAAACGATGGCACATCTCTCTGTGCTGATACTGGTGTAGGGCACTTTTCCAGCACTGCTAGTAAGTGGCCACCATCTGAGTTAGCACCCATCAAACAATCTGTTCTAGACGCCATAAACCTTGGAGAGAATATTTTTAAAGATATATGCGATTTCACCGTCACCCCTAACTCTCTCTCATTCTGTCTTATCAATGCTCGCTCCTTACTCAACAAAATGTTCGACTTCACGACATTATCCCTAATTTGCAATCCGTCTCTCATAATGATTACTGAGACATGGTGCACTCCTCAGATTTGCGATAAAGATATTTCTATTGATAACTATTATGTATTCAGAGGCGACAGAAACTATGGTAGCTGCATTCGGACAAAAACATCCGAAAACACTGACAAGTGTTCTACAACTTATGATCAGATACATTTGCATAATCAATTGTAGGAATTTGTTCTACATACAACAGCAGGTGAAGGTAAGTTTACTCATTCACTTATAACCCTGGAGATATTCCTTCATCCGGTTCGTGATACCGGATAACTTCGGATTTAGGAATAGAGTTCTGTTTACTTGAATTTTGGAAGAATTTAAACGTGACGCAATTCGGACACTGGGCAGTTTCCGTCGAATAATGGGAGATACTTTCCAAACGAAGATTTTCATCTTGGGCTGTGCTCAGATAATACACGTAAATAAACTTGTTTGCATTGCATTGAAATAAAATTTTCTATCTTATATTCTTGTGTTCTATTTGTTCTGCATGCAGTGTCAGTACGGCATGGTAGACCGGTACTCCCTAGGATATGAACTCGTTACTGTACATAAGTGTAATTCTGTAGGAATACTATTGATCACTATAAGTAGTGAATTATAAGTACTTTAGTCAAGCCTAAACATCTACCTAAAGTTACGCGAATACGTCTCCTAGTCATAGGTAAGTCTGTAGGGACCAATGACAAGAATACTTCAGTATTTGAAAAATAAGAAAAGAACGTAGGCACTGCAATTGAGTTGATTTCGTATATGGTTAAGTATATTCAAAAGTAGTGCATTTCCATTATTATTTCACCTAAAGCGTGATGTCAATCCATATGATTATGTGTGTTAACTTATAGTGTAAGGTGAAGTGTACACGAGACGAATAATTGAATAGGTTTAGCTGTAGCAATCGTAGCAATACTTCGCTTACACTGAATTACGCCACTAATTACTTTCTCAGGTCTCATTGGTAAGTCAGGCCTCCAACTCGTCATGATGACAAATTTACTTTCACTCAGATAGAATAAGAAAAGTATGGCAAGCGGTATGTTAAATATATTTAATGAACAATAATAACAAGCAAAGGTCTTTGCGCAATTGTCGTAATTACTTCTGAGACGTCGAATTGCTGTTACCATGTCGACTGACGTTACCGGATATCTGCAAATAAGTGATTAAAGTGTATTTTTTAAATCGCTGAAGTAAGAAAGAAGTAATATCAAAGTTAAACGCTTTATATTTGCCTACCTTTGTCGAAAATGGTTCATTCTCCTTTCTCATTCCTCGTTCATGACAGCATTCTTCTCTGGTTTTCACTGTCATACATATTGTATATCTTCTAAATTATAGCAGCAAGCAAATAATAGTAATTTAATACGTGGTATAAACGGGTGTTTACAAGGAATACATGTCATTTCTACAGGCACAATAAGTTATGTTATGAATTGCAATCGCGGAGTATCATAAGTTAATACTTTTTCAAAAGTTTAAGTCGTTCAATTATTGTACGAGTAATTAGAACAGGTTAACTTTAGTAACTGCTTTGAAGATACGAGCCATAAGTGCATTTTCCATATCCTTCATAGCCACAAACAATTCATTATTGATCTCAGAATATCTTATTGGTCTGAAAACGAATAATTATTAAGACTGGTATAACTTATGTAACAGGTGTAGTAGTTGTGGGACACAGCTGCTAGCTACTAATCGACAGAAAGCTGATACCAATTTTAAGTAGTCTGACATTTTAGAAAGACTATACTATTCTTCGGGACCCGGTGAACACTGATATCAACATAATCTGATGCCATTTTATGCACTGAGCAAATACGGTCTTCTGAAATTCCATATGCAAATGTAAATTAAACTAGTACCACATCCTCGCCTACGGAATTTTAACTAGGAATTTCATCAAAATAGATATAATCACTAGGAGATTCAGCAGCCTTCGATGTGTTATGGAATATTTCAGTCATCACGGATGATAACAAAATTGTATAATATCCTCAAAACACACATGTAACATATATCTGTAAACTATTTCTCTTTCATATGCCCGATTCTCATAGAATAACTGCAATGAAAACAGCCATTGCCTGTAGTCTATTTACAACCTTAAGATCTGAAACAACTCGCAAAAAACAAACCCTCAACGCTCTAAAACGCAAATAATAGTCTTTCTATGCGAAATCTCTTAAAAAGGATGACTTTTTTTATTGATAATTCATCCAGGCTATAAATACAATTTTAATACGAACAAAATACAGCAAAACACTACCTCCTTTGGCTACAGAAGTCTAAAACTAGTCAAACATAATCTATTTACACAAAACTGAGCGATTATAGGCGTGAACGCGGTAACCCATGCACTGAGCGAATGAAGGTCGTTGTAGCCTATATCCTCACATAATATAGAATTTCCATTTGAACCTGGCCTATTTGATGCAGTAAAACAATCCAAAATTACCTTATCTAGTTTTCACATCAACAATCAAATTTCTTTCCTGTTATAAAACTACGATAAGACTGCTGAAAAAATGGATTAAATCTATTACTGATCTCAACGTAATACATCAACAAACTTCAAGTCGAGGATGCTGTTCACAACAAAGTTATATGGGAGAATTGACTTAAAGATTTTTCCCAGAGATTCGTATTACATTCATCTGATGTCCCCTGTCAATGTAGTTGAAGATTGAACGATCAATTCTTGGTTGTTTGCTCGAAGACAACTTCTCCATATTTTTCGCGGGAGTCATCAATCTAGCAGTCATCGTCTCATCGGTCGCTGTTCAGAAAGAACCTAGAAAAAACTGTCAGAAGTAATATCGTGGTTTATTATTGTAATATTTGTTCTTAGACCTTTGTTTATTATGCTGGTTATATGTTGGTGTTATAATAAAGAATTTTCGAGTAGCCAATCTGTGTTCTGGTTTTTGCGTCCATTAGTACTAAGCGTTTCTGAAAGGCTTCGAGGGACAGCATGAGGCCCGGCGTAGCAAGAGCTGGGCGTTAACGGATTTTGAGACGTGATTGACAGCTTCTGACAGTTTGTGACAGTTTCTTACAGTTTGGATAGTCTCCGTCCGTCCTTCCTTTTGCCGGTCAAGTCTTCTCTGAACAAGCGTTATCTGGAACTTTCTGGAATTTTGGTTACGTTTACTGATGCCTGGGTCAAAGAAGGGACAGAGCGTCTTGGATGCAAACAGGAAAGTAAGTCATGTTTATTTATTTATTTATTTATTTATTTTGATTTACAGCTTGATTCCACACCGTATTTTTGGTACAAGTATGGAATTTTCAGCATGGATATCGGTAGCCCAAATTTTGCAGTCTGACCATAGATATCAGTTGTGCGTCGGGAGAGGATCGAACCTCGGAACATGTGCATGGTCGGCGAGAGTTCTAACCACTGTGCCACCGACTTGTCTGGTACTTGTAACGATGTGTCTGTTATTAAGCATGACATGGTTGATGTTGCTGTTTCGCCGTCTAGGGATAATAGGAATATCAAACTCACTAAGCATGAACCCCGGTGTTTCGACGGAAATCCAGCTGATTGTTTACAGTTTCTAAGGGAGTTTGAAATCATGTTGAGTGGGATTTTATTAAATGATGAAATGACGTTGATGTATATGATGAGGTATTGCACTGAAGTTGCTTAAAGAGCTATAGAGTGCCGTAAGTTCATGCTGTTCTGAAGCTATGAGAATACTGCGTCAAACGTTTGGAAGACCTTCATTGATTGTAAGGAACGTATTCAAGTCTGTCAAAGGTAATGATAGTCAATTACAAGATGACTCCAAGGCACTCTCTGAGTTTTTGGATAATCTGATGACCCATAAGAATACGTTTATTTCGATGAATTGCATGAGTGATTTGAACTAAAGCTCAGTCCTAGAGGAAATAGCGAGACGCCTACCTACTCGACTTCAAGGGAAGTAGGTGAAGATAAGCTCTCATATAGAGGATGAAGATACTGATATTCTGAAACTGGTGAAGGACGGTGTCAACCAGGCGATGGGAAAATTCGCCAACATTCTGCATTCTAAGGTAGAACCTAAGGGACCAGTAAATATAAGGAAAGCATTTGTGGTGAAGGCTCAAGGCACATCGAGAAAGGATGAGTGTATTGTTTGCCATAACATGCATCAGTTGAGTGATTGCAATCGCTTTATTGCTGTGTCCCCCATAGAAAGGTTAAAAATGGCAAAAGAGAAGTGGCTGTGTTTCAGTTGTTTAGAAATTTGCCATACAAAGTGGAATTGTAAGACACAAAGAAAGGAAGTAGTGGTTCAGCTGATATGCACCCACTTCTGAGGACAGTGAACGAACCTGGGAATTCGGTTAATTGTAATAGTATCTCTAGACCCCTTGACAACCCACAAGTTTTCTTAGGGGTATTACCAGTTAAGGTGAAAGGACCGAAATCTTCAGTAGAGACTTATGCATTGTTGGATAACGGTTCAGACGTTACGTTGATGGATGCTAAGTTGGCTGGTTGCTTGGGCATTAAGGGCCCAAAGCAATCCTTGGTTGCAAATACTTTCAGTTTTTCGAAAACGGTAGTATGTGAACGAGTGTCACTTTAGTTAGAATCCTTGACTACTGGGGAAGCCGTGGAAGTGGATACTGCTTACACTACCTCCAGTATGTAACTCGGCGAAGCTATAGTACCTAGTCGTGAAACAGTTGTCGGTAAGCCATACCTGTGTGACATACCTCTTCCAACATTGCAAGATGGAAGAGTGAGAGTACTCATTGGATGTAATGTCCCAGAAGCTCACAAGATATTAGAAGAGAGATTTGGAGGTAGAGATGATCTGTTTGCGACGAAAACACCACTGGGATGGACAGTGAGAGGACCTATACCCATAGTCCACATATCATCATTAGTTACAAACGATGAGGACAAACTAGAAACTGTGATTAAAAATATGTATGACAAGGAGTTTTGTGACTGCGGTGTCCTTGAGAAGGGTCGTTCTGTAGAAGACTTGTAGGCAGTTAAAATAGTTGAGGAGTCCTGCAAATACGAAAATGGGCGTTTCAGCGTTGGCCTACCATGGAGATTTAAAGATAGGCAGCTAGTTTGTGATAGAAAAGTTGCCCTCAAGAGACTAGTGGGTTTAAAGAAAAAGTTTCTGATGGATGCAGACCTCTGGACTAAATATAAGGATGTCGTCGACAATCATGTAATGAAGGGTTACGCTGAAATAATTGTTGATCAGAGCAAGCCAGGGAAGTGGTATTTGCCCCATCATCCCGTCTTTAACCCGATGGGGCCAGGTGAACTGCGTGTGGTGTTCAATTGTTCTGCGAAGCACGAAGGAGTCTCTTTGAATAATAATCTGTATAGTGGCCCAGGTTGTTGTACTGCTGTTAAGATTCAGAAAGTGTACAGTTGCTGTAGCTGCGGATATAGAAGAAATGTTCCTACAGGTGAAGGTGTCAGAGAGTGACAGAGATCACTTGAGGTTTTTGTGGTTTGATGACGGTCCTTGTGGTAAGGTGTCAGAATATAGGATGACGGTCCATCCATTTGGTGCCACTTCCTCCTCGGTTTATGCTAATTTTGCTCTACAAAAGGCAGTGTCCTCATTTGGTTCTAATGATCTGCTGGATGTCACCGGTTGTTGTTTCTATGTGGATGATTGCTTAGCCTCCTTCGATGATAATAAATCTGCGGTTAAATTTGCAACAAGCAAAACTGAGGTGTTAGCTGAGGCTGGCTTTCGTCTAACTAAGTGGGTCTCAAACAGCCTATACGTTTTGAAGCATATAGTTCCAGAAGACAGAGCGCCTACTGTACGAGATTTGCCTGTTGATACTCTACCAGTTGAACGCACATTAGGTATGCGATGGGATGTGAACTCTGATACCTTTGGATTTAGTGTTGGTGATATTGATAAGCCAGTTACTCGGAGAGGTGTGCTTTCCCTGTTGTCGTCCGTGTTTGGCCCACTTGGATTAGTAGCACCTTACCTACTTCCGGCTAGGGGGTTATTTCAAGAGACAGGCAGGAAAGGGTTACAGTGGGATGAACCATTAAGTGAGAGGCACAGTGAAGAGTGGAACGGGCGGGTTAAAAGTCCAAGAACGCCGAATATACATTCCGTCTCACGTCCACTTAAGCCGTCGAGAAATCATGATATGACTGACCTCCATGTTTTTTTCTGATGCAACTGAGGCTGGATTTGGAGCGGCCGTCTACATCAGAACCACCTTAAGGGATGATATAGATGTTCGCCTAGTGATTAGTAAATCTGCAGTTGCACCTCTATAGACGGCTTCGATTCCGAGATTAGAACTTACTGCAGCCTTGTTAGCGGCGCAGTTATTCACAACGGCGTGTAAGGAGTTGGATTATCCCAAGTATCCTGTGACGTTTTGGACTGATCCTATGTCTGTGATATATTATATACGCAAAGAGTGTCAATGGAGTTGAAGATTGAACGATCAATTCTTGGTTGTTTGCTTAAAATCAACTTCCTCAATTTTCGCGGAGGCATCAATACGACAGTCATCGTCTCATCGATCGCTGTTCAGAAAGAAGAATGAAACATCTTCACAAGTAATACAGTGATTTATTATTGTATTATTTGTTTTCAGACCTTAGTTCGCTTATTCCTTTTATATGTTGGTGTAACAATAAAGAAATATCACGCGGCAGATCGGTGTTTTGGTTTTTGCGTCCGTTATAACTAAGCGTTTCCGAAATCTTCGAAGAACAGCGTGGGCCCGAGCGCAGCGAGAGCTGGGCATTAACGGTTTATGAGACTTGGCTGACAGTTTCTGACGATAGAAACAGATCTGGCGGATTGAAACAGTTGGTGAAAGTTTGGATAGTCGCCGTTCATTTTTCCTGGTGCCGGTCAAGTCCTCTTTGAACAAGCAATATCTGGAACGTTTTTGGAATTGGGTCAAGTTCAACAATGCCTGGGTCAAAGAAGGGAAAGAGTGTCTTGGATGCAAACAGGAAAGTAAGTCATGGTGACTTGTCTGTTAATTGTAACGATGTGTCTGATGTTAAGTATGACATGGTTGATGTTACTGTTTCGCCGTTCAGGGATAATAGGAACATCAAACTCCCTAAATTTGAACCACGATGTTTTGATGGAAACCCGGCTGATTATTTACAATTTGTAAAGGAGTTTGAGATCATGTTGAGTGGTGTTTTATTAAATGATGAATTGAAGTTAATGTATTTGATGAGATATTGCACTGGAGATGCTTCAAGAGCTATACAGTGCTGTGAGTTTATGAAGCCAAAAGAGGGCTACTACGAGGCTATGAGCATATTACGTCAAAGGTTTGGAAGACCTTCGATGATTGCAGGGAAATTATTCGACGCTGTTAAGGGTAATGGTGGTCAATTACAGGATGACTCCCAGGCACTCACTGAGTTTTTGAATAATTTGCTAATTTACAAGAATGGAATGATTTCGATGAATCGCGTGAGTGACCTCAACTCGAGTTTTATACTAGAAGTAATAGCAAGACGCCTACCTACTCAACTGCAAAGGAAGTGGGTGAAGATGAGCTCCCGTATGGAGGATGAGGGTATCGAGCCAAAGTTTGATGATATCCTGAAACTGGTAAATACTAGTGTCAATCAATCTATGAGCAAGTTCGCCAGTCTATTAGATCTCACCCCTAGAATAGAGCAGTCTGAGATCAAAATGCAATCATTGATGACGAGTAGGCCTCAGAGAGGTGGTTATCGAGAAAGCTCCATGATGTCTAGTAATGCATATAGACCTAGTGAGTGTAACAGGTTTCGTAGTACATCCTCAACAGATAAGTTACAAGATGCAAGACAAACACGGTTTTGTTTTACACGTGTGCAAGAGGTGCATACAGAAGTGAACTGTGAACCGGTGAGCAAGTTTAGTGATAAGCTAAATGTCAACTCTAGGCCTGACTCCGAATTGTGTGACGATAACGGAGCGGTCAGGAAGTCTGTAGTTGCAACTGGTAAGCCATTGTTGAATAGTGTCACAGAATAGAGTTACTGCTTCAGAGTGGAGTTCTGTCTCCAAAAGTTTACAAGGTATAACTAGTCAGAGTGAAGTTATAAAACCTTTAATGATTTTTGAGGAGGAACCAAAATTGTCTACTTCTGTTATTAAAGAGTTTGAAAATGATGAACTTGACGGTAAATTGAATATTTGTGGTAATGATCATGATAGTGCAGATTTGTCTTTGGTTGATCATGATGAGATGCGGGATATGCCTACTACTGCTAAGTTAAATAAAGGTTCTGTACAACTACAACGTGAAGTAGAATTGAACGCAGATGCAGTTCCAAAAGGTGTGCATACTTGTGAGACAGTCAGTGTAGTTGATCAGCGTGTAGCCCACCTATCATCAAATGATAGTGCTAAACCCGAACTAGTAGTGAAAGACAGCAGTGGTGGTAATCTTGCAGTTGGACAACTATCTGAGAGCCGAACAAGAACAGCTTCTGATCCACCACTAAGTTCATCACCTTGTCTCACTCAGTCATCGTTGGTGCTGTCATCCACAATGAAACAGACACCTATCAACTCAAGTATCTTGTGCAATGACTATGGTAGTATCAGTTCGTTTGAAAGGACGAATATCAATGGTCAGTTTAGTGTGGATAAGCCAAGTGTAAAGGAGAGAGTTATTGTTAAATTGACTTGCATGAATAAAGGCATTTCTAGTTTCAAGTTACTATTTGAATGTTATTATCTTTGGTGTAAATTACTCTGTTTCTACACTTGGTTGATGAGATATGTCGTGTGTTTGTTGGTCATCTATATTCTACGATACAATGACATGGGCGTGTTGCCGTTCAGATTTGAGGATATAGCTGATAGAAGGAAGTCAGCAAATGAAATCTGCGACGATTTACAAAACTAGGGCGTCAACCTGAGAAGGGTTGTAGGCGTACTGGTGTAAGTCCTACAATTCTTCAAAGGGTAGCGCATCAATGATCAGTCCAGTTACTTTTAAGGTCAGCGAGTTCTTCTTTTTAGGTTTTACTGGAATTATTTGGTCTGATTTTATCATATAACTTTAGGATGCTAATGAATGAGAAGTCCTCAGATTTCTTATAAGTTTTACGGAGTCTTCTTGGTTTTTTCCTGGTAGCATTCGGTAAATATAGTTAAGTTACACATTTGCGTTTGGATTTATACCAAGGGATGGATTAGTTGAAGGAAACTGATCTGTTGGAGTAAGAATTGACAAGAACAGTATCAATTTCTGCCGATGAGAAAAAGGCATCCCAGTCTTGGCAACGAATAAAGGACAGCCTTGTTTCCCACTTAGCCTTTGAAAAGTCTGACTTTTGCTGTCGGGTGACGGCCTTTGCCTGACCCACTTGCGGCTAGGCTAAAGGTAGAAGTGACCTTGTTTTGGTCGTTACCAGGGAATAAAGGCCCAACTTGAGTGCTGACGGGGAGAATGTTGTGTGTGAAGATAAGATCCAGGACATTTAATTTACGTGTGGAGTGGTTGACATTTTGTGTCCATCCATATAATTCAACCGTATTTATAAATCGATCAGGGTGGGTAGGGACATTTAGGTTACTCCAGTGGATATCATGCATGTTAAAGTCGCCAACTATAATTTTATAGTCATAATTTAGCGAGGAGATGTGTTCGAAAATCCTCCAAATGGGATGAATACTTCACTACTGATGACCTATCGAGAGCCCTAACCATCTTCTACCATAACTCAAATATATGCTTAGATGCTGTCATTCCACTCCAAACACTAAAGGTTTCCCCACAAAGAAAGTCATTCATAAAACCAAAGGATCGTAAGAAACTGAAGAAACTCTCAACAAGTTACTTCAAACACCACGACTTTGGCACTCTAGGTCTAATACTTAAAGCCCTTAGCTCCATCACACAAGCTCAAGATTTCCGTATGAGAAAGGAAGAACGCATCGCAGTAGCCAGCCCTGCTAGAGTGTATGCACTCACAGAAATCTTAAGGAAGCGAATGAATCGCAAAAATCACAGCATTTCTCTCCTCATAGACAAAGGCAGGCTATGCACTAAATCTGCAGACATATGTGAACTATTCAACAAAACGTTTGCAGGTAACTACCTTAAGCCCTCAGTCCAGCTACTCGATATACACCCTATTACTAAAATGGCACAAACTCCAACTCCACTGACACCAAACCAAATTAGCACTGTTGAATTCACTTACGCTGACATTAACCAAACTATAAGAACCCTCAAAAGTTCAAAAGGTTTCGGTACCGACGGTATATCATCTTACTTCTATTAATATGGTGGCCCTGACATTCCTCTACTGCTGCTTAAAATATTCACAATGTCCCTAGAAACCCAAACTTACCCTGACATATGGAAGACAACATTCATTATGCCTAAACACAAATCTGGCTCGAAAACTGAAGTCAGTAACTACCGGCCAATCAATATCACACCTATAGCATCTAGAATCATGGAGAGACTAGTCAAAGATAACTTAATCAAACATATGCTTAGCTGCAACATCATAAGTCCGAACCAACATGGATTCCTGAAATCCAGATCATGTTTAACATGTCACCTAGACTTCTTCAATTTTGTAACCAGCAGTCGTGACAGACGGCAACTAGTACTTGTCATCTACTTTGACATTTCTAAGGCATTTGACCGTGTTGACCATTTACTGCTAACAAATAAACTGAACTCCTTAGGAATACGTGACCCATTATTGGGATGGCTTAAATCATTCCTTAACAATAGGTCCCAAATAGTTAAACTCGGGTCTGCAACCTCCAAACCTAGCCCTATCACTTCTGGTGTAGTACAAGGTAGTGTCATTGGACCCCTCCTATTTACACTATACATCAATGACATATGCGCTTGCTTCACGCACGGGAAACCATTCATCTTTGCAGATGACCTAAAAGTAGCTTATACATTCCAACGTGATGACTTAGGGAACTTCGAGAATGTAGTACAGAAGGAATTAGATAAAATGGCTGCTTGGTCGTCCCTATGGAATCTCCAATTTAATCTGAACAAATGTGGCTGGATCTGCTTCGGTGCACCCTCAATTGACCTGAAATTAACGCTCCAATCTGCTAACCTAACAAGACTCCGAAGTGTCGTTGACCTAGGCTTGAGGTACTCTAGTGACTTGACATTCTCAGAGCAAGTAGCATCACAGACTAGAAAATCGAGGATGCTCTTAGGATGCATACTCAGGAACTTTCACGACAATGAAGCCAAGCTAATTCTGTACAAAACATGTGTCAGACCACTACTAGAATACTGTCCATTTATTATAAGCAGCACTCGCACACGCGACAAGCTAAGGATGGAAAGTATCCAACGATATTTTACCTCAAAACTGCTTGGCTACGATTGTAAGAAAGACTACATCTCACGGTGCATGATCCTAAAACTCGACCCACTTTGGACAAGGCGACTTATTATAAACCTAATATTCTTCTTTAAGGTCCTTCACAAAATATCTTTCTCAGGTAACAGGGACATACAATTCGCACAGGAAGGTTCTTACGATCTGCGTAACCAAACTTCCACAGTGACAACTCATTCTTTTAGGTCAACACTCCGTGAAAACTTCTTCACAGTCATGTATTCTAAAATATGGAATAGCCTACCCCTAGATGTCAGAACTTGCTCTTCGGTTACAAGCTTCAAACGCTCTCTATACAGACTGTTTCACTCTACTGATTATATTAATAAACTATTTACTCCTAGAACGAATCAAGCACTAATCTACTACAGCACCTAAAAGACGCACTTCAACACCCTTAGCAATCTTTAAACTATAAATAAACTAGCAGCATGGATGCATAAAGACATAGTACGGAACATACAGGATTAGTCTACCCTTAGAAATAGGACCTATCCCTCATTGTAACCTTCAAACGCTTGCTATGTAAACTGTTTTATTCTAAAGACTATCCCTACCAGAACCCATTACTTATTTCTAAAACGCATCAGTCATTAGAACACTAAAACGCTCAGACTCATTAATACACATTATGACATTAAATAAACTCTAAGACTTCGCATAAATACGTGAAAACAGATACAATATAGAAAAATGTTTACTTAAGTATAATTAAGATAAACATTTATAAATGAATCATGTATTAATGTTCTTTTCATGTTCACATACTTTCTCTTTCTGGTATTTTGCTGCTCCTATTCATCTTCTGGTCGAGGTCGAACAACCCTGCATCTAAACTGAAATGAGGATTAATTCCAAACCGTCTATCTCATAACCACTCAAATTCCATGAACGATCCAATTCTACCATTTGAAGACGCTGGCGAACATGCTGTAAATGAGTATTCATGATCTGAAATGAAGAAGCAACTGGTTTTCAAACAGTTTTCAACATTTTACTCAACTTACGAATACAGTCCGCCATGCAGACACAAATGGAGCAAATGGAGGATTCTGGAATCGACCTCGGCACCATTTGATGCAGTAAAACAACCCAACATGACCTTATCTAGTTTTCGTATCCACGATCAAATTTCTTTCCTGTTATAAAACTACGATAAGACTACTGAAAAAATGGAATAAATATATCACTGATCTCAACATAATACATCAATAATCTTTAAGCCAAGGGTGCTGTTCACAACAAAGTTATATAGGAGAATTGACTTCAAGCTTTATTTTTCCCAGATATTTGTATTACATTCATCTGATGTCTGGGTTTTTTGTTAATGCGAAGACAATATTTCTATATCTCTTTATGTGCTACACAAACAGACTTTATAGCAGACTGTTCCTACTGACTCTAATGTCAGAAAGAACAACCAAACTGTAAATTCATTATACATTAAATTGTGTGTAATTTATATAATAACTTATCCATGCCTGTACAATTGGTATGTTCCTGCATAAACAGGAAGAAATATATATATAATTGACTTGTCTGTTAATTGTAACGATGTGTCTGGTGTTAAGTATGACGTGGTTGATGTTACTGTTTCGCCGTTCAGGGATAATAGGAACATCAAACTCCCTAAATTAGAACCACGGTGTTTCGATGGAAACCCGGCTGATTATTTACAATTTGTAAAGGAGTTTGAGATCATGTTGAGTGGTGTTTTATTAAATGATGAATTGAAGTTTATGTATTTGATGAGATATTGCACTGGAGATGCTTCAAGAGCTATACAGTGCTGTGAGTTTATGAAGCCAAAAGAGGGCTACTACGAGGCTATGAGCATATTACGTCAAAGGTTTGGAAGACCTTCGATGATTGCAGGGAAATTATTCGACGCTGTTAAGGGTAATGGTGGTCAATTACAGGATGACTCCCAGGCACTCACTGAGTTTTTGGATAATTTGCTAATTTACAAGAATGCAATGGTTTCGATGAATCGCGTGAGTGACCTCAACTCGAGTTTTATACTAGAAGTAATAGCAAGACGCCTACCTACTCAACTGCAAAGGAAGTGGGTGAAGATGAGCTCCCGTATGGAGGATGAGGGTATCGAGCCAAAGTTTGATGATATCCTGAAACTGGTAAATACTAGTGTCAATCAATCTATGAGCAAGTTCGCCAGTCTATTAGATCTCACCCCTAGAATAGAGCAGTCTGAAATCAAAATGCAATCATTGATGACGAGTAGGCCTCAGAGAGGTGGTTATCGAGAAAGCTCCATGATGTCTAGTAATGCATATAGACCTAGTGAGTGTAACAGGTTTCGTAGTACATCCTCAACAGATAAGTTACAAGATGCAAGACAAACACGGTTTTGTTTTACACGTGTGCAAGAGGTGCATACAGAAGTGAACTGTGAACCGGTGAGCAAGTTTAGTGATAAGCTAAATGTCAACTCTAGGCCTGACTCCGAATTGTGTGACGATAACGGAGCGGTCAGGAAGTCTGTAGTTGCATCTGGTAAGCCATTGTTGAATAGTGTCACAGAATAGAGTTACTGCTTCAGAGTGGAGTTCTGTCTCCAAAAGTTTACAAGGTATAACTAGTCAGAGTGAAGTTATAAAACCTTTAATGATTTTTGAGGAGGAACCAAAATTGTCTACTTCTGTTATTAAAGAGTTTGAAAATGATGAACTTGACGGTAAATTGAATATTTGTGGTAATGATCATGATAGTGCAGATTTGTCTTTGGTTGATCATGATGAGATGCGGGATATGCCTACTACTGCTAAGTTAAATAAAGGTTCTGTGCAACTACAACGTGAAGTAGAATTGAACGCAGATGCAGTTCCAAAAGGTGTGCATACTTGTGAGACAGTCAGTGTAGTTGATCAGCGTGTAGCCCACCTATCATCAAATGATAGTGCTAAACCCGAACTAGTAGTGAAAGACAGCAGTGGTGGTAATCTTGCAGTTGGACAACTATCTGAGAGCCGAACAAGAACAGCTTCTGATCCACCACTAAGTTCATCACCTTGTCTCACTCAGTCATCGTTGGTGCTGTCATCCACAATGAAACAGACACCTATCAACTCAAGTATCTTGTGCAATGACTATGGTAGTATCAGTTCGTTTGAAAGGACGAATATCAATGGTCAGTTTAGTGTGGATAAGCCAAGTGTAAAGGAGAGAGTTATTGTTAAATTGACTTGCATGAATAAAGGCATTTCTAGTTTCAAGTTACTATTTGAATGTTATTATCTTTGGTGTAAATTACTCTGTTTCTACACTTGGTTGATGAGATATGTCGTGTGTTTGTTGGTCATCTATATTCTACGATACAATGACATGGGCGTGTTGCCGTTCAGATTTGAGGATATAGCTGATAGAAGGAAGTCAGCAAATGAAATCTGCGACGATTTACCAAACTAGGGCGTCAACCTGTGAAGGGTTGTAGGCGTACTGGTGTAAGTCCTACAATTCTTCAAAGGGTAGCGCATCAATGATCAGTCCAGTGTGCTTGGTGTATGATCTTGTACATATGTTCATATTGTATATACTGAATTGATATCATCTGTCATCTAGCTGTTGGTAATTCTGTTTGTATCCGGACGACTTTCACTTGGATCATCAACCTGAGAAGCAGTGTAGGCGTACTGGTGTTAGTCCTACAGTTCTTCAAGGGTAGTTCGTCGAGGCAGAATCCACCGCATTTTATGTGTTGATTGTACATATGTTTGTGTTAAATAATTGTGTGAGTTCCAATTGATGTTATTGTTGGTTAATCTTGTTTGTGTCCGGATATTCCACAACTTACAATCGTCAACCTCAGAAGGTTTGCAGGCGTACTGGTGTAAGTCCTGCAATTCTTCAAAGGAATTCCACCAGGACATGATCGGCGAGGTTGTTTGTACTGTTTGTATATACCTGTGGTGTGTCCTATCAATCGGTGTATTTTGGATTCATTGTGTTTACTTGTTGTTATCGTGTCTTGTTGTTATTGCGTAATTTTGTTAAAATTTTCGTCGTGATTATTTCTGAAGTTGTTTCGAGTCTTCTACATCCATGAATGAATTGATTGATGTTAAGGACAGCAGATGGGTCGTATACGCCGGGGAGGCTAGGCTATTGCTGAGAATGACATGCACACGGAGATAATTGTTAGGTGTGGTCCCACACGCCGGGGAGAAAGAGTGTAAACGACTGAGGCTCACATGCGTCACCGCTACTAGAACTGAGGCAGAATGAGTGATAAGCGATCGCAGTGGTAATTGGTAGTGAGTAGATAAGAGGATGTGCGAGGGGTATCATGAGGTGCTACTATGGTCACGTTGCGTTCTGCAAGAGTCATTCTAGCAAGTGGCGATTGTGTTGCAAGAGGATGTGTCAAGTAAAGGTCTCTGTCTGGAGGCGCAGGTCGTCAGCGATGTGTGAGATTGTGCTGTGGGTATGCTTGTGGTGTGTTGGCTTTTCTGTTTGTTTTCCATTTCAGCTCTGTCCGCGTGACCCAGGTTCTCGCAATGGCATCCAAGTCAACGTGCATTGGTCGTGAAGGAAAAAGGGGTTGGATCCCTTTTTTCCCGGGGAGTGTCAATGGAGTTGAAGATTGAACGATCAATTCTTGGTTGTTTGCTTAAAATCAACTTCCCCAATTTTCGCGGAGGCATCAATATGACAGTCATCGTCTCATCGGTCGCTGTTCAGAAAGAAGAATGAAACATCTTCACAAGTAATACAAAGATTTATTATTGTAATATTTGTTTTCAGACCTTAGTTCGCTTATTCCTTTTATATGTTGGTGTAACAATAAAGAAATATCACGCGGCAGATCGGTGTTTTGGTTTTTGCGTCCGTTATAACTAAGCGTTTCCGAAATCTTCGAAGAACAGCGTGGGCCCGAGCGCAGCGAGAGCTGGGCATTAACGGTTTATGAGACGTGATTGACAACGAGTCAGCAAGATATGCATGTTTTGTAGCTAACAGAGTATCTCAAATTCGTGAACTAACAACTGTTGAGCAGTGGAGGTACGTACCGTCTGGAAAAATCCAGCTGATCTAGCCTCGCGAGGAGTTATGCATATGAATGTGGTTAAAAATAAGTGGTGTAAAGGAGCAGAGTTCTTGCTGCGGGCTGATAGTATGTGGCCTCGTAGAGAAGATGAACCACCGATAGGCGAGCGTGTCTTGGAGTTTAAGACAAGTGTCAGTTTAACATCTACTCAAGAAAGACATTCAGGTTTACATCCACTTTTTAAATATTATTCTTCTTGGTACAAACTACTGAAAGCTGTTGCGTGGTTGATACGATATGCTACGTATTTAAAGGTCATGCATCTTGCGGGATACGAAAATATGAATGTGAGGTCTTTGAGAGTCGAAGATATTAGAAATGCAGAGTTAGCAATTTTGAGGGCTGCTCAGTGGGAAGCGTGGGGTGAGATTGCCAAGGAGGATAGTCCCGATTTCGCAGATTTCAAGGTGCGGTTAGATCGATTTTCTCCGATAGTTTCCGAAGGGATCGCTAGAGTTGGTGGACGTCTACAAATGTTAGAATCGTTATATGAGACCCGTCATCCGGCTTTATTACCTTGCTACCATCCAGTCACTGATCTCATTATATGGCACTACCATGTCCTTGGAGGTCATTTGGGTACTTCGCAAGTACTATCAAGTATTCGATGTAAGTTCTTGATAGTGAAGGTAGGTGCTGCTGTCCGTAAAATAATTGATAAGTGCATGGAATGTAAACTCCGAAATGCTCGTTCAGCACAGAAGATGTTGGCATCACTCCCAGCCTGGCGAGTTCATGAAGGGAATTATCCATCCGAGTACGTCAGAGTGGATTTGTTCGGACCTTTTGTAGTGAAGAGAGGCAGAACACTATGTAAATGATATGGCTGTTTATTTACCTGTTTCAAAATGAGAGCTGTGCATATTGAGATGGTTCATGCGTTAATTACTGATTCATTCGTGCTAGCATTACGTAGATTTATAAATCGCCGAGGTGCACCGAAGATGATGTTCAGCGACAGAGGGACTAATTTTATTGGCTGTCATGCCGAGCTTAAAGAGTATTTTGAAGGTCCTACAAACGAGAGTTCATGAAGAGTTACTGAAAAGAAACATCGAGTGGCACTTCAACCCACCATATGCCAGCCATAGAGGTGGGCTATGGGAAAGACTTATAGGAATTATCAAGCGTATTTTAGGCTCCATATTTAAACCAGAGTTTGAATGACGAAACGTTGGAGATATTTTTTGTGAAGCTGAATGAATGCTAAATGACCGGCCGCTTTCACCTATGAGGGACGATGCCAAGGATTTCGATGTATTAACCCCAAGTAAACTTTTGTTATGAGAGGAAACCCTGGCATAGAGGATTCAAGCGGGGAAAGAATACCTACGATTAAAATATGGAATCAAGCCAGGCACATGACAGATATATTTTGAAAACGACGGTTAAAGGAGTATGTTTTAACACTGCAAATCAAGGACAGGTGGCAAAGGTTGTGCAGAAACCTAAAGGTTGGTGATATAGTCTTAGTAGCAGATAAATGTGCCACATGTAGATAGCCTTTAGGAGTGCTAGAAAAGCTACTCTGTAGTGGTGATGGGTTGGTGAGGACGGCTGAGGTGAGAGCAAGTTGTGGCATGTTGGTGCGAGATATTAGAAAACTGTGTTTACTGGAAGGTCCTGAGAGTCGAAAGTCGGGAGATGAACCACTTGACGATTTTCCAACCTAGGGTGTCAACCTGTGAAGGGTTGTAGGCGTACTGTTGTAAGTCCTACAACTCTTCAAAGGGTATCTCATCAATGAGCAGCCCAACGTGCTTGGTGTGTGATTTTGCACATATGTTTGTGTTGTATACATACTGAATTGGTACCATCTCTCATCTGTCTGTTGGTAATTCTGTTTGTATCCGGACGACTTTCACTTGGATCATCAACCTGAGAAGGAATGTAGGCGTACTGGTGTTAGTCCTACAGTTCTTCAAGGGTAGTTCGTCGAGGCAGAATCCACCGCATTTTATTGTTGATTGTACATATGTTTGTGTTAAATAATTGTGTGAGTTCCAATTGATGTTATTGTTGGTTAATCTTGTTTGTGTCCGGATATTCCACAACTTACAATCGTCAACCTCAGAAGGTTTGCAGGCGTACTGGTGTAAGTCCTGCAATTCTTCAAAGGAATTCCACCAGGACATGATCGGCGAGGTTGTTTGTACTGTTTGTATATACCTGTGGTGTGTCCTATCAATCGGTGTATTTTGGATTCATTGTGTTTACTTGTTGTTATCGTGTCTTGTTGTTATTGCGTAATTTTGTTAAAATTTTCGTCGTGATTATTTCTGAAGTTGTTTCGAGTCTTCTACATCCATGAATGAATTGATTGATGTTAAGGACAGCAGATGGGTCGTATACGCCGGGGAGGCTAGGCTATTGCTGAGAATGACATGCACACGGAGATAATTGTTAGGTGTGGTCCCACACGCCGGGGAGAAAGAGTGTAAACGACTGAGGCTCACATGCGTCACCGCTACTAGAACTGAGGCAGAATGAGTGATAAGCGATCGCAGTGGTAATTGGTAGTGAGTAGATAAGAGGATGTGCGAGGGGTATCATGAGGTGCTACTATGGTCACGTTGCGTTCTGCAAGAGTCATTCTAGCAAGTGGCGATTGTGTTGCAAGAGGATGTGTCAAGTAAAGGTCTCTGTCTGGAGGCGCAGGTCGTCAGCGATGTGTGAGATTGTGCTGTGGGTATGCTTGTGGTGTGTTGGCTTTTCTGTTTGTTTTCCATTTCAGCTCTGTCCGCGTGACCCAGGTTCTCGCAATGGCATCCAAGTCAACGTGCATTGGTCGTGAAGGAAAAAGGGGTTGGATCCCTTTTTTCCCGGGGAGTGTCAATGGAGTTGAAGATTGAACGATCAATTCTTGGTTGTTTGCTTAAAATCAACTTCCCCAATTTTCGCGGAGGCATCAATATGACAGTCATCGTCTCATCGGTCGCTGTTCAGAAAG
Organism: Trichobilharzia regenti; assembly: GCA_944472135.2. Lineage (NCBI taxonomy): Eukaryota > Metazoa > Platyhelminthes > Trematoda > Strigeidida > Schistosomatidae > Trichobilharzia > Trichobilharzia regenti. The sequence continues at coordinate 109,907,104 of OX235262.1, read as the reverse complement.
AAGAATGAAACATCTTCACAAGTAATACAAAGATTTATTATTGTAATATTTGTTTTCAGACCTTAGTTCGCTTATTCCTTTTATATGTTGGTGTAACAATAAAGAAATATCACGCGGCAGATCGGTGTTTTGGTTTTTGCGTCCGTTATAACTAAGCGTTTCCGAAATCTTCGAAGAACAGCGTGGGCCCGAGCGCAGCGAGAGCTGGGCATTAACGGTTTATGAGACGTGATTGACAACGAGTCAGCAAGATATGCATGTTTTGTAGCTAACAGAGTATCTCAAATTCGTGAACTAACAACTGTTGAGCAGTGGAGGTACGTACCGTCTGGAAAAATCCAGCTGATCTAGCCTCGCGAGGAGTTATGCATATGAATGTGGTTAAAAATAAGTGGTGTAAAGGAGCAGAGTTCTTGCTGCGGGCTGATAGTATGTGGCCTCGTAGAGAAGATGAACCACCGATAGGCGAGCGTGTCTTGGAGTTTAAGACAAGTGTCAGTTTAACATCTACTCAAGAAAGACATTCAGGTTTACATCCACTTTTTAAATATTATTCTTCTTGGTACAAACTACTGAAAGCTGTTGCGTGGTTGATACGATATGCTACGTATTTAAAGGTCATGCATCTTGCGGGATACGAAAATATGAATGTGAGGTCTTTGAGAGTCGAAGATATTAGAAATGCAGAGTTAGCAATTTTGAGGGCTGCTCAGTGGGAAGCGTGGGGTGAGATTGCCAAGGAGGATAGTCCCGATTTCGCAGATTTCAAGGTGCGGTTAGATCGATTTTCTCCGATAGTTTCCGAAGGGATCGCTAGAGTTGGTGGACGTCTACAAATGTTAGAATCGTTATATGAGACCCGTCATCCGGCTTTATTACCTTGCTACCATCCAGTCACTGATCTCATTATATGGCACTACCATGTCCTTGGAGGTCATTTGGGTACTTCGCAAGTACTATCAAGTATTCGATGTAAGTTCTTGATAGTGAAGGTAGGTGCTGCTGTCCGTAAAATAATTGATAAGTGCATGGAATGTAAACTCCGAAATGCTCGTTCAGCACAGAAGATGTTGGCATCACTCCCAGCCTGGCGAGTTCATGAAGGGAATTATCCATCCGAGTACGTCAGAGTGGATTTGTTCGGACCTTTTGTAGTGAAGAGAGGCAGAACACTATGTAAATGATATGGCTGTTTATTTACCTGTTTCAAAATGAGAGCTGTGCATATTGAGATGGTTCATGCGTTAATTACTGATTCATTCGTGCTAGCATTACGTAGATTTATAAATCGCCGAGGTGCACCGAAGATGATGTTCAGCGACAGAGGGACTAATTTTATTGGCTGTCATGCCGAGCTTAAAGAGTATTTTGAAGGTCCTACAAACGAGAGTTCATGAAGAGTTACTGAAAAGAAACATCGAGTGGCACTTCAACCCACCATATGCCAGCCATAGAGGTGGGCTATGGGAAAGACTTATAGGAATTATCAAGCGTATTTTAGGCTCCATATTTAAACCAGAGTTTGAATGACGAAACGTTGGAGATATTTTTTGTGAAGCTGAATGAATGCTAAATGACCGGCCGCTTTCACCTATGAGGGACGATGCCAAGGATTTCGATGTATTAACCCCAAGTAAACTTTTGTTATGAGAGGAAACCCTGGCATAGAGGATTCAAGCGGGGAAAGAATACCTACGATTAAAATATGGAATCAAGCCAGGCACATGACAGATATATTTTGAAAACGACGGTTAAAGGAGTATGTTTTAACACTGCAAATCAAGGACAGGTGGCAAAGGTTGTGCAGAAACCTAAAGGTTGGTGATATAGTCTTAGTAGCAGATAAATGTGCCACATGTAGATAGCCTTTAGGAGTGCTAGAAAAGCTACTCTGTAGTGGTGATGGGTTGGTGAGGACGGCTGAGGTGAGAGCAAGTTGTGGCATGTTGGTGCGAGATATTAGAAAACTGTGTTTACTGGAAGGTCCTGAGAGTCGAAAGTCGGGAGATGAACCACTTGACGATTTTCCAACCTAGGGTGTCAACCTGTGAAGGGTTGTAGGCGTACTGTTGTAAGTCCTACAACTCTTCAAAGGGTATCTCATCAATGAGCAGCCCAACGTGCTTGGTGTGTGATTTTGCACATATGTTTGTGTTGTATACATACTGAATTGGTACCATCTCTCATCTGTCTGTTGGTAATTCTGTTTGTATCCGGACGACTTTCACTTGGATCATCAACCTGAGAAGGAATGTAGGCGTACTGGTGTTAGTCCTACAGTTCTTCAAGGGTAGTTCGTCGAGGCAGAATCCACCGCATTTTATTGTTGATTGTACATATGTTTGTGTTAAATAATTGTGTGAGTTCCAATTGATGTTATTGTTGGTTAATCTTGTTTGTGTCCGGATATTCCACAACTTACAATCGTCAACCTCAGAAGGTTTGCAGGCGTACTGGTGTAAGTCCTGCAATTCTTCAAAGGAATTCCACCAGGACATGATCGGCGAGGTTGTTTGTACTGTTTGTATATACCTGTGGTGTGTCCTATCAATCGGTGTATTTTGGATTCATTGTGTTTACTTGTTGTTATCGTGTCTTGTTGTTATTGCGTAATTTTGTTAAAATTTTCGTCGTGATTATTTCTGAAGTTGTTTCGAGTCTTCTACATCCATGAATGAATTGATTGATGTTAAGGACAGCAGATGGGTCGTATACGCCGGGGAGGCTAGGCTATTGCTGAGAATGACATGCACACGGAGATAATTGTTAGGTGTGGTCCCACACGCCGGGAAGCGGGAGTGTAGACGACTGAGGCTCGCATACGTCACAGTTACTAGAACTGAGGCAGAATGAGTGACAAGCGATCGCAGTGGTAATTGGTAGTGAGTAGATAAGAGGATGTGCGAGGGGTATCATGAGGTGCTACTATGGTCACGTTGCGTTCTGCAAGAGTCATTCTAGCAAGTGGCGATTGTGTTGCAAGAGGATGTGTCAAGAGGACACCTTTAACTGGAAGGCGTAGGTCGTCATCGATGTGTGAGATTTTGCTGTGGGTATGCCTGTGGTGTGTTGGCTTTTCTGTTTGTTTTCCATTTCAGCTTTGTCCGTAAGACCCAGGTTCTCGCAATGGCATCCAAGTCAACGTGTATTGGTTGTGATGGAAAGAAGGGATGGATCCGTTTTTTGCCGGCGATTGTCGATGCAGTTAAAGATTGAACGATCAATTCATGGTTGTTTGCTCCAAACCGACTTCCTCAATTTTCGCGGAGGCATCAATACGACAGTCATCGTCTCATAGGTCGCTGTTCAAAAAGAAGTCAGCAATAAACCGTCAGAAGTAATATTGTGATTTATTATTGTAATATTTGTTCTTAGACCTTTGTTTATTATGCTGGTTATATGTTGGTGTTAGAATAAAGAATTCTCGAGTAGCCAATCTGTGTTCTGGTTTTTGCGTCCATTAGTACTAAGCGTTTCTGAAAGGCTTCGAGGGACAGCATGAGGCCCGGCGTAGCAAGAGCTGGGCGTTAACGGTTTTTGAGACGTGGTTGACATGTGGGTGTTTTGTTAATTCGAAGACAATTTTTCTATATGTCTTTATGTGTTACACAAACAGATTTGATAGCGGACTGTTCCGATTGACTCTAATGTGAGAAAGAACAACCAAACTGTAAATTCACAATATATCTAAATATGCGTAATCTATATAATAACTTATCCATGCCTGTACAATTGGTATGTTCTTGCATAAACAGGAAAAAAATATTTTATTATTAAGTCAAAGCCAGCCCCTCACTGCAACGATTCAGCTATCTCCTAAATAAATATTTCTCCGTAAAACACTTCACACAGTTTGACGCACGCTGAAAATTCGTGATATTGCGTACCTAAACAGCTCTATTTACTGGACGCACTAACAGAGACCATTAGAACTAGCACACTTGTTTAATATCGTCACCGTTGCGCCAATGCGGTCCTCAGTACCTTTTTAGTTGATTCAATTATGTGTTCAGCAGGCCTCATCTTAAAATGTCCACAATCATTTCATACAAAGCTGCAGTGGAATATACAGCCTGACATACTCACCACGGAAGTTGCACTAAATCTACATGAATAACCCTCTACGAAAACACATCTCCATCTCCCGAAAACCTCCACCAGCCTCATCTGTCATAAATTTTTCAGGCACTGAACTCCGTATAACCCGGCTACTGTCAGTCGAAGTAGTTAAATATTACAGAAATGTCCCTGGAAACTCTGTGTTATGAGCATTTCAGTATGGTCAAATTTCCGCCTCAAGCTCGAGTGGCAAACATCCTGGATCTCACTGGGATTAAGATCTCCCCCGGTGACTACCTAACACTGTGCGTAAACACCATGCCGAAGTTATGGTCTAACTACACTGAACTTAATCCTGTCCTTAGAAGACTTTCGGAAACTATGTCCAATAACCAATGCGAAAAAAGAATACACATTGATGACTCGATAATCCTCTATACTTTTACTGATACGGAACCAACAATAAGGCTATTACACCCAAAGTCTAAGAATAAATGTTAAAACAATTAATCACAATAATACTTCTGATAGTATTTCTCCGTCTTCTAACCAAGAGCGCACGGTGGAACGATGACTGCAGTATCGGTGACTCCTGCCAAAATGTTGAGTTGGTTTCGAGTAAATAACGGTGAATTGATCATCCATTCTTCAACTACATTAGCGTACCGTCTACGTCTGAGGAAATTCCAGCCCCACGGTGTATCGTCTAATTAATCAACTTAGTTACACTCTGGGTCCTATATATTAACGGATTTCATTCTGCTTTTCTGTCATTACAATCCTGTGTCGTTGAATTCTTCTAAACCATCTATTATAATTAAATACTCTCTCTTTTTACGCATATATATATAGATATATCTCTATGTAGTGTTTTTCGTACCTTTACATATTGCTCCCTCGTTTTCACACGTTTGTATCTAAAATCTTGTAGTTAGATCACAAATTTCTGACTTCTTTACGTTTTTATTGTGCTTATATATTTTTTAAATGTTGTTAGAGTCAACACTCGCAAAATGGCTCACTGAAAGTAGTCGTTCATGCCATGAGTTTCGTTGAGTTAGCAGGTGAGTTGAAAAACATTTTATGTTACACCTAGCAATAAAAAAGATTCTTTTAAAAAAGGAGTATTTCTCTGGGGCCTAGCGGATTAAAAGGTTGGAGGTTGTCGACTGCTATTCAGCGGATATGATGGTGGAGACTTAAGGGAACCACCCTTATCTATGGGAGAGCGCTCTACTGTCAAGGCTCCTGAGTTCGAATAACGTCAACACAAACAGAAGGAAAAACTTACCCCCTACTGTGGAGTTTAATGAGTTCTTCAGCTCCTATTAAGTGGTCGTAGGTTCTGCATCTTGTGTGTTTTACTCTGGCATATGTGTATCACTTCTCTTCTTACCTTCCATTAACCCAACCTTTCATTATTCCCACATGAAGTTGACTGACTATAAGTATATTATAGATTAAAATTTAGACTTAAACCAATGTCTTGTAACTTATTCGATTAAAAGTAAACATTACGAACTTCTCGTAAAGTCTCTGGAGTCTTTTTATCCACTTTTTCAATTTTTAATGTCGCAAAACAGTGTTCCATTTCAAATTGCACTTGTCAAATATGATCATGCCTGAACGGACGGTATGTCAATCATATAAATGCTTAATTTATGGGAATAAAATATTATTATTATAAATTAACCATTTACACAATTAGCATGCATGGACATATATGGCTTAAGTATTCAAATCACTAAGAAGATTCAGATCTTACTTGGTTTCTTTTGTTGTCCTTCCGAGTTCCTTAAGCAATTGTGGCATCCGAGACGTCACATGATGCTGTTAAGGTTCTACGTACGCAAGTTAACGTTATAATCACAAAAACACTTAAAATCGAGCAAAATGTTCCCAACAGTGTGGGATGTAAACTATGTCCATATGAATTCCACACCAACGCCTCCGACAGAGGACCCGAGTTCAGAGTGATCTTGATTCATTAAAAAAAATCACATTGTAAAAAGAGAACATTATCACTTGACAGCACAACATCAAAAGGAAGCGGTAAAGTCTTAGATTAAACAGTGACAAAGACAAATAACATCATGAAAAATTATGGGGCACTGTGGAATATATCAAATTAATTATGATTATATTTCAACAGTTAACGCAATCACAAATTTTTGTTTTGGTTATGTTTCGAGCGAAAGACTTATCACTGCGTGTAAACTATAAAAACATAATCATTATTTATTCGACAAATGTTAAGGATGACATCAACATGGAGTGTGCGAGTGTCATAATAATGAAATGCAGTTTGTGAGTAAGCCGCACCATTGCAGAGTTACTAGAAACGTCGGAATAAGTATAAATAATGTGATTAAATGTTTCAGGAGGGATATTCCAGACGACTATTCCATTACATATTTATATACAGTTATGACTCACTTCCACATATCTAAGCAGAAGATTAGGGGTATTGAAAATTTTCAGATTTATCTGACAGTTCTGTAAGAGTTCTACTACGGCTTAGAGTGCACCTATACTCTAAACACCCTTACAAACTTCTTCACCGTTTTGCGACCTGCTAAGCTTAGCAGTACACTACTCGACGCGCAAATACTGACGAACTGTATCGTTGTAAAAAGACTTGATGTGACAAGAGTACCTGGGAGAATTATATTTTATTCAACGAAATATAAAATTCAATAAATAAAGAAGTCGTACAACTTATCTGCAGACGTTGCTGGAGGTAGGCTCGGAGAGTGTGCAGAAAGAGAGCACAACAAGAGAGCGAACCTATGAACGTACGGAAGACTCACAAGTCAAAAGGTAAAACGTGGATCACCGTGGGTGAGTCAGTTTAAACAAAAGTTCAAAGGTACAATGTGCACTACAGGTTATCCCCCCCTAGAAGGTTGGTGGGAAGCCAGCAAGCTTCGATATACAACAGTAGGATGGCTTGGCACAATAGCAATGAGTGAATGAGAAGGTTTGAAAATAGCAATAGTAAAAAAAAGAAATTTTACCGAAAGGAAAGAAAGCAAAAGAAAAGAAAAAAAATTAAGGTAAGTTGGAAGTGGTATGTACATGATTAGTGAAGTAAGACGGAATATGATAAGAAATGACGCTGGTGCCTTGTGTGGTTGTAAGCTTCTGCGGTCTGATGTTTTTTTTAATTTTTTTTCTTTTTTTGTCTTTCATATTTTTATTAATCTTTTTTTATATGTTTTTTATTGTATCGATTCATTCTTTTTTTTTAATTCCGCACTATTACAAGCTTACTTATGTGGAGGTTTGATGGTAAACCTCTGGCGCCGAGGCTGTCGTAGCAAGAAGGTGACTCATTATGTCTAACTTTCATATTAGACCAATGCTCCCTTCCTCCGCTTCAACAGAACCTAGCAGTCATGTTAAAGGCAATCATTATACCAGCGTATGATAAGGAGCAGGGTAAAAAAAACAACAGAAGAAAATGGGAAAGAAGGTTAAGATTTCAAAATCGGTGTAAAGGTACTACAAAAGCTTGTGCGAAATCAATGCGAGGAAAAGTGGTGCAACTTGGAAGTAGTACGTTAGAATGAGATAAAACAAAGGAAGTTTCTACCCTGTGAGAACTTATAAAATTACAGAGAAGTTAGTACATAACCCATAGCTATGAGTAGTTATCATTACCAAAATTACTTTGTTCATGTTGCTAAGTGCATAACTAAGATGATGCATAATGTTTATAAGTACGGTTCACAAAATAAATGAATTGCAGGAGGGCATAAACCCGAAGGAATATAGTACAGGCTGTGAAAATAAATTGAGCGGATTACTATGTACAGCATAGAAGTGAAGCATTTATGCGCAAAAAAATATGTATATCTGTCCATTTAACTATACAGTGGAAGTTTTTTTTGTTTTTTTTTTAAATAATCTTTTTTTTATTTAAAAAATTTTTTTGTTTATTTATTATTATTTTACATTTTTTTACTTTTTTGTATTTTCTTTTTTTATATTTTCTTTTTTTTATAAAAAATTTTTTTAATAATAATTAATTTTTTTTTGTGAAGAAAATGGGCAGTGAAAGGTAATATACTGTTCATAATTCCTCTTTTGGTGTGGGTTACAAGATGACATGAGAAGCCAACTGATCTAGCGAGTAGATTGAGATGAAAAATTAGGGGTAAAAACAAACTGATGCTGGTCCTCTGTAACGAGAGATAAAGATTAAAAGGATTAGTGAGGGTTAAAACGACTACTCCCAGAAGCGGGACCAAATAGATTAAATATAGCAGAATTGAATAAGAAATTGTGACAAGGAATAAAAAATCACTAGTAGCATTACCTATGGATTAGTTCAGTGAAAGAATTCTACGAACCTCTTGGGCCAGTGAACACGTCGACCAGCACGTGTGACAGGGGTCTTACTGGTGACGGTAGGAGAATCATCATTCACCACTGGAGGTGAGGTAGTTGAGTCTGGACAAGGACTAGGTTCAGTGGGGCTATTTGATTGAGCCGATGGGGAGGGTGAAGGTTCTTCAGTGTATGCCGCTTTAAGTCTGTCTATGCTGACAGTGTCTGGGCGGCCGCATCGGTCAATAACGAAAAATTTATCTTTACGACTAAGGACCTTAAAAGGCCCGTCATACGGTGGTTGTAATGGCTTTCGTATGGCGTCGTGACGCACGAAAACGTGTGTACAGTCATCAAGTCGCCGATCAACCTGAACCTTTCGGTTCTGAGTGCGTGTGGAAACTGGTCGGAGTCGCTGCATAAAACTTTTAAGTTGCTGAGCGTAACGGGTGGTATCCGGGAAATTTGGCTCGAAAGTTTCGGGAGCGATTAGCTCGCCTGGTAAACGCATGGTGGTACCGTACACCAATTCAGCTGGCGAGCACTGCAGATCCCCCTTAAGCGTAGCCCGGATGCTAAGCAGGACCAGTGGTAGCGAATCTGTCCACTTACTGTTGTCCACTGCCATCAACGCAGCTTTGAGTTGACGGTGGAAACGTTCTACTAGGCCATTTGCCGCGGGATGATACGCGGTTGTGCGAATGCGTTTGCATCCCAGCATCTCTAACAATTCTTTGAAGCTTGTGGATTCAAATTGTTGTCCGCGGTCGGTAGTGACAGTTGCGGGACATCCAAAATGGGCAACCCAGCCATCCATGAAGGCACGACAGACGGTTTGAGCCGTTACATCTGGTATCGGAATGGCTTCCGGCCAACGTGTGAAACGATCCACACATGTGAGTAAATACGAGCAGCCGTTAGACGGGGGCAGAGGCCCTACTATATCCAGGTGGATATGATGGAACCGAGCGTCTGGGGTCGCAAACGTCCCCAACGGCGTGATGTTATGCTTGGTGACTTTAGCACGTTGGCATTGCACACAAGCACGTGTCCATTGACGCACATCACGGTTCATACCGGGCCACGCAAATCTCGCAGAAATCAACTTGTCCGTTGCTCGTATGCCAGGATGGGAGAGGTTGTGGAGTGACTCAAACACAGTTCGGCGTAAAGACGTGGGAACAATCGGTCGAGGAGTACCAGTTGACATATCGCAAAGTATAGTTGCCTCACTGTTTAGCAAGGGGACGCGTTCTATTTTCAGTGAGGTTTTATTTGACAGGTGTTCTAAGTTCAAATCGTTCAGTTGGAGTTCGGCCATTTTATGAAGATCGATGGTTGGTGGTACGGACGTAGCACATACGCGAGACAAAGCGTCTGCTACCGCGTTATCCGATCCAGAAACGTGCTGGATATCAGAAGTGAACTGGGAAATATAGTCTAAATGGCGTGATTCTCGCGGTGAATACCGGTCTGAAGTAGTGTGGAGGGCGTACGTCAATGGCTTATGGTCGGTAAATACCGTAAATTGCCGGCCTTCCACGAAGTGACGAAAATGCTTGACAGCAGCGTAGACAGCGAGAAGTTCCCTACCGAATGTGCTGTATCGAGATTCGCATGCGGTAAGTTTACGTGAAAAGAAAGCAATCGGTAGCCATACATTAGCCATACGCTGTTGAAGGACGGCTCCGATCGCAGTATTAGAGGCATCTACGGAGATGCTGATTGGAAGTTGAACATCTAGATGGACCAACATTGTGGCGTCAGCAATAGCTTTCTTGATAGCTGCAAAAGCTGTCGAGGCTTCCTTAGTGAACACCAAAGACTTGCATTTCCCTTTAAGCATGTCAGTCAAGGGGGTCACGATATGAGCACACTGTGGGATAAAGCGACGGTAGTAACTAACCATCCCGAGAAAAGTGCGTAGTGCCTTGGGAGAAGTGGGTAGAGGGAAGTTTTGAATAGCTTCTACCCGGTCAGGTAACGGATAAATTCCATCTTTGTCTATCCTATGTCCCAAAAATTTCAGGGAAGTGACTCCAATCTGACACTTCGGCAAGTTGAGTGTGAGGGAGTGTGTCACAAGTCTTTGGAAAACTGTCTGCAAATGAAGTTGATGAGTGGCTTCATCTGGACTAGCTACCAAGATATCGTCCAGATAGGCGAAGGCGAAATCAAGCCCGCGCAAAACGTCATGTATAAAACGCTGGAAGGTTTGTGCAGCGTTCCGTAAGCCAAAAGGCATTCGAAGAAACTCGAACAGGCCAAACGGTGTAATCACAGCAGTCTTAGGTATATCTTCGGGGTCGACGGGAATCTGGTAGTAAGCCCGTGTAAGGTCCAGTTTGCTGAATACTCGAGCTCCCTTGAGTGAGGCGGTTAAATCGTGTATGTGCGGGACAGGGTAGCGATCGGGAACAGTTTGTGCGTTTAGTCTGCGGTAGTCGCCACAAGGACGCCAATCTAAACCGTTATTCTTAGGTACCAGGTGCAACGGTGAGGACCACGGGCTGCTGGATGGCCTAATAATCCCCATTTCCAGCATATGCTCAAACTCCGCTTTGACAACCTTTAGTTTTTCTGGGGATAGTCGCCTCGGCTTTGCGAAAACTGGCGGGCCAGTAGTGACAATATGGTGTTTGACGTTGGAAGTCGCACATGGCAGGCCGCTGCTAGGTTTGAACAAATCTGAAAAAGACTGCAGTATATGCGAATAAGGACCAGTGCTAGTGGGTGTGGCATATACCGGGCTGAGGGCTGGGCCTTGTGTGACGATACCGCTGACGGAGAGGTTTGTGACAGGATCTTTTAACTTATGATTACCTGTATCTACCAGTAATTGGTAGTGCTGCAATAGATCCATGCCAATTATACCTGTGGTAACGTCTGCCACCAGGAAGACCCAACGAAGTGAACGACGCAAACCGATGTTAAGATCTATAAAGCGCCTGCCGAACGTAGCAATTGGCGAACCGTTTGCGGCTCGTAGTTGAAGAGACATTGGCCGCCTGCGCTCCTCTACTGTGGGTGGGATTACACTGACCTCTGCTCCGGTATCAATTAGGAAGCGTATCCCAGTGTTACGGTCGGTAACATAGAAGAGGCGACATGAGAGTGGTTCGCCAGCGACGTTAGTCGCCAGTACGTGCTGGCTTGCTAGTTTCCCGACTGTTGAACATCGAAGGTGCACGGGCGAGTGCACTTTTGGGCTTTTGCTCCGTAACGTCGATGATACCAGCACACTCCAGGCTGGTTACTTCGGGACTGTCGGCGCTTGCTGCTAGCACGTGGCAAGGGTCTACTACTACGCGAACTCGAGGGACTGCGTCCACGACTCCTGGAGTTCATCTCCTGTCGTATACTACAGATCTCCTCGTATAGCTTGGCTATATGGGCCACCGCGTCAAAGCTTGATGACCCCCCATCAGACGAATCTTTAGTCTGAGCGGGAGCAGCAGTTACTGTTGCGGAAATGCCAATTTTGGGATTGATGGCCTCTACGGCTCTATCAGCTGCCTCGGCTATCTCCTGTAAGGGGTACTTGTGTGGTGAGAGCAGGCTGCTAGCCGATTGGTTGGCACTAATCTACGTTAAGGTCTAGGTCACTAATATGGGCCGTGAGAAAATATGAACAAGCCTGAGTCAACAACCAATCACAGCAAAGTTAACGTGGCAAAATATGATTCGCAGATAGAGAACTCTATTTGTCAAGGAATCCCGAAACAACCAATCAGAAGCCTGCGTTTGTCTACCTAAACAACCAATCAGATGACTGCGCTTGTCTATAATAATGTAGTTGAAAGATGTATAAATACGTGTTGATTTTCATAATAAAACGATCTGTTGCCTGGCCCTTGTCTTCTGTTGTTACATTTGGTGTCGCTGCCTACCGACAAATGAAAAGCCTATACCCTGCAGTTTTTGATGGAGACATATGGATCTTCGGGCAGGACTTCAAGGCTTCTGCGCAGTTGAGTGGCGTTCAAGATCTGTCAGCGATGGAGCTGCTACTTGAGGCGCTGCTGGGAGGTCGGGTGAAAGCAGCATATGAAAGTGTGAGCCGAAGTATGGACGAATGTTCGACAGGGTCAGGCAAACAGTTTCCAAAGTGGGAAGGACCATATATGGTCACTTCGAGATGGGGTTACGCAGACACAGTCGCAATGGCGAACAATAAGATGCGCGTGAACGTCAGCGAGCTCCAGAAACGGATACAGCGAGACAAGCCAACGATGACGCCTGCACCAAGTAGATCAAGCCGACTTCAGTCGCACGTATTTGACGGGGGGACGAGTGTGGTGAGAGCAGGCTGCTAGCCGATTGGTTGGCACTAATCTACGTTAAGGTCTAGGTCACTAATATGGGCCGTGAGAAAATATGAACAAGCCTGAGTCAACAACCAATCACAGCAAAGTTAACGTGGCAAAATATGATTCGCAGATAGAGAACTCTATTTGTCAAGGAATCCCGAAACAACCAATCAGAAGCCTGCGTTTGTCTACCTAAACAACCAATCAGATGACTGCGCTTGTCTATAATAATGTAGTTGAAAGATGTATAAATACGTGTTGATTTTCATAATAAAACGATCTGTTGCCTGGCCCTTGTCTTCTGTTGTTACACTTGTAGATCGGTGCTAAGATACCCTGGACTGCCTGAGGTAATCTTTGAAGCCAAAGTTGTTTGAGAAAAACCTCGTCAATTTTAAAGTCCGCCACTAGCTGCTTCATCTGCCTCAACATTTGTGAGGGCTTGCGGTCACCTAACTGAACATCGCGGAAAAGTTCCTGCACTTTCTGTTGGTCAGTAAGTGCGACTCGTTGAATTAACGCCTGTTTGAGCCGCTCGTACCGATCCAGAGACGGATCTGCGAGAACGTCAGCCACCTCGTCTATGACACTTTCGGGTAGGCTCACAATCACGTGGTTTATTTTGGTCTCTTGTGAGTGTATGTGTCTAATGGCAAACTGAGCCTCTATATGATTAAACCATGCAGCTAGACGATGTGTCCAGAAGGCGGGGAGTTGCAGCGTTATAGCCATCTCTGACGCAGAACTGTTGTCAGCCATCTTGCACACAGGGCACAATATTAACAAGGTGATAAAAAAACCAATATAAGTACAAAGAAAACAAATCGAATCTTTATAACCGTGCGTGAAAGAAAAAAAATAACAAAATAAACGGTACGAAAAAAGAATCGTTAACACGTTAAACTACTATAGCGGAAAACGGTGAAAACGGGCTCACCACTTGTAAGAGTTCTACTACGGCTTAGAGTGCACCTATACTCTAAACACCCTTACCAACTTCTTCACCGTTTTGCGACCTGCTAAGCTTAGCAGTACACTACTCGACGCGCAAATACTGACGGACTGTATCGTTGTAAAAAGACTTGATGTGACAAGAGTACCTGGGAGAATTATATTTTATTCAACGAAATATAAAATTCAATAAATAAAGAAGTCGTACAACTTATCTGCAGACGTTGCTGGAGGTAGGCTCGGAGAGTGTGCAGAAAGAGAGCACAACAAGAGAGCGAACCTATGAACGTACGGAAGACTCACAAGTCAAAAGGTAAAACGTGGATCACCGTGGGTGAGTCAGTTTAAACAAAAGTTCAAAGGTACAATGTGCACTACAGTTCTAAGGTGGGAATGTAGATCACAGGGAGCTTTGAAACGAAACATCACTGGATTAGGAGATAGTTGTGTAATACGTGGAGACAGGTTTGAATGGGGTGTTTTCTTAGCTGAAGGTAAAAACATGATAGAAAAGTAAAGAAGCACAAACTAAACTTAAGGATTTTATTTTGATAAATCAAACAGTGTTATACAGCAATAGTGACTGATGAGATTTCAGGCAAAAACTATTGCTCATAACCATACCAAGTCACTCACACAACTTTTTACTTCATTTATATACATGAGCGAAATTGATTAGACATTTGAATAAAAATCAGTATGAGATAATGTTCATTCAGAAATAATATCAGTGTTATCAATCAACAAAAATGACTCAATACAAATACCACAGATATGGAATGTATTATTACCACCAGTCAAATCACAGGAGGATAATAAATAATCTTAAAATTATATTTCAACTGACGCACATCATAACATTCTAACAAATTACTTACTTTGACCATAGAGATATCTTATTTCCCATCTGATTCTATTTGATCAATAACACTCATATTATTGCTTCTGGATGTACGTTATCTTATTTTGACTTTTATTCAAATGTCTAATCAATTTCGCGCATGTATATAAATGAGTTGAAAGGTTGTAAGAACGACTATGAGCAGCAGTTTTTCCTCGAGAAGTTGTCAGTTAAAATCACTGTATAACACTGTGCGATTTATCAGAATAAAATCTTATCTATGATGGAGTTATACTCAACCTCAGTGCCCAATTTTTAGATTTATATCCATAAACTTTAGCAGTCGAACCGAATTAGATCCAGGGCGAATGCTAATTGTGAAATAGATTCTTTTGAACACGCTTTTGGCTTTCGATTACTGAGCTTCTGCAGCAAATAGGGGTCGAATAGCAGTGTAACACACTAATTGCGTTTTAGTCCTAGCGATTTTCTCAAGCCGACCACGGATGGTAGTGTGGAACGAAATTTGGTTTCGAAACGTTTTTTGCGGCTAGGTTTTTTGGTCAGACCACCAGCGTGCCAAATAGTTTATCTGTCTTTGGTTGACTGTGATAATTTCAGATTAACTGAGACTTTCTTCAAGGAATCCTTAATGCCTTCAGTTTGTACGTCACTGATCTGTCAGCTGACTCAGTTTCATTTTAGACTATTAACTAACAATATGGTTTTGTTTTTCATTCACTGGGAAATACAGAAAGCTTTATTGTAATGAATACTAACTAACAAGCATCGTTTTTTGTGCTGGACTGATTTATGTGGGCCAGGGACAAGAATTCTCTGAAAAGGATTCATAGTATATAGGTAGGGTGTTTATATGACAACTAGAGCGTATCTATTCTTTACAATATGCCACTTACTGAATGTATTAAGTGCCTTAAAAAATACGATGGGTGAAGTGTTACAATGACACATATGCGAATATACTAAAGTGTTTATCACAAGGATCTAATCTCTGCGATAAAACAGCAGTGTACCCACAAACACTGGGGTGTTGATAGTGACAATTTCCAAATGTTGCATTTCATTATCAACCGCGAACACTCGTCTCTGATGCGTGTGGTAGCAGTACGCACATATACAGATGTTGAAACGAGCCCCCTCGCCGGAATTACAGAACTGACATGCATTCCAGCTAATAAGTTACAGACAACTTAAGTAACCACTAGGGGTATTGATGTGCTTGACATTACAAATCATAATAAACAAGTGGGAGATGGTTCCACATCGAATAGATTCCATGTAAATGCATAGTTGTAAGTGTAAATTAGGTTCTTAAAACTGTTATTTAGTTATTACATGGTTAAATATTCAATATCATCGCAGTGATTGTTTGTTTGTTTATATCCACCATACTTGCGAAGCCTTACAGTTAGCAGTCTTTCAATTTGAAGGACACATGGTTTGTTACATTCGACTTTACTACTTTTTGGTTTATAGATTTATCTGGTTTTAATTTTTCTTACCGTTCACTGTATTACTTCAGTCCCTACCGTAAGTGGTACTGGCGATGAAGAGGTGAGTTTTTCAAATTGTTTACCCGGTAATTAACTTTTTGCTCAGTTATAAGTCACATTACCTTTATTACACCATAATTCCATGTTTTCTACATGTAACTTTAATTGTTTCACATTCTTCCGTGTCTGTTTGGTCTGGTTTTTATTCGCCTGAGTCTTTGAAATTACGGATACTTGCTGGTGAGTTGATTCGGAACTCGATTGAATATTCAACTATCATAAGGATCGTGTAGGAAATTTCCAAGGTTTCGATGTTTTTTGTCCATATATTCTTCCATTGCATTCTGGGGCTTTCCAATTATCGTCTATCAAATTGGCTATTTAGATGAATCCTCTATTTTGTCAAATACATAAATTCGAAATCTGTAGGATTGTTCGGAACTGTGGCAACAGAGGCTGTCGCGGTAAATTTTCTACAACTTCCTACTACATTTAGACCGGTATTCCGGTTGACGGTTGTTGACGGGATCGGGCATTGTCATTGCTACCAGTTTTTCGTCCATAATTGAACCCTACTTGGTTTTGATAGATTACTAAATGTGAAGGACGATAACTAGTGGTAAACTGCCTGTGTTTCTGCAGGTTGGTGTATTAGGTGTCACGAGGTTTTCACTTTAGCCTTTCTGTCTAAAGCCTGATTTGGAATTTAAGGAGAATCTAAGGGCATTTCGGACGCAATAAATCATTTGTATGGAATTGTTAACAAAAGTTAGATAGCATTCAGCTCTTACAACGTTTCATTGAGTTCCACATAAGATCATTGTTGGTGTTTAAACCTTTATTACTCTCTCCTTCAAATATAATCAGTGACTCATGTAGTTCAGAAGCTGTTATAATAACTAAGTGTGGTATGCTGGCAGTAGCAAATGTTCATTGATGTATTTTTCACAGTTTGACGAATTGACCCTGTATGCTCTTGTGCCAAATAAGTCATCATTCACTTGATGGTAAAACTACAGCAGTTACTATGTAGTTTGTTTATGCTATGGTGAACGTTTGAAATACAAGCCCGACTGCTGATTGTGCAGCGATCTGTTCGCAATGAAGGCTTTATGTACAATTGGCAGCAAAAGCTGTGTCTTAATTAAGTTAGAGGTACTCGGGCAGTTTTTGTCCATTATTTTATATCGAAGAAAAATTGCGTAGGGTGTTGAGCAAGGTCATCTTAAATTGTATTCTTAACATACAAATTATTACAATGCATCTGTTTCCAGTTTTGTATAACAACTTTTCTGTGAAGTATCAAAGTGGTGAAACGGATCTGCCTCAGTGAAATTAGGATGTCATGGTTTAATTGCGTTTTTTAATCTGTTTATATCCCTTGACGATATGCCACTGGATGAATGAATAAGGTACTAGTCTTTTAATACTGTCTAACGAAGTGCCACGTAGTTTCAGCTTCGTGTTTGATAATTCCGTCTTCCAAATAAACTCCAGAATGGCACTGAAGTGTTGCCCTAAGAAGTATTTATACTTGGCATGGGACATTCATTTGCGTTATTTAGCCTGAGGTCATATAACTACTGAACTCCGGATGTTATAGATTTATGTCATCATATAATCTTTCGTATTCTATTCTACTTGTGTTTACTCTATGTAACTGTGTTCTAAAGTTTGAAACATTTTATCGATGCATCGGAAAATTCAACTAACGCAGAAGAGTTTGCTGCCACATTGCTTTACAAATCCATTATCCAAAATCTAACCAAATCTTACCATGGCAACAATCTTTGGTCCCATCAAACTTACAGCCTCTATCTTTGTATTCTTACAAAATAACCACTAGGTTTACAGACAGTAGATGGTTGTCGAGGCACTAATTTCAAGTTCCTCAGCCTAGGTATTTAATAGTTGACTTATACGTCATTTGTTTAATCTGCAGAATTACAGAATGCCAAAAAGCATCACCACTTGTCAAAAACGGGTCTTATTAGTTACATGGTGCACCTTCATGTGATTATCAGATTAAACTGTCTTACGCATTTGTTTTCTGTCTTTCATTATTGAACCATATATTTGCCATAGTTGTATTACCTGTAGTGTATTGTAGAATAGATTCAGCGAAAGGTATTTCAAATGATAAAATGTCCTTTGGCATCACAAAGAAGAACGGGTCGCAGCAGAACGACTCATAGAAGACATCACTGCGAAATACTGTGAGATACCAATCTAAGATAATACGTAGTGTGATGACTTCTGCATAATGAATTCCAGGCTATTTAGTCAAGATCTTTGAGATATTAGAAACTAGTGGGTTGATTCTCTGTAGTTGTCTTCAGTAATACAAAACAATTCAAAGTATGTGTTTATTTTAGGCTTAAATACCATAGAAAATAACTTTCCTGTGTGAAGGCTTATGAGGTGATTGTATTTAGAGTAGTGTCCCTCAGGAAAACCCACTGGTACTATGTTGATTTAACCTTGTTGCAGATGTATTGGTAAAGGTGGCTGTGCAAACAGTTCGTTTGAAATCCATTTCTGATTGTGTTCGAGTAATTTAGCATTTTTTTTCTTAATGCTCAGAGATGCTTGCCAAATACTAGATCTTCTGAACTCTGTGAACAAAAATATGTGTACGTTCCACATGCATGTTTCACCTGGTATGTAAAAGTTGACATTATAGGGCT
The DNA here is from genome assembly GCA_944472135.2 of Trichobilharzia regenti. NCBI lineage: Eukaryota > Metazoa > Platyhelminthes > Trematoda > Strigeidida > Schistosomatidae > Trichobilharzia > Trichobilharzia regenti. Next base: position 109,888,410 of record OX235262.1, on the reverse strand, counting down.
TACCAATATTGGCTCACAGAGTGGACATTGTGGTTAAAGTTGCCAAGTAGTTTCATTGCTTCCGATGGTGTATATGCTTTAATGGACTGATTAGTGACAAAATCTCAGTACGTATATTGGGGGAATTTCCGAGCCCTTGAAATACCTGATTGCTAATCAAGAAGGTGAAAAGTTTTACTCTTGATTTCTAACTGTTTCATTCTGTGGCTGTGAAAAGGAGCAGTTAAAGATGGTAAATATGAAGAAATAACTGTAATCTAGTTATGTTTATCTTCCCTGCGTAGTTCGTATATGGTGAAACCTCAATAAGTAATAGTAATTTTTGACTTAGGTATGGCAAATCTGTTATGTACTCGTCGCCAAATTATTATTATGTACTGGTTGAGAATTTAATAGTCCTGACGCAAGAAAGACGGAAATCAGAAGACCACTAGGTTTGCGATGATACTTCTATTTTCCAAACACAAGGAGAAGCAATAAGTGGTATCACACCAAAGTGTCACAAAAGATTGTGTGAGCGAAATATATATGAATGTCCAGACAAGTGTGTGAACAAATCAATAGACAGTCTTAACATGAATGGCTAATTATAATGGAGTGTCGATCCATATATACATAGCAAAATATAGCAGACATGTCAACAACCACACATATAATATGGATATATGTCACCAAGCAACGGACTGTCAACAAACACTCATATTATATATAATATAAGGGGAATGTACATTGTTAAAGGAGACAGGTTCATCAAAGTGAAATGGTCACAGACTAAGAGAACAATAGAAAGAGAGACCACCATATATATATATATATATATATATATATATATATGGATACATATCAAAATCAAGGGAGATTTTCATCTTCATTGGCTTCTGTGGCTAAAAGACATATTAGCTTTACCAAAGTCTCATTCCTCAATCAAAAATGTTACATGATTATGATAGACATGAAGTCTAATTCTGAGTTTGAACCTCAGAAGACAACTGAGATTAGTGATTACAGAAGTTACTTGACTGAAATGTGATTGCGGTGTTATGTGTGACTGGCATAATTAGGCAGAACTTTGTGAAAGGTGCGTCATATCAAATTGTCACATTGCAATTTGACCTCTTATCATTTTAGAGATGGTGTTTGAGTATTCGTTGTGATAAGCAGTTTCAATCAACAATATGTTACTTTTCTTCTACAGCAAATCTACTCTATTTCAAAATAATTATTGTAAAGTAACTTTATATGGTGGAAGACTTTTATTTCTGCATTCATCCGTTTTGCAGTCTCTAGATTCTTCAGTTCTGACGATTGATCTTAGTTGTTTTTTACTCAAGAGATATGATTTTTTGGGCTTGCAGTGTAGTTTTCATATGTATGCACATAGAATATTCCTTTTATTTACAAACTAATATTATAATTATTCATCTTGAAATTCAGCAGGAAGAAATTAATAACTACAAACATTATTTAGAGCAGGCAGCGAAATCACTGCACTTGGATCCTCAAACCATGGCTTCTCTGAAAACTCTAATGACCGATAGTGTAAGTTGTTATCTTATTGCAACCTTCAATTTTACTGGTGCAAGTGCCGAAACAGTTGATTCTATTTATAGTTAGTATCTCAGAATGGTTTGATGAGAGACGGGATTATTGCTGATTTACGAACATGAAATAGGAGTTTTCCGCTCTTTTTCTGTTGGTATACACGGAACGGACTTTACTTTTTGAATACTAAGTAGAGGTCTTTTTTGTAAGCTTACTAAAGCCCAATCGCCTCCATTATTCCTTGCATATTCCTGTCAAGTTTGCATAACTTTTTTAACTGCTGTATAGTTGTATTTAAAGTCTTTCAGCAGGTGACATTTGTTTATCTGTACACAAAACTGTATTGTCTCAGTCTGTTTTGTATATGAATTGATCCTTCCTGTGTAGTGAATAAAATATGATGCTTATTAAACGGCTATTTCACTTATTCAATACTAGTTGCTTTGCTAATGTCATCCAAAAACTACATGATTGAAAATACAAAGAAATTGTCAATAATCCAAAGATATGCTGATTCATGTTTTGAATGTGAAATACTGCTGCTACTCAGTATAGTGCCTAAAATATTACTCAATAGTTCTACAGTGTGAATTCTTTTTTGTCTATCCAAATCTGTATTAGTTTTTGTACCATTAGCCTTCTTATAGTAAGTGCATTAATCAGCATTTAGTTTGAGTCTACACAGCCTTCTTTAGTTGCACGATTATTTTATGCATACTCAACAGTGTAATACGAAGTAAAAAAATAGTTTTTCTAACTTTTTATCTTTATATCACTTTGTATGAACATAAACATTAAGTGATTTGTCGGTTGGTATACCAAAAATTCGTATATGTGGTTTTACACTTTGAAGGTCCCACAAATTTCATAGTTCTTTCTTCTTGTTGTTTTTCTTATTGATTATATTGGTACTGTTAATTTTATAGATGCTCCTGATATATTTTTATTTCAGATCAATGCAGCTGATTATATACGATTTTGGAATTCGAGTTTACGCGATTTGTCTGATGAAACTAAACGTCGTATAGTTGAAAAGCTTGTGGAAGTTCATTCACAACAAAAGTCACAGTCTGATTCTGATAGTGAAAGTCTTGGTAGTAAAAAGAAACCCTCCAATATGGAATTAGTACAAAAGGTAGTCTGTACTATTCCTTTTTATATGTTACTTGTGTTCAGTCAATAGTATTCAAAATATTTCTTTAATTAGGCTTTTCTGAACATTTGTCTTTGCTTCAGTTGAGTACCTACATTTACACACTAAATGTATCTCATTTGTTGTATTTGCTTCTGGTGTAAGTTTGTGTATTGTGTGGATTCGTCTGTTTTATGATATCATATCCACACAGACGGGAAAAAGAAGGCAACTAACACTTATCACAAAAGTTCAATACTTGAAAGTTCTTCTTCATGTAGTAGTGTGAGAGCCGCACTTTTTGGTTATTTAGGCTGAAGTAGGTGAGACAGTACCAGCGCCTCGTTTCTCCTGTTCATATCTTTGACTTTCCATCTATGTAATTCTGCTCCACCGAAGAATGGTTTATCATACCTAGCACACATATCAATCGTCTTATTCTATATATGTTAACTGTCTCATCGGTTACCTCCTTGCTTTTCGCATAACATTCCGTGTCCTTCCTCGATGTTCATCGCTACACTCTTTCACCACATGAAAACAATGCTCTTTAGAAATGCATCTTTGGAAACCTATAATTTTCACATGAAAAGCCCTGTTTAATAGCTATATCTGACAGCTATGTGTGACTTAGTGTAGTGTGTTTATCATTTAATAGAATGCCGGATATCTAATTTGTTCTATAAACGACTCCAGTTGGAAAAAATTAAGTGAATCTTAGCAATCAACTTACCTGAGCTGATGCAACTTATAAAATATAAGAACTTCTCGGGATTTATGATTAGCTTCTTTTACCTACATTTCCCTTCAATATGTTCGGCGAAATGTATGCTTTCGGTATCTTTGACTAGCAGGGTTACATCGTTTTCGTATTGTAATTCGGTTAAGTGCTCTCTCGCCTGCAAATCAATTCATGTGAAGTTGAAGGTGAATATAGTCAGTCAGAAGACTACATATATAAGAAAGGTATTCAAGAATGAAGATGGTTCATATTCGTGGTGTACACCGTGTTATGTCATTACTATACGTATTAGAAAATTTACTGAAAACGGTATTAGTTAAAGATTCTTAGTCTATATCAAAGTGTAACGCTGATATAACAGTGAATTCATTTTTTCTGGCTTTAGGCTGTTAATCGATTGAGAGAACTCGATTCTTTGCAAGAGAAGCAGTACGAAGAGCATGTAGCTAAAGAGAAAGCTGAAAGAGTAAAACAATTCCTTGAGCTACCTGAAGAAAAACGTGCTGAAATGATTAAGCATTTCAAAGAGGAAGCTGCAAAGCACCGAAAGCGCCCAAAAGTTCATCAACCAGTAAGTGTGAAATGTTTTGCAAATTCATTTTAAGAGGTACTATCTTACTATGTAATCCTTTTTTTTCTCCACAAATAGTTTGTGTAACTTAAGGTTAAGATTCTTTTTTATAGGATCAGTACAATTGTATTAGTTTTCATTATTACATTGCCGAAGGCTATCTACGTTCGACAGATGTTTTTTTCTGCACTAAAGAAAGCAGGTAACCATAGTATTGAAGGTTAAAAAAACATAAGAATTAAACAAAATCAGTATGTTGTCGTAGACAGAAAATCTACCTATAAAGCAAAACAGTTGAAGAAGTAGCAAGTGTTATAAGTTAGACTTATTTTCCTTCTCCAGTTATTAAGTGACTGAATAAACTAGACTTTTTCAAAGTAAACTAGCGCTTCAAAATAACTCAAAGAGATTCAAAGTATACCTTCGTAAACATGGCTACATGTACCGAAGGTATGTACAGATGAATCATCTTGAGACAGATTAGTCAAGAGTGTATTTTGTATGTATGGAAATTTATATTTTAAAAAATTCAATTCAGAAAATTATTACATTGTGGGCAATAAAAACGGATTCGTGTATTCTTAGTAGTCGTTTATGACCTTATTTCTAATTGTTTTTCCTCATCGATTTCTTTCCAGTGGCCGTGAAATATCGAGTATAACTACTGTATAGTTTTGTAGTGTTTGAGGCAGATTTCTAATGAATCGATATAAATTCCAAATAGTTGTGATTTACCACTTTCATAAGAAAACTTTTATCGAGTGGTTTCGCTTTTCAGTTGATATACATATCACACATCCATCTTTCAGTGTTCTCAGTAAGTGTTGACATGACAAGAATTCTTGAAATCCCTTCTGCATACTTTTCCATTGCGTCAAGCCGTGTTACAGATTAAGCATATTTATTCGGTCACCTCAAATACATTTTCTGATTTTAGGGGTATTTATGAATAATATTATCATTATTATTCATTATTGTTACTATTAGTATTAACTCAAGTTATTTTCATCGTAAAAGCAACTGCATTTGTGAATATCATTTCAAGTAAATGTGGTTTGTTGTCCATGTGAAAGTTGTGATTAGTTCGGATTTTAACTCCAACTTAGTGAAGATGTTTAATGCCTAAAATCATATCGTTGATATAAGAATAAAACTTGTGCACTGTGGTAGAGTATAATTCCATTGTGTGTAAAATATATTTTGATAAAGTCTCACAGTGTTATACAGTAATATTTACTGATGACGTTTCGAGTACAATTTATTGCTTATAATCATATCAAGGTACCTTGCTAGTTGACACTCGTTATCAAGGCGTCCCTGCAACCTTGAAGAAACTCATGTTCCTTCTGAAATTCGAACCGGCATCATCAAGTGCTGCAGTCAGAGACGTTACCACTAAGCTATTCGGGTTCAAGGCTTCCTGCCGATTGCCTCCAACTATCTAATATCATCTAATCAATGTGCACCGCGATGGCGAGCTACATAGAATTGTGGCCACATTGCAAACCTGACTGATAGAATTCGATCCGCACCAAACAAAGGACTAGACACATCACACTAGTGTCTAATGAAAGAACTTGTGTTATGTTTATTGGGGACAGTTTTCCTAGTAAACCGTCCCATCAGTATAGTTAAATAAATCTCACCCCCTGATCAAAAGAAATTTAACTAACCTTGGATTTTCGTAGTTGTGTGCTTGCGTGAAAAACGAACGCTGGTTTTCTTCGAGCTAGAGAACTAATATTTATAATTATAATTATTATTTTGAGTATAGTATAAAATCCAATTAACTTTTATTTACTGGAGTTATGAAGAACATTCTATGCTTTATTCCTTTTCTTATACTTTTTAAAATAGGGTAGCGATGAACAGCTTAAAGAATATTGGGAGAAACAAGAGGGTATGGAGAGGGAAACATTTAATCCTCGAACTATGTTTTCTGAAATTGGTAAGGAATAAATTTACTTTACTGTAGCACACACAATTCAATTCATCATACATTCGAATTCTTCAATTTTACTTCCTAGTATTATATTGAATTTTTCTACTGTGATCTGCAATTAAAATTTGAATAATATATTAATTTGACAGTTCTGTACTAAATCCAAACCCTGTAAGGTTTAACACAAGTGGTTATATATATATATATATATATATATATATATATATATATATATATATATATATATATATATATATATATATATATATAGTAGGATAGTAATTAGTACTTTTGAAAAAATAAACAGAATGAGCTAATAAACAAAGCAAATTGCATAAACACACATTTATTCTTTTGTTAGTGTGTGTACTGTAAATGCACACTTCAATGTGTTTCAGTATACTAATAATCTGACTGGCAGTAAATTGTGTAGTACATATGCTTAGAAGACTAATGATGACTGACTTCTAAGCTGATTGATTTCACAGTATTATTATTATTATTGTTCCCTTGGGTTCCTAGTGGAACAAAGGGCTTCGACTGCACGTCTCAACTTGCTTCTGTCTTCTGCTGTGCTTTTCACCTGTTTCAACTCTTCACACAATCTCCTGCATGTCACCCTTGCACTGACGTCCCACTCCCCGCTTCTCTTTCGGGTTCCACTCGAGTAATGGCCTGACGCGGGCGCGATGTCACCCAGCGGCCTCCTCAGCGAGTGTCCAATCCATCACCATCCACTTTCTCCTGCACATTTGTTGAGCGATTGGTTCTTGTATTGTTTGTTCCCATAGTTTCTTGTTGGTGATTCTTTCCGACCCGGCTATCTGATCTTCAGTATAGAGCGAAGACAGTTGTTGATGAAGGTAACGTCTGCAACAGGCTGTTGGAAATATTCTTTGTGACCCACCCGCCAAGTTTATGATCCGTATAGAAGAACTGACTGACTTGACGTTGTTTATATTGAAAATCCGACCGAATTTCGCTGTTGATGCTGAGTGACGAAGATTTCCAGATTGGTTTCAGGTTGATGAATGTGTTTCTTGCCTTCCTGATTCTCGCTCGATTTGACACCCTCGTCCGTTCCTACTGCCTGTAGTTGAGACAATGCTCCCTAGATCAGTAAGTGAATGAAGTAACCTCTTTCAAATCCCCCCGTTGGTGGTGATCGGCGCTGGATGTTGCTGCTCTTGTTGTTGTTGGCTGATTATTTTCATCACCTCCGTCTTGTCTATGTTCACATGGAGTCCTGTCTTCGCCGGCTGCTTCTTCGACCAGTTTGTCAGTTTTCGCTTGTAAGCTTTCGATTTTGTGTGAAATGAAACATAAATCATCCACGCGCAAAATCCAGGTCTTCTAGGTTCTTCACGTCGGTTCAGGATACCCCTGTCTTCTCGTTTCCCACTGTCTGACGCCTAATCCAGTCAGTCCTCCACAATCAGGAATATCATAGGTGATAATAAGCACCCTTGTCTGACTCCTGTGTTTACTGCAAACGCCTCACTGAGTTTTCCGTCGTGGATCACTTGACATGTGACGTTGTCGTACAGTTGTTGAATAAGGTTGATGAATATTTGGAGTACGCCTTAGTACTCGAGTTTTTTTCCAAATACTACTATAATAATGTCATTAAAGAAAGATTATACCCCAATAGTTTGAATTCGTTATCATATATCATCATATATGTATGTTTCTTTGTCAGTCATGTAATGGAATATGATAAGATTAAGTAGATTGATAATGAATATTCGGATGTTCTAGTGAGAAGTTGTAACCGTTGAAATCAACAAAGGGGTGTGTGTGAAGATATTCACTCACTGATGATGATATTAAATAGTCAGAATGAAATTTCGCTAATTGGAAAAAGTTGAATCATCATGCTCCATAAAGAACAATGCTCGCATCGAAAGCTGATGATCAAGGTCTAGATCATTCGTAGCATGTAGGGGTTACACACTTTAGGTGATGGTGAACTAAGAATGCTGTTTAGTTTTCAACGGTTCTGTGGCTGGTTTTAACTCTAAGGCAAAAGGCATTTGGAAAAATGATGAAAATTGTTACAAAATTGTTGTCTATTCTAAATACTATATGCTCTGCATCATATTACTCGAGATTCAGTATAATAATTCAACGAACTTTCAATTACTTAAATGCAAGAATCCAATGAATTACGAAAGAAAAGCAAGTCACCACTTATATCAGAATTGTCTAGCGAGGTGTATCATAATTAGCTGTATGAAGTAGTCGCACAAGCGTATCCCTTTCCATTAATGTAGATGTGATTAGGTGGACAGTGAGTCCGTTTATATTTCATAGTAGTATTGGTAGTAATATGCAGTTAATTAGTATTTGATTACAGGATTTCATCATGAGCTAACATCTGTTAGAGAACCATTGGAAAACCTGGGAGTACTGGACAGCTGTTTCGTCCTAGTTTGGGACACTTCATCAGTACGCGTACTGATGAAGAGTCCCAAACTAGGACGAAACAGCTGTCCAGTAGCCAATCAAATCCCAGAAACCAACACTTGATTAGTATTTGTTTTTTTTAGAGTCTTGAATTGAGATACAGGCATTATTTGAGCATAATTATCAAGCAGGGGGGGAGATAATAAAAACTTGTAGGCTTCATTAATCTGTTGTTTAATGGTAGTCAATCATATAAATGTTGTCTAGTTCATAAGTTTGATGTTTCTTCTTTAATTTATTCAATAAAAAACTACAGATTTGGATGGAGATGGTTATCTTAGTGTTGAAGAAGTTGAAGCTGTACTACAACGAGAAGTAAGTTTTACTGAATTGCTCATCTTCAATGTTTTCAATCAAAAAAATATAATTTCATCTTTTACAGTAAAATATTCACTAAGGTGGAATGTTGTTAAAGTGTGTGTGAATATGAATGTGGACTGTGAGTAGACAGTAAAACTTTAACTACACCAGGATGGAATTCATCGATTATTAAACTGTGTAAAACTGTAACAACAACAGACAACATACAGCATAAATGGGAGGAACCTGAAAGAAACAACCTCCTTTACCCACCCACCTACCTGGGAAGCATCGTTTCAACTACAGGCGGGCGAAACTGACGAGGATATCAAAGCAAGAATCGATAAAGCAAGCCAAGCTTTCATATTACTCTCAAGTCTGTGTGTAGATCAACAGCACTCAGCATCAAAAACATGATCCGGATTTTCAACTCCAATGTGAAGTCAGTTCTACTTACTATACGGATCAGAGACTTGCACTGCGCGTCATAAAGAGCATCTCAAACAAACTACAGTCCTTCATTAACAGTTGTCTTCGCTCAATACTCAAGATCAGATGGCCGACCAGAAAAGATCAGAAACAGGGATGGATCTCTGGCAATGAGCGAACCAACTCAGCAGGAACCGATTGTGGAACAAATAGGCAGGAAGAAATAGAGGTGGATTGACCGTACTCTGAGGAAACCCTCAAGTGACATCACTAGATAAGCCATTGCTCGAGTGGAACCCGAAAGGGAAGCGGGCGGCGAGTTGGTCGTCAGTGTGAGAGTGGCTTGGAGGAGGTCATGTGAAGAAGAGATGAAAGCATGTGGGCAGACGTGGAGCCAGGTAGAAACTTGAGCAGAGAACCGAACGCGCAATGGAGACGTTTGGCTGCAGCCCTATGTTCCTCTAGGAATTAAAGGAAATAGTAATAATAAAACTGTTCCTGTTATTGTTGTTAATAGACTGTTCTGAAGCCTAGATAAATGATGAAGTAGTTTTGATTTACAGAAATTAACAGTATTGAATTAGTTGTACTTGATAACGACGAAAGTGTGTTCAGTTGTGCTTCAGTAACAAAATTGGATTTCTTCATCATTTCTTTGAATTTTTTTAGCAATTACACTTTATGTTTAATAATACTACTACTAATAATAATCATTCAGAATTATTTCATTAGTAGGCTATATGACGATGACTATACCTAACTGTTTTGCAGCACAGAGTCCTATTTCAGTTAATAATATTGGTCATCGAAGTAGCTGGTGGATCGTTATGCGTAGTACATGTTGTGGTCATTTTATAATCGATAGCGCTTAACAACTTGCTTACTACAGTTAGTAGGATAGTGATTAGATAAAGAGGCATGACTCATGAATTCATTAAATGTCTTGTTTATAAATTGTAGTTAATAGTAGATTCTGTTCAATAACTATGAGGTCAAGTGCATAAGTAAGGGTCATTCATATGTTCTCAGATCATAAGCATTTAGCTAAGTCTAATATAATAAATCAAATCATAAACACTGAAACATACATACTAGGGTGGAACAAAACGGCAATACTAAAACTAATCTATTTTTTGTACTGAGAAAGATTAATCATAAAATCTTTTCTCACGTAATCAACGACAAATAATATCGTGTCTTTTCAGTCTTTCATGCATAGTTTACGTAGATATAGTCGTGTACATTCAAAAATAAAAAGGGATTAGGTGTCTTTATTCAAACAGTTGGCTCATTTGATCTTTGATCAGGTTAACTAGATAGATTTTATTAAAAACCTACAAAAGTTTCTCAAAATCTCATGCTCTCTGGTGACTTGCTACAGGACGGAGTTTCCTGGAGTTCTAGTGAGAAGTTGTGACCAGTGAGGTCCAACCAGTCAAGTGTCAGGATGGATTTCCCACTGATGACATTAGATGGCAGTCGTGCTAAATCACGAATTGGTAGAAGTTAGAATTCATGGACAGGCCATTGAATCGGGTTCCAGTGGTTGAATTGTATGCGAGCTTGCCTCGTAACTGGAAGGTTTTGGGTTCGAACCCCACTGTGGTGAGTGCGTACTGCCGATGATTCCCAAACTAGGATAAACAGCTATCCAATACTCCCTGGTTTTAAATGGCACTCTAACTGATATCAATCTGTGGTCAAACTCGTAAAAATGTATAATTTGCTTTTCTTCAAAATGAGCGCTTATATGTAAGGTTTAAAAATTTGAATCAACAACTTTTTTTGTTTCACTTACAAGTGCGAGGTTTCACACTGAGACAGCGATTGTCAATGATACTTAAAATATGGTTTAAGCGGTGTTATAATTTATTCGCGTTATTTGAAATTCATTGAAACTGATTTCTGCATTATGTAAACCTTTTTACTAATGCATGGGGGTATATCGAGTTTTTAAAAAAAACTGTCGTGTCTCACATTTTAACTCAAATCGCGGTCATGCTACTTTCAGATGAATTCAAATAGTCTATGAGTGTTCAGTAGCATCGTTTAATGATAATGTTAATATCATACAGAAACACCGGTTGCAGTATTGGTAGTGTATCTTGTGTGCTCTACACATGTGTTGCGAAAAAACTCACACAAATGTGTAAACAACTTAGACTAACATCTTTCCAGTCACTGCTTTATTTGATCAGTTGTATATGGCGAACTTAAAGGCTCATAGCCAAAGTCTAGGTCTTTCAAAAGTTGACCTTCAAGAACCGATCAAACATAGGGAGTGCTATGAAACATCATTCCAAATCAAATCATGTCTGCCTTTTTGGACTTGGAAAGGATAGATACAGTATTCTACTTATTTACTAGGTACTCTTTCTGCAGACCTACACTGTCAGGTAGGGTTATGGCGTTTAAGATTAAAACTTAGAGTCTAGGGTTAAGGTTATGTTTAGGGTTCAATTTAGGATTATGATTAGAGGAGTAGGTTGGAGACTACTGTGAGAAACATCAATAGATCTCAAAGTAACATGACCTACAGTCATCTGTATAAATAGGTATATCGTGCATGGTACGATTTCTCTATAGATCATCTCTGTATTGACTGGGAGACATTCTTGCAACATATAAGCTACAAATATACAGTGTAATATCAAGTTTGCAATTTTTTAGTGTATTTTTCTACGATTATGCAACTGTTTTGCGTCGAAATTCTGATTGGTTGCTCAAGGTCACTGTGGTTTTGGCTATGATAGTTTCACTTCGCTCTGTATATTTATAGTGTTATTTCGTTGTTTTAGAATAATTTGAAAGCAGATATCTTTCGGAGACTAATATAGTTTCTACCTTTTGTAGCTCGATAAAGTTTATGATACGAAAGACCCAGAATTCGATCCATTGGAAGAAAAATACGATCGTAACAAAATGAGACAGAAGTTTATGGAACATTACGATACAGATGGAGATTATTTTGTTTCTCTTGATGAGTTTACAAAGGGTTTAGAATCAGCTGCTGTAAAAGAGGATGATGAGTGGAAGGTTAGTTAACTGTGAAAGGCCTATGATGTTGTTTCACATTTACATTTTACATGTGTGCGAAAGTGTCTTCTGACATCACAGTTTATTGTATGTGTGTGCATTTTAGTCAGCTAGTTTTTCACTTTCTAAATTTTCAATGGGAAAGAGATTAAATTCGAGTAGGTTTAGACAATTCATATGAGTATTCACTCAGGACTAGCATTAAATAGATCATAGTTTATTTCCTTTTTTCGGGAAATCCGGTTAACTCTACCAAACTGAAGAATTGTTCAGAGAAAACGCTATTTTGTTTATCTGCATTTACATGATGTGTGAGCGCTTTTTTGAAGACGTACACAATTTAATTAATTACGATTGGTATACTAAATAAAGCATCTGAATTTCAGCTACTGTGTCCTGGTTTCCTATTCCGCTCACCCCACCTTCAGGCTGAGGGTATCAGTAGATATCATAAGTCCTCAGATAGCGAGTGTGGCTTATATCATGGCACATGAAGAAAGCTACCCTGATCAAGTTATTTCCAGCTTTTCACTGTGACTACAATGAATGAAGTATACTGACTAGTTTCAACACAGAACTTTCCACAGATGTGCAGAAGTTCGAGTCACCACACTTCACTTAGCATACAAACAGAAGAAAGTAAAAAGAAATGCAAAATACAGACAGTAAACAGAGATATGAGGCAAAAACAATAGTATTACCGAAGAACCATATCGTTTTATTGGGCATTATAAGTCACAAGAAGTGGATGCATCTGAGCCAGCCATTGAGAACAATTTTGAGTCATATCACCAATTGTCTCCAGCCATTCACCGTGTTCACTGTCCCGAGGACTCCAGCCAAGCTGGTTGTCTACACTTCCGTAAATGGCTGACTTAAACTAACTGTTGTGGACCAAATCGATTGATGAGGCCATGTTTTGGTTTGACCACCACTAGCCAACTCTTTCCCAACCTGATCAATCTTATGTCAGCTAACATTGACTGTCGAGGAAGGCGATGGCTAGACTGATGCCTAACCTCAGTATTTCCCACTCTACTATACCACCTAACACGAGAGATAGAACGCAGACACCTATGATCAAAGACAGCTAGCCACCCTCTTCATGTCGGTCGTACCATATATCGCGAGCTGATAGAAGCTAGAATTCATAGACCACTGGAAACCGTCCCATTTAGCTCAATGATATTCGAGCTGACCTTGTAATCTGAAAGTCCTGGGATCATGAATTCGTACTGATAAAAAACTCCAGACAAGGATGAAACAACTGTTTAGTACTTTCTAGTTTCCAGTGGTGTTCTCTAACTACTGTCATTTCGTTCGTGACCAATCTTGAAATCAATCAAATCGCTGCAAATGAACACACTTGAAAACATTTGATGGCTATATTGAGAAGTTTTTGTTGAACACTCCTCATCTCAACTTTTAATGTGAAATGGATTTGCTCATACTATTTGTCATATTCATTCACCATAATTTATCTTTTTTTGCATTGTAGACGGCTCAAGACGAAGAGGATATGTTCGAGACTAATGAAGCAGAATTGAGGAGACTAGCCAGTGAAGCACAACAAAAACAACAAGCACATGTTACTGAACCGTCACATCCGTCGTCGTCGTCATCATCAACACCTACTCCAAAAGTTTAAGATGAAAATATTTTCTATTTTTTTGATCATTGAAATTTTTTCTTTTACTCACATTTTATGAATCGTGCAATTATACAACAAATTAACGATCGTATTGAACACTGAGCAATCATTAGTTGTTTTAATTTTTTTGTTTGTTTTTATTCCTCACCTTGGTTCTGTCTCTAAATATGATTATTATTTACAGCGCTTTGTCTTGATGATTAATCAGTGTTATTGACACTGTACACTTCACTTCACTTGTTTTTAATGCTTAGTCTCCCTCCTTTTTTTAATGCTCTGAATTCATTTCCACCTTAATTCTGTTTTATTTCTATTTTAAACAAAATGTTTATTTAAAGATTTTAGTAATCAATAAAGGTTCAGGAAGTTTATGGTTTTCTTTCTCTTTTTTTTCAATGTTTATATATAGTCATGAAATTATAGTATATATAGAATTAGTATAATTATAGTATTATTTACATTGTTGTTACTCATGAGCACATTTATTCTTTTTCTTCTATATATATATACACAATATCGTTTTCTATTGTGTTAGATGGTCTGTCTGTCTGTTTTCAACAGCAGTTCAAGTCCGCCACACTCCATGTTAGAGGGTGGAAAAAAGAAAACCAAGACACAATGAGAATGACCTTTTATAGACACATGTGTACAATGTGCCAGCTCATAATGAAATTAAAAAAACAACAACATAAATATAGATGAAGTATTGAATAAAAGTGTAATACTAAAGAATAGATAGATATGGTTAAAATATTTTGTAGACACATCGATAGATTGTCACCAATTAGAGCTCAAACTATCTGTCTGTCTGTCTGTCTGTTTTCGACATAGAACTTTGCACAAATGAGCGACAGTTCGAGTCGCCACACTCCATGTAGCACACAAAGCAAGAGAAGAAAGTACAAGAAAAGCATAATAGAGACAGTAAGCAGAGGTGTGAGAAAAGGAATAGTAATAACGAAGAACAAAACAGTTTCATTGGAAATCACAAGTCACAAGGAGTGGATGCATCTGCACCAGCCATTGAGAACGATTTTGAGCCATGTCACCAATTGTTTACAACCATTGGTTTTTACCGTCCCGAGGACCCCAACCATCCAGGAAGTCTACACCTTCCTACGTGGCTTAGACTAACTGTTGTAGATTTCATTGACTAGTGCCATGTTTTGGTTTGACCGCCACTAGCTCTTTTCCAGCCTGACCCTATATCAGCTAACATTGCTCGTCGAGGAAGGCGATGACTAGGCATACGTTAACACATGTCCTAACCATCTCAGTCTATATAACTTCACAACCTCGTCGACTGATTTCCCCTCCTTACCTAGAACTCGGCGCCTAACCTCAATATTGCTCACCTCATTATAGGAGTTCACACGGGAGATAGAGCGCAGGCACCTATGATCAAAGACAGCTAATCTTTTCATGTCTTCCACTCCCAGTAGCCAGGTCTCACAGCCATGAAGGAGGACGGAGCGGACTGATGAGCAGTACACCCACCCTTTGGTCGATAGTCGAATATCTCGTCTACGCCAGAGATGGTGTAAACTGGCAAATGCGAAACGAGCCCCCTGTATTCGTGCTGAGATTTCGTCAGAGATCAACCCGTTGGCACTGGCTGATGGTACTTCCCAAATAAGTGAAGCGGTCAACGTGCTCTACCACTTCACTTCCTATTTTTAAACTAGGCGTCGATGTAGTTCAGTCCTGTAACATCATCTTGCATTCGGCGGGAGCGAATCGCATTCTAAAGATTTGTAGATTGCAGCTCAAGGTGTTTAGAAGACTCTGCATTTTGTCAGAGTCCTCGCCTAGAAGGACTATATCGTCTGCATATTCTAAGTCAAGGAGATTATTCCTTGGTGGCAAGTCAATCCCTGAGTCGCTCAAACTATCTAACTGTTTAATATGAGATAATTATATAATTCTAGTGCAATTTGTCGGTGTCTAAACATATCATAATAGGAATGGTTAGAGCTCTTATTTGGGTGAAATTCATTCCCAGGAGTATATTTGCAGTATTGTTACTCTTGATGATGAACTCCTATAGTAAATCATAACAAATGTTTGAATGTTTTGTAAGAAATTTGGTTTAGCGCAAGAGACAACCCATAGCGATCAATCAACATGTGTCAGCCACTTCCAAAGCTAAAAAATAAAAATTGAACTGTCATTTTTACACTCTAATACCAATTAACCAGTAATCTAAAGCCTTCCTAACTATTTGGGTTTAATAAAAAAGTGATAAACTTCTCAATCGATTCCATTGTAGGTAAAATTTATTTTGATGAAGTCTCACAATGTTGGAGATATGTGGATGACACTTTTACAGTTTTGAAAACAGAACATATCTCTAGTTTGCTGACACATATAAACTCACTAGCAAAGGGAATGAAATTTACATTTGAATCGGAAAATGAACAGGAAGAATTAGCTATGTTAGATTGTAAAATAAAACGAACAGAGGAAGATAAACTGCACACAAGTGTTTATAAAAAACTAACGCATTCTAATAGATACTTCGGTTTTAATTCATCTCATCCGTTAACTGTTAAGGTAGGCTTAGTTAAGTGTCTAACAAACCGAGCAATACCACTAACTAGCACAACAGAAAACCTAAACGATGAAATGAAACAGATCAAAGAAGCGTTGGTGTCTAATAAGTATCCTATAAAATTCATCAGGAATATCAAAAAAAAGCCAAAAGCAAAGTAAAAATAATGGCGAAACTAGTAATGATAACATAAATAAGAAAGAATGTAAGGAATCTACACTTTTACCACATAAGAAGGGGACATCTGCGACCCGCGTAGGGTTCTTAATAAAGAAGGAATTAGGCTGGCATTTAAACCTGCAAACTCACTCAAGTAGGAAGAGCTCTGCAGGTTAAGGTACCCGGTGGACCCAATTAGACAAAATAATATAATTCACAAAATACCCTGCAGTGACTGTGAGGTCAACTACACAGGCCAAACTAGGAGATCGGAGGTAGTCAGATTGTCGGAGCATAAGGATTTAGCTAAGATTAGAATGTTTGACCCCGATTGCACTGCGTGCATTATCACACAATAGGGTGGGAGAGGGTTAAAATTCCAAAAAGTAATACAGTAGTTACGTGGAGAGAGAGTTTGATCACTGAATCCTGGTTCATCGAATAATTTACACCCAACACGTGCAACAGGAATGACTCATCACCCATATCGGAAATATGAAATATACTACTACCAATCAAGTCAAGCTGTGAAAAATAATGGAGTTATATAAACGAAGTTAGAAAGTTGTGTGAGTACGTCGATTTGATTATGATTGGTAATAAATTGTGCTCGAAACGTCAACGGGAATTTTACTGTATAACACTGTGAGACTTTATCAATATAAACTTTACCCATAATGGAATTGTACTCCACCGCAGTGCACAAGTTCTATTCTCATTCTCAATCGATTGTGTAACACGGTTAAATACAATAATGCTAAAAGGTAAAGCGAATAAAAATACAGTATATAATACACAAATGGAAGAAAAAGCCTGAATTCTTATTAACTATAAAATTTAGCGCTTCAAACTATGTGTTCCCGTACACAATCGGAACCCGACTTACTTAACTCAGGCCTGTGACAGTAAAGTTGGGAACCTGCTTAAGCAACAACCCATTATATTTTATGAGAATTCTTAATTAAGTTAAGTGTTTAGCGTACACAATCGCCCCACAGTTTAGGGTTACTAGAGATATCCATATCGACAAACACTGATTCATTGGATCAAAGCAAAAGAGTGGGTGGTATTCCAGGGTGGAGAAAACAGTGTCTTCCCCTAATGACTTGCTTTGTTGTTAATAACATAATTTTAGCCCTTTTAGTTCTCCCTTATACTCTCTTATCTGTACTCTGTAGTGAACAACCTTCTTAAACATACTTAGCTACCTAAAATTATTATCATTGGCCTACTTTTTTATTCTTTATTCTATTCCTTCTTTTGTGTATCTACTGGTCCTGACTATATTAGCACTATGAGTATTACAAAATTATCCTGTCAATAACCTTCATGTAACATTAATTTTGTGATTGTTTTTTTTCTTTTTTTTTGTTCTGCAGTATTAAAACTAACAATCTTGGTTGTGAACGCCGTTATCACCATCCTAAAGTTTTTGTATTATGCATGATTACTCACACTACCACAACAAACACTGCATTAGTACTGACAATTAAAAAAAATGAAATGTTTATGATTATTTAGTGTTGTTCAATCAAATTAACTGATCATCTTGGCTATAAACATTCTTAAGAATATCTTATAACTTCTTGTATGATTACAGCTGTTACTGTTCACCACGCATACACATATCATAGCTTCCACTACCAAATACTGAAATATTTTTCATTATTGGTGTTTACCTTCCTTTCTACTTGGTATTTTTATTTGCATTTTTTGTTTTTTTTAATATTTTTTTTTGTAATACTCCTTTTAAATATGCGATGAAATTAGATGCAATATTGTAGATATGTGCTGAAAATTCCACACTGTACCTCTAGTACTGTTTCTGGAATAAAAGCATTATTATTATTACTATTATTATTATTATTATTATATTATTATTATAGGATTATACTGTCTTCTGTTACATCCGTTTTGTGAGAGTGCGACAAGTTCACAAAACTAGGCTATACTTGTTTTCATGGATTATACCTTTATCATATGTGACGAGAATACCGACATCGAAATGATAACTAAAGAGTTCAACAGCTGTCATCATGTCATCTGATTCACGTCGCAATCAGAGATAAACTCGGAATTCCATTTTTTGGATCTTTTTCTAAAAAGCAGATCTGATGGTTGCCTTCGAAGGTGGATCTATAGGAAACCAACATGGAAAGCTCAATACACAAATTTTCATAGTTGGGTCCCTTTGAAAAGAAATAGAAACCTGATCCACTCCTTATACTCAAGAATAAGAAGGTTATGTGCCAGGGTACAATTGATGGGGAACTGGAGCAACTCAGACAAGTCCTCATACAGAATGGATATCCTCCATGATTTATCGAGAAAAATATGAAGTTAAGAGAAAAGCCTGAAAGAATCCACACGCTGTCGAAGAAACTGACATTTATGAGCGTGGAATTTAAAGGTGATACTGCAGCTGAGATCCTGAAGAATCGCTTATGCAGATCACTGAGGAAAGCCTTCTTTACGGCTGAGCTACGGATCAATTTCTGCAGCTAGCAAATGATCAATGGATGTGTGAAGGATAAACTGCCTCTTTGGACCACTTCAATGTATGTTTATAAATTCACCTGCTCATGTGGAGCTAATTATACTGGCAACACAAAGCGCACACTTTCCAAACGCATTTGTGAACATTATCCGTCATGATTAGCAAAAGGATAATGCAAGACAATTACTAGCTCAATTCCCGAGCACTTGGTGAACTCAAGCCACGTAGCTCCACTAGAGTCGTCTTTCAAGATAATCTACAAGGTGAGGCCAAATGGTACAAAGGACGGCAGGTTTCGGCTTTTGTGTATGGTGGAGGCGATGGCAATTCCTCACTGCAACCCCCAACTCTGTATATGGAAAACGTTTGTCCAGTCTCTTGTTCTACTTTGGTCTTAACCTCTTCACTAGTCGTTCCCTGTAAAACATTTTCAGTTTTTTAAATTTTCAATTCTGCTTCCAGTTTGCTTTTACTTTAGTAATTAATTCACTATTACCACTCTCATATGTTCCTTTTTTTACATTTTCACACCAGCTTCACACTTGTTAAATTGACTCTCAACTACCTTTATTCTCACTCAATAGTAATTTTAACCTTATCAAATTTCTAACCATTTCTTCCTTTGAGCCGTTGAGTACTACGTAATTTACAACTTTTACTTTTTACTTCTAAAGCCACTTCTGAGTAATTATATCACCCCTATTACTCAAAAATAGACTACTACAAATTTTTGGTAAATATAAATACGACTGTGCAGCCTCTACAGATGATTTCGTCGATAAAGAAAATTTTCTTCGCTGAAATTTGTCTTCTATTTTCCTCATGACTCAATGGGTATTTTCGGTGATTTTCATGAAAAGCTTTCGATAAGATACGTATATGGTCTCTTTTGCAGTTTCATAGACCCTCATAAGACCTCTAGACCGAAGGTCACTAGGGGATATGTGGACACCAGCCTTTGTCACGAAATGCTTATATGTGGTCGCGCACGTATAGAATGTATTAGGAGAACGTGATAGAGAGTAAGTATTCTTACAAAACTGAAATGGCAGATGCAAATGAGTTGTCTGTCATCAGATATAACAGGTATACATAGGAGAGTTTGTGAGTTGACTTTAAAGCAGTAGAGTAAATGTCTCAGTAATTCAAAAGGAACAAATGGTTTTTAAGCATATTTGGATGTCCATGTACTCTGCACTTCAGAGAACCGCACAAGGTGTTACAACGAAGTGTATCCGTCAAATAGTATGGTTATTTAGGAACACGTACGAGGCGTAGATTCTATCACCCTAAGCGTTAGAGCAGAAGTTGCATTAGGCGCTTAGATCGTATTGGTGTTGGTGAGACTAAAGTCAGAGGTTACATTATGATACTGAGCGACTGAACAGAGAAGCGTTGTCTTTTGGTCGTACAAATGCAATCACAGATACAATCAACCATAATCTATGTTCGTGATGAAAAAGGTAATTGTTATAAGTCTATATATAGTGAAAGCCTATAATTTGATTAATATTTTTCGACATGAGATAGGATTGTTGTACAATTGATGTTCTCTGGAATTTCATTTTATTTCTACCATACTCTTACAAAGAATATAACTGGCGGAAGTTAAAGAAGTATTTAAATGGATCTGACTCAAGTGTTATAACACTGGTAACTGGCATAAGCCCCATGCTCTACTGAGGTTCCGCATGCACAATTAACATAGTCTCTTTTACAACCTTTAGATAGGTTTAGGCACTAAAGCGGTGGACATGCAAGAACCAAAGGTGTTGAAAAATGCCCGTTTCTTTTTGCTCATTGCTTGATATTGTGCTCTGCCCATCTTTTCAGGTCGGTAAACAGCCTCACAAACCATCTCGCCGACATCAAGTTTCTTGCTGCCTGTGGCTTGTATGAGTTAACAACCGCCGGCTATTGCCAAATGCAGGTGTTGATTCCATCTTACGTTCTAAGAACTAGGCTTCGCGGTCCTTATGTAAGCACAGTTTGATCTTGCACGTAAGCGCCTTGTGCATGTTATTATACTCGTTGTCTGCCACAAGGGACCGGCGTTCATCAATAAGTTTCAAGGACGTCGCAGAAACCCAATGGTTTTCAGTGGAGCATTCTTTCAAGCTGCAAGTGGCTTTACTTGCCATTTTCATAAAGTTTGGCAGTTGTGGCCAGTGTTCGTCTATACTAAAGGAGGGTTGCTACACAGCCTTGTGTTTAACTTACCCCAGTATTTCACAGAGGTAGCAAGTACTACCAGTGTACTTACATCAACTTGTAGAAGACGCCGTTTTTCATTAACACCTGACACATACTAAAGCATGACCGGAGTCCAGGAATGTGTTTCAGGAGTGGCAGGCCTGTATGAAACCACGCCATCGGAAAGTGATAGCATTGTGTTCTACTGAAGTACAGCCCTGAGAGGGAAAGGGATGGCGATACCGAAAGTTGGTGCAAGCTAGGAATGGATTGTGATCTGAACAAGGCTGCAGAAGACAGTTCCCGTTATCTGACCTGCTACCGTGTAGAGCCCACTGACCTTAGACGACCTACCTAGTCGTTCAAGTCCCCAGCTAGCACTATGACATCTCTCTGATTCGCCTGTTTCAGAAGGTCACTCAGTTGATAGTAAAATTCATTTTGGTAGCATCTGGGCTGCATATCTAACCGACCGCTTCTTACTCTCGTATAACTTCCCGGCCTCACAGCAGCTAAATGGTTGTTAATGGAGACCCAGTCGAGTAATACGGCTTAGGCTCTTGAGTTTATTGATATATCGATACCACAGGGTCCCCAGATGAGCGTAGATGGTACACAAATTGAACTTCCACATGCAGAAGATATTAGAAGCACTTCACCAGGATCTTCAGTGCGGGTCTTCAAAATGCAGCAGCCATCTATGTCCTGGTTAGATCTGTCAGTTACCTGATTCGCATCAGTATGCGAGCAATTTAGGTGGTGAACCTGAAGCCGACACGCGGTTTGAAAATATCAGTGTTAGATATCGCAATGGAGATCGGCATTTTGAAAGCTACTCACCAGCTGACTGACTGGTTTCAACATAGAACTTTCCACAGATGTGCAGAAGTTCGAGTCACCACACTTCACTTAGCATACAAACAGAAGAAAGTAAAAAGAAATGCAAAATACAGACAGTAAACAGAGATATGAGGCAAAAACAATAGTATTACCGAAGAACCATATCGTTTTATTGGGCATTATAAGTCACAAGAAGTGGATGCATCTGAGCCAGCCATTCAGAACGATTTTGAGTCATAACACTAATTCTCCATCATGCGAGTAGACAATCGCCGTTCCGTACGACCTATGTATTTGCTGCCACAAACACACTCAAATTGATATATGCAGTTTGAAGTGTCGAGGATTGGCGACTGGTCTTTCCCAGATTGTTGAAGCACTCGCTTGGTGGTGTTAAGGATAACAAGTTTTGCAGCATAATAAGTTCTCTTGATGGCTTTGTCGAGTCTTCGTTTCACTACTTCTTGTACGTCATCTTCTTTGAACGGTAAATGTGATGTTGTTTCACATTTACATTTTACATGTGTGCGAAAGTGTCTTCTGACATCACAGTTTATTGTATGTGTGTGCATTTTAGTCAGCTAGTTTTTCACTTTCTAAATTTTCAATGGGAAAGAGATTAAATTCGAGTAGGTTTAGACAATTCATATGAGTATTCACTCAGGACTAGCATTAAATAGATCATAGTTTATTTCCTTTTTTCGGGAAATCCGGTTAACTCTACCAAACTGAAGAATTGTTCAGAGAAAACGCTATTTTGTTTATCTGCATTTACATGATGTGTGAGCGCTTTTTTGAAGACGTACACAATTTAATTAATTACGATTGGTATACTAAATAAAGCATCTGAATTTCAGCTACTGTGTCCTGGTTTCCTATTCCGCTCCCCCCACCTTCAGGCTGAGGGTATCAGTAGATATCATAAGTCCTCAGATAGTGAGTGTGGCTTATATCATGGCACATGAAGAAAGCTACCCTGATCAAGTTATTTCCAGCTTTTCACTGTGACTACAATGAATGAAGTATACTGACTAGTTTCAACACAGAACTTTCCACAGATGTGCAGAAGTTCGAGTCACCACACTTCACTTAGCATACAAACAGAAGAAAGTAAAAAGAAATGCAAAATACAGACAGTAAACAGAGATATGAGGCAAAAACAATAGTATTACCGAAGAACCATATCGTTTTATTGGGCATTATAAGTCACAAGAAGTGGATGCATCTGAGCCAGCCATTGAGAACGATTTTGAGTCATATCACTAATTGTCTCCAGCCATTCACTGTCCCGAGGACTACAGCCAAGCTGTTGGTCTACACCTGTTGTGGACTTCATCGACTGATGAGATCATGTTTTGGTTTGGC
The DNA here is from genome assembly GCA_944472135.2 of Trichobilharzia regenti. Taxonomy (NCBI): domain Eukaryota; kingdom Metazoa; phylum Platyhelminthes; class Trematoda; order Strigeidida; family Schistosomatidae; genus Trichobilharzia; species Trichobilharzia regenti. Next base: position 109,864,994 of record OX235262.1, on the reverse strand, counting down.
CACCACTAGCCAACTTTTTCCTAACCTGATCAATTTTATGTCAAATAACATTGGCTGTCGATGAAGGCGATGGCTAGGCTAAGCATTCGTTGCACATGTCCTAACCGTCTCAATCTGTGTAACTTCACAACCTCGTCGATTGATTCCCTCCCCCCCCCTGAAAGTAATGACTTAGGTATCGACTTGTTACCTGGGAATAGTCTTATGGACTTTGAATATGCAGATGACATAGTCCTGTTAGGGGAGGATGCTGACAAAATGCAAAGTCTTCTGAACACCTTGAGCAGCAATCTTCGTATGTTTGGCATGCGATTCGCCCCTACAAAATGTAAGATGCTGCTACAGGACTGGACCACGTCAACCCCTAACTTAGTGATAGGGAATGAAGTGATAGAACATGTTGACCACTTCACCTACTTGGGAAGTTGTATTAGCACCAACGGACTGATTGGCGATGAAATCTCAGCACGGATCCGAAATGCTCGAGCTGCTTTCGCTGACTTACACCATCTCTGGCGTAGGCGTGACATCCGGTTATCAACCAAGGGACGTGCGTACTGCTCATCAGTTCGCTCTGTCCTTCTCTACGGCTCTGAAATATGGCCTATACGAGTTGAAGACATGAAAAGGTTGACTGCTTTCGATCATAGACGTCTGCGATCTCTGTGTCACGTTAGGTGGTTTAATAAGGTAAGTAATGCTGACGTTAGGCGTAGAGTGTTGGGCAAACAGGGAAAATCAATCGACGAAGCTATAAAGTTACATAGACTGAGATGGCTAGGTCACGTGCTGCGCATTCCTAACCATCGCCTCCCCCGACGAGCATTACTAGCTGATATAGGTGCAGGTTGGAAAAGAGTAAGTGGTGGCCAAACAAAAACGTGACATCAATCCATGAAATCCTTGACAGTTAAACTGAGTCGGTCAAGTAGGGAGATGCAGACTTCCGGGTTGGGGCCCTCGAGACTCCAAGAATCAATGGCTGGAGACAATAGGTGACATGGCTCAAAATCGTTGTCAATGGTGCAGATGTATTCAGTCTCTGTAATCTTTCATATTCCTTTCTACCATTACTCATTCTGTTTCACTCTTATACTTGTCAGACTATTGATTCTCTTCACTCATCTTCTTGTCTACCTTTGTGTGCTATTTGGAACGTGGCAACTGGAACTGCTGCACTTCGGTGCCAAGTTCTATGTTGAAACCAGACAGACAGACAGACTCCCCCGGCCTCAGCTACCTAGTAATCGACCGATGCCTAACCTCAGTATTTCCCACTCTACTATACTACCTAACACAAGTGATAGAACTCAGGCACTAATGATCAAAGACAGCTAGCCACCTTTTTCATGTCTTCCACTTTGAATGATCATGTCTTGCCCACTGTGATAAAGGACGGAGAGAACTGATACTGAGCAGTAGACACGTACTTTGGTCGATAGGCAGCCCGATATCACGTCTACATCAGAGACGGCGTAAAGTGGCATATGTGAAACTAGCCTTCTACATCCGTGCTGAGATTTCGTCAGCGATCAGTCCGTTGGCATTTTCTGATGCAAATTTCGAAATAAGTGAAGTGATCAACGTGCTCTACCACTTAACTCCTTATTTCTAAGCTAGGAGTAAATGTGGCCTAGTCGTGTATCATCATCTTACATTTGACATCAGGAGCGAATCGCATTCCAAATATTCACAGATTACAGCTGAAGGCATTCGTAAGACTCTGCATCTTATAAGAGTCTTCACCTAGATGGGAGGACTACATCATCTGCATATTTTAAGTCAACAAGATTATTCCCTGGTTAGAAGTCAATCGCTGAAGTCAGCAGGTAAGGTTAATTCCATTACTACATCTATAATGAAATTAAATAGAAACGGGGAAAGTGGGCATCCCCGACAGACACCGCTAGTTCTCGCCACTTAAGATGACAACTCCTTGTAGGCTCTCGCCTGGCTAACTGCATGATTTCGAGTAGTGCCCTTATTAATTCGACATATTTTCTCGGCATTCCCTTCACAATCAAACACCACCATAGTACCTCTCGGTCGATAGAATCGAGTACCGCCTTTAGGTCAAGAAATATAACGATTGTTGGACGCCGCTAGTAAGTAAGTCACCTATGTTCCAGTGTCGGTTCGGCGGCAGGGAACACCATACTTAGAACCTATATACTTCTCAGTTCGGCACAACTTCCCTACTTGGGCACTGAATTCGCCTGCTTTTTGCAGCAAATTAGACAGTTTCAGGTAGAAGTCATCCTTTAGATCATCCGAACTGCAGTCGGTTGGGGCGTAAGCGGAGACTATGAAAAGACAGAGAGGGGTAACTTCGTCCTTCAGACGGGCCGCACATATACGACTATCTGCTGGGATCCAGTAAAGGAGATAATTTTCTGCCCTAACACTCAAGGTTATCTCTACACCTGCGACTCCTCACGAACTAGGTGAGTGGTCTCCTGACACTCTTGAAGTGAATTTTTGCAGATCCCCCTTATTGGCTGGGTGAAGTTAAGTAAATAACCACTCTCGGGTCTTGTATGCATGTCTCCGAAACACAACCTCCATCAATGGCTCAAGACGCTAGTTCTTGCTAGTGATGCCTGTTGTCCGATTTAGCAGAGGGTTGTGACGTTGAATGCTCTTATATGAAGTTTGCGGTGTGGCTTTAAGAGGTGTTTCTATGGCTCTTAACGTTATCTGTGGTCGCAGAGTGAAGTGAAGATGACTAACTAACCTGAAAAATAGTACTGACTGTAGTAGGAAAGTAAGAAGATGAAGGTGGTGAGGGTAAAGGAGAACGATGGTAGGAAGGCTTCGTGTGATTTCGGAAGCGTGTGGGCAGTTGTTACTTCCCGGCAGCCCACACCGTGGTAGTTGATTAATTCTTCGGGTACCTAAAACAGAAAGAGGGTTAGTGTTCCTTGACCGGAGAGCCTAGAGGACAACTGCTTGAAGCCGGTCACACACGGGCTGTGGACTGGTTTCTTGGATTAGTTCCGTATTAGTAATCTTAACGCCTGTTACGGACCACCGTAGGATAAGTCGGGAAGTACAATTTTTTGAGTTCACCTTTTCTAATCCCCCCTTTCCAGAGCAGAGAGACAGCATAGCTGACATGCTGGTCGTCTGAAGGAAACACCTTACTGCTGCTGCATCCCTGTTCCATAGCAGTACGACTTCGCCCGAAGACCCCCAGCATAGTGTAAAAACAAAAATCTCATACCATGCCGGTAACTGCTTTTAGTCTAATCGTTATCCTAACAAGCTTCCTGGCATGGTAAGACATACAATAACATTGCTATATGCAAGCCCAACCACCACGTCAAGGTAGCAGCTAGCAACTCATAACGGTAAAAATAGGCTAAGATTCCAGACAGAGGAGTAAGGCTGTTGAAAATGAAGACCCCGAAACTTGTAAGGCTGGTACAAAATAAAACACAAAGTTCTATATATAAAAATAAAGATGAAAATGATTACGTTGCTGAATATATGCTTATAGTCTGTAATAGTGGGTGCGCGATTGCAATCTCCCATGGAATTGTTGTTTCATAGTTTGTGTGCACCGTTCGTTATTTATTAGAACGCAGTCACACATGTCACAGGCCAACAATCGTTGTGTTTCTTGATATTAGGGCTGCCTTCGATTCGCTGGACAGAATTTTTCTCTGGGACTGCCTATTAGGGAGGTGCGTACCTGGGGATTTCGTTAACATCCTGGAAGCACTATACAAAATACCCCAGGTAGAATGAGGGGCTAGACATGGTTGTCCAATCTCCCCATTTATCTTTAATTTCGCCATCGATGACATTATGGAGTCACCTCTGAAGGACGTATGTAGTAGTGTAGACCTGAATTTTGTCGAAAGATTTCTCGACCTCAAATAAGGAGACGATTTTGTCTTACTGTGCGATAGTATGCAGGCTGGCCAAATCGCATTTAATCAGTTGGCGATCAGTATGTTATGTGCTCTGTGCCGTCTAAGTGCAAAGTACTCCTTGCTGGATTGGCAGTGGTTCGAAAAGGTCATTCCGGAAAATTTTCCATTCTGATTTACCTTACGACAGTAAGATCTTCATACGGACACAACTTAGAATACCACTTCAAATAAGCCGTGTGTGAGCAGCCTCTCTAGCAGTAGTCTGTTGGGCTTTATGATCATGCAAATCCAATGCTTCTTCTGTTTTAGGCGTTTCAAGAAAAAGTCACCTTCCACGGTGTGTGCAACCGGAAAGTGTAGACACACCTTCATAAGGACTCGGTCAGTCAATCATCCGTACACTATTTGTACAGTAAATAAAAAGTTAGAAAATTTCATGAAATCAACACAACTTTTGTAATTAATAAATATATTAGAGCAGTAAACCATGAGGTAAGAGAACCCAAGGTTTCAACCTGGTACATTAAATCATATAAAATTATTAAAATTTTAGCACAACATACAAACTCGTAACACGTAATGATGAGGCGGTCTCATGAATTATTCGTCCTATTTGAGGAGGGAAAAAGCTATCCATTACAAAAAGGAGTTGTAAATAATACATTTATTTTGCTGAATGATTACACACCATTTGTGCAATGTAGTATGTGAACTGGACAATTGAAATCAGATGATAAACAAGGAAAACGATAAAAAAAAATTATACGACAGATTGACTAGTAGTTTGCAAGTTAAGCTTAAAAGAAATGCAAATGCAGTAAAAAAAAAAAAGAAACAACAGCAAATAACTCAATAAGTCTTATCAACAAACATAAAACAAGATTTGAGTTATTTTCACTGGAGAGCAAAATTATAAGCGAAAGGAAGCGAAAATAAAAGCAGTTATAGGTGTATACTGGAAGTAGTTCCTATTTGTTTGTTGGTTTTTATTTCTTCATCGATTTCATCCCATATAATATATAGATAAGAAGAGATTTCAACACCTTATTCATCGATGTGTTTGTTTGTCTTCATGATGCTTGTGGATTGGTTGCAGAAGGCTGAATGCTATTTGTACCATTATTCATTCCGGCTGTTGCATTCATAGCAATGTTTGTGTTACGTTTCAATTGCTCTTGCATTTTATTCATAAGTTGTTGCATCCTTTGAAGCTACATAAATGAAAGAAAAAAACTACGCATTAAAATATTTATAAGAAGTGGAATAGCTGAACATCTGGTCGACACTGGTCTTCTTACTTTTACAGTCTCTTTCTTCAAAGTTATTACCTAAAAGGCGAAAAATAACCTGCTCGAATCGTTACATATCCGGTTAGTCTGGAGCTTGGACTATCGAAAATCGAAAAGCTACACCTCTGTATACAGAAAAAGTTTGTTCAACTACTACTCCTTCTTGCATGGTCTTAATCCATCTATGCTAAACTATCATAATTACCATCTCTAATTTGGCTGTATTTATTTTTGGTTACAGGATTTCATCATGAGCTGACATTAGTTAGAGAACCATTGGAAAACCTGGGAGTATTGGACAGCTGTTTCATCCTAGTTCGGGAATCTTCAGTAGTACGCACCCACCGCCAGGGTTCTAACCCAAGACTTTCTGGTTACAAGGCGAGCTCGTATACCATTAAGCCACTGGGACCCAATCCAATGGCCGATGAATTTTAACTTCTGCCAATTCACGATATAGCGCAACCGCTAGCCAATGTCTTCGGCGAGTATTTGTCCTCACACCCAATTACACAATTATAAAAATAAGGTAGCAGCATCTCAAAAGTACACCATTATTTGTGATTAGTAACTTGAACTATACGATTATTTTAGTGATATTAGTAATATCGTATCTGTAAGACTGTATTTTCTAATCGATTAGAGAGTGCAAAGTTATGATAAGTTAACCTTTACTTTTGAAGTGAAATTTGTATAGTCTAGTCAATACCCTTTATTATGCTATGCATTCAATGACTACTACTACCCTCAAGAAAGAAGAAAGAGAATATCTCAAAATCGACAACAAACATATCTCATAAGAAAAATGATGTGCACTCTAATGAGTATTATAAATGGATAATCACACCATACACGAAAGAACAAATTACTCTGATAATTAAAAAAGGTCATATGTATCACTAATTCTGTATAGACGTGAAATCTTCTGATAACAAAGAAGCAAACTGGAGAGTTGATTCACTGTCTAAAGCGACAGAGACAAAGAGAAAGAAAATATATTTTACGCATACAAAGCACATTCCTTCTAATAAAATAAAATTATATATATATATATATATATATACGTGGCAGTAGAGGTCTGTCTGTCTGTTTTCGACATAGAACTTTGCACAAATGTGCGGAAGTTCAAGTCGCCACATTCCGTGTAGCACGCGAAGCAAGAGAAGAAAGTACAAGAAAAGCATAATAGAAACAGTGAGCAGAGGTGTGAGACAAAGGAGTAATAAAGAAATACAAAACAGTTTCATTGAAGATCATAAGTCACAGGGAGTGGATGCATCTGCGCCACTGAGAACGATTTTGAGCCATGTCACCAATTGTTTCCAACCATAGATTTTTACCGTCCCGAGGACCCCAGCCTGGAAGTCTACACCTTTCTACGTGGCTTAGACCAACTGTTGTGGATTTCATTGACTGATGCCAAGTTTTTGTTTGACCGCCGCTAGCTTTTTTCCAGCCTGACCCTATATCCGCTAACATAGCTCGTCGAGGGAGGCGATGGCTTGGCATACGTAACACATGTCCTAACCATCTCAGTCTTTGTAGCTTCACGACTTCGTCGATTGATTTCCCCTGTTTACCTAGAACTCTACGCCTAACCTCCATGTTGCTCACCTTATTATGCCACTTTACACGGGAAATAGAACGCAGGCACCTATGATCAAAGACAGCTAGTCTTTTCATGTCTTCCACTCTCAGTGGCCAGGTCTCACAACCATAAAGGAGGACGGAGCGGACTGATGAGCAGTACACCCGCCCTTTGGTCGATAGTCGAACATCTCGTCTACGCCAGAGTCGGCGTAAACTAACAAATGCGAAACGAGCCCCTTGTATTCGTGCTGAGATTTCGTCAGAGATCAGCCCGTTGGGGCTGATGGTACTTCCCAAATAAGTGAAGCGGTCAACGTGCTCTACCACTTCACTTCCTATTTTTAAACTAGGCGTCGATGTAGTCCAGTCCTGTAACATCATCTTGCATTTGGCGGGAGCGAATCGCATGCCAAACATTCGTAGATTGCGGCTCAAGGTGTTTAGAAGACTCTGCATTTCGTCAGCGTCTTCGCCTAGAAGGACTATATCGTCTGCATATTCCAAGTCAACGAGATTATTCCCCGGTAGCAAGTCAATCCCTGAGTCGCTGAAGTCACCTAGGGTTAAGTCCATTAACACATCTATGATGAAGTTGAATAGAAAAGGAGATAATGGGCATCCTTGACGGACACCACTGGTCGTCATCAGTTCAGATGACAGCTCGCCGTAAGCCCTCACCTGGCTGTATGAGTACGAGTAGAGTGCCTTAATCAGTGCAATATATTTTCTTGGAATTCCCTTTACAGCCAAGCATCTCCAGAGAACTTCCCGATCGACAGAGTCGAATGCTGCCTTTAGGTCAAGAAATATAATGACTGTTGGACGCCGGTAGGAATGCCTATGTTCTAGAATCTGTCGGAGGGTGAAGATATGATCAATACACCCTCTTCCTGGTCTAAAGCCTGCCTGGCTCTCTCGTGTTTGTGCTTCCCGAGCACCACTCAGTCTACGCATGATTATTGAGCCTAAGACTTTAGATACTATATTAGTCAAGCTAATCCCTCTGTGATTATCACAGGAAGACTTGTCTCCCTTCTTGTATATGGGGATAATCAGTGACTTACACCAACCCGATGGGACTTCTTCTGATTCCCAGACGCTGCCTAGTACCTCAGTTAATCCGGACAGTAAGCTGTCTCCACCGTACTTAAATACCTCTGGAGTCATTCCATCAGGTCCCGCTGCTTTGCCTAGTTTCAGATTGGTGACAGCTTTAGTAACCTCAGTTAGTGACGGAGGACCTGTGTTTATATCCCATTCAGGGAGGTGTTGGATGCTCGGAAGGTTGAGCGTGGCTGTGGGCAAATTAAACTGCTCCTCATAATGCTCTTTCCAACGATCCAGTCGTCTATCCTGGGAGCTAATTATAGTGCCATTTTTTTCCGAGATTGTCTCACTGATGATTTGTCTTCTCCCACCCGTTTCCCTGATGAGTCCAAAGAGTTGCCTGGTGTTGCCTATCCTCGAAGCTTTCTCCATCTCTTTGGCTTTTGTCGCCCACCACTGTTCACGGTCCTTGCGGAGACTTTTCGTAAGTTTCCTCTTGTGCAGCTTTCGCTCCTCATTGAATTCGGAGCTCGCCGGAATAAGTCTTCTAGCATCTATCAGTTCGGATGAGGCGGTGGAGATCCAGTGGTTTTTACTCACCTTTGGGTTTACCTTATTCACAGCTTTTACAGCTGTATCTATGGCTGCCTGGATATTTTTCCAAGCTTCTTCAGGGTGAGCACAGCTGTCGAACACAGATATGTGTTTAGCTAGTTCTTCCTCAAATACGGATTTAGTTTCCTGATCGAGCTGGGGACGTGATGGTTTTACCGCCAGCTGTTTCCTACGTCCGTTCAGTCGTAAGCACACCCGAGCGCGGACCAGTGCATGGTCGGTATCTACGCACGTGTTCCAGAAGGAGCGACAATCTCCTACCGACCCACGCCAACGATAGCTTATTGCTATGTGGTCTATTTGTGTCCAGCGTTGGTTTGATGAAGGGGGTCTCCAAGTCAAACAGTGTCTCTCCTTGTGTTTAAAGTTAGTGCTTACAAGAAACAAATGATTATCAGAGCAGAACTGTAGGAGACGGTCACCGTTGTCGGTTCGCTGGCACGGAGCTCCATAGGTGCCACCGACATCCTTCTCAGATTGACACAATTTCCCTACTTGAGCGTTAAAGTCACCAGCTAGAACGACTATGTCTGAGCGTTTAGCCTTTCGCACCAAACTAGACAGCTTTTGGTAGAACTCATCCTTCGTTTCATCTGAACTGCAGTCAGTGGGGGCGTAGGCGGAGATTACGAAAAGGCATCGGCGAGTAGTGCAGTCCTTCCTCCTTCTTACTGATCCGTTCAGGCGGACAGCACACATTCGGCTATCTACCGGGATCCAGTCAAGCAATGTCTTTTCTGCCCTAGTACTCAAAGCTATCCCTACGCCAGCTAATCCTCGTGAACTAGCTGTGGCATCTCCTGACACCCTCAAGGTGAATTTTGCAGATTCAACCTGTTGGCCAGGTGGGGTTAGGTGAATAACCACACTTGGGTCTTGTATGCGTGTTTCTGAAACACAGCATACATCAATGGCTCGTGATGCCAGGGTCTTGGCTAGTGATGCTTGTTGTCCTATTTGGCAAAGTGTCCTAACATTAAGAGCTCCTATATGAAATTGGTGGCGCGGCTTTAAGAGGCTGTCGGTGGTGGTTTTTTGGCTTCCATCGTTTTTAGTGGACGCAGAGTGGAGAGCTATCAAGTCGAGGAGTTGCATCAGTGGAAGGAAGGCAAGATGATAGAGATGAAGATGAAGACAAAGATGAGTGAGTAATAGAGAGGTTTCGTGTGCATTTCGGATTGTGAGGGCGATTGTTACTTCCCGGCTGCCCACACCGTGGAAGTAGAGGTTGCACATTGAAACCTCCAATTTACGTTATGTGCATATGGATTGAACACCAGCTTCAAGCAGTAAGTAAGCTGGAGTCTACCATCTCTATTCTGCATTTATTCTACTTTCTTCTCTTGCTTTGTGTGCTGCTACATGGAGTGTGGTGACTTGAACTGCTGCACATCGGTGCAAAGTTCTATGATGACAATGGACAGAAAGACAAACAGCAAGCTGGAGTCATTTCATACTATTGGCAACCTTCATTTGATAAATATGATTTTTTTTAACTCCTGTTTGTTTGCCGAAAACTCTCGGCGTCATTGAAAAAATTCGATGAACCTTTCTGTCTGTCTCTGTCTGGATTCAACATAGAACTTGGCGCCGAAGTGCGGCAGTTCCAGTTGCCACGTTCCAAACAGCACACAAAGGTAGACAAGAAGATGAGTGAAGAGAATCAATAGTCTGACAAGTATAAGAGTGAAACAGAATGGGTAAGGGCAGAAAGAAATATGAAAGATTACAGAGACTGAATACATCTGCACCATTGACAACGATTTTGAGCCATGTCACCTATTGTCTCCAGCCATTGATTCTTAGAGTCAGTCCCGAGGGCCCCGACCCGGAAGTCTGTATCTCCCTACCTGACTCAGTTTAACTGTCAAGGATTTCATGGATTGATGCCATGTTTTTGTTTGGCCACCACTTACCCTTTTCCAACCTGCACTAATCTATATTAGCTATTAATGCCCGTCGGGGGAGGCGATGGTTAGGCATGCGCAGCACGTCACCTAGCCATCTCAATCTATGTAACTTTATAGCCTCGTCGATTGATTTTCCCTCTTTGCCCAATACTCTACGCCTAACGTCAACACTACTTACCTTATTAAAACACCTAACGTGAGACAGAGATCACAGACATCTATGATCGAAAACAGTCAACCTTTTCATGTCTTCAACTCGTATAGGCCATGTTTCAGAGCCGTAGAGAAGGACTGAGCGAACTGCTGAGCAGGGGTTTTCGTCACAGACAACTAGTAGTATTGTGGTGAGAGCTAGCTGCTAGCCGAAATCGGTAGACAGTAATTTACATCAATGTGTACGTCCCCAATATTGTTCATGAGAAAAATAAGAACAAAGACTGACTCAACAACCAATCACAGCAGAGTTTGCGTAGGTGGATACAATTTGCAGATAGATAATCTGAACTTTAAGAAATGGCGAAAAAGAGATGAAGGATTAACGTTCAGCGAGCAGCCACCAATCAGAAGACTGTCTTTGTTTGCTAACAATAATCTATAAATGTGTGTTGTTTTACTAAATAAACGATCTGCTTCCTGGCGCTTGTCTTCTGTTGTTACAGTATGATTAGCCCTTCTGAAAGGAAATTATGCACTATTTCAATAATTGTTAGTTCAAAGCATCTTACACCTTTTTAATTGATTCTTTATTTTGAGACAACTATTGTGTATGATCTATTTCAAACAAAAATCTGGTGCATATTTAACTGTCCTTTTTTTCACAGATCAAAAACTTGACAGTAGAAATGGTGTACTTTTCAGTGACACAACTATCTCTGTCACTATATATCTATCAGTCAATGAAATACAGAAGGGACACATATAAAAAGAGAAAAATAAGTCATATTTGACTAGCTGAAGTACTAACCTCTTCTTCTTTTTGTTTTAATAAACTGTCTTGATCAACGATAGCCTCAAAGCTAGCACCACCTTCTTTTTCCAGTCTTGCTAATCTGTAACAAACAATTACGAAAAGAAAGTGAACAGTGATACTCGTGGTAAAAGGATTAATGAAATTAGTGGTATGTGCTTTAGAGGTTTATTCGTCACACCAGAAGTGCAACTGTAGTAAGAAACGAATAGTTTGCAGATTAAATGTAACATTCAGCTATTATCAAAAAATAGAGAATTTGCCACGAACCAACAAAGTTAAAGATCCATAGATAATCACAGTAGCAGTGGACAGCTATTTCGCCTCTGTTTAGAAGACACTTACTTATATAAATGACTTCAGCATTTGCGAAATAGAGTCCCCCCTAAGTTAGTATTGTCTCCGAGCACCTTCTTCAAAGTTCACCTTCACAGACCTGACCAGTTACTTCTAATCATAACTTCATGACGTGGATTGGAATAGAGCGGAATTCATCGGTCATTCGATTCCAACCAGTAACTGATCGGCAATAGTGTTTGATTCGTAAACTGGTTTAGGGTGTGAACAGCCGTAGAAGGAACTGCTAACTAACTGTCAAGGACTCTCTAGGTGATGTACGTTTGTGAATAAATCAGCGTTGGAATTAGCCTGATTCCGACAGGTTATTATTACGCCCTGAATTACCTGATGGGTAACAATTTAATTTAGATTTACTATACTACTCAGTAATATATCAGTAGTCTAATAATAAAGTTTTATTCCTGACAATATTTGAAAACAGTACAGAAATAATTTAGCGTTTTTTTATTTTAGATTATTTCCTTTTCATACAGGATTTAAATATATATATATATATATATATATATATATATCACGTACGCTCCAGTGACAGCACCATCACGACGATCGTTGTGGCGTTTGGACATTCGTTCAGTGATATATTTCGCCCGATAATTTTCATAATGAACATCCAATGTCATGTCTTTTAAATCCTGCATATGTGTTCTAAAAAAATGAAAACAACAATTATAAAAACATGTGATTATCATGGAAATGTTGATTATTTATAGGAAAAAAGTCAAATATTGATCAAACAAAACAACACTTTTGTACCGTATGCTACTGATAAATCTTATCAGTAGTGTATAAAGACATGTCCATCGGCATAAAAATATCAAACAGCAAAGAGACGGATTTGATGTCAAAAACTGCAAAGAAGCACAAAAGAGACGCATTGCATGAATATATCCATATTCATGTCAATTTGTTTACTAGATACATCAAACAGTAAAACAGCAATACTTGTGGTGAGAGAAAGCTGCTAGCCAATTGGTAGACATTAAATTACGTCAATGTCTATGTCGCTAATATTGGCTGTGAGAAAATATGAACAAGGCTGATTAAACAACCAATTACAGCAGACTTAGCGTGGGCAAATACAATTCGCAGATATATGGCTTAACTTTCTGAGAAACCAGTCACAAGAAACAACCAATCAGAAGACTGTTTTTCTGCTTGAATCAGCTATAATAATGTACATGAACTATATATATAAATACATGCTGATTTCCGTAATAAACTATCTGTTGCCTGGCCCTTGTCTTCTGTTGTTACATACTCACTGGACAACGTTAAGGAAATGATTATAAACAACAAGTTGTGTTGGGAACGTCACTGTGTGATACACCTAATAAACAAATTACCATGGAATTTCATACTACCACATATGTTTTTCACATATGTTCATATCCATATTCAGATAGTGTGCAGATGTACACTGTTATAGTACCATTTTAGTTTATCAACCAAAACTTTCAGGAGTGAAAACATCTGAAAGACTTATTTATTAACTTGTAACTTTGAACATAATTGCATCACTTAAATTTTCCAAGCCCCAGAAAGAAAAATAATAAAACTGTGACGAATACAAATGAACAAGAGAGTGAAAATATGGCTGAAAACTAGTGAGGACTTCTAAAATATGGAAGACAACAAGGAGTAAATACAACTGCACAGAGTAACAGAATGAAAAAGGCATCATCGAGAAGTAATACCTGTTAATCAACTGAGGTCATTGATGGAAGGGCTTCCAAAAAATCTGTGATAAGAGAAATATACTCCAAAAGAGATAGAATTTCAAAAAACTTTTCAGCAGAAATGACATAGATTTTGGGCAGAGTAGATTAAGGAACAGTTCAACAACAATATGGCGTCATCTAACGTCATCATGAATGGAATATAGACTAAGTTACAAGCAGTGGGAGCTGCTTCTATAAGTCAAAAGGTGGTGACATTTAATTATAAGTGGAAATGGGAGTATGAATTGAATGCAGCTCACCTATATCCTATGATTGTTCTATCTTGCTTTACATATGGAACAGAAGCCGAAACTACGGGATACGAAGAGAATGGCGAAAAGAATAAGCTCTTTCAGTTAATCATATTAGGCGCAACAACATGACATGTAATAATGATGTTACGTATAGTGTTGGAAAAGAAGGAAATTCAATTACTAAGACTTTGCCGGTCCACTGGAGATAATGGCTAAAACATACACCACGCGTGCTGAGTCACTTTCTTTCCCAACGTACAGTGTTAACTGAAATGAGATTAGCCTACAAAAGACTTGGGAGAAGTCACAACAAAACACAACAACAATCCACGGAAACTGTCCAGTTCAGCCATGTACAGAGGAATCGCCCAACTCGATGGGACTATCAGGATTACAACAGTCAATTCTCAGAATCACCCACTCAGTAACTCAGCCACAATACACTAACAAGCATAAACGCCACACAATTATCCTACCTCATACAGCCTCACATCACGCATACATCATCAGTTGGCTTCTCATTCCCACCCTGACCAGTACCACAACCACTATAAAACAGTACACACCTTACGGACTTTGTCAAGACAATGTCAAGAATATAATCACAAGCAACCAAAACTCATGTAACAATGGGAAGTCAATTACTGACAGGTGGTGACCTCTTCTAAACAAGAGATCTCCTAATTCAACGCATCTCACCTGCACACTACTCGAAATTGAATGATATGGAAGATAGGTAGACTCCTTCAAACAACGTAAACACCTTCCTCACCAGCATCTCATCACCTGTAGGTTCTTCAAGCTAATTAATGTACGGTAATACACCTTTTTGTCTTCGAAATAACAGAGATCCTTAGCGTAGCATCGGGAGGCAGTGAAATGTCAGTAGAAATAATCCAGTTTTATTCTTCGTTCATTCGGACATACAAATTTCCACCAACAAACAAATGTCTATTCACTTCCAACCCAAACAACCGACAATAAATTCCCCACTTTGATTGTTAGTTATAACTAGTAACCAGACACTGTTTACCAATAGATGGCCAGTTTTCAAAATAATCACAACTGTCAATTGCAAAAAAGTGTAGCGATACAATAATCGGCAAAACGATCATCGACTGTTTACCAACCTTATTTTTTGTTTACTAGAACCTATAAACTGTCCCAATCACAACAGTGTTCTCACTACTTGTGGCTCACATATTTTGTGACACACCTATGTTTCAGAGGTCATTGCATTCAATTCACTTGAACCCCTTTACAACCACGTCTTGTGGGTTTTTGTTAACACCGCATGGTCATACACATAGTAGCTAAATGCAGACCGAACGGTGTCAAGATGTCACAATGCGCTGACGTGGACCAGTGTTTGTCAGCAAGATTTTCTTCATTGTTTCAAGGGAATTCACTCAACCATTTCCATAGTGCCCTGTAAGTGTCATCAATTGTCGTCTATATCTTCTGGTAGATCAGTAGCTAGTCTTGGATTTAGCTTGCTTTGATGTTTTACTGAAGTAATAGGTGCACAATAGAACAGGTTGTGATTTGCGCTGCACTACATGAAAACATCATAGGTGTTTCGTTGTTACAAAAATCCTTTACCAGTTTAGTTGATATGCATTAATTCTACAAGTAATATGAATGTATAACACTAGAATCAAAAGAGGAGGTTCTCAAAAAGAAATAATCTTGGTTAACTAATCATTGCATTGTCTTTGGATGAAATACTGAAGAAAAAGACAATTCTATCTACAAGAATATCAACGCTGAAATACCTGTTACAGGTTAGATTATTTGCAAAGTAGTGCACTTACTTCAGTAAAAATATGCGCAATTTGCTGAAGTCACAATGACGACTATTTTCTACTTCAACTGATCCCCAAGGATATTGCCTACCACGGCTTCGTCGACTACCATCCAAGTCAATAACACAGTTACTGCCAACTACAGCAAAAGGCAGAACAGCCTAAAGGAAAATAAAGTAAAAACGAAAATGTCAAAAGATCCTCAGAAAACAGAAATATTTACAGCCGATAAGTGCAACCAGAAATACGATACAGAAAGCAATTATCTAAATGCGGAGGATTTATTTATTTTATTTTTTTTTATTTTTGATTTACAGCTTGATTCCACACTGTATTTTTGGTACAAGTATGGAATTTTCAGCATGGATATCGGTAGCCCAAATTTTGCAGGCCGACCATAGATATCAGGTGTGCGTCGGTGCGGGCTCGAACCCCGGACCATGTGCATGGTCGGCGAGATTCCTAACCACTGTGCCACCGACGCACAATCCATATCAATATCTATTGATAAGTATACATTAACTGAACGAAACGTAACTTGATCAATAAAACTATCTATAGTGAAAAAGAGTGAACTTCCTAGGTTTCGAAGCTACAAGGGAGCAACACAGTAAACTGTTTTAACAGTAAATCTATGCAAAAGTACGGATTTCTTATCTTTATCAAAAAAGACGATTTCGTGAAAGTCTTAATTAAAAGAATGAATTTCAGTCATTACAAAAGCACGTTACGTAAGTTGAAAACAGTTTGAAAGTCGTTGTATGTTCTTGAATATTGCAGATGTCATTCATTGGCTTAAGTATGAGATGGTTGGAGGCGATCGGTAGGAAGCCTTGGACCTAAGTTTCGTGCTATTTGGCACTCACTGGTCAGCAAGGCATATCTGCAAGCTTGGAAGGACTCATATTCCTTCCAAGATTCGAACCCGCGTTACCCAGTGCTGCAGTCAGAGACGTTACCACTGAGCTATTCGGGTAGCGAGTGACCTCATTCCTTTAGGACTGTATTGGATGCTTTGATTGGATATTAGTAACTAGTCCTTTGTCTAGTGCAGACTGAATTCGATCAGTCAGGTTTGCAATGTGGCCACCATTCTAGTTGGCTCGCCACCACCGTGCACATCACACTAGTTACCAGTATCCACTCAAAATATCCAATGCTGTCCTAAAGGAGGTCAATCGTGAGCGTGAATAGCTCAGTGGTAACGTCTCTGACTGCAGCACTGGGTAATGCGGGTTTGAATCTCAGAAGAAACATGAGTCCTTTCAAGGTTGCAGATACGCCTTGCTGACCGATGAGTGCCAACTAGCACGAAACCTAGGTCCAAGGCTTCCTACCCATCGCCTCCAATCATCTAATATCATCAAATCAATGTGCACCATGATGATGGGCAACCTAGAATGGTGGCCACATTGCAAACCTGACTGACAGAATTCAGTCTGCACCAAACAAAAGACTAGACACATCACACTAGTTACTAGTGTCCAATCAAAGTATTGGCTTAAGTACCTGACATTCAGTCAATTAGCTACTGGGTTCAAATCTCGCTCTATCTACTTCAGCCTATGCAACTAAGTAGTATCATTAACTCTCACAAATCCCGCGGGTAGCTCTTTACCTGAAATCTGTTCCAGGTAATTCAGTTATAACAAGATATCGTTCAGTATTACCTTCCTACGAATTACTTTTGAACAAATACATAAAGCACATATAGAATCTTCAGTATGAGTAGTGTTTAGCGACATATGACCAGGTAATCAATGAACAACTAACTGACTAACCTTAATTTCTTTATCTAAGCGTTTAATTTCATCTTCTTCATCACTATCACACTCTGGTAGACGATAAATATCAATTTTGTAACGATCAAAATCTGCCATAATGCGTTCTTTGAATGCACGTAATTCATTTGCAGTTAAAGCATCGGCTTTAGCTATCACCGGGACAATATTCACTTTATGTTGAAGTCGACGCATGAATTCCACATCTATAGGCCGTAAGCTAATAGATAAAACGATAGTATCTATGATTAATGATGGATTAATACGAAATATATAATACCTACCTTTATATTGGCACTTAACATAGTGCAATTCATGTTAATTAATAAATAAGAAAAATTAACGCTAACTTATGGGGGACTAATCAAACAGAGTTACAGTTTTCTTTATATTTTATACCTGGAATAGCTGCGACAAAATATTTATATCTGAAGAGCAAATCAATTGACTGTAACCGAATACAAAAGCTCACATATACTTCTACATATACCCAAAATGTAGAAATAAAATGTCACAGCTTTACTAGTTTTTTCAAAAAGGTAAAACACGGACACCTTACGAGTGACTCGTAGGCTTTCACTGACTCAAGTTCAAAGAGTATAGTGTACGGAATGCTTGCATATTGATTGTAAATGAGATCATTTTAGAAAATACACTTGTGGTCAGAAGTCTGCAAGACAAAATTGTAGATAACAATTGACGTCAATGTTTACGTCCCAAATCGGGTTATGAGAAAATACAAGAACAAAGCCTAACCTTGAGGAGCTCAACAACCAATCACAGCAGACTTAGAGTGAGCACATACGATCAGCAGATATGTGGATAACTTTGTAAGCAACGATCACAAGCAGTACAGAATAACCTTTAGCAATAAAAACCAATCAGAAGACGTTGCTTCTCTGCTAACAATAACGAATAATAATGTACATAAAAATCTATAAATATCTCCTGATTTTCTCAATAAACGATGTTACCAGGCCCCTGTCTTTTGTCGTTACACACTTCTATTACGTGTATGTGTGTGACGAAAAATACACATGTTTATAGTGTTTCCCCATTTCATACACAAATACAAACTTCATCAGAATGAAATGTAATGCTCAGAGAGCTGTATTTTAACACACATACAAATACACCTTTTTAACTGCCGACAAACATCTGCTGTGTAAAAGTGTGGGGGAGAAAGAAAGCTAAATTTCGGAAAACATGATTACTAATATTAATTATGCTACAATCTTATCTCAACTCAAAATAATATCAAACAAATTAAAGGCTTTTACTACATGTGGACTTATAACAAACACAATTCCCCGTATAACAGTGAATCCTATCCCCACTGTGAATGTGGTGGTACATGAGTTTCAGAACTCACAAACAAACTCTTCTACTTCAGACTGGAAAACAGCACAGTTTCCCAAGTAAACACATTTAATACATCCAGTATGCGCTAGTATACCCTAGAATTTCAGTTTACCATTTTTTTTCAATAAATGTAGTGACATTAATAGCAGAGTCCTAGTAAGGAACAATCTCCAAAATTTCGGGTGTTGTAGGGATTTTCAATAATCTAAAAGTAGATTTCGTCAACAAACCGACATTAATTTCAGAATCATCGGCATAGTAAAGCGGATACTTATCAGTGGCATCTGTGAGCAATAAGTTCATACCGCGAATTGACAAAAGTTTGAAATCAGGCACCACTGATCTCCAACTCAATGGGTAAATGGTCAACAAGTTCAACTCGTATTCAGAATACCATGAGGTTTCGATCCCCGCTGTGATAACAGATGCCCACTACACAGGAGTCTAGAAGTAGGACGAACAGATATCTCATACCAATTGGTTTACAATCATTCTCTAGTGGATGCCGACAAGTGTACAGTCGTAGAAGACAAGGAATTCGGTAAAGTAATGATTATTTGGAATTCGGTATCTCTATATAGCGACTTTATGTACACCTTATTGTGTCGAATCGGCATCCGCACATATTTGCCATTTTGTCTGTCTGTCTGTCTGGATTCAACATAGAACTTGGCACCGAAGTGCAGCAGTTCGAGTTGCCACGTTCCAAATAGCTCACAGAGGTAGACAAGAAGATGAGTGAAGAGAATTAATACAGTTTGACAAGTATAAGAGTGAAACAGAATGGGTAATGGTAGAAAGGAATATGAAAGATTACAGAGACTGAATACATCTGCGCCATTGACAACGATTTTGAGCCATGTCACCTATTGTCTCCAGCCATTGATTCTTAGAGTCAGTCCCGAGGGCCCCAACCCGGGAGTCTGCATCTCCCTACCTGACTCAGTTTAACTGTCAAGGATTTCATGGATTGGTGCCATGTTTTTGTTTGGCCACCACTGGCTCTTTTCCAACCTGAACCTATATCAGCTAGTAATGCTCGTCGGGGGAGGCGATGGTTAGGCATGCGCAGCACGTCACCTAACCATCTTAGTCTATGTAACTTTATAGCCTCGTCGATTGATTTCCCCTCTTTGCCCAACACTCTACGCCTAAACGTCAACACTACTTACCTTATTAAACCACCTAACATGAGAAAGAGATCGCAGACATCTATGATCGAAAGCAGTCAACCTTTTCATGTCTTCAACGCGTATTGGCCATGTTTCAGAGCCATAGAGAAAGACGGAGCGAACTGATGAGCAGTACACACGTCCCTTGGTTGATAACCGGATGTCACGCCTACGCCAGAGATGGTGTAAGTCAGCGAAAGCAGCTCGAGCTTTTCGGATCCGTGCTGAGATTTCATCGCCAATCAGTCCGTTGGTGCTAATACAACTTCCCAAGTAGGTGAAGTGGTCAACATGTTCTATCACTTCCCTCCCTATCACTAAGTTAGGGGTTGACGTGGTCCAGTCCTGTAGCAGCATCTTACATTTTGCAGGGGCGAATCGCATGCCAAACATACGAAGATTGCTGCTCAAGGTGTTCAGAAGACTCTGCATTTTGTCAGCATCCTCCCCTAACAGGACTATGTCATCTGCATATTCTAAGTCCATAAGACTATTCCTTGGTAACAAGTCGATTCCTAAGTCACAACGTTCAGTTAAGGATACTTCCATTAGCATATCTATGATGAAGTTAAACAGAAATGGGGAAAGTGGACATCCCTGTCGGACACCACTGGTTGTTACCAATTCAGATGACAATTCCCCATAAGCCCTTACACGACTACGTGAGTTTGAATAGAGTGCCTTGATTAGTGCAATGTACTTTCTTGGCACTCCCTTCACAGTCAGACATTGCCATAGTACCTTTCGATCCACTGAGTCGAAGGCCGCCTTCAAGTCGAGAAATATGGCAATTGTTGGGCGCCGAAAAGTGTGTTGCCATTTTGTGCTACTTCTGTCCTTCGTATTGTTTCTTTGTCTTCTTCTCGTTTCTCCACAACGCTAAATCATTTGCAGTGTTTGACGTCAAATCTATCTCCCAGCTATTTGATATTTTTTATATTAATGAACATCTATATATATACATATATACTACTGATAAATCTTACCAATAGCACATACCACAACCAACGAAATATACACTGAAAAACAATCCTACCGTCTATTCGCATGAAAAGACAAGCTTCACAACAATGAAAACAAGCTTTTGACTACACATTGCCAAAATACGGTGTGCAAATCTTTGTTTGATTAGTTACTTGTCTTTCGTTTCATTTTTCAAACAACACAAGCCTATTTGCGCAGTGAAATGTCCCTATTTAAAAGATATTTGACTAGCAGGTTCTCTCGTCATGTGGACTTTAATGACACTAATATATATATGGCTGTTAAGAAATTACATCCAGTGAGGGGACTGAATTAAAAATGCCAATACATAAAATAATAGTATGAATGCAATCAAAGATAAAGTGTTTGTGATTATAATTATAGTCAAGTGTCAAGTGGCAAAACAATTAATGTCATTTACAGAACGATTCATGGGATGTATGTCCCTATTCGGGAAGCGATCAACCCAGATGATGAAACCAATAAAAGATGCTCAAGGGAATCTGATTACCAAGGAGGGGAAACTAAACAAACATTGGGCTGACCACTTTGAAGGACTTGAATCGACCACCACAGGCAACTCGCCCAAAAATACCACCAGAAGCACACAGAGAAATGCCAGCGAACATCACTCTTCCAACGAAAAAAGGAATCCTGAATGCGACCAAGCTACTGAAGTCCAGGAAAACAGACGGAATTCCCCCATCCCGAAGCACGGAAAACGGAACTAGAGACTGCCGTAGATGTGCTCATGCCATTATTCCACAAGGTTTGAAAGGAAGGAAATTATTATTATTATTGTATCCTTTAGTTCCTAGAGGAACATAGGGCTTCAGCTGCGCACCTCCATTGACTTCGGTTTTCTGACAACTTTTTCACCCTGCTCCAGGTCTGTCCACATGCTTTCATCTCCTCCTCGCATGACCTCCTCCAAGTCACCCTTGGACGACCAACTCGCCGCCTCCCTTTCGGGTTCCACTCGAGGGCTTGTCTAGTGATGTCACTTGATGGTTTCCTCAGCGTATGGCCAATCCATCTCCATTTCTTTCTGCCTATTTGTTTCACAATCGGTTCCTGATTGGTTCGCTCCCAGAGATCCCTGTTGCTGATCTTTTCTGGCCATCTGATCTTGAGTATTGAGCGGAGACAGTTGTTAATGAAGGTTTGAAGTTTGTTTGAGATGCTCTTTATGACTCGCCAAGTCTCTGATCCGTATAGTAGCACTGACTTCACATTGGAGTTGAAAATCCGGATCTTATTTTTGATGCTGATTGCTGTTGACCTCCACACAGATTTGAGAGTAATGAAAGCTTGTCTTGCTTTTCCGATTCTGGCTTTGATGTCCTCGTCAGTTCCGCCTGTAGTTGAGACGATGCTTCCCAGGTAGGTGAAGGAGGTTGTTTCTTTCAGGTTCTTCCCATTTATGCTTATTGTGGTCTGTTGTTGTTGTTGCTGTTGATGTTGGCTAGGAATCTTCATTACCTCTGTTTTATCTATGTTCACGTGAAGTCCTATCTTTGATGCTTCTTCTGCCAACTTGTTACTTTTCACTTGCATATCTTCCAGTTTATGGGAAATCAGACATATATCATCGGCGAAATCCAGATCCTCCAAGTCTTTTGTGTCAGTCCATTTTATGCCTGTTCCCTCGTTGGTTGCCGTTGTCTGTCGCATTATCCAATCAATTGCAATCAGGAAGATCATTGGTGATAGTAGACAGCCTTGCCTCACTCCCGTCCTCACTTCGAAGGCTTCCGTAAGTTTCCCGTTGTGGATTACTTGGCATGCAGCATTGTCGTATAACTGTTGGATGAGGTGTATAATTGTCGATGGGACCCCGTAGTAGCGAAGTAGTTTCCAAATGACCTCTCGATCGACGCTGTCGAAGGCCTTTTCAAAGTCGATGAAGTTGAGATAGAGAGGTGACTGCCATTCCAAGCTTTGTTCAATGATGATCCGTAGAGTGGCGATTTGATCAATACATGATTTGTTTCTCCTGAATCCAGCCTGTTCCGGACGAAGTTTTTCATCTAGGGCTTGTTTGATTCTCTCCAGGATGATGCGACTTAGTATCTTGCTTGGAATGGACAGAAGCATAATTCCACGCCAGTTTTTACATTGACTTAAGTCTCCTTTCTTTGGAAGTTTGAATAAGTAACTGTTCTTCCAATCCTCGGGTACTTTGCCCTCTTTCCACACCTTCTCCAGTAGTGGTGTCATCAAGTCCGCTGTTGTCTCTGGGTCTATTTTCAAAGCCTCTGCTGGGATTCCATCTGGTCCCGGTGTTTTCCCAGTTTTAAGCATCTTGATTGCATTCAGGACTTCTGATTTCGTCGGGGGGTCAGTGTTCACTGGTAGTTCTGCTTCCGTTGTTGGTATTGCTGGACGTGTTGTAGGTGGCGGACGATTTAGAAGTCTTTTGAAGTGTTCAACCCAGTGCTTTCTCTGTTCCACCTCTTTGGTGATTGACTTTCCATTGTCGTCCTTTATTGGCTTAATCTGTGTCGAACGTTTGCCCGAAAGGTTCCTAGTTGTTTGGTAGAGTGTGGCGAGGTCTCCTTTGCCTGCAGCTTGTTCTGCTTCGTTTGCCATGGTTTCATAATATTTTCTTTTGTCTTCCCTGGCACTTTTCTTCACTCTTTTGTTCAGTGTATTGTAGCTTGCATTCAGCTCCTGTTTTTGTTGCTCGTCCGTGCACTGGATAATCTTTTGCTTCACTGTCCTTCTCTCTTCTATTAGTTTCCAAGTGTCCGTAGTGAGCCACTGTTTGTCCTGTCTCTTTTTTCTGCCTAGAATTTCTATGCAGGTTTGGCTCCACACCGTTTTCAAGTTGTTCCAGTGCTTTTCAACGCCGACCTCTTCGCTAGTGTTGATTTGTGTCTCGGCTTTGTCCTTTATGCTTGCAATGAAGATGTCCTTTGTAGCCTGGTCCTTCAGCTTTTGAGTGTTGAACTTGGCTTGTGGTCTATCTGCAGCTCCTGATTCCCTGAAAGCTTTTAATTTGATTTGGATTGTCCCTTGTACGAGATAGTGGTCTGAGCCAACGTCTGCTCCTCTTCTTGCTTTTGTGTCCAGTAGGCTGCGCCTCCACTTCCTTGAGATTGAGATGAAGTCGATTTGGTTTTTGGTTTGCCCGTCTGGTGACACCCATGTAGCCTTGTGGATATCTTTGTGCTTGTATACACTGCCACCAATCACCAGTTCGTTGAAGGCGCAGAAGTCGGCGAAGAGTTCTCCGTTTTCATTCATTTCTCCTAGAGCTTCTCTACCCATGATGAGTTCCCTTCCCGTATTGTCTGGTCCCAGTTTGGCGTTCATGTCTCCCATTAGTATTTTCATGTCGCCAGCTGGAGTATTGTCCATTGTTGCCTGTAGTTGCCTGTAGAATTCTTCTTTCTTCTCGAGGTCTGCGTTGTTTGTGGGTGCATAACATTGTATGATTGACACTTTCCTTCCTTTGGAGTTGAACCTGGCGGTCATTATCCTGGACGAAATCGCCTCCCATTGTATCAGGGCTTTCGTTGCCGTTGGTGACATCATGATAGCCACGCCCTCGGTGTGCGTGTGGTTATCTTCTGGGTGACCGGAGTAGATCACTGACTCACCTGTTGACAATTTGGTGAGTCCACTCCCATTCCATCTGCTCTCACATATTCCCAGCACTTGTATTCCGTATCTTTTCATCTCGTTGGCGATCTGGGCAGCTTTCCCAGTCTCGTACATAGTTCGGACGTTCCATGTTCCTACACAGACTTTTTCTTTTGGTGCAAGGAGGTTCAACATACTGAAGGAAGGAAAGGTACCTACCAATTAGAAGAAAAGCTACCTCGTCAAGTTACCAAAGAAGAGCGACTTAGGCCTCTGCAGACGTGGAATCATGCTCTTGCCCACGCCGAGTAAAATACTAAGTCACATCATCCTGCTGAGAGTAAAGGATACAGGATCCCAACAGCCGGGACCAAGGTGGATTCAGGAAAGGCAAATCATGTGCTAATCGAATTGCAACTCTACGCATCGTCATCCCAGAGCAAAGCATACAATGGCAGCCAAAACTCTACCTCAACTTAATCGACTTCGAAAAGGCCTTTGATAGTGCAGCGTTGACCAAGAAGTAATTTGGGAACTAATTCAACACTACGGTGTGCAGTGCCCAAGTCTTTATCAACCTCATTCAACAGTTGGCTATATGGCTATGCCACGTGTCAGGTGATCCAAAAACGGGAAACTCAGTGAGGCGCTCAAAGTGAATACAGGAGTAAAACAGGGTTGTCTATTATCACCCATGATATTCTTAATTGTGGTGGACTGGCCTATGCGTCAAACTGTGCATTGGGAGCGAGGAGACAGAAATACGCTAGACCAGCGATAATAAGACTCTAGAAAATGTGGATTTCGTGTGCGGATAATTTACATCTAATGTCACATAACCTTTAAGACTTGCAGGCGACAATCAACAAACTCGTTGAGGAAGCAGCAAAGACAGGATTGCAGGTGAACATAGAGAAGACGGAGGTGATGAAGAGACAACAAACATTACCAATCATCACCAATGGGGGAGATTTGGCAGAGGTTGCTTCTTTCACTTATCTAGGTGTGAAGCATCGTTTCAACTACAGGAGGAACGGGTGAAGATGTCAAAGCTAGTCAAAATCGGAAGGGCAAGATAGCCTTCATTAACCTGAAATCAGTCTGGAAATCTTTTGCGCTCAGCCAGCACAGAGGACAAGATTCGGATTTTCAACACATATGAAGTCAGTCAGTCCTTCTATATGGGTCAGAAACTTGGCCAGCGTATCACAGAAAGCATTTCTAACAAGTTACAGGCTTTTATCAACTGCTGCCTTTTCCGGCTCCATACTGAAGATCAAATGGCCAGCCAGAGTCAATTAGCAACAAGAGTCTATGGGAGGCAACACACCAACCAAGAGCTGATAGCTCAACAAATATGTGAGAGGAAATGGAGATGGATCGGGCATACATTGAGGAAGCCATCGAATGACATCGAGCGCCAAACCATCGCTTAAGTGGAATCTCAATGGGAAGAGACAAATGGGTCGTCAGTGAGACGGTGACATTGAGGAGATCGTGCGAGGAGATGAGAGGTTGTGATCAACCGTGGACCCAGCTGAAGACGACGGCAGAGAATAGAACAAAGTGGAGATGTATAGTTGAAGCCATATTTTCCACTCGGAACCCAAGGGGATAATAATAATAATAATAAAAACTTGGAAGGGGTGTGAAATTACAGGATTACTAGGCAAATAGAATAAAAACAAAAACGTTGCGTAACATTGTGTGAAATTCGATAACATAGAATAAAAATAAAATAATAAAATAAAATTGATGTAGAATAACAAGTAGTGGGACGAGTGGAATAATCCTGGGGGCAATTCAAAGTGAGAATAGTAAGAGTTACGACTGACGTAATAGAGAAACAGTATACGAACTGAATAAACAAAACGAAGATTAAGTAGATCGGAAATATGATTAGGGTTTATCATACTTTAACACAGAGGGATTAAGACCATGAAAGTTTGAGGGGTTGAACGGACTTTTTCTGTATACAGAAATATGACTTCTCTATTTCGATGGACAAAGCTTCAGCAATAAAGATAAGCCGGATGCACGGTGACTTAGGCGAATTACTTTCCGCCTTACAGATGACTTCAAAGACGGAGTTTGTAGAGATAGGGCGATCATTATCGACCAGATGTTCAATGATTGTGCTTCTTATAGCTCCACTTCTACCTCTTCGTAACCATCCAGGATAGTGTTCTTGTATGCTCTTGGACAAAACCCGAGTCGAACGACCAATACACCTAAATCCACACGAGCAGATGAATTGATAGGCGCACATAAAGTCGGTCAACTGCAGGATATTATTCTTCAGGTTATTGAATAGTAATGGTCAACTAGAAAACGTTATACTCAACGATGCCGAAGCGACTGTGAGATCCTGCTTTCAATGATATCGGAAGCCAAATCACCTTTGAATCCCAAGATCATGTACAGTATTTTCTTGGCTACGGATCTTCCTTTATAACGTCAGTTGTTAATATTACTATTCTCACTTTGAATTGTCCCCAGGATCATTTCACTCGTCCCACTTCTTATCATTCTACATCAGTTTTGTTTTTCAATGTTAAATTCTATGTTATCGAATTGCACACAATATTAAGCAGCGTTTTATTTTTATTCGATTTGCCTAGTAATCCTATAATTCCACACCCCTTCCAAGTTCTATACATCCTATGAACTGTTCGACAGATGACATTAATTGTTTTGCCACTTGACATTTAACATTTTAATTATAATTGCATGTCATACTGTAACAACAGAAGACAAGGGCCGGCAACAGATTTTTTTATTACGGAAATCAGCACGTATTTATATATATTTCATGTACATTATTATAGCTTATTCAAGCAGACAAACAGTCATCTGATTGGTTGTTTCTTGCTCAGGGTGACTGGTTTTTCGGAAAGTTAAGCAATATATCTGCGAATCTTATTTGCTCGCGTTAAGTCTGCTGTGACTGGTTGTTGAATCAGACTTGTTCATATTTTCTCACAGCCAATATTAGCGACATAGACATTGACGTATATTAATGTCTACCAATTGGCTAGCAGCCTGCTCTCACCACAATACTACTATTATTATTTTATGTATTCACACACCTATTATGCAATTCCCTCACTGAATATAATATAACTAATAAATTTAACACATCTTTCCTAACCTATTAGAATAAAGATAGAAACCAGGTTTGGCATACAAATCACCGTTTACTATTCAAACTACAATTTTTTAATGAACGGTGAGCTTTAAATGCACTTCTTACTCTAAATAAACCTTATAGCAAAGCTTTTTGTTTGAATAAATTGGTAGTTACACAGATTTTTTTTAAATAACAAATGATACAAAAACAAACGGTGCCAGTTACCTACCTACCTACATGATTTTACTTATGCAAATGAATTCGAACATCACTTTTAAGTGACAAAATATATACATAATCAATTTACAAAATTCATAGAAAGAAAATAAAGAAAGAATTTAAAAATGTTACTGTGAAAAAGAATGTATACACACTGAAACTCACTATCAATGCCAGTCATGTGACTGGAGCAGTTCACACAAATGCAAAGCCACAAGTTCATAGATGAATAAAAAAGAAACTCGTATATGCAGACTACAGACATTACTACAGTTAAGTCCAGTGTGATATTGGTTTTACCAATGTAATACGCAACTGCTTAATGAATCCTTAATATATGAAGGCTTCCTAAAAACGAAGTCTTTTGGTGAATAACTACAATATAATTATTCAGTGTTACCCTAATCAATCAATCAGAACCAACACTAAGGTCTAGACACGACACTGGTTACTTCCTGATGAACAATGAATACACTCCTCCAGTAGTGTAAGCTTCAAAGTATTACCAACTGGGTATGCTTATTACTTTTAATTCTATATAATGTAAATTGGCAGAAGCTGATAGAGCTTTTCATAGTCCTGCCGATGTTCGCTTCGACAAAAGCACACCCCACAGGTGATATGAGCTACCATGTAATGCAAGGATTCAGTGAGCAAAAGATGTCCCCCCCCCCGGCTATTGATAGATGTAATATCTACACAGGGTCAGAATTGAAACAACAAGTGACACCTTGGATGTTACAAGGTGATCCAAAACATCTCCATATAATTTGTACACTTAGTAACAAGATTATATTATACATACATTCTAAGCTGAGTAAGAAACTTACGGAGGGGAAGACCACTTTACAAAGTCATATAAAAGCATGACTTTATGCTTACAATACAATAGAAAACACAATTAGAATCTCCAACAGTTGGGAGGGGTGGGGGAATGAAAAACTTATAAGATAATTTAATGCACGTTTTTAAAATCAGAGCAAGGTTCTGATAGGGTAATGTCAAATAACAATCTACTTGTCAAAAATTCTTCCCTGTCACTGCGACATGGTGTCAACAAGTCAAGAGATATGCTTAGTACACTAATGAGCATATTTCTAGTCCGCTCAGTCCTCCTTTATGGTTGTGAGACCTGGCCACTCAGAGTAGAAGACATGAAAAGACTAGCTGTCTTTGATCATAGGTGCCTGCGCTCTATTTCCCGTGTAAAGTGGCATAATAAGGTGAGCAACATTGAGGTTAGGCGTAGAGTTCTAGGTAAACAGGGGAAATCAATCGACGAGGCGGTTGTGAAGTTACAAAGACTGAGATGGTTAGGACATGTGTTACGTATGCATGCCTAGTCATCACCTTCCTCGACGAGCATTGTTAGCGGATATAGGGTCAGACTGGAAAAAAGCTAGTGGAGGTCAAACAAAAACTTGGCACCAGTCAATGAAATCTACAACAGTTAGTCTAAACCTCGTAGGAAGGTGTAGACTTCCTGGTTGGGGTCCTCGGGACGGTAAAAACAAATGATCGGAAACAATTGGGGACATGGCTCAAAATCGTTCTCAGTGGCTGGTGCGGATGCATCCACTCCTTGTGACTTATGATCTCCAATGAAACTGTTTTGTTTTTCTTTATTACTCCTTTGTCTCACCCCTCTGCTCACAGTTTCTATTATGCTTTTCTTATACTTTCTTCTCTTGTTTCGCCTGCTACACGGAGTGTGGCGACTTGAACTTCCGCACATTTGTGCAAAGTTCTATGTCGAAAACAGACAGACAGACAGACCGTTTTCCATCACATGATTTAAAGTTAATATCAAGGAGATGCGCCCAAGCCTAGACTAGAAAGAAGCCTATTTTTGTTGAATTTGCCACTCCTGGACACTGTGATTATCACATAACACAGTATTTTAGAAAATATATTGGTCAAACATCTTTCATATAAAAACAAAACGATATTTTGTTGACTGGGACGATCATAGATGCAAACCAAGTCTGACTCACTCCTTGACTAGGAATTTATGTACGCATAGTAATATATCAGCTACTTGTGTTCGTTTCAAAATGAAAAATAGCATGAAACAACGGGAGAGAATCACAACAGTTGAGACAGAATTAATAATGAAACAGTCAACAGTAAGAAATTAGAAACGGAATGAGTAGATGCAAAGGTATAATCAAACCTGACTTCGAATTATATCAGTCAAGATACACAGTAAAAACAATAACTTGATGACATAAATAATACAGTGAAAATACGTTAGTAAATAAGGGACATAACTTACCCATGACCATAGGGTGAGATGAAATAAAGACAACAGTGAACACGATGATCGTGAATATTTTTACGATTTAAGCCACATTCATCCTTGAAATATTGTTCAAAAGTGCTATCTATGTAATCCTCTATTGGTTTCCAACTGTGAAAATATAAAAATTCGAAAGTGAAGAACAATTAAATTGAAACAGTAGTCCTTACAAATTAGTAGCATCCCAAATAAAAATTAGACTAATCAATAAAAAAGCAGTACGACCTAATTCGGAGAACCCTTATGCTTTTGTATCTCACCAAGAGAGATATTACTAGGTAAAAGCTAGATACACAGCCCAGTAGTACAGAGAATTTCACATCGCAAAATTTGGACAAACGAACCAAAAGGTTTAATTATTAAGGATTTATACCAATAGACTATATCTTCAAAAAGATAATTTGTTCTTACAATCTGTTAGAGATCAAAACTGCAACACTAACTGATATCAGCCGGGAAACTAATGAGACCGAAAGGAGATAGCAGAGCCGTTTGATTCCACGATGGGACCCCTCACTAGTGTGTGTCAATAATCTCGTACGAGACCAGGTCCAGGACTTTTAAGTCTTACAGCCACTGCAATACTCAAGTGTTGGTTTGCAGGGGTTAAATTGATCTCAGGATTTAGTCATGAAATGACATCGGTTAGAGGATCATTGGAAATTGTGACCAGTGGAATACAGCAGTACAGCACAGGACAAATACTCGACGATGACATTGGTTAATGGTACAGTCATATCATGAATTGACAGATATTGAGAATGACGGACCATTGGATCAGGTTCTAGTGGCTTGATGGTCTGCGAGCTCACCTTGTAACCAGAAGGTCCTGGGTTAGAACCTCAGTGTATGCGTACCACTGAAGAGTCCTAAACTAAGACGAAACAGTTGTTTAGTACTCCCAGGTTTTCTAACGATCCTCTAACCGATGTCAGTTCACGATGAAATCATTGCAATACTCTCCAGAAATTAAAAGTCTTTCCAAGTAAGACCAAACTATGAAGATAAAAAGAATTGTTGTTTTTCAACAGTGTGAGGGCTGATGATACTATCTAGTTGACCAGGCTGAAGTAGATGGAACAGGACGCTGACTTGGAACCTAATGGCTGAGAGTTGAGCTCCTAAGCCAGTCGGCCACATCTCTTTGGATATAATGTCAAGTGGTGTCTACAAACTAGAGCTGTATGATTAAAGCATAAATTGCTAAATGCTGTCCTTAAAAAAAGACTGAATTTCATTCCGTAACAATTTTAAATAAATCAACATCAGAAGGAAGCTATATTCAGAATGTAATTCTTTTTTTAATGTTGCCGAGGATAAGTTAATAAAAGGGATAGTAAATCTTCCTGTGATAGGCAGCTTGGTTAATAAAGTAACTGAAATTCTAAATTTAGTAATCCCGTGTAAACTTCGAGGTGTTCAGGAGGAACGAACCTATGGAAACCAAGTAGCCATTATGCTCGAAAACGGGTGTATTAATATATATATATATATGTATATATATATATATATGTATATATATATATATATATATATATATATATATGTATATGTATATATACCCTTCAACATATCCTGTAACGTAGGTATATTTACCGGCGTCCAACATGCCATATTTCTTGACGTGATAGCGGCACTAAACTTTGTCAACAGAGAAGTACTGTGACAATATCTGACACTGACAAAATGCAGTCTTCTGAACACCTTGATTAGAAACCTAAGTATATGTAGCATGTGATCCCTTCCCGCGCGTGTGTCAAACGCAAGATGATATTGCAGTACTAATTTGAACAGAGTACTATTTTAAGGATAAGGAGTTAAGTGGTTAAAAGCAATGATCACTTCACTTATCGGGGAAGTTGCATAAGCCCTAATGGAATGAGCGCATATAAAATCCCAGCACAGCTGCGAAAGGCTCGGTTGGCATTTTTCAACTGGCATCATCCTTAGCGTGAACGTGATATTCAGTTAGCTACTAAAAAACGTGTGTACTGAACTGCAGTTTGTTCTGCTCCTCTTTACAGGTAACAGAGGGCCATTGAAAATGAATAAATTAGCCGCCTTTGACTACATATGTGTCCACCTCCCACCCCTTATCACAGACGATACAATATATTCAGTAATAATGGGGTTAGGAATAGTGTTAGATAGAGTAGAAAAGGCAATTGGTAAGGTTGTGAAGCTGCATTGATTGAAATGATTAAGACACGTGTTATGAATTGCCTCCCTCGTCGGATAATGTTAGCTCACATAGGATTAGGCTGGAAAACAGTTAGGAGTGGTAAAACCAAAATCTGGCACCAATTTATAAAGTTTGATTTGAACCATGTTGGGGGATGCAGATTGTCCGACTGGTGTCTCTGAGATGGTAAGAACAAATACTTTGAGAGTGTTGCTAACATTGGTGAAAACTGTTCTCCGTGGTGCAGATGAATTCACTCTTTGTGATTTCCTAAATTCATCAAAACCTCATTGTCCTACCAGTAATTATCTATTCTAACGCAAATTTACGTTTATTATCATTTACTGTTTTCCCTCAACTTTTGTGCGATTACTTGGATGAAGGGACACATGTAAACGATTTACACAGCTATAATAAAATTTTCACGACAAAGAAAATTCAATCAAAAATCAACATTATATTACAGTCTGATATTGAAATTTTAAGTACAAAAATGATAAACTAACCAATCAGTTCGATTTACAGCATCTCCAAAACCAGGAGTATCCACAACTGTTAGACGTAATTTGACACCGCGTTCATCTAATTCGATCTGACGCTTTTCAATCTGAGTTGTTCTTTGAATACGACTATTCGCTTCAATGATCTCTCTATCTTTGTATAGATCTTGAACAAATAAGCTATTAATAAGCGTTGATTTGCCAAGACCACTTTCACCTGAAAATTGCATAACATTTACAAAGTAACTACATGACCATATAGATGGCAATTAGCTGTCATAATATATTACGTCACCTCAAACACAAGTAGTGGGTAAAATTATTTTTAAGCAAAACCAATCAGTTCAAGTTGTCCCAACTAAGCAAAAGTAAGTATACAATCAGAGAAAAGAAACAACGAAACCACGAGAAGACTGCCACAATGATGGACGCCATCTTGACGTCATCAGTCTTGTGTACTTAATGTTCCAACAGGCTATATTGACTGGAACAAATGTAGGTGCTACTATTTTAGGAAGATCAAGATATAACTTTAAAAACCAAATGCATCTTCATGTGCTTTAACTCACATTACTGCACTAAAGCGTTTGATTCTGTGCCAATCAGTTAGCCAAGTGTTACACACTAAGACTTACGTAATTCGCATCAGATATATAGTGTAATCATGTGCAGTGAAAGTGTTTCTTGCAGTGTTATTTTGTTTCATATTTTTGAATTGTCAGATGCAAATAACCAAAATCAATAGGATGGCATTATCTGATTGTTTACAGATTCAGAACATTCCCTTGCAATACCTAAACAACAAGGTCATTTCTTGAGATGATTGCAGTGAATTCTAGCACTGAGTTATGCGTTTGAATTAGTTTTCAAATTGACGACTATTTCACTGTGCCCCAAAAGTTACAGTGTCATATTAGTATACAAGGACTTGAGAAATTTTTAGAGTAAGGTGTGATTTCTCACGCTATTCCATCCTATAAATTATATGATGAAAATCACAGCTCGTATACATGAAAAAACTATGTTAAGTTCTACTATTTTTATACAATGGATCAGTTATCTAAGTAACCAGGTGTATACTGAAGCAATCACTACACAAACGACTTTCAAAACTTAAAACCGCTTGAAAATAAATCAGAATTACAATAGTTCCCAGTGCAAACAAATTTTTGTACAAAATACAAAGAATAAACATCTTAAATTAACATGAGCAAACCTTACTATACACGTGTAAACTTTGTAAGAACTACTTATAACATAACATAAATTAGAGATATACTGGACGAACTTACCAACAACCATTAGCGTAAAATTAAAACCCTTTTTAACAGCTTTTCTATGCATTTGTTCAGGTAAATTGGCAAATCCAAGCCTTGCATCTTCTTCAATATTCTGCTAAAAAAAAGAGAAGAACTTCAGTCGTCATTAAAATAGTTATACTGCATTAAAAGTTTACAGAAGTAATTAGAAAAATCTTACCGAATTCAACATATTTTTATTGGTCATCAAAACACAGGGTACATTGTTCAGTAATCGCATTCTCCTATATGGATTACGAACACTAAGTATACGACTTAAACTGTTTCTCGAATGATTAACCTGTCCCATTTGTGATTTTGAACTAGGATCTACAGGGGCATGACTACGCATTTCCAACTCAGCCATTTCTAAAGCGGATATATAACAATGAACAACACCTGAGTGTAATGCATAAGTACAATAATATACCTGCATCTAGAGATGCTTCTTCCTGACTGCGCATATCAGAATGGGTACAAACCAACGATTCCAGTTCTTTTCTGTTACGAATGACTTCAGATACAATGCTTTCCCCGCGCTCAGATATAGTGAAAGATGCTAAATCACATGTCTGATTCAAGTCGTCATCATTTAATAATCGAGATGAATTTAGTGAAGAAATACTTGATATATGAGACGTTTTTTGACTGGAAGATTTAAAAGCCCATTTTTGAACACTACCGAAAATACGATAAGGTAATTTGTTTTTCTTATTTGATTGACTAGTTAGTGTGGATGTTCTCGATTGAACACTTGACAGAGAAACACCTGAACTGTTATCTGTTGATTGCCGAAACATGAGAAAAGTAGTGAAAACAAATCTGAATACTTAGTATGCAACAAGGTGAATAATTTAACCTCATTAATATTCACAAGTCTACAACTACAAACCGATTGGTTACAACTGGAAGAGTTTTGTGACACATCAATGTGTTAAACACGCAAGCAAGATAGAGATTGGTGACGTAAGGTGTGCAAATGCAGTAAGTCAATCGTAACATACACCATATTGTCTACAATTAGACACATCTCACGCGCTGAATTGTAATTTATTAATTTATTTATTAATTTGATTTCCGCATTTAGTAGATGATGCTCATTGGCTATAGTACCACATTCAGTCAGTGAGCCCACAGTTTGAATCCCGCTCCTACTGCTTCAGAATGAACGACTGGGTAGTATCATCAACTCCTATTCATGTGTTTTGCATGATCTAGTACATGTAAACTGACCAAACTAACATATTCAGTAGGGTTATAAACAGAGTTACTGACATTGAAATTTTAAAAACTGATGTCAAGTGACCTTCTCGTAAGGGATTTATTGTCACTCAATTCATAAATTGTAAACAGCATACGACACATATGTTTATCTGCTTCAGGTTACTACTAATCACCCTACACAGAAAATATACCACAGAGATGCTTAGCTTCGCAACAAGTGATGAGACATATATTCTCTTAAAGATACCCAGACAAATGAGTCACTATACTATAATTTAGTTGGTAAAAAATTAAATAAAAATACTTGTTGTTCTGTTGGTATACGATAACCTCCGAAATTCAAAAACAACACTATATATTCAGACTGCTTTAGTTTAAAAGTTAAGTGACACTGTATAAAACCTATGATTATACTTGACGAATCTTTATGTTTTTATACATCGAATACTGTCTAAAATTTGTCAATTATCTAACGATGAAGTCTACATACACAAAAAGTAGGTGGCATTTTACTCCGATTAAAAATGTTACACATAAAAGTTATGCCGATCAATTAAAATAATAACTTTTGAGGTTCAGGAAAGGTAAAAATAATTAGAGAATTCAAAACCACTTCCACAATTATTACACAATTGATGTAATAATTTTAATGTATAGCTATATATTGGCGTACAGTCGTTGATTAGAAACCAACTGAGAAGTAATATACTTCACTCAATATGCTGTTCTTATTCAATATGTAGATGGGAATTTTTAAATTATTAGAAAAATGTTACCCAACACAACTTACTTAAGTACATGCCTTAAAACCACAAGAAAAACAAAATACAAGAATGATGTACTAAAATTTCAGAAGTATTCACACTTTGGAAAATATAAAGTCACCAGAAGGTAAGGATATTTTCGTTGTTGTGTTTGAAAGTTAACTCGGAAAAGTATTAACACTTATTTAAACATACACCTTGTACATCATCATAAATGGACAACACAAAAGTAGAAATACAGGATAAACAAATAAAAATCTACAAAAAACAAACAGAAACGACCAACCATTCCAGGAAACATTTAAAGGAATGTCCATCGCTTCGTACTACTTCCGATGATAAAAATAAAAAGGAGTACAACACGATAGTCACTGGTCTCAAATTCGATCTACATCTGATGTCTCTTTCAAGGAAAAGTACTATATTTTTACAGTACGCACATGATTCAGTCCTTCCACGTGTAGACGCTAGCGAAATGAAATCTTTTCAAAACACAGAAAAAATTTGAATATGAATTAAGTGTCAATATCAAGTGTAAAATCGTGGTACTAGATTGGTCTAAACCAACTCATCTAAGACTAGACAATAAAATGGTAAAATATGCTGACTACTTCGACTCCACATATTTTGTCGGCCCACTTGGACAGGATAATCACGAAGGTTTGTTTAGTATTTGCCAACCTGTCACCTTTGGTAGATGCGTGATTTCCAGTTACCCAGTAAAGCACGAGTCCACTACGTGGCCGTTCGGAATGCCCTTACCTTCAGATGGAGACTATGGCTATCGAAACGGAAGACATGGAAATATCATGTTATGTACCTTAGGTGGTTACCTTCATTTCTTCACCTTAGGTGAGGCGGTATGGCTAGTAACAATCAAGTCAGACATAAACCCGGAAGATAAGTAGGAAAATACGATCAGTCAGTTTTTGCAGCTACACCGATCAATATGGCTAGGACACGTACCACGCATGTTAAACCACCACCGTCCTCAATATAGTGTTAGCTGAAATGGGATTAGCCCATAGATTTAGGAGTAGTCACAACAAAACACAACAACAATCCACGGAAACTGTCCAGTTCAGCCATGTACAGAGGAATCGCCCAACTCGATGGGACTATCAGGATTACAACAGTCAATTCTCAGAATCACCCACTCAGTAACTCAGGTACAATCAATTAACAAAACTACATGCAGCACAATTATCCCACCTCGTATAGTCTTACATCACACATACAAGATCAGTTGTCTTCCAACTCCCACCCCAACCAGTACCACGACTACCATAAAACAGTACACATCTTACGGACTTTGTCAAGACAATGTCAAGAATATAATCACAAGCAACCAAAACTCATGTAACAATGGGAAGTCAATTACTGACAGGTGGTGACCTCTTCTAAACAAGAGATCTCCTAATTCAACGCATCTCACCTGCACACTACTCAAAATTGAATGATATAGAAGATAATTAGACTCCTTCAAACAACCTAAACACCTTCCCCACCAGAGTCCCACCACCCGTAGGTTGTTTAGGCTCATTAATACACAGTAATATACCTCTTTGTCTTCGAAATAATACAGATCCCTAGCGTAGCATCGGGAGGCAGTGAAATGTCAGTAGAAATAATCCAGTTTTATTCTTCGTTCATTCGGACACAAATTTCCACCAACAAACAAATGTCTATTCACTTCCAACCCAAACAACCGACAATAAATTCCCCACTTTGATTGTTATAACTAGCAACCAGAAACTGTTTACTAATAGGAGGTCAGCTTTCAAAACAATTACAACTATCCATTGCAAAAACGTGTAGCGATACAATGTTCGGCAAAACGTTCATCGACTCTTTATCGACCTTTGTGTCATTCCCCATTTATGTATCAGAAGAAGTTTACCAACAAACCAAACATTGAGATCCTACAACGAACTTATCCTACTTGTTGTAATAGGGTGTAACAGAATTAAGATATCCGTAAAGAATAATTCCATCTATAGTGATTCTGCATTCCCTTTTTCAGCGAAGGCTTAGAAAATGTCAGTTGTGCCAACTGGTTCAACGATTCGAATCCACAGAGTAGCACACTGTACTTATGAGAATGTGTCCCAAACTATACTATACTATTTTTAATATCCACAGTTTATTAACAGTCGTATTTCTGACACCTTTACAGTTGTAACCACATAAAATCTTGTCTCATGAATATATTTGTTGAACACACAACTTGTAATTTCTGAATGGGGCAGAGTTTGTAAGAATTCGATAACCAATTGTCAGTTTTATATCAGTGCATTAGTTGATTGAATACCGACAAACAGTTGCATGTGAGGTATTTGGATAAATATTACCGTAAGAACTAAGAATAACTGATAATCAGCTGACCACAGACTGAGCAGTAGGAAGCATGAGCTCAAGTTATAAATATTTTTTTCAATGGTTGGTTTGTAAGGATTAGTTTTGCTTTTATACGAGTTGATCACGGACTGATATCAGTTAGAGAACCATTGAAAACCAGGAAGTGCTGGACAGCTGTTTCGTCCTAGTTTGGGAATCATCAACAGTACGCACCCACTGGGGGTCGAACCCAGGGCCGCCCGGTTACAAGGCAAGCTCGTATACTATTCAGCCACTGGGACCCGATTCAATGGCTCATGAATTCTAACTTCTACCAATCCTTGACTTAGCGCGGCCCCAACCAATGTCGTCGGTGGGACATCCATCCTCACACGTGACTGGATGGACCTCACTGGTCACGACTTCTCACTAGAACTCCAGGAAATTCCATCCTGTAGCAAGTCACTAGCGAGCATCAGATTAATTTTCTGTGGTTGGTTTTTAAGGATTAGTTTTCTTTGTTTGTTTTTACATCAGACAACATTAACGAACGAGTAGAGAGAGGTTTGCATCTTACAAATTCACGTTCAATACACTCATAATTGTGATCTCTTGCTACAAGTGCACTTATAACTGCGTATTCTTAACTAGCATAGATTTATAACAGAGGAATACATCATTAGCTGAGGCTGCTATCGAATTCAACTAACCGAGCGATATACCATGTAAACAATATTTATGATGAGTCTGCCGTCCGTTAATTCGTATGAAACACGTGCTTAAATTGTCACCACAAATCGGACGGGATATGACTGTGTCAGCAATTGTAAAACAAAGTTATGTGGATGATCGTGACATAGGGGAGGTATTTAGAAGGAAACTACGAGGACAACCATCGACTATCCTTGTCTGAAATAGTTGGTGTCAACTGAATAACGAAAATATTAGTTTACGTATCACGGTAGCTCCTACAAGCATAAGAAGGGATGAGACAGCTTAGATGTTCACTGAATTAGAGTATGAGGCAATCTTAATTAATGGAGAGCACGAAAGCCTGAGACAAAACTGGTAACTGTGAAATATTGTAAGTCTTTCGGACGTACATTGAAAACCAAGGTTATGAGACACTATCTAGGTAACCTTCGCTCGACTTTCGTATAGATGCAGCCTTAAGGCAACATCTAAATCAAGCATTAAGCACCTGCAAAGAATTTCAAACGGCCTTGTAGAGGAAGAATACTTATCGGAATGAGTAAGTGTGAACATAGAACTTTCCAAAGAAATACAGTTAATGTTGCCAAACATAGCACACAAAAGAGAAAAAAAGTTTAAAAGGACTATAATAAGCAGAAAGGTATAGGAGAGAGAATAGTAACATGGAGAAGCATCAGGATCCGATGGACCATGCAAATTACAAAGAGAGTATCTGAGCTACTGAGCCATATCGCCAGTAGCTTCCAGTCATCTATTCTCAGCGTCTCGAGGACTAAGCAAGCGATCTACATTTCCCCGTGTTGCTCAAACCAACTGTTAGAATCTTCATGATTTAATGTTAGACTTCGGTTTGATCACCCATAACATTTCTTAATTAATCCTTTGTCGGCTAGCATTGCTGATCTCAATAGATTCATCACAACCTCCTCGACTGACTTTCCTTCCTTACCTGACCTAAATATTGCTCACCACACTGTGCCCCTCAACACAGGCGAATGCAAACATCTGTGGTCAGAGACAACTACGCTTTCCAAATATCCCACCTTCAATGGCCAAGTATTACAGTCATTAAGAAGGACAGAACGAACTGCTGCGCAGTACATGCTTCCTTTCGCCGACAGTCAGAGATGACGTAAGCTGACAAGCGCCAACCGAGTCTTTTGCATGCACGTTGAGATTTCGTCAGTAATCAGTGCTTTAGGGTTGGTACAACTTCCCAAATAAGTGAAGTACGCGATACGCCTAATCATTTCACTTCCTACCTTTGGAACGGGAGTGCATGCAGATCAGTCCTTCGGCATCACCACACATTCGACAGGAGGGCTGTACTAGGAGAAATAAAAGGGAGTATAGAAATCAACAGGTTGGAGCCAAATTACGTGTGCTGATACACGTTACAATTGCACTTTTTACTACCAAAAGGCCAATAGGAGTAATAACCATCTTGTAACTATGGAACTGTAAATTTAGTAACCTTCCAACTATCTGTAGCATCTTATTAAGAAAATTTAGTTTCTTAAAAAAATACGCTAGCACACCACGTTAAAAGCAGTTCTATGTGCGTCTCATTCCTTTATATTTTGTCTTGGGTGCACCTTGCACAATCGATATGAGCCACTTCCAAGTAGAACAAAAGTTATACTGCAGTACAGTAACAATCAAACATTCTGAATACTAGGGACTGATTCCTGATACAGAAAATTACTGGACATACTATGGGCGTGAAAAGCTAATGGTGATATACTTCGTTGCAGAATGCATCACTCACTATAGCTTATCAGATCCTACATATTGTGGGACTGGTTATCAAATCAATAGCTGCACATAAATTTCGTACACTGTTGTACATTAGTTGCTTCAGTTTTCTGTAGTCATAATACCGAGCCATAATTGATTTCGGGCCAACTGCCAAAACTCTGGGGAAGACTTCAGGCGCTCTGCAGATACTTTTTGAAGGAATACAGACAACTACCTCACTTTCTGGGATGCACCCGGAGAAAATGCTAGCTGAGATGTTATGGTCAATACAAAACGTAAGCATGAACATTTGGGATATTGATATGCAAAAGAAAAAAAGTAACGGAATGGTGGAGTGAACCATTAAATGGGCTGTATACTCTTTAAAACCTACTCACATCGTCAGACCTCGTAGTACTTGTTAAAGAATTTGTGGATGAACCAGAATAATATCGGGAAGCTCCTTTAGTTGCACTCAACTCATCCGTATCAACTTAAAAACAAAGCAATTTTAGAGACGAAAATCGACTACCTTTACTTCTGTACTTAGCTGAAACTCCAAAACGCGGAATATTAGCCATACAGCAGTAATTGTATTAAAGTAATTGTATTAAAAACCAAACAATCTTAGCTCGCTTTCGGCTTTACGACCTTGAGAAGGTAGCACAACAGCGGGGCAATGGATAAAGGCACACACGACCTAATGGAGAGGCTGAGCACTTCAAAGTCACATATGCATATTGTGATTGGTAGATTTTACTTTGCGTAAACGCTGAGGCTAATACGTAGCACACGTTACTGAGGCGGGCTTTAAAATGATAGTAATAAAAGTCGCATAAACATCACATTTTTCAGCTTAATGAGACAAGTTAACATATGTATAAATTTTACAGATGTGATATGCATGTGGACCCACTAACAAAAAGAATAATACTGGGTAACTCAATCAGAGAAGTATAAAGTTTGAAGATTTAGTCTTTTTCAGTTGATTGTAACGGACGGATAGGAGAGGCAGTTGTTTAATATTTGCGTTTTGCAGAAGACAAACTGTGGAAGATAAATCAGAAGTTCTATAATTCTTCAAATCTGTCGTGGAATATATGGACTAATCTTACCGATTCTACTATTGTTTCCTCCCTTGTTCATATATTCATTGTGGCTAAGATAAGGAATTGTTCACCTGAGGTAAGATCAACTCACCTGATATGTATACGCCCTTAGGTATTTTTCAGTGAGGCTGGAGGTGGTCGAAGGAATACAATCTTAATCTTTGCATGGAAAGATCATAACCAGTTTCTTCTGAAGGATCGGTTGATGCTGAAAGTTGTAAAGGCGGGTCCAGTGTCACAATCATCTGAGGGAAACTGATCCACATATTGTGGATAAAGCGATTAGTGGACATTAATTTGATTATGATATAGCAATAAAAAACTACAACTGTAGTTTTTTTCACTGAACTGTTATCAACCCTTTTTAATGTGAATATGTACTGTTTGACTGTTGTGTATTTTATAAATATATGCATTTATGTCGACTACCTGTATCTCTCTTAATTATCATTTCGAGGACATTGCAGAGTTAACGAAATTGATAGGCTACGTAGTAATATTTCCGTGAAATGCGTCATAATGGCAAACCGTTATTATTTCCTCAGTGCGTCATCAAGCCTCGCATGAAATATTTCAGTTACATTTAATCCGGTTGCGCATGGCATAAGTATGCATTAGCGTTAAGAAGAAAAGAGCGTCAAATATGTGTTTGTATTGTGATAACGAAATATAGTAGCCCTTTTGTAAAATACTGTCAAAGTCATAGACCGGTATAAGTCTTTATGTGCGTGCAACATCTCAGTTACATTCAGTCCGACTGCATAAAAGATTACCTCTCATTAAATCTAGCTAAAAAATTATACCTTTAGCTTATGTTTTTATACGATTACTACATATACATAACGTATTATAGGTATATCCTACTGAAGAAAATTATCCTAGTATTCGTATGCTACCGCTACTGCGCGAACTTTGAAAAGGGAGTTAATTTTCACGCTCTTGTTTATAATTGGATTTTGTTGTGTTATACGCTTCAAAAGTCCACAGATTTAACTTTAAATCAGTTTATTCTGGTCGAAGTTAGTTTACGTTTCAGATCTGAGTCTATTAATTATAGGAAGTTTTGTTCTTATAACATAATAGCTACATATATCTATCTTTGTGCACTCATTAGCTTTTATCACTGATTTACAAAGGTTATATATATATGAAGTTGTATTTAACTTTTCCTGGTTTGTTTTAAATAAAATGCCTATCAAAAGAAACCGCTGCGGAAGGGCTATGTGCCAGTTTCCAGTGGATGAGGGAATGCAGTGTGATAACTGCAAGAGATGGTTTCACAGTATGTGCACGAACCTTACTCCAGCAGCATACAAACGCTGCTGCAAACCTCTAGCGAACTGGTTGTGCAACGACTGCTGTAGTACAACTAAACTCCGTATTACAGAAGCCATAGCTACTCTTAGTGGGGCTTTAAAGCTCATGGACTGCAAGCGTCCTCCACCACAGAAGAATACCGACTATTGCTCAGATAGCGATGACGTGACTAGCGTCATTGACAAAACAGCACATGTCCCAGATGCGACCTTGCCAATAAGTGAGTGCTCTACAGCACAGAAGAACACCCACCACATTACAGACACCCAGGTCGCCCCCACGATACTGGATGAGCCCTCCAGTGACAGTAATGGAAAGACTGCCGTGAAGAAGAGGCGTACTAGGGGTCGAAAACCTGCAGCTCCAGTCGCCCAGGGACTGGCGGAACAAGCCTCATCCACACCGGTGAGCAGCAGACAGACGAACCCCATTAAGATTAGCGAGGAGGACGCCAATGAATGGCGCACCGTAGTCTCTCGCAAAAAGCGAGATAAGGATAACACTTCGGCCACACCGCCCAAGAAGGATAGAAACACACTTACGCCTCAGGGCAAGAAAGTCACGGAAAGCAAACCCGATCTCTCTGACAGGTCTCTCATTCTCCACAAAGTGGAGGAGTCACTGGCCCTCGACCCTAAGACCAGATTCGAGCATGACCTTAACTTGGTCAAGCCCCTTTTAGACAAGCTACTGCCACAAACAGTATCAGGCATTACTATACACAGCGTATACAGAATAGGTCAAAAGCCTGACCCTACAGTAAGTGAACCTGTACGTCTCCTCAAAGTCGTACTAAACTCTTAAGAAGAGAGGGACGCTATTCTAAGCAACTCTCATATTCTCAAAGGATCAGGGATATATGTCCGCGCTGACTTAAGCCTAGCAGACCGTGTCAAAAGACAGGCTGCGGCACTAGAATTAAGTGAGCGACGCCGGAACGGTGAGAAGAACCTTAAGATTAAGGGTTTTCGGGTTGTCCGAGTTCGCAGTTTAATGATCCCGAAACCTCTGTGGGTGGGCCGGGGAAGCACCAATCTGAATTAACAGTCTGCTACACAAACGCCCGCAGCCTGTTAAATAAAAGGACTGAGCTGGCAAACATGATAGAAACCGGAAACCCGGATGTAATTATTATCACAGAGACATGGCTCACACCCGATGTCACTGACAACGAAGTTAACCTGCCAAACTTCGAAGTGCACAGGGTAGACCGACTAAACCGCAAAGGAGGGGGCGTAGTCATCTACCTCAAGAAAGGCTTA
This sequence comes from Trichobilharzia regenti, assembly GCA_944472135.2. NCBI lineage: Eukaryota > Metazoa > Platyhelminthes > Trematoda > Strigeidida > Schistosomatidae > Trichobilharzia > Trichobilharzia regenti. Next base: position 109,820,582 of record OX235262.1, on the reverse strand, counting down.
ACCGTGCGTAGTATCGAAGCACTCGCCCACGAAAGTGAGTCGTGCGAACTTCTACGCTGCAGACTTAAATGCATAGGCCAAGACATTGACCTCATTGCTGTGTACCGCAGTCCTGACTGCAGTGCAGACGACTTCCTAATAGAGAAGCTAGGCTCCTGGACTTCAAAATGTCGAAGTCTCGTAGTCGGTGACTTCAACGCCCCAACAGTTGACTGGTCGAGCCTAACAACTCCATCTTAGTCAACTCCTTTGACCATAAACTGCTAGAATCTAGTATATCGCTAGCCCTAGTCCAACATATCATTAAGCCCACGCGCTATGACTCACAGCACTCCTCGTCAACTCTGGACCTAGTGTTCTCACACGGTGAGGATGTGGATCTCATACAACATCTTCCTCCGTTAGGAAGAAGTGACCATGCTGTGCTCACTTTCAAGTTCACAGCAACGGCAGCAAGGGCCAAAACCCCAGCTCGACCAAACGTTTGGAAAGCTGACATAAATGCGATCGTCTCAGCAGCCAACTCAGTAAACTGGTACATCAATCCAGAGTCCCAAGTAGAAGCCGCATGGAACCAATTTAAGCAACTTTACGCCCAAGTAACTGTACCCTTCATCCCTTGGTCTGTTCCAAAGGGTCGGAAACATTCCCCCCTTGGATAAACCGGGAGATTCGTAAGTTACTCAGACGTAAACGCAAATGTTGGAACCTGTTTGCAACACTTGAGACTTCTGAGACCAGGGAATTATATACTACTGCTAGAAATAAAGCTATCGCAGAAATCCGCCAATCAAGGATGAAGTTCGAGACACACCTGGCCCAAAATGCAAAGGCACAACCTGATTATTGACAAAGATACAATCGAAGAAGATCAAGAAAAAGCAGAAGCAATGGCAAACTACTTCTCCCAAGTCTTCACTCAGGAGTCATCACTGCCTATAGGATCAGCTCTGGCTGCATCAGAAGAACATGGGATAGATTCCGTTGACATCGACCAAGGCATCGTGCTCAACTTCTTAATGAAACTAGATGCAGGAAAATCAATGGGTCCTGACAGTCTTCATCCAAGGCTTCTCAAGGAGCTATCAGCCCACATAGCCGGCCCCTTGACCACGATCTTCAAGCTATCTCTCCTAAATGGAGTGTTGCCACGTGATTGGAAAGACGCCATAGTAACCCCCATACACAAAGGAGGATCAAGACAAAGCCCTTCAAATTACAGGCCTATCAGTCTCACCAGCACTTTAATCAAGACACTGGAAAGAATTATCAAGAAAAGCATCATGGCTTATCTGGAAAATAGCAGCTTGTTATCTGGAGCACAGCATGGCTTCCGGAGGAACCTCTCATGCCTGTCAAATCTCCTGACTGCAAGAGAAAGCTGGGTCAAATCAAAGGACAACAGAAGACCCGTTGACGTCGTCTTCATAGACTTCAGTAAAGCCTTTGATAAAGTACCTCACAAAAGACTACTCATGAAATTGGAAAGTCTTGGTATCAAAGGCAGACTACTAGACTGGCTCAGGGAATTCCTCATAGATAGGAGGCAGAGGGTTAGGATCAACTCAAAACTCTCCTCCTGGACAGCAGTAAGTAGCGGAGTGCCACAAGGCACGGTTCTCGGTCCTCTCCTTTTTATTCTGTATATCAATGAGTTACCTCTGCTCACCGACTCCCCTATGGTCCTATACGCAGATGACTTAAAAATTTGGAGAGAGCTGAAGGGCAACAGTGATACGCTCACGTTGCAAGAGGACCTCAACAAATTGTCGGAGTGGTCTGTTGAATGGATGCTCCCGATCAATGTGGCAAAATGTGCAACCATGCGCATTGGACAAGCAAGCACGAGCTCCTACGAACTAGAGGGAATAACACTTCCATCAGTTCAGACTCACTTGGACTTAGGTGTCATAGTTAGCCACGACTTAAAACTACAGCACACTGTCGCGCGGTGGCTGCACGTAGTTTCAGGTCCTTATGGGCGATTCGCAGAGCCTTTACAAGAATTACCAGAGATATGTTCACCTCCTTATACACATCTCTGGTTAGGTCAAGACTGGAAAACTGCATCCAGGCCGCCAGTCCGTGTCTAAAAGGGGATTCACACATTCTAGAAAGTGTTCAAAGGAAGGCAACACGTATGGTTCACGGCATAGCTAACTTATCATACGAGGAAAGACTAGATAGTTTAAATCTCTTCTCACTGTCATACCGTAGGCAGAGAGGAGATTTAATCACAATGTTTAAAATTTTAAATAATGACTACGGACCTGACCTATTCTCTCTTTTCCTTCCCACCAGGTCGGAACACCTTAGAGGACATAGCAGGAGAGTTCAAAAGCCAAGGAGAAATCATATTGCTGTTGAGTACTGGTTCTCACATCGAGTCATAAACTCTTGGAACCGACTCCCAGAAGAAGTGGTGTCTGCAACCTCAACTGATTCGTTCAAGAAGGGTTTGGACAACCACAGAAATCTACTAGAAAAGGATTAACATAGGCTGCAAGCCTTCTATCCTCAACCAATAAATCTGAATCTGAATCTGCGCAAATTATCACTTTCAAAGTAAATCATTACGCATTCCAAAACCGGCTACATCACTATTCCTTCGACAAGTGAAGAGAAGTGGTAGCAAAAGAACACCGTTAAAACTTTTAAGGAATATTTATTTTGATGAATAATTTTATAATATCACAAAGAATCCAACGTTAACACGCGAATTCTTCAGCTGCACTTCATCAGAGCCTCCAAATAAAGTGAACCATTCCGTAAATTACAATTGTAACCTGCAAATCAACAACAGTAAAACATCTGTTAGCAAATAACTAGCAATGCAAAAATACTGCGAACCAAGGTACCTTTTAGGAAAACTTTATTTATTAACTGTTATCTTTTGAATAAATCAACTAACACTCCTTTATGGCTGTAAACTCTTCTGACTGCTACCAAGTTTTCATGGATGTGAGATTCAAAACACCGCCTCCGAAATTCACAAAATATACCCCAACTACCTAATGATATTTCGTATTTCTTGACGTAATCAACAATTTATACAGGGTTTTAACATTCTACATTCAAAGAAGCAACGAAATTCGATGACATATACATGTTCACTCAAACGGCTGCCAGCGTCTACTTTCCACCATTTTTCTAAGTTTTTTCGTTAAAATATGGTATTTATAATGCATATCTGATATATATCCATATAATATGTGTGTTTTGTTTGACAGTCTGATATATTTTGCTATGTATATATGGATCGATATTCCATTATAATTAGCCAATCATGTTAAGGCTGTCTATTGATTTGTTCATTTCGAATATTCGCTCACACACTTGTTCGGACATTCTTATATATTTTTGCTCTCACACTCTTGTGTGACACATTGATTCTCCTGGTGTTTTGGAAAATAGAAGTATCATCGCAAACCTAGTGGTCTTCTGATTTCCGTCTTTCTTGCGTCAGGACTATGAAATTCTCGACCAGTACACAACAATATCAATCTAAAAAAAACACCTGAAAAACAACATAGAACCACCCAAACACAACATCGCGATAACACGTAACGACACCCTGTGTGCCTTTATCCATTGCCTAACAGTGGTCAGTAGCAATTTTGAACTTTCTCTGCTGATGGATTCTATATTCACTCCTATGTGACTTTGTAATTTGTGTGTGGAGACTCACTTTGAAAATTCGAAAGTTACATTCAGCTGTTTTGAATGTACTACAATGACATTTTGCGCAGCTGTGTTGTCTGCTGTAAACTTTCCTCTAAGATATCACCCCAAACTGATGTTAAGGACCCCTAATCTTAAATCAGTGGAGGTATTTGTTGAGTCATCATCCGTATTGTTTTATGACTGAAATTTCTGCTTTTCCAAATGGAAAATTAAAACACTGTATTCAGGAGATAGGACCGGCGCTTTACTAAAATGACGTACTTCGAAAGCTACCGACAGGTAGCTTCTTACTATTTAACCACAGGTTCTAAGCAGTGTTCTATACACAAATCGAACGCAGAAATGTAGGCTGACGGGCAAAATATCCAACAAATTAGTCAACTGAAGTGAACCTCACGCATGTAGTTTTAAACGTTCTCTTTGTTTATCTTTGGGCATTGTATCAAACTGTGGATAGTTGAGTTTTCGACTAACGAAAGCGCGGCTCTTGCATTGTGGTCCGATTGTGCGGCCACCATGTTATGTGGTCCAGGCTAAAACGTCAGCAGGTATAGTAGCCAAAGCTTGGGTCTCGCAGGAAAGATGGCCACATATCAATCATGACCGTCATTTGAAGGCATCAGGAAACGAGCTTGAAGTCGCTTGGGCAGCATTTCTAACTGGATTCCTGGAGACTCATTTGTTAATAACAATCTGAGCGTTTTCTGTTTCAACCTACAATTACTTACTAACTCTGCCGTAAATTTCACGTAACTATAGAAATGATTCGAAATAGGAACATAAGAAACAGCAAAGAGACCTCTTTTCGTAACAACACCTCAAAGCTGTGCAGTTCTGTAGGAGATTTGTATATACAGTGTAGCCTGACAATGGAAGTCAAAATTTATTTTCAGTTAGCAGCAAAGTGAATAAAAAGTGTGTGCGTTTAATACCAGTGTTTGAAAAATCGAAGATAATCTTGCGTAGTTAAAAGGGTGTAGTACCTAAAAACAGAACACAAGTATTCTTTTGATCCTCTAAAGTATCGGTGAAGCTGTGTAAAACATTTCATAAACGATTACTTATATGGTAATTCGTGCGCAGAATGAATTTTCAGCCGTTCAATCAACACACTGACAGGCGAAAATTGTTCTGTATCTTTTGATTTACCTTTCAGACATGCGAACTTATCAGCCAATATTTAGACCAGTAATACAACTGCGAAGGTTTAAGTATGCCGCTCAGTTCATTGATATCACACGTAGTTATTCATTTAATATTCTTATTTTTACGGGCTCAGTGATCACCTTTCAGTAATAGCTAGGTGAAACATTCATGTTGAATGGGTCGGAAAGCATTCACGAGCGACAGCGATTTAATGGACACGTGCTCATACTGCGGGGCGCCATTAACAGAAGAGATGAATTTCTTATGGGCAAATGTAAAGCTATCTCCTAAAACCAGAGAATCTGCAAAAAGATAAGCCAAAGGTCAGTAATTAGCATGTAAAAACTTTGTTCCCTCTAGTATTTCGCCTTCAAACTCTAAAGTTGTACTTTATATACCATTCTTCATTTTTTTGTTTTTACAGGCGGACATTTCTATCTGGATGATTACCCAAACTGCCGAAGACGACACGCCACTTTAGAGAATCCAGTGGTTTATAAACCTTTATTTTCGAAAGCACGGCAGAGGAAAAGTAAAGAGAGGAAAGGAAGGGCATTCCTCATTTAATGTGCGCGAAAAGCGCTGAAAATTCTAAGGAATATATAGGACCTACTATATTATTCGTTCTATCCTACTGACTTCCTATGTCAGCCACGTCTCATAAACCGTTAATGCCCAGCTCTCGCTACGCTCGGGCCCACGCTGTTCCTTTGAGTTTCAGAAACGCTTAGTAATAACGGACGCAAAAACCAAAACACCGATCTGCTGCTTGTTATTTCTTTATTGTTACACCAACATATAAAAATAATGTTTTTACTAGGGTCTGTGAACAAATATTACAATAATAAATCACAAGATTACTTCTGAGGGTTGTCTACTGACTTCTTTCTGAACAGCGACCGATGAGACGATGACTGTCGTATTGATGCCTCCGCGAAAATCGGGGAAGTTGATTTTGAGCAAACAACCATGAATTGATCGTTCAATCTTCAACTGCATTGACACTCCCCGGCAAAAAAGGGATCCAACCCTTTTTTCCTTCACGACCAATACACGTTGACTTGGATGCCATTGCGAGAACCTGGGTCACACGGACAGAGCTGAAATGGAAAACAAACAGAAACGCCAACACACCACAAGCATACCCACAGCACAATCTCACACATCGCTGACGACCTGCGCCTCCAGACAGAGACCTCCTCTTGACATCTTGCAACACAATCGCCACTTACTAGAATGACTCTTGCAGAATGCAACGTGACCATAGCACCACCTCATGATACTCTACGCACATCCTCTTATCTACTCACTACCAATTACCACTGAAATCGCTTGTCACTCATTCTGCCTCAGTTCTAGTGACGGTGACGTATGCGAGCCTCAGTCGTTTACATTCTCGCTCCCCGGCGTGTGGGACTGCAGCTAACAACTATCTCCGTATGCATTCTCAGAAATAGCCTCCCCGGCGTATATGACCCATCTGCTGTCCTTAACATCAATCAATTCATTCATGGATGTAGAAGAGTGGACACAACTTCAGAAGTAATCATGACGAAAATTTTAACAAAATTATGCAATAACAACAAGGTACGAAAACAACAAGTAAACACAATGAATCCAAAAAACACCAATTGATATGACACACCACACATATATACAAACTGTACACAAAAACTCGCGGATCATGTCTTGATGGAATTCCTTTGAAGAATCGCAGGACTTACAGCAGTACGCCTACATTCCTTCTCAGGTTGACGAATGAAATTTGTGGAATGTCCGGACACAAACAGAATTACCAACAGCTAGATGACAGATGGCGTCAATTCAGTATATACAGTATGAACATATGTACAAGATCATACACCAAGCACATTGGACTGCTCATTGATGCGCTACCCTTTGGAGAATTGTAGGACTTACAGCAGTACGCCTACAACCCTTCTCAGGTTGACGCTCTAGGTTGGAAAATCGTCGTAGAGTTCATTTGCTAACTTCCTTCTATCAGCTATATCCTCAAATCTGAACGGCAACACGCCCATGTCATTGTATCGTAGAATATAGATGACCAACAAACACACGACATATCTCATCAACCAAGTATAGAAACAGAGTAATTTACACCAAAGATAATAACATTCAATTAGTAACTTGAAACTAGAAATGCCTTTATTCGTGCAAGTCAATTTAACAATAACTCTCTCCTTTACACTTGGCTTATCCACACTAAACTGAGCAATATCTTTCGTCTTTTCAAACGCACCAATACTATCATAGTCATTGCAAAATATACTTGAGTTGATGGGCATCTGTTTCATTGTGGATGAAAACACCAACGATGACTGAGTGACACAATGTGATGAAGTTAGCAGTGGATCAGACGCTGTTCTTTTTTGGCTTTCAGATAGTTGTCCAACTGCAAGATTACCACTGTTGTTTTTTACTATCAGCTTTGGTTTAGCACTATCACCTGATGATAGATGGGCTACACGCTGATCAATTACACTGACTGTCTCACAAGTATGCACATCTTCTGGAACTGCATCTGCGTTCAATTCTACTTCACGTTGTAGTTGTACAGAACCTTTATTTAACTTAGCAGTAGTAGGCATATCCCTCATCTCATCATGATCAACCAAAGACAAATGTGCACTATCATGATCATTATCACAAATATTCAATTTACCGTCAAGTTCATCATTTTCAAACTCTTTAATAACAGAAGTAGACATTTTTGGTTCCTCCTCACAAATCATTAAAGGTTTTATATCTTCACTCTGACTAGTTATACTTTGTAAACTTTTGGAGTCAGAACTGCACTCTGAAGCAGTAACTCTATGCTGTGACACTCTATTCAACAATGGCTTACCAGTTGTAACTACAGACTTCCTGACCGCACCGTTATCGTCACACAATTCGGAGTCAGACCTGGAGTTTACATTGAGCTTATCACTGAACTTGCTCACTGGTTCACAGTTCACTTCTGTATGCACATCTTGCACACGTGTAAAACACAACCGTGTTTGTCTTGCATCTTGTAACTTATCTGTTGAGGATGTACTACGAAGCCTGTTACACTCACTAGGTCTATATGCATTACTAGACATCATGGAGCCTTCTCGATGTCCACCTCTCTGAGGCTTATTCGTCATCAATGAGTGCGTTTTACCCTCAGACTGCTCTATTCTAGGGGTGAGATCTAACAGACTGGCGAACTTGCTCATAGATTGATTGACACTATCTTTTACTAGTTTCAGGATATCATCAAATTTTGGCTCGATACCCTCATCCTCCATACGGGAGCTTATCTTCACCCACTTCCTTTGCAGTCGAGTAGGTAGGCGTCTTGCTATTACTTCTAGTATAAAACTCGAGTTGAGGTCACTCACGCGATTCATCGAAATCATTCCATTCTTGTAAATTAGCAAATTATCTAAAAACTCAGTGAGTGCCTGGGAGTCATCCTGTAATTGACCACCATTACCCTTAACAGCCTCGAATAATTTCCCTGCAATCATCGAAGGTCTTCCAAACCTTTGACGTAATATGCTCATAGCCTCGCAGTAGCTCTCTTACAGCACTGTATAGCTCTTGAAGCATCTCCAGTGCAATATCTCATCAAATACATTAACTTCAATTCATCATTTAATAAAAAACCACTCAACATGATCTCAAACTCCTTTACAAATTGTAAATAATCAGCCGGGTTTCCATCAAAACATCGTGGTTCAAATTTAGGGAGTTTGATGTTCCTATTATCCCTGAACGGCGAAACAGTAACATCAACCATGTCATACTTAACATCAGACACATCGTTACAATTAACAGACAAGTCACCATGACTTACTTTCCTGTTCGCATCCAAGACACTCTGTCCCTTCTTTGACCCAGGCATTGTTGAACTTGAACCAATTCCAAAAGCGTTCCAGATATTGCTTGTTCAAGTAGGACTTGACCGGCACCAGGAAAAATGAACGGTGACTATCCAAACTTTCACCAACTGTTCGAAACAGTCAAAAACTGACGCCGTACCGTCAGAAACTGTCAGCAATGTCTCGTAAACCGTCAATGCCCAGCTCTTGCTACGCTGGGACTCATGCTGTTCCTTAAAGTTTCTCGGAAACGCTTAGTAATAACAGACGCAAAAACCAAAACACCGATTGACGACTCGAGAATTCTTTATTGTAACACCAAAATATAGCCAACTTTAAAACTAAGGTTTCTGACGATTTTCTCCTGACTTCTTTCTGAACAGCGACCGATGAGACGATGACTGTCGTATTGATGCCTCCGCGAAAATTGGGGAAATTGGTTTTGAGCAAACAACCATGAATTGATAGTTCAATCTTCAGCTACATTGACTGTAGTATCTTTCGCAGTCGTTGCAATTTATTTTGTGGATGATTTCAGTTTTATCTTCTTTCCCTGTTGAATCTTTTGATTGCCACAGAACTGAAGGAAACACTTTTTCAGCTTGTGTGCCTAACCATCTCCTATATATTCATAGGCCATTGGAGTAATTTCCTACACTTGGTTAAAATACGCAAGATTGGTTCCATTCTGTCATCCTTTAGAGCCTTAAATCGCGTGGATGCCTTGCGGGAACATAGATTTGATACATTATATTAATATTTGTCTTCGTTAGTTTCACCAATTCGTACAGATAAACAAATTAATTTTTGAAGATAAGATGACTGAGTTTCAATTGATTTGATAAGTGTCTTTGATCACTTTTCTCGAAAAAAGTCGCTTCATGGGTGAGGGACGCGGCTTTGAAGAATCTGTTTGGCAGAAGAAATGGTTCGAGTTGCTGCGAAATTTTATGGGTTCCTGTTATGATGAAACATAGTAGGCAGAGAAAAGTGACTTGTAAACAGGCAGTCTTGCATGTAATATTTTAGTTGAACTCCTTACGCCAGAATGGATAGACAGTAAGAAATACATGAATGGAAATGTTCATTATCTGTTAATGGCTTAACTGTTCGAAGCCAAATGATATTAATTTTAATGACACTAGACAATCATTTACAAAACTCTTTGCTGATGACGCATGCTTGAAAATAGGATATGCTAGGGAATTTTGTGAGTTGCCTGTTTCACAGAAAGTAGTTAAGGAATACTTTGTTACAGGAATTAGAGGTTGGATGTCGTAACAGGGAATGGAGTCACCTGGCAAAACTATTTGGGAGTTCATGAATAATTCCCATTCGAACTAATATTTGGGAGTTGCTGAAGAGTGATTTCCTTCAGGTGACAAAAGCTCGGCCGAGATTGGCAAGGTTTGTAAACTAGCCTGAGTTACTTACATATGCCCAAAATGTCATTGCTGAAGAACAGATATATACTAAGAATTATTCCAACAACATTAAGATAATGCAGTTTTGATATAAGGAAATTTAAATTCTGATTAGTTGCAATGTTCCAGGTGCTCATTAGGCACTGGAGCGATGGTTTGTAAGAAAAAACACAATAAAATCACTTCGCTCAGTACTGTGTCAATCAAAAGATTCAACAGGGAAAGAAGATAAAACCGATATCATCCACAAAATAAATTGCAACGACTGCGAAAGATACTACATTGGTCAAAGTGGACGTCCTCTTCGTCCTCGCATCCATGAACACAAATTTGCCGTCAAAAGACGTGATATTCATTCCCTCATATCGCTGCGGACAACCATGGACACCGGTTTGAATGGGATAGCGCTCAAATGTTAGTCAGAGGAGACATCACGAACTCCAGGGAATTCTCGGAAGCCTGGTGTCAATGCAGTTGAAGATTGAACGATCAGTTCATGGTTGTTTGCTCAAACCTAACTCCTCCGTATTTCTCGCGAGGGTCTTCGATGCACCAGTCATCGTCTCATCGTTCACTGTTCAGTGGAAGATAGAAAACTATCAGAAGTATTATTGGGCTGAAATTATCCGTAACTTATCAAGGTCATTGGTGGAGAGAGACGCTCGAAGGTCATTTTCGTCCATGTTGGATTGCAGTTCCGTAGCTGTTCGTGTACGCGTTTGTTGTTCCGTTTATCCTGCCGTTATACACGACTAATCTTGTTGCGTATTATTCACAAATGCTGCGTTTCACCTCATTTTTTGTTTCCGTTGCTGTTAAAATGAATTATTTCTTTGGTTTTGAAACTTTTCACTACCAGGTCAGTGCATTCACTTCGGTGTGCTTGTTTCATACCTTCTATTTATGCGGCTTCCAGTGTTTTAGTTGGTTTTCAGCTGTTAATGAATTGGCAATGTGTAGAAGTTTTGGAAATCATGCACATGAAGATGTTTGGCTGGCAGGAGCAGTTGTTTTCAGTCCATTTATTGGTTGCCGTTATTCTTGTTGGCTCATTTAATTACCTAAGATGTAGAGATTGTGAAAAAAGTGTCTTTCTCGTTCATGTTTACAGCATGCAACAATCTGCGAGTGAATCTGTTAAAGGGAACACCATCAGAGTTGATGTTGGCAAAGTTTTCGAAGAACAAATTAAACCTGGAAAATTTAGAACCTCGGTTGAAGTTGAAAAAGCTTTGAAGCTTTTTGAGAATGTGAATATACCATCAGTGTGTCTGCTATCATTTAAAAAAATATATTGTGAGGGAATCTAAGTCAAATAAGGTTGAGCCGCATGAAAAGTATGAATCTGTTGTGCTTGTGTGTATTTTGGGGAACTAAAAGAACCTGGAATCCTTAAGGGTAAGTGTTACTTATGCTTATTATTGCTTGATGTACTAGATCCAAATACATGAACTAGGACTACCCGTAATAGAGCCAGTGTTAACATCCATTCGATGGGTTGCAAAACGGTTTTCAAAGCGGATAAAATACGATGATCTGGTGAGTGTACGAACAATCCCAGTTAAAGGTTAGACATTAATTAGGAAGAATAACGTTTCGGGTTGTAGTCTACGATCGGTGGTTTCCTCGAAGTTGTGATATTATTTGACGTGACTATAAACAGATGTTCACGATCTTAAAAAAAACTAAATAAATTTTCCTTGAACCAGTAGTCTTCTTTTCTTTGGCGAAACATCCGTTGATACGATTATACGATTAGGTAGCGAAGTAAGATGTTATGTGACTGAGAATCGTGGTTGTTGTGTTTTGGACTAATTTCGCGCATCTGACTGTAATAACCGCATGGGTATAGCGTTTTCCTCATGGTACATTATGATATCTAGAAATCATAAGCACGCTGCCATCGGTAAATTTATTTTTACTTTTTAAATGACTGCAAATAGTGAGTCGTTTGAGGTGATAGGATGAATACCTCTGAACGTTTTTGGGGAGACTAGGGTATATTTAATTTTTTCGAGTAAGGGACGATCTTTTTACCAAGAAAGTTCTCAGAATTTTCGTTATTCAAAGATAACGCTAAGTTGCCCACTAAGGTAGTAACTATAGGAGATAACCTTCAGCGGAAACTATATTAATGTAGTTTTAGGTAATGCGTCATAGAAGTAAGCATCGTAGGTTAATTGTGTCTAAATGTATTAAACGTTGTATAACTGATCAAACCATAGTTCTTACGTACGAGTTAGTTTTATAAATAATGAATGTACCGTACAAGCGTTTACCTTGATTTGCATACCTAGCTCATAAACATTATGCCTGCATGTGGCATACATTTAGGGCCAATACGCTGTGATGAATTAGTCCGAGATACTTCAAGTCAGACTTCATTTCCATATCACTATTATCAATTTTGCAACGGTCATAGGAATTAACACCTTCAACTAACTTTCGTTTACATCGGAAACTGAAAAGAACAGTTTGACATTTCGAAGGATTTAGTTTAAGAGCATTTTCCCACTCCTAATAGAGAGCTGTTCATCTTAGTACAGTGTAGCTGGCAGTTAACAGACATTGAAATAGTTAGATCGTCCGTGTGCTTGAAAAAGTTCTTTTCGTATGCATTCGTACAATAAGTTCATCAAACAAAAATACAATTGGTAATGGACGACTTCCCCCTGACCTACAGTGTACTGCTTTCTCCCTGATAAATAAGAATGAAGCCATCTAACAATCCAATACTCAGTTTGAGTTTCAGCAAGCTTATCTAACAGAATATCTCTAGGTACTGAGTCGAAAGCAGATGTGTATTCTAGGAAGGTGCAGCGAATTTAGCCCCATTGTCTATACTGGAGAAAATGTTGTGAAGCAAGACTGCAGCTGCATCTAAAGTACGTCTACTGTGTTTATAGGAGAACTGTTTGGGATCGTTAAAGGCTCTAAGTGAAGGTTTAAGATTAAGTAAGAGTAACTTTCCCTTAGTTCGTATATACGTCATTTGATTTGAAACAAAGGAAGCAGGTCTTATTAACACTTGTAACACTAGAAAGTTTGGCATTTATGGGAGAATTTATGAAAGACTTGTTTAGTTTACACACACCAAATGAATAGGGAATACTGGAGGCAATTAGATGCATAAAGGCGTAAGTTATTTAATATCCACATAGTAGATATGCAAATACCGCTGTTGTTGGTCACAGAAATGAGGGATATTAGATAACATCCTATGATTCAGCGGTATATTAGAAATAAATAAAAATTGTCTCTTAGCTCATTGTCAAGTGAACAGTCTATTTGATGATGTCACTGCATATTAACAGATTAGTGAAGTAGCTATCAAGCCTAAGTTACTACATTTACTTGTACTACATACTTGGCGTTTAACAGTATACAGACTTGCAACTGGCTAGATAAGGCGACTTTAGAGTATCAAAGAGTACAGAATTATTATTCAACTTGCTAAATCCCACTTAGCTTTTACAATGTGCTATTGTGTAGAAACAGATACGAAATCCTATTAATGACTAAAGTAACATTCTCATAATACTACAGTAAATCTCCATCCCACTAACTAATTGTCAATGGAGTTGAAGATTGAACGATCAATTCATGGTTGTTTGCTCAAAATCAACTTCCCCGATTTTCGCGGAGGCATCAATACGACAGTCATCGTCTCATCGGTCGCTGTTCAGAAAGAAGTCAGTAGACAACCCTCAGAAGTAATCTTGTGATTTATTATTGTAATATTTGTTCACAGACCCTAGTAAAAACATTATTTTTATATGTTGGTGTAACAATAAAGAAATAACAAGCAGCAGATCGGTGTTTTGGTTTTTGCGTCCGTTATTACTAAGCGTTTCTGAAACTCAAAGGAACAGCGTGGGCCCGAGCGTAGCGAGAGCTGGGCATTAACGGTTTATGAGACGTGGCTGACATAGGAAGTCAGTAGGATAGAACGAATAATATAGTAGGTCCTATATATTCCTTAGAATTTTCAGCGCTTTTCGCGCACATTAAATGAGGAATGCCCTTCCTTTCCTCTCTTTACTTTTCCTCTGCCGTGCTTTCGAAAATAAAGGTTTATAAACCACTGGATTCTCTAAAGTGGCGTGTCGTCTTCGGCAGTTTGGGTAATCATCCAGATAGAAATGTCCGCCTGTAAAAACAAAAAAATGAAGAATGGTATATAAAGTACAACTTTAGAGTTTGAAGGCGAAATACTAGAGGGAACAAAGTTTTTACATGCTAATTACTGACTTTTGGCTTATCTTTTTGCAGATTCTCTGGTTTTAGGAGATAGCTTTACATTTGCCCATAAGAAATTCATCTCTTCTGTTAATGGCGCCCCGCAGTATGAGCACGTGTCCATTAAATCGCTGTCGCTCGTGAATGCTTTCCGACCCATTCAACATGAATGTTTCACCTAGCTATTACTGAAAGGTGATCACTGAGCCCGTAAAAATAAGAATATTAAATGAATAACTACGTGTGATATCAATGAACTGAGCGGCATACTTAAACCTTCGCAGTTGTATTACTGGTCTAAATATTGGCTGATAAGTTCGCATGTCTGAAAGGTAAATCAAAAGATACAGAACAATTTTCGCCTGTCAGTGTGTTGATTGAACGGCTGAAAATTCATTCTGCGCACGAATTACCATATAAGTAATCGTTTATGAAATGTTTTACACAGCTTCACCGATACTTTAGAGGATCAAAAGAATACTTGTGTTCTGTTTTTAGGTACTACACCCTTTTAACTACGCAAGATTATCTTCGATTTTTCAAACACTGGTATTAAACGCACACACTTTTTATTCACTTTGCTGCTAACTGAAAATAAATTTTGACTTCCATTGTCAGGCTACACTGTATATACAAATCTCCTACAGAACTGCACAGCTTTGAGGTGTTGTTACGAAAAGAGGTCTCTTTGCTGTTTCTTATGTTCCTATTTCGAATCATTTCTATAGTTACGTGAAATTTACGGCAGAGTTAGTAAGTAATTGTAGGTTGAAACAGAAAACGCTCAGATTGTTATTAACAAATGAGTCTCCAGGAATCCAGTTAGAAATGCTGCCCAAGCGACTTCAAGCTCGTTTCCTGATGCCTTCAAATGACGGTCATGATTGATATGTGGCCATCTTTCCTGCGAGACCCAAGCTTTGGCTACTATACCTGCTGACGTTTTAGCCTGGACCACATAACATGGTGGCCGCACAATCGGACCACAATGCAAGAGCCGCGCTTTCGTTAGTCGAAAACTCAACTATCCACAGTTTGATACAATGCCCAAAGATAAACAAAGAGAACGTTTAAAACTACATGCGTGAGGTTCACTTCAGTTGACTAATTTGTTGGATATTTTGCCCGTCAGCCTACATTTCTGCGTTCGATTTGTGTATAGAACACTGCTTAGAACCTGTGGTTAAATAGTAAGAAGCTACCTGTCGGTAGCTTTCGAAGTACGTCATTTTAGTAAAGCGCCGGTCCTATCTCCTGAATACAGTGTTTTAATTTTCCATTTGGAAAAGCAGAAATTTCAGTCATAAAACAATACGGATGATGACTCAACAAATACCTCCACTGATTTAAGATTAGGGGTCCTTAACATCAGTTTGGGGTGATATCTTAGAGGAAAGTTTACAGCAGACGACACAGCTGCGCAAAATGTCATTGTAGTACATTCAAAACAGCTGAATGTAACTTTCGAATTTTCAAAGTCAGTAGTCCTAGTTCATGTATTTGGATCTAGTACATCAAGCAATAATAAGCATAAGTAACACTTACCTGTAAGGATTCCAGGTTCTTTTAGTTCCCCAAAATACACACAAGCACAACAGATTCATACTTTTCATGCGGCTCAACCTTATTTGACTTAGATTCCCTCACAATATATTTTTTTTAAATGATAGCAGACACACTGATGGTATATTCACATTCTCAAAAAGCTTCAAAGCTTTTTCAACTTCAACCGAGGTTCTAAATTTTCCAGGTTTAATTTGTTCTTCGAAAACTTTGCCAACATCAACTCTGATGGTGTTCCCTTTAACAGATTCACTCGCAGATTGTTGCATGCTGTAAACATGAACGAGAAAGACACTTTTTTCACAATCTCTACATCTTAGGTAATTAAATGAGCCAACAAGAATAACGGCAACCAATAAATGGACTGAAAACAACTGCTCCTGCCAGCCAAACATCTTCATGTGCATGATTTCCAAAACTTCTACACATTGCCAATTCATTAACAGCTGAAAACCAACTAAAACACTGGAAGCCGCATAAATAGAAGGTATGAAACAAGCACACCGAAGTGAATGCACTGACCTGGTAGTGAAAAGTTTCAAAACCAAAGAAATAATTCATTTTAACAGCAACGGAAACAAAAAATGAGGTGAAACGCAGCATTTGTGAATAATACGCAACAAGATTAGTCGTGTATAACGGCAGGATAAACGGAACAACAAACGCGTACACGAACAGCTACGGAACTGCAATCCAACATGGACGAAAATGACCTTCGAGCGTCTCTCTCCACCAATGACCTTGATAAGTTACGGATAATTTCAGCCCAATAATACTTCTGATAGTTTTCTATCTTCCACTGAACAGTGAACGATGAGACGATGACTGGTGCATCGAAGACCCTCGCGAGAAATACGGAGGAGTTAGGTTTGAGCAAACAACCATGAACTGATCGTTCAATCTTCAACTGCATTGACACCAGGCTTCCGAGAATTCCCTGGAGTTCGTGATGTCTCCTCTGACTAACATTTGAGCGCTATCCCATTCAAACCGGTGTCCATGGTTGTCCGCAGCGATATGAGGGAATGAATATCACGTCTTTTGACGGCAAATTTGTGTTCATGGATGCGAGGACGAAGAGGACGTCCACTTTGACCAATGTAGTATCTTTCGCAGTCGTTGCAATTTATTTTGTGGATGATATCGGTTTTATCTTCTTTCCCTGTTGAATCTTTTGATTGACACAGTACTGAGCGAAGTGATTTTATTGTGTTTTTTCTTACAAACCATCGCTCCAGTGCCTAATGAGCACCTGGAACATTGCAACTAATCAGAATTTAAATTTCCTTATATCAAAACTGCATTATCTTAATGTTGTTGGAATAATTCTTAGTATATATCTGTTCTTCAGCAATGACATTTTGGGCATATGTAAGTAACTCAGGCTAGTTTACAAACCTTGCCAATCTCGGCCGAGCTTTTGTCACCTGAAGGAAATCACTCTTCAGCAACTCCCAAATATTAGTTCGAATGGGAATTATTCATGAACTCCCAAATAGTTTTGCCAGGTGACTCCATTCCCTGTTACGACATCCAACCTCTAATTCCTGTAACAAAGTATTCCTTAACTACTTTCTGTGAAACAGGCAACTCACAAAATTCCCTAGCATATCCTATTTTCAAGCATGCGTCATCAGCAAAGAGTTTTGTAAATGATTGTCTAGTGTCATTAAAATTAATATCATTTGGCTTCGAACAGTTAAGCCATTAACAGATAATGAACATTTCCATTCATGTATTTCTTACTGTCTATCCATTCTGGCGTAAGGAGTTCAACTAAAATATTACATGCAAGACTGCCTGTTTACAAGTCACTTTTCTCTGCCTACTATGTTTCATCATAACAGAAACCCATAAAATTTCGCAGCAACTCGAACCATTTCTTCTGCCAAACAGATTCTTCAAAGCCGCGTCCCTCACCCATGAAGCGACTTTTTTCGAGAAAAGTGATCAAAGACACTTATCAAATCAATTGAAACTCAGTCATCTTATCTTCAAAAATTAATTTGTTTATCTGTACGAATTGGTGAAACTAACGAAGACAAATATTAATATAATGTATCAAATCTATGTTCCCGCAAGGCATCCACGCGATTTAAGGCTCTAAAGGATGACAGAATGGAACCAATCTTGCGTATTTTAACCAAGTGTAGGAAATTACTCCAATGGCCTATGAATATATAGGAGATGGTTAGGCACACAAGCTGAAAAAGTGTTTCCTTCAGTTCTGTGGCAATCAAAAGATTCAACAGGGAAAGAAGATAAAACTGAAATCATCCACAAAATAAATTGCAACGACTGCGAAAGATACTACAGTCAATGTAGCTGAAGATTGAACTATCAATTCATGGTTGTTTGCTCAAAACCAATTTCCCCAATTTTCGCGGAGGCATCAATACGACAGTCATCGTCTCATCGGTCGCTGTTCAGAAAGAAGTCAGGAGAAAATCGTCAGAAACCTTAGTTTTAA
This sequence comes from Trichobilharzia regenti, assembly GCA_944472135.2. NCBI lineage: Eukaryota > Metazoa > Platyhelminthes > Trematoda > Strigeidida > Schistosomatidae > Trichobilharzia > Trichobilharzia regenti. The sequence continues at coordinate 109,802,187 of OX235262.1, read as the reverse complement.
AGTTGGCTATATTTTGGTGTTACAATAAAGAATTCTCGAGT